>OY282558.1:161100047-162300047 GCA_958295665.1 Tipula vernalis
CAATTTCTACTTAACCATCGTTTACGATACTTACTAACTCCTTAAATGATTTAGTTGATTTAGTTTCCGATATGTTTTCCGGTGATGAAACCCAATCCATAACAGATACAGACCCCATCGAAACCGTATCCGCCAATAATCTTGCGGGGATATTCTAATAAATGAAATAATTAATTGAGAAGACTGCAAGGAACTAAATATAATACCTTCGAAATTCTCCATTCCACTAATTTGGATTTAAATAAAATTCTGGCACGGATTTGTTATGCTGGTATAAGAATATCAATGTCCGGAAAAGTTATCTGTTGCAGACAATTAACATCTAGATTTTGATCTAATTAATTTTAAAAATACGTATACAGCTTGTGGAATTTTCGGCATACATGAAGAGGTAATAGTTTAATACTTACCATGAAACATTTGACAAAGCTCAGGAAGACCCCATTTTAGTAAAAGATTTTTTACAACCTCCACTCCATTTCCACTTGAAGTATCACCACTCGGTTCTGGCTGATTTATTTCTGTATAAACTTGTACGGTGTAAGGACTATCTTCTGCAGATCCATCCACTGTCTCAATTTGAATAGGACTTACCACATAGAATCTGGTTTCTGATTCGGTTACCTCATTAACACTATCACCACTGTCATCAACACCACTTACGTCATCCTGTTTCTCCATTTTATATTTCGTGGATTATAGCAAAGTAGTTAATTACAAATATATATGCTTATCTATATAACATTTAATAAATTATGTGGTTTAGCTTTTAATATACTTTAAAATTATACGAATTTTTTCATAATGCCTGGCCTTGTTATTCATCATCCAGGACAACACAATCGTTTAGATTTTTAGTATTAAAAACTCAAAAAAATGTATACGATCTGGTATAACATTCGTAACTTGTAATTTTATTCTAATTACACATAATAATTTAGAAAAATAAATATATACATATGTGTAATTATACTATTTTTACGATTTTTATTTAACGTGTCTAAAATGCCGTTTGTATGAAGTTCAAAATAGGTATATTAAAATTCGCTAAAACACGTTATGAATTTGGAAAAAATCGTTCATAACAAAACCGAACAACTTAGTACAGGTGTAGTACTTTGGTACTACAAATATTCATTTTTTGTTTTTTAATTTAATTTGATTTTTAATTAAATTTTATTAGAAATGCAGTTAAATTTCTTCACCTTTAGCACTCAATATTTGATTTGTTTCATAACGTAGTGAAATTAACTGCGTTCGTCGTAAAATTCCATTGTAATCACATTTGATTACACTTGTAGTAACTATTAATACATTATTTGGTATTTTTAGAATACTTAAGTAAATTTCACTATCGAGTAGTAGAATTTTATTACATTTGTAGTATTTGATGGTAAATTTGTGAAAACATAAAAAAGTAGCGGTAAATTAGTTATTATATTTAATATAAACTTAATATAGATACTTAATATAGAGACTTTTAAACACGTTACACAAAAGTCACGAAATTTGTGTAATTATACACACACATTTTTCTAAATTATTATATGTAATTAAAGTAAAATTAAAAGTTACGGATGTTAAAAGAACTTGTATATAGGATTTTTGAATGATGATAACTAACACGTTGAAATATCGACAAGCCATATGAAAAAATTCTTTATATTATATTAAAAGCTAAACTATACACTTTAATCTTAATTTTAATGTTAATTTCGCCAACAAATGTGTACTTACTAAAACACTAAATCACTTAATCACTCACTGCCACGTAAAAATTAAAACAAAGGAAACTAAATAAGTAATAAATATTATTATTCCTTACTGCACGAGAAACCACTTTATAATGAACAATTTACCGCAATTATCTTTATTTCCTTTCAATTTTGCTTCGATATACATACAACGAATGTAATAAAATCTACTACTCGATAGGGAAGTTTACTTCAGCTGTTGTAAAAAGGCTAAATAACGTAGTAATAGATATTACGCGTATAATTAAATGTGACGCATGCAGTTAATTTTACCTCGTTATACTGCACTTGTAACAAAATTTAGCTAAAATGTAATAAAATGAAGAAAATCTGAATATTTCTACTACAAAAGTACTACGCTTGTACTAAATTGTTCGGTTTTGTAATGGATTTTACTAATAATGAATGTTTCCTAATTCATTACTCGGTTTTGTAAATTTTAATTGCAATTATTTTTCTCTGTGTAGTGTTTTGTGTTAAGTCTTCACCAGAGAGTACTAAATTTAATAAATTTAATTAAATAAAGTATAAATAAAAGTGAACTTTAATTAAAAACAAAAACAAAATTTTATAGTGCTTAATAAGGAATTACGTACGTGAAAACACGTATAATTTTATAAAAATAAACGATACATGGACCGAAATCTAAGTGAGGAACAGTTAACAAAAATACCTTTTCTAGAAAATTCAAGAAAATTCCGAACAAGTTAAAACGGGATTGTGTAAAATTACTCATAATAATAAAATCAATAAATAAGTTCATTTGATAGAGATGGTATTCAATAAATAAGTGATAAATAGGTTATAGTGAAATACGAGAATACAAATAGTTACTCAATAAGTGAAATAAATAAACTATTTTATACATTAAATCAGTTAAATAATAGTTATAGTTAAACTTAAATTTAATAAAAATTAGTGTATTTCTAAACAAACAATTAAATTATAAAAATAAATTATAAGAGTAAAATAAGTGCAAAGCGTTAAATTTTGTTAAAAATAACGTTTGGACTGTATCAGTGAACAAGTGGACGTGCGGTAATAGAAATAAAAATAAAAAAAAAAAAAAAAAAAACACAATTTTGCTTCCCTTGTACAGTCAACGAAAGTGCTAAGATTATCGAAGGATAAGTTTTATTGATATAAATAATAGTGTTAATGGAATTAATAACGAAAAAAATTATAAATTCTGCATTAAACAAATTCTTGTGCACGCTTCGATTACAAAACGGCCACCAACCGGTTGAATTAGCCGTTAAGTATGTGGAACGTACATACTTCTGTTACAATATTGGAATCATCAATGTCGACCAACGCTATTCATTAAGTTAAGTTACGATTTTTTTTTTTTTTTACATTATATTGTTAAATATTTTTTTTATTGAATTAATAGAATTGCTTCTCCGAGTTTTTTCCTTTAAGTAAATCTCTTAGTTGTATGGGTTATGGTTTTTTCCTCTTTTAGTGCTTAGGACTAACTTCAACTAACCGTAGTGATAATTAAATAATTATAAGGACCGTATGTAAACGCAAATAATTGATTGGATTTGCTGTCATTTTTTTTTTTCCTTTTGATACGTTGTTAATTTTCTAACTTGGAAAAAATTAGATGTTTTTTTTTATCTTATTTTGATTATATAATTTTTTTTTGGAAATATACTTTTTAATTAGAAAAAGTAATTTTTGTTGCGTTTTAAATTTTCAACCATCTACCGTTATCAAGATTTTTCCATTCGTTTGTGTTGATTTTGTTCGTTTTAAAGTGGTCGTTACAGTGAACAAAAAAATGAAGAAATAAAGTGACATAGAATGAGGATGTGGTCTTGGTAAGTAGTCGTATACCGGTGAGTATATTGGTGTTGCGTGTGTTCCTTTCAAAATTTTAAGATCCCTGTTCAATTCCCTCCGGCGACAACGCAATATTGACTTACGCTTCAAATTCAACCCCCCCATTCCACTGAGCTCTAGCCACGCTAAGACAGTCCGCCGTTGAAGCCTCTAAGTTAATTATACAAAAAAATCAAAACTTTCTGTGGATGATCTGGGGCAAATCATGCAGCTATGAACAACTCTGTTCTGGTGGCCTCTCGCCCTCTCTTCGGATCGTTACAAATCCTTATTTTCTATATCTTGCTGCGACCATAATGTTTGAGTTTCCAAATCGAGTTTGTTTAGGAGAATATAGATCGGCCACGGATCACGCTGTTCTGCCTTTGTCCCCAAACATTTGAGACCACGAACTGCTTCATCTGACGTATCAAGTAACGAATGAATATTTGCTGCTGTTGGAGTACTGATCGAAGGCTGTTTCAAAAATGTCTCAATATGTAACGTGATAGTATGACGTTTTTTGTCGTATACCGATTGATGAGCTTTTGCAACGCTTCGTTGTAGTTGGCTTCAGTTATGTTAGTATTGCGTAGAAACCGCTCTGCATCACCTCTAAGGAAGCTTTTTAAATACTGAAATTTTTGTGATGAGGTTAGATATTCTTTTTCGTGTATCGTAGACGAAAACCAGTCGAAAAATGTTTGCCATTCCTTGTATTCCCCATTAAAGATAGGAATATTGATTTTGGGCAGTTTGACGTCGGCGGTATTACTATGGGACAAGTTTACCGTATCATTGTGCATGTGGTGCGATAATCCCTCTGCTATGCTTTTCTTCCGAATCCACGCATTGAGCCCTGAAAGCACCGTATAATAATTGTCTTCAAAAGGGCCAAGGTCAGACTCCTCAGTTGGATTACAACGAATAAATTTTTCTTCGAGAATCATAAATTGGTCAAAGATTTCTTGTGATCGTCTTGCTCTCGTTTTCAACTGCTCAATATCTGGAACATTATCGCTTTTTAGCTCACTCACAAAATTTAACAATTTAGTCATGCTGCCCTTCTGATTAGCACGAAGTTTCTTTAGACTATCTAGTTCACTCATGGCTGTCACCTATAATTCACTCAGTATTTAATAATTTCGCAGTGTACCGTTAACTGGATTGAGTATAAGTATGCTTGATAATTTTCAGTTTATATCACTTCATACTAAAAAGGTTAGTTCACTAAAGCTAATTTATTTATTTCACTTTTAGCTGTTAGCGCACTTGAGCACCGATAAACGCGAATATAATTGCATAAACAGTTCAACACAAAACAACTGTTAATAAATATGAACACAATACCCAAGAGAAATTGTTTAAATAAATATTAAATGCACGGATTTATTTGTCTTTATTTCAATTAAATTATTCATTTCAGGCATTAAATATATATGGCTCGATATCAAAAAAAAATAATAAAATGTGTTCACTTATCTGAATTAGCGTGCTCCACCGCGTGACTTTTGTTCTAGAATGCGGTTCCCGTTATATGCCAAATTTACCGGTTTCGATTCTTCTAGATAGCTGCTTATACTGCACAGAATTTACCGGTAAAATTTTGATTCTTCTAGATGGCTGCTTAATTTATGCTGGATTTACCGTCGTTTCGGAAAATATCCGGCTCGAAGGACCATGTTTTGGGGCTGCGAATGCTATAGCCGATGGACTGTCCAATAAGTAGCACTCGCTAAACACAACTTATTTATTTATACTTTTCAATAAAAGATTTTGTTTTGCTGCACAATTAATTTAATTTGATACTTTTTTCTTAATTTCTCTATTTTTTATTATTTTCTTGACATAACTTGACGACTTGAAATTTACAACTGAACTGACCAAAATTTTGTTACATTTTTCTATAAAAGCTCAAAGTTAAAAATAATAATTTAGAACAAAATAACAATTTTAAATTAAAATGCCTTGCAAGAGATGGCACTAGTTATAAGCAAAAATATTACATAACAATTTATCAAAATTTCAGAACTGTCAATAATTTAGTTTTGATTTGGTGAGTACACATATTTCGTACAATATTTAATTTAATTTAAATAATCTCTATTTTCAGATAAACGGCATAAAATCAACATAATTAAGCTAAGTTTAATTAAATTAGATAAACAATACATTATTAATAACACATGATTTTTAATTTCAGATACACAACGATAAAATTGGACATCCAGCTGGAGTATTTGTTTTGTATTTTTGTTGTTGTTTTAAATAAATACAGTGTGCCCAATTAGTGTTCTATTTTTTAATTTGCGGAGAAGTATTCTATCGGTACATACGAAACCGAAACAGACCACGTCTCGACTTTTCAATTATTCATACGATGTTTTTGATTTTAATTTAACTAGAGATTCGTTTAGACGTGAGCTTTTTAAGACCTTATAGGCATTTTATTGTTTTTATTTTCTTATGTACATACTTTTCATTTTTTGATTTAAATTAATGTTGCCGATTGTATACCACTGTAGGTAATATATTAAATATTAAATAAATAAATTTATTCTATTTCCAATGCATGTTCCCAACACAAGCTACTTCAGAGTCTCCAAGAGGCGAACACTAGTGATCGGCGCCTTATCATAATTGCTAAAGCGTTGACAACACGCTCACCTGAAGTCCCTTCCACAGTACGTCTCTCTCTTGAGCTATATATAATAAAATCGTAGGTGAATCGCGTTCCAGCATCGTATCGTAGCCTAATTTTTATGCCATGCTTGGACGATTTTAGCGGCAAATATAGTTTTAGCGATTCATCGAAGCTTTGATAAGCACTGTCTTCACGTGCTTTTTGGAAATGCGATTTAAGACTTGCACTATATCGTCAGCGTAGTACGTTTTATTGGCATTTTCAAGCTTTTCCGATATTCGATTCGTATCAGCATAAAATGATCACGAGAAATATCTGATCTATTATTTATTTTTAATATTATTTCACTTCGTGCTGTACATTTTATTGTAAATGAGCTACTGCTCAAAATAGAATGTGTAAGCATGAGGTGGAAATTGTTTGAAAAAATTTAAGAGGTTTTTATGCCTAAAGGAAGCAACTTCATTTTTTTTTTTCGATTGCTTTGTTTCCATGTGTGCTTTACCTTTTAATACTAAATTATTTATAAAATACTATAAATAAATAAATAATGTGACGGTGACACCTAGTGTGTAATAGAATAAGTTAAAATTAATAGCTCAATGTTAAACTGTTCTAAATGGAATTTTCCATGATACAATTGTTATACACTATTCTAACTAGAAAAATCATGAGCTTTCTAGAAGTTTGGTTTGTGTATATAAAAAGGCGAACGAAATCGAATTGGATCAGTAATATTTGGTAAGCGATAGTATAAAGATTAAAAGGAATTAAAAAGTGATTTAAAAAAGTTTTATAGTGCGATAAATAAAGTAAAAGTGATCAGTAAAATTTAAGAATAATTTATATAAAGTGATTTTGTGAATTTTTATTGATAAACTGTGTTGTAATAAATTTTGTGAAATAAATAAATTCGTTGGTGATAAATTGAATTGAGTTTGTATTATTCACAATCCAATGATACGAACCTTGATTGCACAAGGCAAAAAAGTAACAATTTGGTGACAGCGGTGGGATTGTGAATAAAAAGATAAAGAAAATGATTCTCAGCGAATTAAAAGTTACAGAATTAAAGAGCGAACTTGAGAAACGGGGTTTGGCTACTGATGGTGGTAAAGCAGCTTTACAAGCGCGACTACGTGATGCCATGGAGAAAGAAGGGCTGGACGCGGAACATCATGATTTTGGAGAGAAAGTAACGGATGCGGCAACCGTAGAGCAGAAAGCAGAAGATAAACAACCGTTGGTCGAAAAGCCACAAGAACATTCTGGAAGTTTCGATTTGTCGCAGTTAATAGCTGCTATGAACCAGATGACGGGACAGATGAGTCTATTGAAACAACAAAACGAACGACAAATGGTGAAAATTGAGCAGTCAAATTAGCGACAGTTGGAGACTATAAACCAGTCAAACGAAGAAATAAAACGACAGTTGGAACAACAAAATCAGTCTAACCAAGAAATGAAACAACAAGGAAAGGAAATTAAAGACCAAATTATAGATGGTCAAAAGAGAATGGACGAGAAACTTCTCGAATTATCTACTAACATACACGGCGAAGTGGAGAAGCTGCAAATGGAGATTCAAAAGGTTGACGAAAAATTTGAAACGAAGGTTCAGCAGGTCGAAGAAAAATTACAAGCGGAGGTTCAACGTCTCGGGAAAGAGCTAACTGATATCAAGGCAAGTGGAACAACAACACAAGTGGTACAAACCATTCAATCAGTTAAGTTAAAACCACCAAACTTCGACGGTACAACATCTTTCGGAATTTTCAAATTTCAATTTGTAACGGCAGCTAATCAAAACCGTTGGAATGATGAACATCTTGTCGCATCGTTAATAGTGGCCCTTAAAGGTGAAGCAGCGGAGGCCTTACAAACAATTCCGGAAAAAGATCGCAACAATTATCTCGAAATTATGAAGGCGCTGGATCGGAAGTACGGCAGTGACCACAAGCGGGAAATCTTTCGTATGGAATTGAAAAGCCGCTATCAAAAGGGAGGAGAATCACTACAGGAATTTTCATCGGCAATCGAGCGATTAGTACATCTTGCACATACCAGAACATCGGCCGATTATATGGAAAGGCTAAAAATTGACGCATTCATTGACAGCATTCGAGATCCAGAGACACGCAGGGCGGTGATGTTGTCACCTAAAGCAACCTTTGCGGAAACCATCGCTTGTGCGTTAACAAATGAAACTGCACAAGCCATCACCCAACCGTCAATGAAAATACGCCGAGTGGAAATCGATACCAGCATAAACACAGAACGGTCAACACCAAGATACCGAGATGGAAGCGGCAAAATCAAATGTTGGGCATGTGATAAGGTCGGTCACATCTCTCGCGACAGCTGGGAATTAAGAAGAAAAAGGGGAAGATCACCATCTCCTATGCAGCGACGACCAAGCGGGGAGCAGGCGTTGGCTAGGCAAGAAGGCCAAATGACGGCGGAGCCGTTAAACTACAACGAGTCAGCTTAAAGGGGCAGAAGCTGAATCCCACAACCGATTGCCCCATAACCTCCATCCGCGTTTCGAAAGTAGCAAGAGGCGGTGACAGCTTAACAATCAAAGGCGACATTGATGGCACGGATTGCATCATCACCCTGGATACGGGAGCAAATCGCACGATTGTCCGTAAAGATCTGATCGATGGAGATATACAACCAGCTAATGGATTGAAGTTACAAACAGCAACTGGAGATAGTTCAATAATAAAAGGCAAAAAGATCGTGAAAATAAAGATCGGAAGAACTCTTTTCCAACACGAAGTGCTGATTGCAGATATTGTGGATGAAGTCATTATGGGGATGGACTTCATGAGGGCAAATGGCTTCGTGGTGGATGTTGGACGAGGAGTTTTAATTTACGATAACATCGAGTTGCCACTTCAATCTAGTTGTGCCGGAGCAACTACCAGGCGAATTATTATTGATCATCGGGAGAAGCTGCCACCAAACTCAGAAACGATCGTGTGGGGAAGATTGGAGGGAGGTTATGGGTCACCCAGGTTGTGGGTTGTTGAAGCTAACGAAGAGGAGATCGGAGCCAAGTAAATTATAATCGGAAAAGCCCTAGTTAAACCAAATAACGACCATAAAGTACCAATTAGGACTCTAAATCTCTCGGATAAGACGAAAACCATCAAGAAAGGGTCAGTCATCGGCAAATGTAACGAGGTATCGACTATAGTAAAGTGTGAACAGAAAAGTCCGATTGAAAAAGCTGACATGCAAGGGCAGAAAGAAATGGTAGAAAAACTTATGCAGAAATGGACCGAAGATCTTACCGAGGCACAGAAAAATTACACGGGACACGTCCATATTCTGCAGTACATCGGATAATAACGGAAGGACTTCAATGGTAAAGCACCGAATTGATACGGGAGCAGAGATGCCAATTCGTCAACCACCCAGGAGATTACCATTGGCCAAACAACAAGAAGTCGACCGGATGGTAACAGATATGCAGGCAGTAGGAGTAATCGAACCATCTAACAGCCCATGGAGCTCACCGGTAGTATTGGTCGAGAAGAAGGACGGTAGCTTGAGATTCTGTGTTGATTATCGAAAACTCAATGCTGTGACTAAAAAAGATAGCTACCCATTGCCAAGGATCGACGATACATTAGACACATTATCGGGTGCTCGAATATTTTAGACATTAGATCTACAAAGCGGTTATTGGCAGGTGGAGGTTCACGAGGAAAATCGCGAGAAAACGGCTTTCAGTGTGGGTAACGGACTTTGGAAATTTAATGTTATGCCGTTCGGATTATGTAATGCCCCTGCGACTTTTGAACGATTAATGGAGCGCGTGTTAAAGGGATTACATTGGAAGACTTGCCTAATATATCTGGACGACATCATCGTTATGGGGAAGGATTTTGACGAGCATCTAAAGAACTTGGCGGAAGTTTTGGATCGGATACAGGCTGCCGGATTGAAGTTAAGTCCAAAGAAGTGTAAGCTATTCAGAACTGAAGTCAAATATTTGGGTCATCTCGTAACGATTAATGGAATTCACACCGACGAAGAAAAGATCGCAGCGGTAAAGAACTGGCCAAGACCTAAAAATTTACACGAATTACGAAGCTTTCTCGGATTGTGCACCTATTATAGACGCTTCGTGCCAGGATTCGCCAACATCGCCAAGAGTTTACACGAGTTGACCAGGAAGAACAAGGCATTCGAATGGAAGAATGACCAGGAAGAAGGCATTCGTGGAACTAAGAAGACGGTTGTGTGCCGCGCCAATCCTCGCGTACCCTATACCCAACGTGACATTTATTTTGGACACCGATGCAAGTAATGACGGTATAGGAGGTGTGTTATCACAGGAAATTAATGGTCAAGAAAGAGTTATTGCGTACTACTCCAAAACATTATCGAAACCGGAGCGTAATTACTGCGTGACACGGAATGAATTGTTTGTTATAGTGGAGTGTGTCAAGTATTTCCATAAGTATCTTTATGGCCAAAAATTCCATTTACGGGCAGCACGCTGGATCGAACGTCTTCAAAGCTACGATTTCCACATTGAACCTCGGAAGGGAAGTGCACACAGAAATGCCGACGCATTATCAAGACGGCCGTGTCCAGTAGAATGTAAACATTGTGGCCATGTTGAAGCAAAGGAAGGCATCGTCGACATTAGGCTTACGCATGTGCTGCCTGATGAGGAGTGGACCGACGAAATGATCAGGAAAGAGCAATTGGATGATACGGATTTATCAGTTATAATGGAATGGAAGGAAAAGGAACACCGGCCAACTTGGAGCGAAATCGCGGACAAAACTCCCATTGTCAAGGCTTATTGGGCTCAATGGGATGGCCTCCGTCTTGAGAATGGCTGTTTAAAACGATTGTGGGAAAGCACGGATGGCAAAGTGAAGCAATTGTTGCTGGTGATACCAAAGTGCCGGATTGCAGAAATTCTGAATGAGTATCATGGAGGAGCAAGTGGGGGCCACCTTGGAATTAATAAAACTCTAGCCAAGATACGTCAACGATTCTACTGGGCAGGATGTAGGCAGTCTGTGATAGAATAGTGCCAAAAATGTGACCAATGTGCGGCGGTGAAGGAACCCGCTCGCAAAAGTCGTGGAACCATGAAACAATATAACGTTGGAGCACCATTCGAAAGAATTGCAATGGATGTAGCGGGCCCATTTCCCACCACTGAGAGCGGCAACAAATATGTGCTAGTAATCATGGATTATTTCAGCAAATGGCCGGAGGTGTACCCCATTTCCAATCACGAGACGACAACAATACCTGATGCCGTGGTAAACAATTGGATTAGCAGATTTGGAGTGCCGATGGAGATTCATACCGATCGAGGACGGAATTTTGAATCGGTGGTGTTTCAAGAAATATGCCAGATGCTCGGTATAAATAAAACGAGAACAACGCCTTTGCATCCACAGTCTGACGGTATGGTGGAAAGATTCAATGGTACATTGGAGGAATATCTAGCAAAGGTCGTTGAGAAAAACCAACGTAACTGGGATCGACATATACCGATGTTTCTGATGGCCTATCGATCAGCAATACATGACACAACCGGAATGACACCAGCTAAAACGTTATTTGGAGATAATCTACGGTTACCTGGAGATCTAAAGTTTGGGGCTGTACCATCATCGGCTTTATGTGGCCAAGATTACGTAGACCGAATGAAAGAGGAACTTAATGAGATTCATCAATTTGTACGGGAGAAAATACGGATGTCAAGTGACCGGATGAAAGCTCGATATGACATACGAGCAAATAACCAGGGCTTCCAGGAAGGGCAATTAGTATGGCTTCACAACCCGCAACGGAAAAAGGGATTTTATCACCGAAGCCGCAACCAGCATGGGAAGGACCTTATACTGTCATCACAAGGATGAACGACGTGGTTTATCGGATACGGAAGGGACATCGAGGTAAACCAAATGTGGTGCATTTGGAGAGGCTGGCCCTGTACAGAAGAGTTGATTTGGGTCCTGTTCGGGACGAACAGGCTTAGGTGGGGGGTAG
Organism: Tipula vernalis; assembly: GCA_958295665.1. Classification (NCBI taxonomy): domain Eukaryota; kingdom Metazoa; phylum Arthropoda; class Insecta; order Diptera; family Tipulidae; genus Tipula; species Tipula vernalis. The sequence continues at coordinate 161,112,306 of OY282558.1, forward strand.
TGTGACGGTGACACCTAGTGTGTAATAGAATAAGTTAAAATTAATAGCTCAATGTTAAACTGTTCTAAATGGAATTTTCCATGATAAAATTGTTCTACACTATTCTAACTAGAAAAATCATGAGCTTTCTAGAAGTTTGGTTTGTGTATATAAAAAGGCGAACGAAACCGAATTGGATTAGTAGTATTTGGTAAGCGATAGTGTGAAGATTAAAAAGGAATTAAAAAGTGATTTTAAAAGTGTTTTAGTGGAAATAAAAATTATAAGTGAACAGTAAAATTTGAGAATAATTTATATAAAGTGATTTTGTGAATTTTGATTGATAAACTGTGTTGTAATAAATTTTGTGAAATAAATAAATTCGTTGGAGATAAATCAATTTAATTTTGTATTATTCACAATCCAGTGATACGAACCTTGATTTGACAAGGCAAAAACGTAACAATATAAATAGATCTGATAGTTTCGTAATTGTTACAGTTTCCCAATAATTTGCAAGGCAAAGCTCTTCAATAAATCGGACCAACATTTTTCAACGAGAGTATTGATTTATTTTAGTGAATATAACAAAAACGTGTTGAACAATTTGCAGACATTAAGATTTTCTTTTATTGGGGACACATTTCTCAAACTTGTGCTATGCTGCTAATAACATATAGATCCGATCTAATTATCAGCCATACAAAACTAGCACTCATTAAATTCAGTTGACATCTCTTATGTAAATCATTCAAATCTTTGTTTGTTAAATATATCTTAAGGCTACATATAAAACAAAAACAGTTTAAACCCTGCTTTCATTATAAGAATCAACACTTAAGGCAATTGTCCTAACCTAATTTGAGTTAAATAAATTCATTATTTAGCCCTCCGCAGCCATTTTTTTTAAATGTACTTGCATACATATTTATATTAAGCCGGAATGCAACAATATACTGAATTGAATTATGTATAATTCTGTGAATTTATGAAACTCCACAGACATACAAATTACGATTTAGCATACCAAATTTAATTTCATGTTGATGTCAAAGTTTTTCTTTTTAAAAGCGATACGAAAATTTTAAATCATTTTGATGAGTTAAAAAAATTGAACCACAACAAAACGAAAATTTATATACAAACGTACAATATACACAGTGTACACAAAACAGCGGTACTGTTGTGCTTTTGTTACTTTGCATCTTAATTAATCGCCTCCGGTGTCATAATATAATAATAACAATAATACTAAGGATTCAAAAGACATTGGGATGTGAAAAAAAAAAATAAATTATTTACATCATCAGCCATATGCTTGTGCTCGCATTTACATTTTTGTTGTTATAGCTTGCATACGACAACGAAGGCGACGACAAACGTATACTTGTGTTTCCATCACTGTGTGCTGTATTTTGACAATAGAAGAGTAACATAGCGCTCATATACAGCAGCTATAAATATATAGAGAGGTTTTATTGTTCTGGCATGCGGTGGTGGCGGCAGTATAGCGGTTCATTTGGTGGTATGGTGGAATATGTTTCTTAGTTTGATTCTTGCTTTCTTCATTCGATATGTGTGTGTGTGTGTGTTTTTATTTCTATTTTATTGTTGGAATGTTTGCTCTTTATTTTTCTGCTTTGTTGAGAATACAAAAAGAAAAACAAAAAGTGTCCTTCCTGACATTATAAATCCTTATAAATTACTTCATTGTGCTATTCATATTTATCCCAAAGGTACAACGTATTATTATTATTTTCGTTATTTTATTTACTTCACTCATTCTGCTCCATTCGTACTGTGTTTATGGAAAACTTTCCGTGCCTTTTCCAGTACAACCACCCCATGAGCCTTCCACATTTTTTTCCATTCACTTGAAATACGTACGGGGAAAACAAAATAACAAGGCGGTTTTTATATTTTATTCGTCTTCTTAAATAAATAACCATTATTTTGCTGTTGTTGTTGTTGTTGTTAGAAAATTTAATTTATATAAAATTGTTGTATAAATTTAAAACTTTTATTTTATTGTCAATTTTTTTTTTCTTTTTTTCTAAACTGTATATGTGCATAAAAAAAATTTAAGATTTTATTGAATGACTTAAAGGTCTTTTCCTTTTTGTTCATGTCGTTGTGCTCAAAAATTTAATCCACTTTGGGTTGTTATCTCATATGATTGATTTTGCTTGAATTTAACAATGGAAGGCGGATTTTTTTTTATGTGTTTTGCTTCAAATTAACCATTTCGAAATGGTTTGTGAAGTGGTTAATTTACAGTAAAATTTGACATGTTCCCTTCATGTATGAATACACATTTTGTATTATTGTTATACCTTTGGGGTGTCTATTTATTTCCGGATGATAGACTGCGAATGAATTTGACAAATTTGACAAAGTTTATTTAATTTGGAGCTTAAAGTTTGGGCTTGAGCTGTCAAGAGCCCAAACTTAGAAAATCTTGTAATTAATTTTAAAAAAGCTTGTTAATATAACTTTCGGTAGCAGTCCTGTGTAGCATATTCAAACCGACTGTAAAATCATAGACTTTTGTACTTAAATTATAAATTCAAGATAGTCTTGATCTACAGTTAACTAATAGATTACCACGGGTGGGGTCTATTGGTTATCGAGAATAAACAACTTGTTGTTAATATAAGAGTTCCGTATATTGATGATTATTAAGATTACCACTGGTGGGGTCTTAATAATCTTGAGAACAAACACTTTGTTTCAGTTGTAAATTTATTCTGAGCGTTTATTTTTAATTTGCTCGTCTTTTTATACAAAATCTCATTCATCCAAATTACATTATTTTACAATAAAAAGAAACAATAAAACATTAATGTTTAGTAAGCATATTAATGAGAAAAGGTGTTGTGTGACATTATAAAGAAAACAAATTATTAATTTGTTAGGTTCCGGCTTGTAGTGTTGATGAGTTGACATAAAATATTGTGTTTTGTTGCACTGTTGATCTCAACATATTCCCGGGCCGCCATTTAGATTGTTATACTGTGAAACTTAACATATGCCGGGGCTTCCGTTGCTGCTTTCATGCTTCCGAACGTTGAAGAGGTGAAGGGGTGGGCGCGTTGTTCGCCTTTGTTTAATATAGTTTATGCCCCAAATAATACATATGGCTACACCAATCCAAAAAATTGTGTGTATCATGGTGTAGTGATGGACATTATGAAAATTCCCCTCATGTAGTCGTCCTTCCTTTTCTCTAACCGCTTGTATTTCTTGTTCCAGTTGCGTGGTATCCTGAAGATTTACGAACTGAGGGTCATCGTATCCTATCGTTTTATTTCGAACCCGTGTGATGAACGTCCTTAAGTTGTTGGCTCCGTTTAATGTGCTGAGTGGTCTGCGGAACGATTCGCTTATGTTGTTGGAAGCTGAACCGATGGCGACGATGTATAAATTTGTGTCTCGCAGCACGCACCCAGCCTTGATTTCTAATACCCCTGATCCTTGGAGACTGAGTGATGTAATGCTTTGGCCGCATATAACATCGAATGTTGTTTCATTTGGAATGGAGTATATCCACTGATTCGTCGCATGGAGCTTAATCCAATGGTTTGATATCTTAACTGACTTAATGGTACATACCCCTTCGAGATTTGCTATTCGTTGTAGGATTGCTAATTTGCATTGATTTTGGTTATAGTCATTGCGTTATAAATTGGCGATATTTCACATAAAAATCGGTTATTTTGGAATAGTTGGCATTGTTTCACTTCTTCTCTCGTTAGTAATGAAAAATGTTCCCAGTGAGATAGACGAATGGTGATTTTTATTATGATGTTGCCCTGGGTTACTTTACTGCGTAATCTCATGCTGCGATATATGTGAAGGAGATCAGAGATGCCATGCCCAGGTATGGTTATGGTTGTTGGTATGTGTTGTTTGATTAATTCGAGCTCTTCTTGTAATTGAGCGGGGGCGAGTAATGAGGGATGCAATAAATTCTTGTGTGCGTTCTGGACCACATCAAGTAAGGCTTGCTGCGTGTCTTCCAAATTCTTTAGAATTAACATCAGTTCAATTGTTGAGGTTAATATCGATCGAATCTTTTCTTCTCTGATGGAGTACTCATTTAATAATTCCATTTCAGCATTCAGCCTTCTCTGCTGCTCTATCAGGTTGTTTAATGATTCCATGGTGAGCTTTGAATTATGTTTTACCAGGTTGATTGTGTTATCTATTATGGTGGTATGACTCTTTATCAATGAGTCTAATTGTTGCTCATCGTTGTTTATGGCTTCAAATTGTGCCTCATAATATCTTGTCTCACGTTCTGTCAAGATCCCAAACATATCGCCTAACACTAGGCCTATGGTGTCTCCTAGGCCTCGTTTTGGTCGTTGTACCTCCTTGTTGCTTGCTAATAATAATTCATTGTCCGCAATCAAATTGTTGTATTGCCATTGAATTTGTTGAAGAATTAGGTCGCAATTTAACCCAGCTATATTCAAGCATGCCGCCTTTAATTCATATTGTGTTTGCTTAAAGGTTTCAATTTCTTCCCAGTAATTGCTCATGTTGTAATAAACCACCAATGTCCATTTCATAGCTACCACTTCGAGTTTACCTATTTCTTCGAAGTAAATCCCTGTGGAATGATTGAAAGGGGTTATATGTACGTTGGCCTGTACAAGTCCCATAAAACAACAAATGGATAATATGGCTAGCGCTAGATGATTGACGGTCACCCTGTTCTTTACGCGTCTATGAGGCTGTCGCCTTAAAACTTGATTGTTCTTCTCCGGTGATTGCAATTCTCTAGGTTGACCTCGGTTTGCTTTCATGGGCATAATTTTTTGTAAGCCTTCTTCAATTGGTAACTTACACAATTTCACAATCGGTCGCTTATATGTTGCATTTTCGCATTTGAATGTCGCTACCCGAACTAAATCATCTTTTCCAGCGTGTGTTTCCACGATTCTCCCTAGCTTCCACCGTGTGGCAGGTTGTTGGTCGTCTTTTAATAATACCAGGTCATTGATCATTAAGTTTGACTGGCTGCTCTTTCATTTAGTTCGTTGTTGTAGTTGGTGAAGGTATTCGGAGGACCACCGTTTCCAAAAGTCCTGAACCATTCTCTCGACTACATGCCATCTCGTTCTTAACGATATGCGGTCAATTTCTACGGCTGGTAGCGCCTTGAGAGAATCTCCTATCAAGAAGTGCCCCGGCGTTAGTGCTGACAGATCTGCAGGATCACTTGTCAGCGGTGTTAGGGGACGAGAATTGAGACATGCTTCTATTTGGGTAGTCACGGTACATAGCTCTTCGAAAGTGAGTGTTGTTTCGCCTATGATCCGTTTGAGATGGAATTTCATTGATTTAATTCCTGCCTCCTATATTCCACCGAAATGAGGCGTAAGAGGTGGTATGAAGTGCCAATTGGTTCCATTGTCAGCTATCATAGTGGCAATGTCGCATGGTAATGTCGTGATTGCGCGACGGTAATCTCTCTGCATTACGTTGTTTGCTCCTACGAAGTATGTTCCATTATCAGAGTAAATGTCGGTGCATAATCCTCTCCTGGATATAAATCTTTTCTAAGCGGCAATGAAGGATTCAGTTGTTAAATCGCTTATTATTTCAATATGGATGGCCTTCGTTACCATGCATATAAACAGAGCAATGTATGCCTTATATGTCTTGTGACCCCTGCCTTGCCTGATCTTAATTGGATGGGCCCCGCATAGTCGATTCCCGTTTTGATAAACGGTCGTCCCGGCCTCACTCTTGCTGATGGTAGGTTTCCCATTAGTTGTTCGGATGAATGTTGTTTGTTACGAAAGCAAATAATACATTTTTGAATTATCTGTCTTACAGCTCGTTTACCATCAATGATCCAGTGCTAACGGTGTCGTGCCACGTGAAGCTATATCCGCTGGATTATCGCATGACTTTACGTGGTGCCATGTTGCTTCTGGTATCATAGTTTTTACTGCCGAAATTCTGTTTGCCACGAACCTTTTAAATTTGTTTGGTTCCCCTGTGATCCAACATAGTGCAATGGTCGAATCTGACCACGCATATATTTTGAGGTTGTTGATTTTCAAGCTTCTTTGTGTGTGTTTAAGTAATTTTGCCAATAGTAGAGTTGCATTTAGCTCCAATCGAGGAATGGATAGCTTTATTTTGGTTGGCACGACTCTTGTTTATTTGTTGTTCGACAATATATTGTGGCTGCGTATGCGTATTCTGAGGCATCAGCGAACCCGTGAAGCTCCGTTTCGACCTCGTCTGTTGTATTTACCCATCTCTGGATTGTTATGTTTTTGATTTCACTTAATTCTTTCTTGTATTTTACCCACTTTGTATTTATGTTTTCTGGCAAGGGTTGATCCCAATCTATTCCTGATGTCCATACTTCTTGCATCATGATTTTTGCTGTGATTGTTATTGGGGAAAGCCATCCAACGGGATCAAAGAGCTTGGATGAGTCGGATAACAGCGAGCGTTTGGTTGACTGCTTGTCTGATAGTTGTAATGTTTCTACGTTGAATTTCAAAAGGTCATTTTCTGGATCGTATAGAATTCCCAATGTTTTAATGCAGTCATTTAACTTGATTTGAACGTCACCCGTGCCGTGTAGTTCTCTGGGAATATGGTTCAATACTTCTCTTGAGTTAGAGAACCATTTCCTTAAATTCAGTCCACCTCGTTCTGTGAGCATCTTTAATTCTTGTACAGCTCGAGTGGCTTCCTCTATGTTGTTAGAACCTGCTAACAGATCATCCACGTAAAAATCTGTCAGTATGATGCTTGCTCCTATTGGATAATCATTATTTCCGTCGGTAGCTAGTTGTTTTAAGGCTCTTATGGCTAAAAAACTGGCGGTTGTTGTTCCGTATGTTACCGTTTTTAACTTGTATGCCTCCATTGGCTTGGAGGGGTTGCTTCGCCATAGAATTCGTTGATAGTTCTGGTCTTGTTTGTTAATCCAGATTTGTCGATACATTTTTTCTATATCTGCAGTCATTACGATCTTGTTTTTTCGCCATCGTAGTAAAATATCTGGTAAATCTTGTTGTAATTTTGGACCATTCATCATGCAATCGTTTAGAGATACTCCCGTTGTTGTTTTGGATGAGGCATCAAACACTACTCTTAGCCTTGTTGTTGTGCTGTCTTTCTTGGTTATGCCATGATGCGGTATATAATAGATATTGGTTGATTTACCATCTTCTGGTTTTTCTTGTACTTGTTCATGTGCTTCAAATTTATATATTCTTGCATGAATTGATGATCTAATTGTTTGAACGGCGCATCTTTCTTGAATCGTTTTTCTAATTGTATCAATCTGGCAGCGGCCGTCTTCCTGGATTCCCCTAGTTCGGTTTGGTTACCCTTAAAAGGAATTCTTACTGTGTATCTGCCGTCTGGACCTTGTTCTACAAATGACTCAAAATGCTTCTCTATCATGATTTCTTCTTCAGTGGTATCTCTCTCTTCAGGTATTGAGTCGTTTTCTACCAGCAATCTCAGTTGATCCTCTATACTTTTAGTTGCAATCATCGTTGTTTTATGCTGACTACCTGTGTTTTTCCTGCTGCCCAATATAATCCAACCGAATTCCGTTTGTTGTGCCATTGGCTCTAGTTGACCTCCCTTGATGATGTTGTTGATTAGTATTGATGGATAATAATCCGCGCCAAGTATAAGATCAATTGGCTGTGACTGGTTGTAGTGTGGATCAGCCAGTTGTATTTGGTTGAGATGCGTCCAGCTGGTTGTGGCAAAGTCCATCTCGGGTAATTGTTGGTCGAGTTTGTCGAATATCAATGGTTTGATATTCATTTGGAAATCTCCATCAAATCTTGGCGATATTTTTAGATTGATGGTGTGTCTGCAAATGCCTGCTTTTTTCCCACTTACTCCTGAGATGGTGACGTGTACTTTCTCTTTTTTAAAGTTGAATAAATTTGCGGCCTTGGAGGATATTAATGTGGCCTGTGATCCTGGATCAATTAGAGCTCTTAGTGTGAAACAATCGCCTGTGCCAGTTGCGGCTCTGACCAATGCAGTTGGTAGTAAAACTTGTCCTAGCTGACTGATCACGAATGATTTGGCGATTTTGACACTACTTCCGGTGGTTGATGCTGCATTGAAGTGTGTGGTGTCCTCCTTTACACACAACACATGCTTCTGCCTGGCAGTTTCTTTCTTGATGCTGGCTTAAACATCGTATGCACAAGTTGGCTGAGTTGACAAGCCTTGCTCGTTCTAATGTTGACATCTTTTTGGATTGCTGGCATTGATTTAAACCATGATGCTCCTTACACCCTTCCACCCAACATGTTTTGGTTAACATGGCTGTATTCACTCGTTTCAATGGTGATATGTATTGCATGTGTGGTCGTGGTGCTGTTGCTCTATGATTGCCCATGGCTTCCAAAGATTGAAACCTTCTCTCCAGGAATCCAAAGAAATCTTCCAGTTGTGGAATTTCTCTGGGCTTCTCTATAGTTGTCTTGTATATCTTAATGGATTCTGGGTCTAATTTTTTGTTTAAAATGAAACCCACGAATGCCTCGAAGGGCGAATCCATATTTAGCCGCTTTATGTTGTGTAATATTTCTCGCGCCGTATCGTGCAAATTTCTCACTGTTTGGGCGGATCGTATCTGAATTGTGGCCAATGACAATAGTGCATTCCACTGATGGTTTGCCAGTAGCCTCACGTTGTTGTACCTTGCTTGGATTATGTTCCAAGCGGTTTGGTAATTGTCACCTGTTGTTGTTAAGTGTCTAATAATTTGGGCTGCTCCCTTCTGCAGATGTGATTTCAGATACGTCATCTTTACTGTATCTGTTAGTTTGCTGTTTTGGTGGATCAGCTCAATGAATATATCGTTGAACGTTTCCCACCGTTCATAATCACCATAAAAGATCGGGATTTCTACCTTAGGCAGTTTCACCTGTGCTGCTGATCCTGCTGTGGTTGTTGTCTGGGGCTGAAACTGTTGTAATTTGATCATTGCATCTTCTACCCTCTCTTGAAGCTTGGCATAATAATCTTCTCTAAGGTAGTTGAATATTTGTTCGTCTTCTTCCAGCTCTAGTAATAATTCTGTGTGTTGGGCTGCGATTTCTCCCATGTCTTTTTCTAATTGTCTCGTTTTGATATTCACATATTCCTTAGATATGTTGTTGGTTTCCAAGGAATAATTTATTGACGCCAATTTCTGATATAACTGCTGCATGAGCACGTCTCGCCTCTTGAACAATTTTGTGTTGTTGTTTCCTTTAAACTTTTCTGCTTGAAGGGCCTCGATTGAACTACTCATCAGTGGTTGTTGTTGTTGATTTGCCGCTGAGTGACCTTGTTTAATTTCCTCCTTTTGGGAATCGGTTGATGAGCTTTGTATGGTATCCAACCGAATTGATGGTGTTGTTTTATATGATGCCTCGACAAGTGGGTTTGGTAGTTGTAGGACTTCTTGTGACGTTGTTGGTGTCAATGGCGGTCCGCTATTTAGGCGATACCGCATTTCCTCTATCAGCTTATTGTAAACATCTGTCATGTTTTTTCTTGTTGTTACATAAGCGTGATTTTGGCCCAGAGGCGGGACCATTCCTAGAATTTTGTCATCGATTCCAACGAATTCGTTATATAGCGTTTTTAGATTTGCTATTCTCTTCTCTATAAGTAAGACTTCGTTTTTCTGTCTTCACCGTTTTTTCGATAGTTTCTCTCTAGCTGAACTATCTTTCCACTTGTTACCTCTTGGTATTGAAGTAACTCATCCATCTTGTTGTTGTTTGGTTTACTTTGGGTGGTTTTGATGCTTGTTGTTGCTTAGCTTCTCCTTTGACGGTAAGTTATGTGCCTGTTGTTGCTTGGCTGCTGGTGTCGTCACCCTTGACGACGTTACAGACTATCTGTCTATATTTCTATTTGCCGGTTGTTTTAGTGGCTCGAAGGACCATGTAAAATCATAGACTTTTGTACTTAAATTATAAATTCAAGATAGTCTTGATCTACAGTTAACTAATAGATTACCACGGATGGGGTCTATTGGTTATCGAGAATAAACAACTTGTTGTTAATATAAGAGTTCCGTATATTGATGATTATTAAGATTACCACTGGTGCGGTCTTAATAATCTTGAGAACAAACACTTTGTTTCAGTTGTAAATTTATTCTGAGCGTTTATTTTTAATTTGCTCGTCTTTTTATACAAAATCTCATTCATCCAAATTACATTATTTTACAATAAAAAGAAACAATAAAACATTAATGTTTAGTAAGCATATTAATGAGAAAAGGTGTTGTGTGACATTATAAAGAAAACAAATTATTAATTTGTTAGGTTCCGGCTTGTAGTGTTAATGAGTTGACATAAAATATTGTGTTTTGTTGCACTGTTGATCTCAACACCGACGTAACCATGAACAAATGGATGGACGGTAACAATAGGCTTAAGTAATATGCTCAACTAAAAATCTGTTTATCATTTCATAAGCGATATAGCCACATCGCGTAAGACGTGATGTAAAGGATTTTATTTTTATTGACGTGTGTTATTGCACATTGTTTGTAGAGACCTTTAGAGAGAAGATTAGTGAAGCGGTTCCTTCAAATAACTTCAAGTACTTTACGCAGTGAAGTAAATTTCCCAAGTTTTCTATATTAAATATTCAATAGCAGAATTCACCATATTGGATAATAAAATACGAAATAACATAAATTTTGAAAATTGGTTGCATTTTCCTGCCGTTCTTGCAATTACGGTTTTGTAACTATGAAACTATCCGAGGATACCGCTTATCTGGTAAATTTAGACAGACCAAATTAAATATTGTAACATTTAAAACAAAACCGAAAATTGAAAAAATTAAATTCCAAAGAGATTTTTAATTTCTCCAAGAAAAGAACAACTCAGAATCATAACTAAGGTAATCAAAGGGATTTTAAATTTTATTGTCCGGGATAGTCCAGTACCTAAAGAAAGTATCATGTCAAGCGGTTAGCATTGTAGTGGGAAATATTAGCTCGTCATTTTCTCGTGAATCAATTGTTACCAATTATGTACAGTCATCTCTAGATCTACAAATTACGATTATCTACAAATCTACAAGAATCTCCAGATTACTTCAAACATCGAAATCTCCAGATTACTTCAATATTTTACGTTTCATCTGCACGTGTTCTTGTTGTCTAGCCACCGTTGTCAATTGCAAGGTGATCTGTGCGGTAAATAGTCTACATATATTTGGTATTGTAAATTAATTACGATTCAGCATATTACATGAAAATTGATTTTAATTTTCGAGCCAAATTTAAATATAAATAGAAAGCTGTTTTGTTGTCGGTTTAGGGCTCTTTATCTATTTTACTATTAACGCACTATACGCTACATAAGCATAAGGGTAGGGTAGATAGTTTATGGGGTGGCTGGGGTTTGAGTTGTGTTATCATTACACTCTTAATAGTCTAAGAGATGGCTGCTCTTTTGCTTACATCATTTTCTCAAAGCTCTTTTCACTTTATTTTAATGCTCAAAAACGTACAATTAATTGTTTACTGTTTGCTGACGGTCATTTTGGCAGATATATCAGTTCGAACATCTCAAATGTGCGAACATTTACGTCATTTTCACAAAGCTAATTGTTGAGAGTTGGAAGAGGGTTTGGTGCAGTTTAAGAAAATGTCAGTACAAAACGATCCCACAGTAGGTTCATACCTAGGTTCTACCAAGGCGCCAGGCGTGGTATAAAATGACAGAAATTGAAGCTAAGGCTTTCGTCATTCTCACTTTATATTCAGACCTTCTGTATATCATAATGGGGTTAAAAGACGGTTTGTGCAGTCGTTTAACCATGGCAGGCGGAAGGGATGTATGCAAGTCTTCTATTCATTATTCTTAAATTTTTTCTTCGGCTACAATATAATATGTAACATAATTTTTATTATCTGGATGTCTTAACCTAAACTTTTAGCCGGACAAGAGATTTGAACTTGGCTACGATTGTGTGAATGCCCTAATGTTTTTTTTTTAAGTTTTACCGTCAAATCTTCTGATTCTTAAAGAAATTGCTTTTAAAGCTTGTAACGTAACCACACTGAGAGAACACATCGTTTGCTACAACCGAATTTTTGTGCCAAACGAATTATTCGATTGTAGTAAAAGAATAAAATTAGTTACAATACCCACAATTAGCAGTTCGTTTAACTAAATTAATTGTGGATACAAATTATTTTTTGTTTATGGCAATCAGTATTGTGCTTTCATAAACTCATTATTAGTTCTTGCAACAACGGTGTAGAACGTATGAACTAAAACACTGTTAGAGGGAGCAAATATTCCTTCAGAATAACCCCGATATTTATTTGTTTATCCAGATATTTAGTTGTCTAAGCCAAATTTTTGGTTGAAGTGAATATTGATTCATTTATTCATTCAGAAATTCGTTCAGCTTTGCCCCGAATTTAATTTGCATCTTTAAAAAGTTATTTGCGTCAACAGAATTTTTGGTTTTGGCAAATGAAAATATTGTTATTTGTTTCGAATTGTTGCCAAAACTTGTTTGCATCTACTAATTTTTAGTTGTCGCAACAGATTTTTTTTTTTACGTTTACCAATATTTTGTTGTAGATACTATAAATAATGGTTACTTCAACTGAAATATCTAATAAATAAATCTCATAATAAAACGCACAAAGTAAATTATTTAAATTTATTTATTTTTAATTCACGAAATTATAATTGATATTTTTCAAATTATACATAAATAAATTCTTCAAGTGTTTTAATTTATAATTAATAATCCCAAATTACAAAAGTTTGCCCTTTAGCATTCTTACTAATATACGAAGTGTGGTTACATTCAAGTAATTCAATTTCACGTACAAAATTTGTGCTTTTCAGCTCAATCATGTATGCAAAATGGTGTTTACTAAAATATAACGTTTCAATTAACTGCAAACAAACACTAAATTTTTCATTCTTCTTAATAATAAGTTTTACAAGTCCAAATATGGGTTCCCCGTTCGAATCAAAATCAAAACAAACAACCATATTTTGTTTTAAAAATGCATCTTTGAATTGAATCCATGGAATTTGTTTTTCGTTGGAAATTAGACGTATATGACTGAAATAACTTTAGGTATTTCTTTTATTGACCCATGAGTAATGGGGGTCTCAACATTTTCTATGTTGTTAAGAACAAGGTTTGCTATTTTTAATTGATTTTTGACATGCAATGTTTTTAAAATATTAATTCTATTGTTCGATATATATGAGGTTTTTTTATATGCTTGATGTTTTGCTTCATATCTCATTGAACTGGTTGCCACTACTGGTCCTATTTTTTCTAAAACGCTTGCATAGTGCAGTAAAAAATGAAATTTTGGCTTTAAATTTGTTCCAGATATTTGAATGTAAAGTGTATTATGTTGGGTAATAATGTCTCTTAAATAATTGAAAGAATTGAGTTTAAACAATTTTCTAAAAACCAGTTGAACAATTTCTCTTAACAATAGAAACAACTGCCACTCTTGAGATTTTTTTGGTATTAGATCTCCAATAAGTAATGGAAAGTGCGTTATTATAACTTTCATTTCCGATGCAGATAATTTAAATTTAGTCTTCTGGAGCTGAAGACAATCACTATTAAAAAGTGGTGGCCTTTGTGTGGTAACTCCAAAGTTATACATTTCAATTCTTTTATTAAGTTGTTCAACAGTAAAATATTGTTTTTCCATAACAAAAACTTTAAGCACTAAAGCCAAATCATAATGGCACACTCCTTCTAAGAGATCATGCATACAATCTAAACTAAAATTTTCAACTACATGGAAATTAAGAACTGTATTCCAAATAGAATTTTCCTTAATTCCAGTTAGTTGCATGTTGTTTAGCAAAACATCACTGTCATAATTGTTTAAATTTCTTAAACTCGATAAATTTTCATGACATTCAAATTTCAACTCATCAATATGACATTTACAAAACCTGCAGTAATAAAATGAATTGAAAGATTCGGTAAAACCTAGAATAGAATTAATACCTAAGTTATCACCTACAATAAAACATGGGACTAACTTGACCAAGTATCCGTTAATTTCAATACCTGTTGTTTGTAAATAATTAATTTGTTTTATCAACGGTTTAAATATTTCAGTATTACCATATCTTTTTCTATCTTCAGTAAAAAAAAACATAGCCAAAAAAATTGATTGCAGTTTAGAAGAAATGTAATCTGGAAGAGCTAACATTTTGATGTATACTGCTCCGATTTTTTCAATTCCACTGTGGGATCCTAACGGATTTAGGCATTCAAAATCATCAAAATATATTGAAATTGGAATAATAGTCATGTTATGTTGATTGTTAGGATTAATTTTTCTAACTTTTTCTTTCCAAAATGATGTTTGAACTATACTGAAAATAGAGCTTTCGCAATTTTCTGCCAAGGTAATATATTCTCTTATTAATTTCAGTATTGACGTCTTCGAAAATAAAATCGTAAATAATTGTTTTAAATTAACCTGTAGAGAATAAAAATTGTATTCAACATTTGTGATCTGGTTTTCTTTTGAATAAATTTGAGTACATTCTGAGCCTAGTTTCACATTTTCGAAGTCTACTAAAATATTCAATTTGTTTAGTTGCTTTAGAATAAGAAATTCTGATTTAAGATAATTAGTGCTTATCAGGGAATTTAAAATATTGGATATCTCTTCCAAATGACTATTACTACTACTATTTTCATTATTATTTGAAGCTAATTGTAAAGCCATTTTAATATGACAGTCATACAAATTAAAAATATTTTTAAATATTTTTAATGCTGTTGTTCGCGGGACTCGGTCATCACAGAGAGTTTGTAAGATCATTTTTAATAAACAATGATTAAAATTATTTTCATCAAATATAAAGTTATTCAAACTTCCCACACAATTTTGATTGAATTTATCATTTGCATTCAGTAAAGATTCACCAATTTCATTTGTTACTGCTATTGAAACAATTTCATTTGTTGTTTTAGAAATTTCACTTGAACTTTCCAAGTTAATTAATAAGTGATCTCTCTTAACATGTTGTAAATGTTTGTAAACATTTGAAAAAATTCGTTTACAATTAGCAGTTGTACAATGAAAGCGATTAAGACGCGGGTGTTCTATTTTTAAATGATCCCCATAATCTTCCAAAGACATGAAACTATTATTGCAACTAAAACATGGAAATTGCATTTTTATTTTTTATATTATTTGTTTTTGTTTTTAAATTTTTTTTACAACTGCTCGATTTAATTTCTGGTTTATTGAAATTAAATTGGAGCTGGAAATGTCGAACTTAGTTGATACGCCAAAAATAAACTGTTGAACTGTTCGCACTGCTTCACACACGTCTTCGAATACGTACTTTTTGTCAATTAATGTAATATAGGCCGTAAGGTTTGTAAAACTCCCTACAAAAACCACTCTGGGTTGTTCTCCGGCACCAGATTTCAAAAGTTTTCTTTCATTGTCATCGGCCAGCTCTAATGTCTGTAAATATAAAAGGTAAAATAAAATTAATAATTATCATATTGGTTATGTTTTTTAAAACTTACATCAAAATGTGCAGCGAACTTTTCCTGGACTTCGATTTTTGAAGCTTTAATGCCGTATTTTGAACGCTTGCTTTTTATGCGTGTTGAAGGGAAAATATACGGTAGTATAAGCCACGCTGCATTTTTTTTTGGTACTATTTAAAAATAAAGTACATATTAAAAAAAGAGTTATCAATATCTTAAAATTATGTTAAAAATGCACTTTTTTTACTTACTTTCACTTGAATCTTTTATGGCTTTAAAAATCTTTCGCACAAAGATATCTTTTAAGGCCGATCCTTCGTTTAAAACATTTTCGTATATTGAATTCCAAACATTTGAAGACTGTATATCGGTATATAACAACTTTACATCTGCATAAAACTTAAAAACACAAAAATATTATTTATATATATTTTATATTTAATTGGATGAATATATTACCAATTGAAAAACGAAATGGTCGTTTGTTTTAAAAATTGGGAACAAATTAAGATACTCGTTTGTTGACACCTTTTGGTCATTTATAATGTCCATACGTAGTTTAAGACATTTGTTCCACTTTTCAATCAATTCAAGTGCAGGTTCTGCTTTAGTTTTAATGTATACAAAGTCAATTGAAGAATCGTTTTCTGGAAAAGCAAAGAAGGTAATAGTTTGAAAATTGCAATCATATAATGCAATATATTTTTGGATGTTATTAGTATTTGATATCAAAATTTTTACCGTTTGCTAAAACCGAGGATGTAGGATGAGCAAGTGTTTGTTTGGAGGAGTAGTTTCGTCTTTTAATAATACCTGCCCCACATAACTGCCTTCTGTAATTTGCGTATGCGTCGTAGAGTTTACCAGAAGGTTTTTGTCCATGCACTGCACATGTATAATATACTTCTTTTAATTCGTGAGTAAATACGTCACAAATAACTTTTGATATGTACACGAAATCATGTCTGGTTAATCTAGATAAAATAAATAAAAATAAATGTAAAAACTTTTAATATAGGTAATTATGTATAGAGTTGATTGTGTCCATGAATCATCTTCAGGAACTTTTTTTAATATTTTCCTCATGCGCTCCAACGTTTTCGAAAGAATAAAATCAAAAACAGTATAACTTACTCAATATTTATATCCACTTGGAGTATATGTTTAATTACTATTTTGCATAATTTTATTTGCTGACTATTAGTTAAAATGTTTGGTTTCTGCAAATATTCTTCATACACAATTTTAAAATCTAAGTCTGTTATTGAAATTAATTTCTGAAATTGAACAATTAATTTAAAAAATATTATTATTAGCCCAAAACAACTAAACTACGGATTTCTTACCTCAGTACTTAAAATGCCGCTCAACTTGCACTGTGTTGCGAATTCAGCCGTATCAACACAAGATACTACTCTAAATGGTGTTCCTAAATTATTATTTGTACCGTCGATGGAATCAATAATATTAGGCTCTGGGTCCTCAAATAAATCTTGATTTTCTGGTATAACAACACTTTCTGCATGGAAAGATTACAGAGAAAATATTATAAACATTTGTATAACTAAAGAATACATTAACTCATGCAAATTTAAAATAAAAATTATTTAATTTGAAAGAAAATTAAAAATGAATTAAAAATATTAAAATTAAAAACCTTGAATAATTTCAATTGCTCCCAACGACCAGCCTGGAGCAGAGCAAAATTGGTTAATATAGTTAACCAAAATGTCGTTTGGTATTACGCATGATGTTTTACAATCAAATAAACTAATCTCCCCGGGTATTTTAAAAAAATCTTTCACTACATATATAAATAATAAAAAAAAAATGTTATATCTAAATAGTCCGAATTTTGAGTGTTTTAAAAAAAATTGTTAAGCAAATACCGGCCGCATAAACATCCTCCGCTTCTAATTTGTCGCCGCTCGGATAGACCGAAACAATGCCCGGCGCATTGTTGTATGTCACATTAACAAACATAACCGTTCTAGAGTAATTAAATTACAAAAACAAAACAAAAATTACACAAAATTACAATCCTTGTGTTTTTTTTATGTCGGAAATATCGGAGAGAACAGATAGATTGTCTATCCGAGCAATTTATTAGATAAACCAGCTTAGTGCAATTAATAGAGCTTATTTGTTTTCTCGGATATTAAAAAAAAACGCATATCTGAATTTTACAGTAAATTTAATTCTCCGATTTCTCCGACATAAAAAAAAAACACAACCAACATGTGGTTTTCACTAAATCCATTAAAAAAACCTTTTCTGAGTTGTAGAAAGTAATTCTTACTAAACGCAACAAATATGATTTATTGAAATGTTTACTACAATAAATATGATTCTTCAATAATTAATTCTATGACGCGCATTCAAATTTTTATTTTATTGTTCGAAAATAAATTCACATGCAATTTGTTCACGATCGAAACACAATTCATTTTTATTATAATAAACTTAATTTTTACTCACAAACACAACTGTGTATTATTTTATGAAAATATACTTACGTTTTTAATTTTTTCTGAAATACACTTTATTGATACACAAATTATTGATTTACTAATACACAAAAATTTTAAAAGTGTTTTAACACTTTAATTTATTTATTTTAACACTTGGAAAATTAAGATTCACGTTAATAAGATTAAACGAACTGCACTGTTTGAAAACAAGAACACGAATGAGAATTATTTCGGCACGCTGTTCTTATTTGACAAAGCTATTGTGCGGCAAACGAAAGAAAATAGCAGAAAATGAATTATTTGTTGGTGCAAACGTAAATTCGGTTGGGACAACTAATAATTTGGTTGGGACAACTGAATTCATTTTTGGTAAATATAAATAATTTTGATGTAGGACCGATCAAAATTCGTTTGTGTTAATCGAATTATTTGTTAGAGTTGTATTTTGGATTCATTTACGGCAACAATATTACTAAATACCACTGCAAACGAATTCAAAATTTCAAACATTGGTTACAAGAAATGTTTTTTGATTGCAACAATCGAAATTTGTTGCCGGAGTAGAAATTCGGTGTAAATAAGTGAGTTTCGCTTTAGAAAAACGATAATCCATTACCAGAAACGAGTTTCAGTTTTTGCAACCTTATGCCAACAAATTATTTTTCTCAGTGCAGAGATGTAGATTCCGTAGGGTCTTCAACGCCCTGTCATGACGATTGACGACCTTTCCCTTTTTAAGGTCATATGATAAGGCCACCTGCCTTTTCGCACTCATTGGATCCTACTCTCTGCGTTGACAGATCAACTGTAGTCGCAGAGAGTAGGATCCAGTGAGTGCGAAAAGGCAGGTGGCCTTATCAAATGTCCTTAAAAAGGGAAAGGTCATCAATCGTCATGTCCAATAAGGTTTAACGGCAAACAATCACTTCAGTCTAAGGTCAGTTTTTCATTATATTTTTTTTCTAATTGATTAACATGCGCGTGTTCATTAGTTTTGGTAGTAAATACTTTGACTCTAATGACTTGGTGCGTAGGGCATACGCACATGTTAATCTGTCGTATAATTCGGTCATTATTTCTAATTTTTTTTTTGTTTAGTTTATTTAATTTAAATTCATTATCCATTTTATTATTCTTCAGTTGAGTGATTTTTTTTGGAAGTATCATCAGATCTCAACATCACTGTTCTTTATATGAATTGTTTGAATTTGAGGCAGGAATATGATACTCAAGGAAATTACGTCAGCTTCTGTGTATTATTTAGAGAATCGTCCGAGTCACATTGTGACATTGTGTTTTCTGTCTAACATATGACTGCACATAGTGAGGAGATTCTCATAAGTGTTATTAGTACCTTACAGAGCCTATTAGCACATTCGTTTTATCGTAGATATTGCTGATGGATATTCTATAATTATATTAAAGTTCAGTTCACTTCTTTACCATAGTTAGTAAAAAAACAAAAACCATTCACTCCAAACCTGCTTCTTGTACCTTACCTTTACGAGTACATCTCCTGAACACTTGTGTATTAATTCACCAGCGTTCAATGATGAAGACTATGTAGCTATGATCCAAAAATATCAAGATCTTACTAATACTGATTCCAGTTTCAGAGTTGAAGATGGCAGATTATTCATTTCTCCTTCTTATGGCCTTCGATATACAGATATAGATTTATCCAATTGGAAATTGGTCATACCGAAAAGCTTGGTTCCCGCGGTACTCGAGGCTGCACATGTATCTCCTTCTTCCGGTCACATGGGAATTTTCAAGACATTGGAACGAATTCAGCGATATTACTTCTGGTTTGGTATGGCTGAAGACGTGCGTCAATCTGTTAATAACTGTGATCGGTGTAAAATATCCAAGGCAATCAACTATACTACACGACCACCAATGGGTAATCTACCTCAAGTAACTCGTCCTTTCCAAAAAATATATATCGATTATCTAGGTCCCTCCAAAATATACTTCCGCAATTATCACTGGAAGGGTTGGAAACGTCGCCTACACATTACAAGATCCCACTGGTAAATTATCGGGAACTTATCATACTAAAGATATGCGCACTTAAATCATTAACCGATATTTCGGAATTTAGCATTGATGGGCCTGGCTTATAAGACACTCAAGGGTATGGGTCTTCACCACGATGTAACGATGGTTAGTGCCACCTATACCGTGTTTTGATTCAAATTATATATGAACGTATGAGACGAGCCTTATATTATGTTACTCAAAATAATACCGAAACATTCTCGACCGGTAACGAAAGGTGGCGGTACTAGCGATGAGCGTAAAACCCATCAAAAAGACGAACCTGAAAAAAAAATTTCTTTTTCGTTTGAGCTGCCACGGAGAACAGTACGCTGGAAAATATAAAAAAAAAAACAAAAAAACATTTTTTTTTTGTCAACACGTGTAAGTAGACACGCCAACAACACCTAAAGAACAATTACCAAAACCAAATTTTGTTGGTTAGTTTAAGTGTTAAATACCAAAATTTTGTTGGTAAGTCTAAATGTGCTAACCTATAAGAAAATTACCAAAGCAAATTGTGTTGTATATGGGTACAAATATCAACGAAAGAAAATTACCAAATCAAAATTGTGTTGTATACCGGGCGCAAAAATCTAACCGATAAGAAAATTACCAAATAAAAATTTCGTTACTTATTTACATTATCTGGTGGATACCAGGGGCGAAGATATATATATATATATATATATATATATATATATATATATATATATATATATAAATATATATATATATATATATATATATATATATATATATATATATATATATATATATATATATATATATATATATATACATACCCGGTAAACCACAAGTCGATTATTCGCCGAGGGATTCGGAAATTTATAAAATCATTCGTCGACAAATGTAGTCACTTATCTATATAGGTAAGTCAGCTAAGAGGATATATGAAAAGCAAGCAAGTTACCTCTCCTATAATTGACTTTGACTATAGAGGAAGTCACTTTATCGTAACTATACTTGTCAACTAACCTTTGATTTAAAAGGGCATTGTACCACTGACTTTAATTCTGTTTGTATATCAGTCGACTAATCTTACAAACAGTATACGATCCTTCGACTTCCATGAATAACTTATTTTTAACGTTCCGATCAATCATTGAACAGGCAATATGGACCAAAATACGACGAAATAATTAAATACATAGAACGTTTATAATAATAAGGTATTTATTTAATTTAAAAAAATACAGGTTTTATAACAATTCCATTGTTATGACTATTTAGTTCATTTAAAATAAAATAAAATAAAATATAAAAAGATATTAAAATAATTTCACTACTAGCTATTTTTTTTTTATAATTCTTTCTTTTAAAAAAATCTTGCGTGGCCTGTGACACGTTATCTTTATTATAATAAAAAGATGAATCTTTTTTATTTAAGTTGCATATTTCGGTCATCAACTCCAGTATATTTGAATATTTTTTAAAAAATATTTGTTCTGTAACTAAAACAAGCAAATGTAAAAAAGCCATTTTTCAAAATTCAAATTTTAAGGTCTATAGGACTAGTGAAAGTTTGTTAGAAAGAACCTCAAAGAAATTGAAACAAATAGACATTCAAGGTTCTTGTCAAGTTAAATAACAGGTTTTAAAACTATAATATTAAAATTGTTTACTTACCATTTTCCTCAGTATGTAACTCATCAACCTTTTTAATTCGGTCCCACTTCAATTGGTCTCCAAAATTTGTGTCTAGTAATTTCGTTAGGATAGATTTGACAAACGCATTAACTTCTTTTTTTTGCGTCACCTTTCCACGTATACTGGGTATACGCATGAGCCTATCGAAATCAATATAAGAAAAGAATAAACAATATAAAAGTTATTAAAATAAATAATTTATTCAAAATACATATTTATTTAAAGAAGAAAAAAACCGTTGTATATACAGAGTATTAATGGGTGTAGTGAAGGGAGGTAACGATATGATATCTACTGTTAAAAATATCATAGGTGACCCCCAATAAACCCACATCGCTCTATACGTATAAACATATATGCAGAAACAGAACGGAACAGAACCTTAATAAAAATAATTAAGAATTGTGCTTATCCTCCAGATTTTTTTCCAGTTCATCCAATTGCGGTTTATTGTCTATATTTGTTACAGGAACTAAAGAGTGTGCTAGCGATTTTTTGCTAGATTCTGATATAATCTTGATCATTGTTTTATTTTGCGCGATCAGTTGATCCATGCTAGATTGTATTTGATCAACTTTTATGGCCAGCAACACTTGAGACTGTTTGAGATCCGCTAATTCTTGCAAAGCTTGTTGCAATGAATTGTAATCGACGCAACTTACAACATTGTTGACTGAATTGCTATTCTCAGTTATTAGTTCCACAACAGATTCCTCAACAGTTTCTGTGTTTGGCTGTTGAACTGTGACCTCAATAGTTTGTTCATCTGATGGTGAAATGTGTTACAAATTTACTTTCTAATGTTAGGAATTAAATTATCAAAAGTCAGTCCGTAATAAAAATAAACCGAATGTAACTTAAATATTGTTTATTTGTAGTAAAGAGAGGACACAAACCTTAATTAAAATATATATTCCCTTTAAAGCCGAATTGTGCCATCTACTCTAAAGTGTCCAAAGGTATACATATTTATGTCGATCAATATTTGCAATTAAGGCAATACACATTTAGCTAGTTAAAGTCAATGAATTGGAATCTTGAATTTATTTGGTATAAATATTATGTACGCAGAGATGTTTATATACTTTTTTTGTTTATTTCTTATATTTGTTGTTGCAATTTATTGGGTCGTATATAGAACATTAGGTAGAATATAGGTCGTCCGGTATTTCCAACTTTTTTGTTGTAGTAATACATAAGCCGTTAAAACCATCGTTTTTTTTGTTACCATGCAAAATATTAAAAATTAATTTGAGATGATCGGAGGGCGATCACTTTTTAAGAGGCCACGTTGGTGAGCATTCATCCTAATTTCTTTTAAATAAAAAAATAAACAAATAAATAAGGTTATGCTCGCTCTTTAAATTAATAAATGTGAATATTAAAAAAATATTAAAGAGCCCGTAAGATAATTAATTTTTTTTAATAAAAAAAAATAAGGCGAATGGTAAGCATTTAACTATATAATCTAATCTCGTGGATAGACATATGTATGTATTTAGTTTTGTTCTCTGTGATTGGCTTATAGGAATAGAAATTTGATGGGAATCATCCATAAATACGGCTACAACCTTTTTTTTTGGGCGTTATTACTAGCGAGGCCTCAATTTATTGGCGAAACCATACAGTGTGAATTGATGGTAAGGTCGACCAACTTTGGCGGCTGCATAACGGAGATTAAACGAATTGTGTAAATATAAGACTCTTACACCAAAACAAGGAAAAAAGGTGTTTTGTAAAGAAAAAACATAATATGTGTACAAATTATGTATACCAATTTTCTTTTTAAAATCAATTTTAGCCATTAGTGTGGTTATTTAAATTCATAAAACAAAATTTATTTTGAAAAAAAAAACGTTTACTCATTTTTGCATTAAATTATAAATTCTAAAGTAAAATCAAAGTCGGATCTTGAGTGATTTGTGTTATACCATAAGTGGAAATATTTTCTCGGTGTTTAGGTAACGAACGCAATCTTAGCAGCAACCAGTGAGCGCTCATCGGTGGAAAGCTGAGGTAAGCAAATTAATAATCAGTTTTTTTAACACATACATATATATATTTTCTACCTATTGTTTGGCAAATTGAAATCGCTCAAATCCTTTTGTGTTTTTTTTGCTTCTTAAAAAAAGAAAAATGAAGTGTTCGTTGTTTGTTTTTATATAAAAAAAAAACTGTTACTTTTGAGTGAATAAACCAAAGTTTTTTTTTTGTTGTATTTAATTGAATTAATCAAATCTTTTAATTAAAAAAAAATAAATAAATAAAATTTTATTTATTTTGAGAACATTTGTATGAAATTATAATTATGTGGTAAGAACCCAAAATTTGGTGGTGTTGACTGAAAGAGGTAATTGTCTGATAATGCCGAAATATAAATTAAAATTAGTTTTATCAAGTCACGAACAATGTTTGTCTGAACATTAGCCCTGGAGACAAAGAACCCTCCATTTCCGACCGAAGCCTACCTAAATCGTGACAGTCTCCAGAGGTTCAGTAACAAATGAGATCCTCCACAACCTCATCAAACAATTTATTATAGTTTCTGGGGGAGCTCCTAGCATCTAATATATTTGTTTGATTTCGCACGGTTTGTTCTTCATCGGATAAATCAGTTGTTTTGTAGTTTAGACGCAGGCTGCAATCTATATTAGCTGATTTTATGTTGTCTTTTAAGAAAAAAACGAAAAACATTTTAAACCAAATAATAATTATAAACTAAAAATAATTAAAAACTTACCAATATGATATTTCAATACCCGACAAGGATGTTTAATCCAGTCTACCCTCGGTATACCAAAATTTTTTAATTCGATACTCCAATTTTTAGTTTTCGGACAAAAACATTGATTGCCATCTTCTGTCAGCCATGCGAATCGTACAACCTCTACAAGTTTTTTGTGTGGTTTATTTTTATCCGCAGCAAACTCGACGACTGCAAAATGATCTTTATTCATTTTTAGATAAACGTCAATCTATTTAGTTATTATAAAGAATTTTTTAGAATGAATTATTAGTTGTATATTTTGGAATAAATAGACACAATTTTAAAAACACTTATTTAAAATAATTATTTCGAATGATTCTCACGCTACGATTTTATTACAGAGTCTAATTTGGATTTATAAAAATTAGTTATATTAGATAAAATGTATTATAAATTTGTGTAATTATCTTACTTCTTATTTTGAATTTATTAACTGTTTATTTAGTATTATTAGTTTTCTCATTTATTTTGTGCAGTAGGAAACTTAATTAACGGAAAAAATATTTTTAGTGGCGGGCTCTCTTTTTGTACCATTGCAAATAATTTTCGCTCAATTTGTGAAATATGTCATTTTTCAACATTTAATGTTAAATTTTGGCACTGATATATGTTGAGCTTTAAAGAATTTATTGGGTATGTATAAAAATAGGTTTTTTCTAGGTATTGTTTGGCAAGCAGGAATATTTCGTTTTCGTCCTTTATGAAATGTATTAGGTATTTCATAAATTTTATTTTCCTTAGTTAGAATATATTTATTTTTTTCATCATTATTTAATTTATAATCATAATATAACAGCTCCAAATAAATGTTTTCAAATGATGTATTTTGCTTCTTTAATTCAATGTTCAGAGCAGTGTTTGTTTTTTTATTGATCAGATAACAATTATTATTTTCATGTAGTCTATTTGCAAACTCAATCAATAGGTGTTTTCGGGCCGCCAATAGTTTTTTAAATGGATTCATATACGATTCGAATTGAAATGCTGAAAACGTATCTAAAGGCCCTTTAAAAATTAACACAACGTTGTGATTTACCATATCTGAGCCATACAAAACAGCATATTCCTTTATAAAATCTTTTAAAATAAGTTCTGCAAACGTATTATGTTTTATATAGAAATCTGGGCAACACAGAATTTTTATTGCGATATGTAGTTTTAAAAAATAAGTATAATATTTTTTCAGATGCACTGGCAATGAGTTTTTCAGCACAAATGGTCCGTAAAAAAGTAAAAAATTCCTAAGCTCACTTCCTTTGAAAACGGCGAAATGTTCTAAGGGTCTTATCTGCCTTTGAAAATTATTTGGAAGAAATTGGTTTAAAAATACCATTTTATTAAAAATTAAACTTTTCAAATGTTTTGAGAATAGAGGTTTTTTTCCGAACCATATTTGGAGCAACTTTTTTGTTACTCCCAGCAATACAACATGTAGATAATCCAGAGCTATTTGTGATACCATACCTATACCAAGTTCTTCAAGTGGGGAACACGAAATATGGTGATCTTTATCAATTCGTTGAGCAAATGAGTAATCTGTACGGAGCGGGGCATCTAAATTATTGAAACACATCCTGTGGTATTTCTTATCATATTTCCCTCGAATACAACATTTTGGACAGCCAGCAATCCCGTTGTATTGCTTAATGCCACAGACACTTGCTCTAGCTGGAGCATCACAAATGATTGCTCGAATTTTAATTAAAATGTTTTGTCCGTTATAAGCAAAGCTATCTTTAATTTGTTTCATCTCAGAAACAAACGGGTTTAAAAACTCCACGAAATTATTAGGCTTTTTTGGGCCATGATAAATGCCAATGACAAAAACATTATTCAAGTTAATGTGAGTAATTCTACCTAGAATGAGCCAAAACGAATGCTCAGTATTATCACTCAAAACGGGCAGCCCATCCACATTTAAATCAATATATAAAATTTGCGGTAATAGACCAATGGAATTTTCATGTGCTAAAATTCGTTTTAAATTTTCCTCTAAGCCAACAAGCACATATTCTCCTGGACAGACTGTAATTTTTTCCAGTTTTCGTGGAGTTTGTAATAGAGTTCTATAGTCCATTGGGAGTTCCGGGAAAATTTTTTTCAAAAATTTCAATAATTCTGATATTGAAGTTTTATTTATATTATGATCAATAGACCATTTCTGCAAAAATTCCTTAACGTACGAATTAATTTGTGGGTTGTTGTATGGTTTAACAAAATTAATCAAATCTAAATTTCCACTAATGTTGTTGGATTCAGAAATAGAGGATTTCATAGCCATATTGCAAAAATCATCTTCACTTGAATTAGTAGACTCATCACAATAATTAGAGTCATTTTCTTCACTTGATTCATTTAAAATAGTATCAATATCACTTAACCTAACACGTTTATTTGAAACTTTATATATCCCGTTATTTTCATTCAAATCCACATGTACACAATAATTAGCATCAAAACTACTTTTTCCCGATTTGTTTAAAATACTCGTATTAACATCACTTTCTAATTCACTTATAAGAATATTTGAGGTTATTTTTTTTTGATTTTCCATAATAAACTTTTCTTTATTTTTTTTTTTTTAATTTATATTTAAAATTATTTATAGATTTATTTCTACGCTTATTATTTATTGCAATGGAATCCATATTGAATGTGCAATTTTTATTATTAATTATTTAATGCAATATTACATATTAATATACAATATAAAAACTAACTGTTTTACCTGCTGTTATGTTTTACATATTTAACACTATAGGATTTTGTTACTCCAATGTGCTTCTTTCAATGCCGTTTTTATTTTTAGTGTGTTTATTTCGTCAAATAATAGACCTTTAATAGAGAACTTCTGAAAATGACTTTAACATTTATTCAAAAAATAGACATTAAAGTCATTCAACTGTAAGTGGCGTTTATGCTAGTCAATAATAGACGTTCAAGTCAGTTTTCTGTAATTGACTTAAACAGACAATAATGTAACACACTTGATTGCCAAATGTAAATAACTGGATTAGTTGTTCGTCGATTAATTGACATTTATGTTATAGTTAGATCTACGTTATTTAAGTCAGTTGTCAGACTCACTTAAATGTCGGAATTTTATATAACCGGTTTTATTTATGTTGTACAATTAGCATTTACGCCCTAAATATATATTCTACCTTTATGTTTGTTTTATGTAAACAATGAACAGTCACGCAAGTCAAATTATGAATTCTGACGCTATTGTCAGTCTTAAGATTAACTATTCGAAAATATTAAGACTTGTGGTTTACCGGGATATATATATATATACATGAAAATGGCTGCAACAACGATACTTTTTTTTATTATTTTTTTTGTTCTTGCTTATATCTATACCCTAATACATCATATTTGATTAAGGTATTTACATGATCCACTTTTAATAATTAATTTAATTTATTTCAAATAATTAATTTGTTCAGTTGGTTTAACTAACTCCCTGTGAGAGCCAGTGATGATGATTGACATAGTTTTAATGTTTTAATATCGCTCTATATTTGATACCACTTTTAATTGACGATACGGGTGAAGCAGCACTTCTCGATCTCTATGGTCAATGACAAGAACCTGCCCACCTTCTGTACCTAGCCAGCAAACGTGCTGCGGTCACTAATATATAGGGATATTCTGCTAGCGGAATAAAATTCAACGTTGCAGTGCCACAATACCGTGGCGCCTAAATTCAACAAAGTGCTCCGGGTCAACCTACCCATAACTTTACTTAATCGTAACATTTGTACTTTCCAGTGAAATAAAAATATTACCACTTCACGAATAAATAATGTGTTTAATTCAAAAAATTAACTCTTATTACCCTTTGTGAAACGAGTAAGACCGAGAAGAAATTCTTAATCCTTTCTTCCTAGAAAAATACAAAATGGCGAGTCCTTGACGAAATGGAGCAAATGGCAAATTGGCAAATGGCAAATGGCAAACTGTCTACATGATTAGAAACTTGGTTTTTTTTCGTAATACTACCTTTGACATAGACAAATGTCAGTGATGCATATTAACGTTAAGTTCTCAGAAGTGTTGAACTAATCCGTTGGTAAAAAAAAAAGATTATTAAACTTCCTAAATAAATTTTCCCAAAAATGTCACCAATCACCAACTTTTAATTTCCCAGCAATAAATTGAAGAATATTCTGTTTCTTATAATTCAAGCCATAACATTTCATAGAGAGATAATAAAATCTCCATAATCAAGTGTATTATTAAACAAACACAAGAAAAGGAACTTGGGACCAAAACAAAATTTAATTATGAAACATTTCTTCCGAAAGCTTTCGGATTTTATCTTTTCATTTTCCGATTTTTATTTTTGGCACCCAAAAACACATTAAAATATTTTAATTCCATTTCAGACTAAACACATAAAAATAACAACAACAACAAACTTTCCTCTTCATTTTCATCTTATTGTATATTTCAACTCAAAAAATATACAAAACCCTAAAAAAAAAAAATGTCAACCCCTTATTATTGGAATGCAAAACGACCAGAAAATAAAGCGAGGTACATACAAAGCTCAAATATACATACAACAACAACAAAATCAAAGCCACATTTTTGATTTTTTTTTTCAATTTTAATTCTCGTCCCCTTATATTTTTCTGTTTTGTTTGTGATTCTGTGTTTCTGGTTAAAGCTTCTTCAAAACAAGAAAAATAAAAAGCTCAAAAGAATTTTATAAAAAAAAAATGTTGATTTGTGACATGGTAAATGTTTAAAACATGACGACGAAAAAATAAAAAAAAAATAAAAGGAAAAGCACACAGAACATTGGACAACAACAATTTATTTAAATTTGACCAAATAACAAACAGCATAAGCAACAACAATAACAGAAACAAACCCATTAACAATAAATACATGGAAAACATTTTGAAAATATAAACGTTGAGGACATAACACAAAAAATAAATGAACATTTTTTAATTCCAACGAAATAAAATCGTTAACAAAGTGTTTTCAAAGTGATTTTCAGAAGCTTTCGTTTGGTTTTTTCTTTTTTTTTGTCCTTTCTAGATTTAAGACTGTGGAAATAACAGTATTACGTTTTTTTTCTATTTATTTATTAGCAATTTAAATTTCTTTTTTGGGGTTTGGTTTTTTTTTAAAAGATATCTAACTCGTTTTTTTAAAACCATTATTGAAATAGCAATTTTGTGTTTGGTGAAACGAAACGTATTTTTCCGTTTTAATGCACAGTGGGTGATTTTCTATTTTTTGTTTTAAGCTGATACCTAGACATAGACTTGAATTTTCAGTATCAATTATTTTGATTGGTGATACATGCGGCGTTTATTGTTTCATTGGTGTCATTCATGGAATATTTTATATTGTACCCTCAATGAAGGTGTACAAAATTCTATTGTTTAATAATCAGTCTGTCCAAGTGGTAGATTTGAGAGTACTCAAAGAAGAATTGTTACACGATTTAGAGTGTGAATGGTTTGGCTGTAAAGCCGAACAAAAGATAGAATCTACTGTTGAAGCTTGAAAGCTCTTTAAGTAAAACTTCTTTGGAAAAACATTATAACTGGAATTTCAAAAAAGGACAAAATGTGAAGTTTTTCAAAAATTGCACACGTATACGAATCCAATTGGAACTACACGAATTCATATTGGATTGTCATATATGACAATCTGACTGACGAAGCTGTTATAAATTTCTTCGCTTAGCGCAAATCTGGAATTCTACCCCAGTAGGAGGACTTTTGAACATTCTACCAGCGTTTTACCGCTCCCTTAGGGTGCCCTTTAGTGACGCCGCAGAAGGGTTCTGGTCCAATGAATGAAGAGACAGAATCCTCGCGGTATTCCAGTACGCCCTGGCACCCAAACAAGTATTACCTTATTTGAGCTTACCAGATGCTTAACAACCTTCAGACAATCCCATAAAAGCCTTTAAGGCCGGTTGACTGTCTGATACAATATACACCTTTGCTTCGTTTAGCGTTGTTACCCAAGGACTTCGAAAGGGCAGTCCCACTCCTGTGTATTCCTACCCCCGCCCCTTCTTCTGTTTTTGATCCATCTGTAAACCATTTGTGATCCATCTTCTGTTTTTGATCCATCTGTTTTGATCCATCTGTTTGATATTTCCCTTCGCCTGCAACTTAAGGACCATAATAGCAGCATAATTTTTAACATGCAGATCCATTGCTGCGGTTGGACATGTTTCCATTGAACCCGTAACACCAATACAGGCTATACGCTGAACCTTATTTAATAAAGTTTGCGCTGTCACATGTTCAGTTTTAGGCCACCATACTACCGATGCGTAGGTGACCATAGGCCTAATGATTGTTAGAAATGACCAATAGATCATTTTAGGTTGTAGTGTCTAAGCACATCGAAAAAGTCTCTGACAGGCCCAAAAAGCCTTGTTGGCGCTATTTTGAACTTCAAATAAATGTTGTTTCCAGTTAAGTTTATGAATCTAGAATGACCCCTAGATATTTATAGAGGGAGCTATAAGCGAGAGCTTTCTCTTCCTCGTAAAAGGGACAAGGACAGTTTTATTTGGATTGATGCTAAGTCCTTCCTGGTCACACTACTATCATATTAAATCGAGTACATTTTGCATGAGATTAGAGATGACCCATCAAACTTACATCTAATTATGATAGCCACGTCATCCGCATAGCTCTGGACATCAAACCCATGGCTACTCAGAAGGACCAGTAGTCTGTTAATAAACAATGACCACAAAAGCGGAGATAGTACCCCTCCTTGGGGATAGCCCTTTACGGCCTTGATGGTTACCACCTAGTGGATCCATCTAATTGTAGAAAGCAAAACCTCCTTCTCCATTGCTTCCCTCTCTATAGACCCATAGGAGGTATTAGGCACAAAGGGCAATTTCCTTATACGCCACTGCTCTTTCAATCCCCTTGACTAGACCGCTAAGAGCCATCACAGTGGATTTACCAGTTTGATTAACAAACTGGTCCCGATGCAGTGGGTTATTTACGAGGATCTCACTTCTTATTTGATGATCCAGCATTTTTTCCTTAGTCATCAATAGAAACGATGCGAGGCTAATTGAACGATAAACCTTCGGCTGGGTGTCCGAACGATCCCCCTCCCCCTTTTGTATAAAGCATAAATTTACTTGCCTCCATAGGTTCGGAATATAGTTAAAACAAAACTTGCCCGAAACATCTGGAATAAGCTGGGGAGTATTTCCTCAATACCTTTTTAAGCTAAAGCTGGAAAGATACCATCCGCTCCAGCGGATTTGAAAGGTTTGAAAGAACCAAGAGCCCATCTCACCTTGCTGGGTGTGAAAATTTCCCAAGAGAGACCTCAGATCCTACTATGAGGTGCATAGGCTACTCACATGAAGGGTCATGCTGGTCCTCTTGGGCTCCTACTACTATTGAATCTGAAAAGTGGGTATTTAATAGTACCTCCAATGTTTCCTTCCGGATTTTAGTGGACCTCCCATTCTGCTTCTGAAGAAGTCCTAAACGATTTGAGTGATCCCTGGAAAGGACTTTCTGGAGGCGAGCTCCAGAGGGCAATTTATTGATTCCTTCATAGAAGCTTCTCCAGGTAGCCCTTTAGGATCTACGTAATTCATGATTATATTCCGTTAGGGCCATCCTATATTCGCCCTATTCACCGGTGCGTTTACCCTTGTTGAATAACTTTCTCCAAGTGGATAGAATTATGCAACTGCTTTGAACAGAATTCCAAACCCTCTGGAGACCCTATGTTCCACATAGCCGAGAGCATTTCTGATTCTAATGAGACCCTATAAGAGTCCCAGTCGATCAGTTTGGAATTCTAATCTCCTACCGCTGCATGGTGTCGGCCGCCAAATCGAATCTGATGTGCAAGTGATCCGATAAGGAGGATTCCTCAGACACATGCAAGTTTTTAACTAAACTGCTAAAATACGGACTAGCAAGCATCAAATCTAGGACCTCTTGCCTAATCCGATTTATAAGGCAGGCGATGTGTGCCTTCACTTATCCGGAGATTTTTTCTTCAGAAAGCAAGGATCAGCCTTCTTTATTGCACCTCTGTCACCCGTCAGGCCAATATTGTTGGCAGGTGGCCGACCAATGTCCTCCACCTTCCCACCACTGCCCCCCGATACCTAAAAGCTTTTCAGTCTCACCAGTGGCTTACGCAGGAGGACTCCTTGTGGGCCTCTCCCCATACAGGCCCCAACGCCTTCTTCTCTCTAACGCGCCTTCTCCTCACCTGCCCCTTGGAGAGGGCCGCCACCCCAGATCTCGACCGCAGGTGCCACGACCGTAACCTCCGCAGGCTTGGCCACTTGGGTCCCACCCACAGAAGTCGGTTTGGCACTACCCTGGCCACCCTTGCGATGCAGTTGGACAAACCCAAACTAAAAGTTGACTTTAAAGCCAACTTGTTTGAGCTTTTCAACAAAGAGTGGTCCATGGAGAAGGTGCAAAAGGCCGAGGAGCCTTTCGCCCCTCTCCTGATCACTCTCCTAGTCCTACGCCTGCATGCCCTCGTTTTGGCTCTTCATAAAACCAATCAGCCTTTCCTCAACTTTATTTTACACGAATATCTTTTGACCCGCACTAGCCTGAAACAAGAAACAAAAACCAAATTCTAGGTCATTCCAAATAATTTTACAAAATGTGGGTAAGACCTAGTCCTTCTAATCAAAAACCAAACAGTGACAAATTTTAAAAATTTTATTTAAATTTTCACAAACATAACTACAACAACAAAATCATAATTAAGCAATTTTTTTAGTAGCGTGAATTGCTCTCAGCTTGAATAGCCGCTGTCATCCTCTGTCCCATACTTTTGATAATTTGTTGGATATCGCACTGTGAGATATTTTCCCATTCCTCCAAGAGCGCGCTTCGGGGTTGTTCCACCGTGTTCAGAGCTGGAATACGAGACCGAATTCTTCTACCAAGACTGTACCAACAAGTTCTATAGGATTAAAATCAGAACTCTAAGCCGGCTATGCCATCTCCGAAATATTTACATTGGCACCAAATTATCGCCTATAAATGGTGCGTAGGGAACAACATATTCTTCCAATATTTCGTTAATATAGCGAACGGTTGTTATAGATCCGGTTAGAACCAGGTAAAACTCAGTGTGAGCTTCCGTCAACTTCTGCTTACATCGAATATAGCCTAAATAAAGAGGTTTATTGTTTTGTATGGCATGAGACTGTCAAATTACGAAAGGCTACAATGAAGTTTTGTTTTGGTCTGGCAACTGCCCAATATTTACATTTTCTGCGTGATCAGCCAATAAATATAATATCAACATTACGCACAGATTTCTAGAAACGGGTCACACCCAAAACGAAGGTGACAGCGTACATGACATAATTGTTTTGTAGAGAGCTGAATATTTTTCAACAATACCGACCATAAACCACTGACTACCGCAGTCTCAACTAAGTCGGAACATAGTCCTCGCCAGAGTTGTCTGCTTGATTAGATCACCCATTTTACAACTGACATAAGGTACGTTAAAGGTGATAGTGGTGTGGTGGCGGATACTTTGTTACGACCGAATGAAATTCAGATGTTCTTTATTTGTCACACTGCGCTCGATCTAGGCAAACAAATCTAAACAGTCGGACGACGAGCTTAAGTCCCTAGTATCAGATAGTCAATAATTAAACAGAGCGAAACGCGAACTGGGATCGTTACCTGATTTTTGTTCAGGCCTAGATATTTGTTGCGAAACGTGATCGTATGAATGTAGATATGGATACTGGTCCAAAACTTGCTTTCCCTGCCAGAAGTCGAAGAATAAATAAATATTCCTTCTGGCCGGTTTGAACATATTTATTGAAACATTTACTGAAACATTGTAGTCTATTTTGAGCATAATAATTATTTTAAAATAAACCTCATCTAGATCTTGTTGGAACATTATTTTCATCAAACGAAAATATCTATGTACAACCTTACGATAATCGACAGATTTACATGCTTGCTAGAAACATTACCTCTGGCTGATATGAGAGCTTCAACCGTAGTTAGAGCTTTCGTTTACCAAAACACTCTGAGATTAGGCATCCCCCTCGAAATCACGACTGACCAAGGCAGTCAATTTGAAAGAAATCTTTCTTAAGAACTTACAAAACTACTAGGTGGTCACAAAATACGGACAAAGACATACCACGCTTAGGCATGGCAATGGCATGGTAGAATGTCTGCATCACCATTTAAAAGCCTTCTTGTATGCTAGTTCAAATGGCCGTAGTTAAAGCGAAGATCTGCCATTCATACTCCTTGGAATAAGAAACTCGATCAAAACCGATCTCGGACGCGTTCCTGCTGAGCTTATCTATAGAGAACCGCTAAGGTACCAAGAGAACTCGTAATGTTCGTTCCCAAAATATGCGGAATAACTCGCTCAGGAGAACGTTGACACTCCAAGAAACTTAACAAACTGTGACCTTGTACTCGTTCGGATAGACCCCCATATTGAGGGTAATTTTTAGTTAAGCGAAAATTCCACAAATATTTCGCAGTTTCTTACAAAGGTAAAAATGTATCAACGGCCATCGACCGGCTGAAACCTGGAAAGAAGAACTGGTACACTCAAAGATACCATCATCATTAGGGCTGAAAGCTCTCTAATTCTGGTTGACGAAAGTGACATAAATCTTCGCCGGTCGAAGGTCTGGAATTCTACTCCAGTAAGAGGTCTTTTGCATATATGCTTGAGATCGAAGATGATTTCACCAAATTTTCCTCTGATTATGACAACCAAATCATCCGCTTAGCCCTGAACATTATACCCACGGCTACTCAGAAGGGTCAATAGTCCATCAATAACTAATCGTAATAAAGGAGACAAACGACAATACGTCCCTTTATGGCCAAAATGGTTATTGACTCACTACCTATTTTGGATGTGATGTTTCAATGTTTCAGTATGAAATGGATTCACCTGATTATGGGAAGTGAAAACCCATTCTCCTTGCTGCACTCTCTTTATCGACTCACAAAGGAACAGAGCTCCAAACTTTTTTCCATGGTTTTCAGAAAAAACGATGGGAGGCTAGTTGCCTTGAGCGAGGGTATCTGGACGGGTCCCTCCTATTGGAATAAAAAGCACATTTATTCTCGTCCAATGTTTTGGAATATAGTTTTGGGATGTAGCCCGAAAAAACTGGACCAAGCTGGAGAAAATTTCCTCAATATCTTTTCGCAGTAGGCTGGAGAAATGTCATCTTCTCCAGCGGACTTGAAAGGTTTGAAATAGCTAATAACACAATTTTTCTGGGAGTGAAAATCTTTCCAGAGAGACTCCATCCTGTTGAGTGGTATGTAAGCCTCCTCGCAAGGATCATCGTAAGAGTCTTCCTGAGATTCTGTCACTATTGAGTGCGGAAAGTCAGTCTCTAAGAGTATCCTAATTGTTTCTTTCCAGTACTAAGTAAAACTCCCATCTACCTTCTGAAGCAGTCCTATATTGTTGGTATGATCCCTAGAGGGAACTTTTTGGAATTCAATGATTCCTTCATAGAAACTTCTCCAGGCTACACCTACCATTCATTGGTGCGTTTTGCCGTGTTGAACAATTTCCTCGATTTGTTCCTTATTTTTTTCCGCGCTTCGTTTCACCAAGGGATCATCTTAGTGGACTCACTTCGCTTCATAGGACAGCTATTCTGAAACGCTGAGTTTGTGATGTTGTGCAGCTAGTTTGAACTAAGCACTAACCCCTCTCAATTTATCCAAAAAAAATTGGGAAAGCGATGTTCGTTTGCCTCGAGTGATTATTCCAATATTTTCGGGAAAACTCGGTAGGCATCTATTGATAAAAATTAAAGTATGTCCAATGTTCATAAATTACAGGGTTTAAAAGGCTTACTGAAAGGCGAAGCTAACGCCGTAATTAATCATATTACAGTAACAGAGGCCAATTATGTACAAGCATGGGAAAAGGTTAAAAGCAGACATAGCAAACCAAAATATGTGGTTTTCACTTTACTAAAACAATTCATGGATCAACCGATGCTACAACAAAGTTCAGCCAAAGGCCTTCGTATTATTACTGAATCGAACGAAGTTATTCGTATCGCATGAACCATGGCTTGTATATATTTTGGTAAATAAGTTAGATCTCGAGTCAAAAGAAGCCTGGGCTCATGAAACTGCTGAACCAGATTTTCCTTCACTTGAACGGTTTTTTTAATTTTTAAATAGAAGAAGTGATGCTATTGAATGTTTAAATTCATCAGCTGCAATAAACAATCAATGTGTGTTTTGTTCTAGAGATCACTACATCAACAAATGCAACAAATTCCTTGAGTTACCAGTTCCAGAATGTTGCTAATAAAAAACTATGTTTTAATTGGTTGTAAATTGTCAGATTCATTACAACTAAAGTACAGCGAAACAAACATTTATTACTTGCCTCATCATTCCGTAATGAAATAGACACGCAGCACGACAAAGATGAGAGTTTCCCGTATTCCA
The DNA here is from genome assembly GCA_958295665.1 of Tipula vernalis. Lineage (NCBI taxonomy): Eukaryota > Metazoa > Arthropoda > Insecta > Diptera > Tipulidae > Tipula > Tipula vernalis. The sequence continues at coordinate 161,149,265 of OY282558.1, forward strand.
TATGGGAGGGTAGGAGAACCAACGTGGGGAGGAATACCAAATTTTAAAGTTTTGTTACGTCATAACACTGTTGCTCGTTTTAAAAATTTTATGTTCAAACCAATAACATGAATATCACATCGATTGTCGCAAGATGCCATTAATGGCGAATAATAGACTTAAGTGTCTTGAATCTAACAGTGTATAACGCATTTCTCAACAACGGGGAAGAATTCCAAATCTCAATTGTTTCGTTAAGTCACAGCGCTTTTGATCATTTGAGTAAATTTTTTTTCAAACCCATAACATGAATATCGCAGAGATTTCCGCAAGATGCCATTGATGGCGAATAATAGCCTTAAGTGCCGTGAATCTAACAGTGTATAACGCATTTCTCAACAGTGGGGAGAATGTCGAAGAATCGACCACTAAAACAAAACAAATTAATTAGGATTTTGTATTTAACTTTAATTTATTGTAATTATCATTTGTAGCTCAATTATAAAATACTGTTACGGTTTTGCCTTGTCAATTAAGGTTCGTATCACTGGATTGTGAATAATACAAACTCAATTTAATTTATCACCAACGAATTTATTTATTTCACACAAGAATTATTACAACACAGTTTATTAATACAAATTCACAAAATCACTTTATATAAATTATTCTCAAATTTTTACTGTACACTTATAATTTTTATTTCCACAAAAACACTTTTTAATTCACTTTTTAATTCCTTTTTAATCTTTACTCTTTCGCTTACCAAAAAATACTAATCCAATTCGACTTCGTTCGCCTTTTTATATACACAAACCAAACTTCTAGAAAGCTCATGATTTTTCTAGTTAGAATAGTGTAGAACAATTTTATCATGGAAAATTCCATTTAGAACAGTTTAACATTGAGCTATTAATTTTAACTTATTCTATTACACACTAGGTGTCACCGTCACAACACCATGTATGTGTATTAGATAAGCGTAATTCATCTATTCATTGTTAGATGTCTCTTCAAGCAAATTTTAATGTTATTATTTATTATAAGAGATGTCATTAAAAAATTCATTTAAATTTTGTTTAGTGGCTTACAAGTATGAACTGGTTTTGGAAAGTTGTTTCCCGGGCAACACCAAGTTGAGAAAATTTTGATGACATTAACTTTTTGGTTAATTATAAAGCGATCTTCAAAGCGATAACAATTATAAAAGTAAGAAGTAAAATTATATTTATTGTTCAAAATTAAAATTGTACATTATTAAATTACATTGTTTTACTTAAAATTAAGTTAAAAATAAACAGTTCATGAATGGTTGCTGCCTGTGGCCTTTTGTGATTTCATCTCCTGATCCAGCGATAAAAAAGTTTGTGCAAATTACACCAAATTTGTTCATGGTCCTTCGAGCCGGATCGTAATTCAATTCAAGCGAGCGCATTGTGAAAATATGGAATCTGCAAGCCGCCATATTATCTTCACGAAAATTCGACTTGGGATTCCAGCCACGTGAAAATCTACAAAAGGAAAACAAAAGCGTGAGTTGTTTATTTTAATAAAGTGGAAAACTTTGGTTTCGTGCATAATTTATAATCATTGTCGCGAGTGAGTGAATTTTAAGGTGTAACCGAGATTTATAAAGGTGCGATAAAATCTCATGTGTAAAAAGTGTATCCAAGCGTGCAAAATGACTGAAGAACAAACTGATATTGAGTCACTGCGAAGAAAACATGGCAATATTAAAACTGCTATGACGCGATTGGAGCTTTATTATTCAAACGTTACGGTGGAAACTGGAGCTGAAGAAATCGGTATTCGTATAGAAATGTTAGAAAAGACGTATAACGAGTTCAAGGACGTCGATGAACGTCTTTCCGTTTATCCGCAACAACATCAAAGAACAGTACTGTAATTTAAAGGCAAAGTTCCGTGCGGGGACTCTCCAAAATTTTGGTCTTACACTCGAATAAGGATGAAATCAAGTTACCTAAAATCACTATACCTCTTTGAAGCAACAATTCATAATAATGAATCTTTATCGAACGTTCACAAATTTAAATATCTAACAGGGCTACTAAGCGGCGAGGCTTTGAACATTGTGAAGTATGTTTCGATAACAGATGCCAATTACGAAAGCACACGGGATAAAATTGTGAGACGGTACGATCATAAAGATCATATTATGACAGATTTAATTCGCCAATTTTTGACACAACCTCGCATTCATGGTATGGCAAAAGAGATCAGGCAAATGACTGATACAAGTGATGAAGTTTTAAGAGGATTAAAGGCATTAGGTGATGAAGCTGAAACATGAGACGGATGGCTAGTATATATCTTACTAGAAAAATGCGATGAAGATACAAAAAGAGCATGGGCATTGAAGACAACTGGCAACCAACTTCCAAAGATGAACGATTTTATAACATTTCTAAACAATCATAGCAACGCATTAGAACGAGCGCAACCAAGTCAATGGAAGATCGTGAGAAATAGTTGTACAATTACGAATACAAATATTTCGGTAGCAGCAGCTGCTTGCCTATTATGCAACGAACAGCATTTATTGCATCAATCCCATAAATTTCTTGCCTTAGACATTAAAGGTAAAATGTTTTAAATGTAATCGAAGGCATCATAAATTACTTCACACTGAAGATATTGATACTAAAATTCAAACTGTGTTAAACCAAGAAGTCATAACGGGAGCCGAAGAGTTGGATCAATCTCCGCCCTCATCAAAGGGCACAGCTACTTTGGGTAATTGCCTTGCGAATATGAGTATTCAGGCGGTTTTGCCTACTGCACTAATTAATATCAAAGATGGACTGGGGCAAATGTGATCAGCTCGAGTTCTCTTAGATAGTGGATCGCAAGCTTCTTTCGTCGATAAGAAGTTCTTCAATCAGCTCGTGTTGACCAACAAATGTGCAAAAGTTGCTATATCAGGACTAGCGTCATCAGGAATTGTAACTAAGGGAGTTGCTAATGTAGAAATAGTGTCACGGTTCACTAGTAATCCAATTCAAACTAAACTATTCATTTTGGACAAACTTCCTTTAGTTTTACCATCAACACCAATTCATACTAAAGAAGTCCAAATTCTTCAAGATCTAGAATTAGCCAATCCCAAGTTTTATGAGATTGGCAAAATCGATATGCTATTCGGAGCTGACATTTTTTTTAAATATTTTACGAGATGGAAAAAGAACGATTCCGATTTCTTCGATTGTAGCGCAAAATTCTGAGTTTGGTTACATTGTATCTGGAAGAGCAAATTCTCCTAACACGCTTTCTTCAAATCACATCAACTTGAATACCGAGGGTTAATTAGACCAAATTCTTATAAGGTTTTGGGAAATAGAAGAGCTGCCAACAGCGAAACAATTGAGTCCAGAAGAGATTGAAATCGAGAATCACTTCTCGTCAAATGTTCAGAGAAATATTCAAGGTCGATTTGTTGTAAAACTTCCTTTTAAAAAAAACAAAAACAAATTCAGAAATTCATTACACATTGCGACTAAACGATTCTACAATATCGAGAGAAAACTAACATCTAACGCAGATCTTAGTATTGAATACAAAGCGTTTATGGCTGAATATTGTCAACTCAATCACATGAATGAAATTCCGGTACATGACATTCCAATGATTAGCGATAAATGTTTTTACCTTCCTCATCATGCCGTGTTAAAAACAAGTAGTACTACTACAGAGGTTCGAGTGGTGTTCGACGGATCATGTAGAAGCTCAACAGGAGTATCGCTCAATGAGACAATGATGGTGGGACCAACAATACAATCATCTCTGTGGGAAATCTTAATGCGATTCCGAACTCATAAATACGTAATGACTGCGGACATAGAGAAAATGTACCGGCAGGTCTTAGTTACTGACGAGGATGCAAATTATCAAAGGATTTTATGGCGAGAAAGTCCAGAATCATCTTTCACGCATTACAAATTAATGACAGTTACCTATGGTACTGCATCTGCACTCTTTTTGGCTACCAGATGCCTACATCAATTAGCATTAGACAATTTGTTGTCCCATCCGGAAGCATCTAACATGATCAAAAACGATTTCTACGTAGACGACTGTTTAACTGGATGCAACTCCCTCAAACAGATGCTAAAATTAAAAAACGAAATTACTAAAATTTTAAAATCAGCTGGATTCGATTTAAGAAAATGGTCTTCCAATACTACCTTGATTAATGGAAATGATCCTTGTATAAATATTTGTGATGAGATAGCTGCGATTAAAATTCTCGGATTACAATGGTTCCCACAACATGACTATTTTTAATTTAAGGTGCAAGATTTTGCCATTTTCTCTGCTACAAAGCGCAGTATGTTGTCAGATGCCAGTGTTCGGGAAAAGTGGAGTTTCATATGTTTGTTGACGCCAGCGAAAAGGCTTATGCTGCCGCAGTCTTTTGTAGAAATATTTCCAGGGATAACATCATACGAGTGAGATTTGTAACTGCAAAAACTAAGGTGGCTCCTATTAAACAAAAATCACTCCCAAGACTTGAATTATGCGCTGCAGTGCTGGGAGCTAATTTAGTGATGGCAGTGTCAAAGTCAATGTAGCATGTAGCACACGAAATATTTGCATGGACAGACTCATCGATTGTTTTATCGTGGTTGAGTGACCGTCCTAGCAGATAGACATCATTTATTGGCAATAGAACGTCACAAATAATCACTAACTGTCCAAGAGAAAAATTGTCACATGTTAAGTCAAGCGAGAATCCGGCAGATATTGCAACGCGAGGTATGGCAGGGGCTTGAATGGTTATCGCAACAATATTCATTCTGGCCAAAACAGAAGCAGTTGGAGAACGCGAAAGATGAATTAGTAGTTAAATCAGAGATGAGGAAAAAGAACATTGCTACGCTACAAACGCAACTGGATCAAACATTTTTGATTGTTTTAATAGAAAACTGCTCATGTTACTCAAAATTAGTTAGAATAACAGCTTTTGTGATTAGATTTGTAAAGAAATTTGTTGCAAAATATTCCAAAAATACGGTGAAGAGCATTAATTGTCCATACGTAACTTCACAGGAGCCCTCAAGAGCCGAAGAAATTTTAATTCGACACGTTCAAAATAACAACTTTAAGGAAGAAATTGGCCGACTGAAAAACAAATTGGCATTAAACCAACAAAGCAAGTTAAAGTCATTAACTCCGTTTCTTGACAAAAATAGTATATTGAGAGTAAGCGGCAGATTAGAAAAGACTAGCTGCAATTTTCAAATTAAGCATCAGTTTATTTTGCACAAAACATCCATCCTTAGCAAAATAATCATTACCTACATCCATATTAAATTCCTACATCCTGGTCCTTCTCTAACTTTTCATCTCTTACGAGAGAAATTTTGGGTCATAAGTGGTAAGAGCAAGGTCAACCAGATTGTCAGAAACTGTGTAACATGCGCAAGGTACAGAGGTCAATCACCAACACAGTTAATGGGACAACTACCTAAAGTTCGGATTAGCCCAGCGAGACCATTCGAGAATACTGGTGTGGATTTTACTGGGGCAATCTCCTTGGCAAATAAAAGAGGTCGCGGAGCAAAACTATCAAAGGAGTACATTGCCATAGAGTATTTATTTGTCTTGCCACAAAGGATATTCACATTGAAGTGGTCACAGACTTCTCTACAGATGGATTTATTGCAAGAAGGGGTCTTCCGTCAAATATGTACAGCGATAATGGCACGAATTTCGTTGGTACTGAGAGAAAATTACGGCAAATGGACAATGCAGTGAATAGAAATTTAAATGAAATACAAAAAATTACATCGACGAATGAATTTCTACACGATATTGGGACTTATCTTCCGAACACAATATAACTTGGTATTATACACCCCCATTAGCCCCCCATTTTGCTAGAATTTGGGAATCAGCTTTCAAGTCAGTAAAAACTTATTTCGCAAATTCTACAGGAAACATAAATCTTACATACGAGGAACTGACCACTTTATTGTGCAATATACAAGCAATCCTGAGTTCATGACCGCTGACTAATTTGTCTGTGAATGATGAGTCATATGAAGCATTAACTCCAGGTCATTTTCTTATTGGAGCACCCATCACCGTTTTACCAGAGTCATATCGAGAAGACGAGTTTCCAATCAAATTCTCAAAAATGTGAACATTAATTCAGCAGCGAACTTTTAGTTTTTGGAAGCGGTTCAGCATAGAATACCTTCACAACCTTCATCAACGAAATAAATGGTATTGCAAACAAAACAATTTGAAAGTTGGCGATGTTGTGCTCATTAAGGAACAATTTTTACCGCCATGTAAATGGGCTTTGGGTCGAATTATTAATGTACATCCAGGTGAAGATGGCCATGTTAGAGTTATGACTATCAAAACTACAAGCAGCACACTTAAGCGTCCACTAAATAAAGTTGTATTATTACCATTACCAATTAAAGATGTTTAAAGAGTTGAACTCCTTAAGGCCAGGAGAATGTCGAAGAATCGACCACTAAAACAAAACAAATTAACTAGGATTTTGAATTTAACTTTAATTTATTGTAATTATCATTTGTAGCTCAATTATAAAATATTGTGACGGTGACACCTAGCGTGTGATAGAATAAGTAAAATTAATAGCTCAATGTTAAACTGTACTAAAATGGAATTTTCCACTGGTTTTGGAAAGTTGTTTCCCGGGCAACACCAAGTTGAGAAAATTTTTGATGACATTAACTTTTTGGTTAATTATAAAGCGATCTTCAAAGCGATAACAATTAGAAGTAAAATTATATTTATTGTTCAAAATTAAAATTGTACATTATTAAATTACATTGTTTTACTTAAAATTAAGTTAAAAATAAACAGTGCTGCCTGTGGCTTTTTGTGATTTCATCTCCTGATCCAGCGACAAAAAAGTTTGTGCAAATTACACCAAATTTGTTCAGGAGGAATACCAAATTTTAAAATTTTGTTACGTCATAACACTTTTGCTCACTTGAGAAATTTTATGTTCAAACCAATAACATGAATATCACAGGGATTGTCACTAGATGCCATTAATGGCGAATAATAGCCTTAATTGTCCTGAATCAAATGATGTATACTACATTTCTCAACGGTGGGGATGAATATCAAATTTTAATTTTTTTGTTACTACATAGCGCTTTTGCTCGTTTGAGTGATTTATTGTTTAATAACATGAATATTACAGGGATTGTCCCGAGATAACATTAATGGCTAATAATAGCCTTAAGTCTCAACGGTGGGGAGGAATACCAAATTTTATTGTTTTTGTTACGTAATAACATGAAGTCGCAAGATACCATTATCTGCTTAGTGTACTTAAATCTGTGTAGTCTATTTTGAAATTCCAAAGACTGGTCATCGTAGAGATAGCTACTTGGATCTGAGTAAGACATTACATTAGTATGCATTTATTGAATATTAAAAGTGGTCATCTAATTGGCGCGACTCTCAAAAACCGGTGGTCGATTTTACAATTTAACCTACACTAAAATCTGTATATTGCGGAACTGTATACATTGCGGAATTCAAATCACTCAGGGTTCTTGCAAACAAATTTTGAGAATTAAGAAAACGACAAATTTCTAATGGAACAAGTATGTTGTTCTGTAATTATACTTATAGCACGAATATCACACATTCCGTCTACGCTCTGAAATGTTTCGTTCTTTAACCAACACACAATTATTCAATAAATCATTCATGCAGGCGACCCCATTTATAGGGATCCTTGTTCATTCATTCCACTCACGAATGTGGTAAGTGTTGCCAAAAAATTATTGCGTTTTTGTCGAAATATTCGTTTTATTTCCTGAGCATATATGAACTTTGGTATTGGAGTTTGGCCAGCGATACAATCGTCTTATACAAAATTACAACCGGGTTCATTGGATTTATCACTTAGATAGCCGAGAAACAAAATCAAACTTCCAGAAATTTCAAGAATCCAACGGACACTTGCTGGACACATACCTTTCTTATCCTTCCGCAGTCCGCCTGGAGAATAATTGTTATTAAAGTTATGTTTTTATCAACCAACCATAAAGCATAAACTACCAATAATTTGGAACGAAACAACAATTAAATTATAAAATTTAAAACCCAATGGATTAACATTGGTCTAAGATGATGCTACATTATAAAAATAAATTTTGCAACTTCATTATTCATAATTTTGTTAAACAGACAGACAAGCAAAAAATTTCTCTTTTTATTCAAATTTTATTTTAAAACATTCATAATAAAAAATTTAATGTTTCATAAAAAATGAAATATAAAATTTAAGTTTTCATCTTATGCATCTTAAATTTGTTACTGTTGAACCGAAAAAATTGCACACAGCACATCTCTCTAAACACGGTACATATACTATGTATTAAAACCCACCCAATAAAAATTATTTTAAAGGTACGTTACGAAAATTTTTAATAAAATTGGTTTAGGAAATCCCAAAACAATTATTCGAGTACAACAGATTCCAAAAATCCATCCATCCAACAAACCAAAAAAAAATAAAAATAAAAAGATGAAATCAAATTTGTCTTAATTTAAAAGTAGTTAATCGTATTTATTTTATATAACCTTAATTTTATGGGTTTCGTTGTGTGCTGTGTGTTAGCGGCGCGCACACACCAAAAAAAGTTTTGTTTAATATTCTGTTTGGTAACCCATTCCACCCAATCAAATTTTTAATACCCGAATCAAGCAAAGGTACGAAAGTATATAAAAATAATAATTTTTCATAAGAAAATTAATCACATTAAAGGTGTTACATGATGTGTGTGTGTGTGTGGGAATTATTTTCAATTTAAGTTATGTGTATCGTAAATTTTTTTTTTTTTTTTATTTCTCTTGTTGTGTTATCTTAATAAACAGTCAATTAATTTTATTATGCTCGACTATGCTATACTCGTATTGTGTACCGTCATTATAGCATGTATACCTACTTACGTGCGGAAATTCTTCGTCTTAACAATATCTTTGTTGTTTTTCGTTTTTAATTAGAATGTATCCGTACAATAATACACCAGACCTACCCGAACACCACACAGTGTGTAAATAATCGAGCTGTACACGAATTTAACACAAAATAAATTTCTTTTTGTTTCCATACGAATAATTTTCATTATAGGAAAAATTTTCAATAACAAAACAAATATTAAAAATTCAAATACAATATGTATGTACGAGTATGTGTACGAGAGGAGCTATATAGATACAAATGTTTATTGTCAATCATAAAATATATGGCAAATTTTCTATATTTACTTACCACTTATTTTCCATTTTTTTCAAAAGCTAATTGCTGTTTGTAATTTTGTTGTACTGTACATACATATATACAGAATTTTCCCAAGCACAGATTATCCGATTGTTTGTTGTTTGGATTACAGAGAAAATGTGTACATTTGAATATCTGTACATACCAGAAATGTCTTAGCATCTTCTTTTTGTGTACGGAAAATGGAATGGAAAATATTTATTTATATTCTGTATATGGTATGTAGTGTTTATATCTACTCTTGTTTTCATGTAAATTGTGTACACACAAATTGTTAATATAAGTGTATGATCGAAATATTATTGATTTTGTACAAAATGTATGATTAATGTGGAAATTGTGAATGAATTAGGTGAAATCCAAATAAATGAAATTTTCCTTGATTGGAAAAGAAAAAACAAAATTTAAATTCTTTTTTAGTAGAAAATTGAGAGTAGGGGTATTTGTGGTATTTGGTGGATACGTCAAAATTTATAAAATCATTTTGGTACAGAATTTTTGTAGCGTCACAAATATTTCTAAATATTTATTTTGTTATTTTATTTAATTCTCGTATAACCAATTAAATACATATTTACAAAAAAAGTTAGAATATTAAAAATTAACAACGCTAAAAACATAAAATATTTATTTATTTATTGTGTAGAAAAGAGCAAAAATTTGGTTGCTCCAAAACCGCTTTTCTCGACGTTTTGAAACCCATTGAGTATGAAAAAAAACAAACAAAAAATTGAATTTGGATTTTTTTTTTGTCGCCTATCTGTTTCTATGGTGAAGGTGGAGAATTGAAAAGCTTTTGGTACCTGTACGTCAAGAGGGTGGGGTACCCGCCATACGTCAAAATCACATGGTTCACAAATATTTACCAATTTTTTATACATATTGGTTTATATTGAGTTAGATACTCAATATGGGGTTAACTTGAAGATCAAGTTAGAGGTCAATTTGCGAGTTGAGTTGTAGTTAAGTTGAAGTGAAGTTGGGGTTGGATTAGGATATATAGAGCAGTTGACCAGTTTTTATATACTGTAACGTAATCCCACAATGGGATCTCTTTAACAGACACGATTTCAGAGGCCCGGTGCGGTATGGGTAGCTGACTAGACTCAGGATATGGCGTGGAGGTTTTCGGATATGCAACCGTGATTGAATAACCGCATCGTCGACTGAAAACACTTTCAATCAATATAGTTAACTTTATTTAGATTAATTTATTTTCGAAGATAAATTTTATGTATAAAAAACAAACAACAACTTTACTGCTTTATAATAGTAGTAGTTAGGACAATTGAGCCCAAAACTCCAAAGTCGGGACACTTGAGTCGGATTACTTTTTGTTGTTGTAATTATCTAGGTCAAGGTCAAAGGTCAAGGTCAAAGGTCAAAGGTCAAAGGTCAAGGTCAAAGGTCAAGGTCAAGGTCAAGGTCAAGGTCAAGGTCAAGGTCAAAGGTCAAGGTCAAAGGTCAAAAGGTCAAATGTTAAAGGTCAAAGGTCAAAATGCCAAAGGTCAGCTATGGGAAATAACAAATATTCCACCATTTTGAAACTTTTTTGATGCGGATATAAATTCCTTGATAAACAATTAAAAATTATTTTTGATTGAAGTTATCAGTAAATATTATGCAATTTTTTTCGATTCGCATCAATAAATCTAAAAATAATTTTAATTTCATTTTGATAACGTTATCAGTAATTAAGAAAATATATTTTAAATAATAATAATTTTTTTTTGCATTGATAAACAATTAAAAATTATTCTTAGCACAATGTCAAGGTCGAAGATAAGCTATGGGAAATAACAAATATTCCACCATTTTTGAAACTTGTTTGATGCGGATATAAAATGCGGAAAAAATTCGCTTGAATAAATCTAAAAATAATTTCACCTGATAACGTTACCAGTAATTAAGAAAATATATTTTAAATAATAATTTTTTGCGTTGATAAACAATTAAAAATTATTCTTGATTGACGTTATCAGTAAAAATTATTCTTGATTGACGTTTCTTGTTGCAATTTTTTTTCGATTCACTTGAATAATTCTAAAAATATTCTGTTCTGTGTTTTGTTATCAGTAAAATTAAGAAAAATATTCCTGCGTAATTGTAAAAATAATTAGGTTTCGGTTAATTCTCAGTAATTAAGAAAATTTAACGTCATTTTGAATATCAATCAAAAACAAATCCTGTTCAATCATGCTCTAGATAACAATAATAATAATATGAATCATTTTGTCAAATCTTGTTCATGATCTTAATTTAACCTTTCTCGAATCGTGTTCAAACATGTTAATCAAAAACCAGTTTTTCAAGGGGAGGGGGCCACGTCCATGTCCGATTTTAGAAAGTTCATGAACTTTTAAAAGTTTATGAACTTTCTAATATGGGGCGTCTCACGTCCGATTTTAGATGGTTCATGAACTTTTAAATGTTCATGAACTTTTAAAAATCGGCAATGTTCTGGGTATAAAAGGAAGTGGTTTAATATTATTACTATCATTCCCCCGTTTGGATGTGTATTCCGTGCAACAATGAATATTATTCAACCCTTTACAATGATGGCTGGACCTATAGAATAAAAAAAGAGGAATCACAAAAAAAATGATACTGCTTTTAAATAGTATATAGGCTGATTTTTTTTTTAATATCAAAAACAAATTAAAGTAAATTAATTTTTTTACATGATGTATATAAGGGAGAATATTTTAAAAAAAATTTAATTATAAAGTATATCAGTCAGCAAGTATATTAGTAAGTACTATAAAAATGGCGAAGAATATTATGTACTTAACGAAGAATATTACGGTTGTAAGTATATTTATTCTGAAAATAAAATTTTTTTGACCTTGACCTTTGACCTTTGACCTTGACGTTTGACCTTTGACCTTGACCTTTGACCTTTGACCTTGACCTTTGACCTTGACCTAGATAATTACAACAACAAAAAGTAGGCCGACTCAAGTGTCCCGACTTTGGAGTTTTGGGCTCAAGTGTCCTAACTACTACTTATAATTATTTATTAAATTTTACGAAGAATACAATTATTCGATATTGGTGTGGTTTTGTAGGAAATCTCGAAGTAATTATATAAAAGACAAGTTTATTGAAATGACGGTATAAATATTTGATGCATTTAATTTATTATTACTATTTTTATTTAATGCTTATCAAGCGAACTCAAAATCTTGAATCAAAAACAAAAACTTCAAAATCCCCAAAAGGTGCAGTTTAATTCGAACAGATTACTCGAAGATTAGTATCGACGTTCACATGCAGGTATCGCGTCGATCAATTGTATGTTATTATTATTACACTGAACTCCAAATAATTCATCGGAATCCATCCACCATTTGACAATTTGAGTTGTCATTTTTGAAACTTTTAATATTTTGGTAACTATTGAAGATAAGTATAAATATTTTGTTTACATTCAAATTACATAAGTTATTAATTATTAAATCTATTTTTCAGGATAAACAAAATTTATACAATACTAAAGGGTGAGTATGTATCCAATCTACATGTTAATTTATATTGTTGTTTGTTCTATTTTAGGATATGTTGGTTAATGTTTTCAGGTATGAGATTTGAATGATTTGGTAAGTAGGTATGTTATGACCATTAGTTTCTAATACATTTTAATTATTTATTTAAATGCTTAAACATTTATCTATACGTAATTAATTTCCATTTTATATTAGGAACGCTGGTAAACGATTTTGGCGTTAACATCGACGAAAAACAGAAAACAAGAGTGGACCAAATGTTTTGTATGTGGGGGTGAAAATAATGGCCTCGATTATACAACTCGCCGGATTGACTGCGGAGAGAGTTTTATTCGGATTTGACATTTGACGTATTATTGAATACGTCGAATGAAAAGTGAACGAAAGTCGGTAATGCAGTGCGAAAAATTGGTATTATGGAATCCACACGTGAATCGCACTCCATACAAAAATGTCATTACAAATTCGCATCAAATTTACTGCGGATGACGTATTAGTGTATCTTTTTGCAATGGAGACGAATAAAATGTAAGTTTAATTACTTTTGATTTATTTTACTAATATTTAGTCATTTATATACAAAATAAAATTAAAATTAAAAATTATAATTGAAATTTAATGACATAAATTTGTTTACAGGAAACGTACAACAAACCGGGTTCAATTTGAACAAATGGTCCAAATGATGAAGGAGCATCCCGACATTGCAAAAAACCTAACGAAAGGAACTGTAGAGGCCGTTCAAATATTTTGGCAAACAATTCGCGACGAATTAAATTCGCTGAGACCACCGATCAAAGAAATTGTTGAATGGAAAAAGGTTAGAAGATTTGCGTTAGTCAAAAAGATGTTTTAATTTGTAATTTCAGGTTTGGAGTGATTTTAAATCTTCCTTAAGGAAAAAATTATCTCAGAGTAGACGCGAGCATTCAACAATAACGTTCAGTTCTTTGGACGAAGAGATGATTCAACTCTTATGCCTTCGGGATTGTGTCGAAGGGGTCGCGAATGCTAATAAATTCGGGGTTCCTCGCAAGCGGACTTGTAATCCTGACGACGCCAGTAAAAATCCCACTCAAGAAAATATACGAACAGCTACCGAAATTCAAGATTCACCATTACGTGAAGAAGAGGCCGATATCCAAATGGTGGACAGCGTTGGAATGGAAACCCATACAGAAGCAGAATCAAATCAAATAAGGGGACCCACGCAATTAAGGCTTTTAGAAAAGCAAGTTAATATTCAGGAGCAATTATACAACAACTTTAAAGAATTTACTAAAAATCAAAATGAAAAGTCTGAGGATGGAAATTTAAACCAAAAAAAAATTTATAGGGCATTTGATAAAATAAATGATCGCCAAAAACAACTAAAAGAAATTATCGAAGCTTTATTAGAAGAAAATAAGAGGCTTTATTAGAGGAAAATAAATTAAAACAACAAATTTTAGAAATAGAGTTGAAAAAACTGAATTAGTTAGGTATAAGTATTTTAAACATTATAGTGATAATAACCATGAAATCTGACCAATTTTATTATTTATAAAAGCCATGAAATCTTGAATTTTTATAATGAATAAACCATTTTTATTAATTTACAAATAATGAATTTTTTATTATCAGCCTAAAAGTTCAACAAAATTTGATTTTGAAATTCATTCGCCTCTGTTGCATACCTTCGGTCTTCTTGGGATTGGATTTCATCTTCGGGTTCGGTTGTTTCATCGCCGTCTTGAAATAGTTCTCCAGTTGGCTCATCATAATTTGGGACATTAAAATGAATTCTAATGTTATGCAGAGCAGCTGCCACATTAATAATTTTAACAGCTTTATCAGGTGAGTAGTGTAAATGTCTGGCTACTCCGAGGAGGCATCTACACCAATTTTTCCATAACCCGATTGTACGCTCGACAATATTTCGACCAGCAATATGGTTTTTGTTAAAGCGGGTTTTGGAAGTATTAACCCCGGGTTTTTTGAACGGAGTAATAACCCAAGGTAAGAGGAGATACCCAGCGTCAGCTTTTAAAAACAAATATAACGATTAACACGATAAACAATTTTTAAGTTGAAAATGCATTCTTACCGAGTAATTTCTGGTTTCTATCCCCATTATTATAAATCGTTTTAAAGTATTCGGAAGCATCCCTGTTCCGCCAAACAAAAGAATCGTGGTTACCTCCAGGGTAAGTAGCATCCACATACCGAATTCTATGCTTATGGTCACATATCTAAAAGGAAAAAGAAATTCAATAAAAAATAATGTAAATAAAATATGGTACCAAGTTCTTACAATCATCACCTGCTGGCTTAGCAATTTTAATGTGCGTGCCATCAACACACATAACAACCCCAGGAATTCTGCATTTTGTGAAAAAGTATAACCTTGCTTCGGTTTTTTCGTCTTCACTCATTTTTAATGATATCCATTTTCCACATAATGTTTGTTCCAAAATATCAAACACTTCCGACAGCACAACCGAAACTTTTGATTGTGCCATGCCAACAAAGTGGTCCTGACCGACACCGTTCTGGTATCCGCCTTCTGCCAAAAATCGTAGACACGCTGCCAATTTAAATTCTGGCGATAGTGAAGACGATTTAACCACAGGTGATAATTTTGATTTGATTTAATTTAAAACATAATTAAAATGTGCTTTGCTTAATCTGAAGTTTTTTATGAATCTGAAAAAGAATGAACATTAGCTTCAACATAAAGAAAACCATATTTCCGAAAATTTTTACTGACTGGACATCTGACAACTGGAAAATGTCTTGACACATATTTCGCAGCGCTCTCCGTGTTTCCTTCCTGTTACTCGTTCCTTCGTTTAAATTTCAAACCCACTATTTTTTTGCTCTTAAACAATTATTTTTTCTTAAATTGGCTAAAATACTTTATAACTGAATATGTAACCTGAATTCAATAAAAATTTGACAGCTGGTGAAATTGCAGTTTCATTGCGGATCGATAACGCAGATTTCCATCGGATTCAATAATACAAATAATTTCAAATGCGGATCGAATGCGGATTGAAGGAACTCCCTCCACAGTCAATCCGGCGAGTTGTATAATCGACACCATTAATAATCCGGGTGTGCACACTCGAGGATGGCCGGACCACCGTATGCAGACCATACGGTCTGCCCCAAGGACCTCCTTTTATCACCGGGCACAAATCCTTCGATGCCACAATGCCTCCCATGACGAGTCAGCTAATGGGGGGACATCCCGAGGACAGACAATACCATCCAACACACGATGACCTCCCAGGCCAACCAAGAAGGCACGAGCCCAAAGAATCTTGAGGAGCAACGCCAACCAGTTGACATAGGGTTCACGGCCAACCCCCAGTGGACAGCACATATGCCACGCTGCCCCCCTCCCACCCTACGGCAGGTGTGCGCGAGGAGACACCGCCGCCTGTAATCGCCGCATGAGCGTGGACGGGATGTGGGCCGTGGTTCCCCCTCACTCCCCAAAAATTTAGCTCATCATCATCATATCATCAAAGGAAATAAACATAACCCCAATAAAGCGAAAAAAAATTAAAGAAAAAATCGCCGAATCTGATTTTATTTGGACAATTGGACCGAGGAAATAAAAACAAGAATCGACCCAAGATAAATTGTTACTATTTTTTTTTTTTTTTTTTTTGCTGTTTTAATAAAAACACTTGCCTTATAATTGCCGTCGCCTCCGGGTCCACGCTCATTGAGCGGGTGTTAATAAGTGACCTAGGTATAAGGCGGGTCACGCTAAATGATGGCAAATGGGCCGGATTAAGGTGTTAAGAGACCCGTGCCGATGATCTGCCAGGATGGGGCCCATTTAACAAAGCCCAGTCGTGAACGGAGCCCTCTGAATACCTGACGACCTCCAGTTGTAATTAGCCTTACCTGCGTATACGGATTTCTGCGCAGGCGGACCTTTATTTCTCCGATACTCGTGGGAATCACAATGGACAGATCTAACTATAAGAAAATCAAGGGCACCGGCTCTCCTCAAAAGCTGGTATCAGCGAAGGGAGGTACCTCAAACCAGACGGGTGGGGGCTCTAAGATTGCAGAGGTGGTTGACTCTAGGGCACTAGTCCCGGGAGTTAGCGGTACTAACGCAGCACAGAAAAGTGGGCTGAGAGACATTCCTCCGGCGAAGAAGCAGAACAAAAATCGCCGCTCGGCATTTCGAATTCTCGAAAAGTGGGCTGCGACCCCTGAGGGCAGCTCACGGAAGAAAAGAAAACATCAATAGCTTGGGCAAGGAGCACTGTGGGCTGCGGAAGCTCGGAAAGGAACCACGGGTCGAAAAGACAGCGGTCCCAGCACAAGGTGGAAGTAGTCAACAGCAAGCGGGCCAAGTTGCTGACTGACAAGAAGCCGAGCTCCAACTCAGGGACAAAGCTGTTCAGCGATGTCCTAAGGGAGCATGTTTTGATGCTAGCCGTAATTGACGCAAGTCAAGAAGATGAGAGCATCACGGCGGATAAATGGAGGTTGGTGTATAATGCAGTGAACCTCGTCTTTTTAAAGGTCCTGGGATAAAATCCGGGACGACCCCCATCCTGCAGAGATGCGGGATGGTATCAAGGGCGTGTGAAGATGACTACATGCTCGGACTCTAGATCTGTGGTTCTATTTAAAAGGCTATAGCCAAAGTAGGGAAGGTGTGGCCAGGCGCAAAGCTTGCGGCAGTTAGCCGGGAGGAAATTCCCAGCAGGCCGAGGGCACGTGTCTGGCTGCCTCCGAACCGGCTAGCCCTGACGAGGCTTTAAAAATCATTCAGGCCAGTAACCCGAATCTTCCGACTGGAAATTCGAAGATCGTCAAGCAGGAGGAGGCAAAGGGGGCTCGAAATTATCAATTATGGTAATAAATAAGGAGTCCCTTGCCCTCCTGCACAAAACGAAGGGAGTAATTGACTTCGGATTCGAGTCAATTACTCTCAAGGTTTATAAAAAGGATGGGGTGGAAGCGCGTTCGGAAGGCCAACCGGAGGATGGTGGTAACCCGCCCAGGCCTGAAGGGGGTACCAGCAGCATGGGGGGAGAAGCTGAGGGTAGGAGGAAGAGTGAATCCGGCGACATCGGTCTGGCAAGGATTCACTTGGAAGATGAGGAGGGGCACATAAGCGAAGGAGCTGGTGCACCGATGGAGGAGGATGTTGGCAGCCCGGCCAGACGGAGGGCCACTGACGAGTCCTTTACAGAGGGTATGAGGGTTAGCGAGACGGGCGAATCCGGCGCATCCCAAAATACCGACAAATAAAATTCCTGTGGTAGCAGGAATATACCATAGAGGTAGGTAAAAGTTAAAAGGTTATGATTAAGATAACTCAAATTAACCTTCACCATTCTAAGGCTGCTTCGGTACTCCTCAGGCTGGCTAGTTCGGGTGAGGATGTGATAATAATCCAAGAACCTTGGATTAACAACAACAGGATCTATGGCCTCAGAACCAAGGGGTACAAAATTATATCCTCTAGTAAGTCTGGGAAGATCAGGTCTTGTATTCTTGGGAAAAATAATATTAATCTTTTCCTTCTCTTTCAATACAGCAATGGTGACACTACTGCAGTTAGCCTGGAAGTAGGCACTTGTAGATTCTGGCTAATTACAGCCTACATGGACCGGGAGAAGGAGATTTCTCCGGATAACCTGGAGGAGCTGATCCGTGAAGCGGAACCATCAAAGGTAGGTGTGGTACTGGGAGTTAATGCTAATGCGCATCACACTATCTGGGGAATCACGGACATTAATGAAAGTGGTGAGTCATTTTTGATTAATTGATGAGTACTAACCTTTCAGTGTGTAATAATGGGCGGGAACCCACGTTTTTACTAGTAACAGGCAGGAGGTTCTAGACGTGACCCTTGCCTCAAATAATATTCTTCATATGGTTAAAAATTGGAGGGTGGATAAGGAACACTCCTTTTCTGATCATTGATATTTAACCTATAGCCTCGATACTCACCCTGCTACCTGGGAAGCCTTCAGGAACACTAGAAGGACCAACTGGAGCAAATATGGGGAATTATTGGAAGATTTGTTGCCGTCGAGGGCTCTGGAGCCCTCAACGACCGTTGGGGAGCTGGAGGACATGGTGGCTAGCGTTACTAGCGCATGCAACCGATCCTTTCCCGCTGCCTGCCCTCTGGCTAAGCCAAGGAGTAGGCAAAAACCAGTATGGTGGTCTAGGGAACTGGGAACCTATCGTAAGTCTTGTAGGACAACCTTTAATAGAGCCAAATATACAAGGGAGGCTCTGGATTGAGACTTCTATAAGGAGAAACTCGCAATTTATAAGAAAGAATTAAGAAAGGCACAAAGGAGGTCTTGGAGAATCTTCTGTGATAAAATGGAAGAGTTATCCGAAACCTCCCGCCTTAGAAAGATTCTTTCCAAAAGTAAAGCTAGTCCCAGTTTTTTGATAAAGCCGGACGGATCTTGGACAACTTCTAGTGGAGAATCTCTGGAGCTCCTCTTCGAGGCACATTTCCCAGGGAGATTTGAAGACCTGTTGGTACGTAGCAACCATCAGGAATCACTGTCAGTGTTCACAGAGGATATCGTAACCAGGAAACGGATCCTGTGGGCACTGAAGGGTTTTAAACCATTTAAATCGGCTGGCCCGGATCAAATTATACCAGCGGAACTTCAAAACAACTCAGTAATTATTCTTCCTTACCTGGAAGCTATATTCAAAGGGTGTTTGAAGCTGGGCTATATTCCTAGGTACTGGACGGAGGAGGTCAATGTGGTGTTCATACCGAGAGCGGGGCAAATCTCACATGTCTATCCTAAGGACCTAAGACCAATAACTCTATCATCCTTTCTTTTGAAAACCTTGGAAAGGCCGCTAAATGTATACATTAGAGATAATATAGGTGCCAGGAAGTGGGCATCGTCTCAGCTTGCGTACACAAAGAGAGATCTGTGGACACTGCTCTGCACACCTTGGTGTGTACGATTGGGAAATCGATTTATTCGAAGGAATTCTGTTTGGTGGCCTTCCTGGATACAGAGGGCGTCTTTAATAATGTGAAAGCGGAGGCAATCAAGGAGGGATTGTCATTTTTGGAGGTGCACGTTCCTTTGATAGGGTTAATCAATTATATGCTTGGCAGACTCCACCATCAAGAGGCGAGTAACTAGGGGAACCCCACAGGGGGACGAGGAGCGTTCTGTCCCCTATTCTCTGGATATAGTGGTAAACGGGTTACTACTTGAATTGGAGAGAGACCGTATTGAAGTTATCGCTTACGCAGATGACGTAGCTTTAGCTGTTACCGGGTAATTCCTGGACACGATTGTAGACGTAATGCAGAATGTGCTTACCGTCGTTACGAAATGGGCTGGCAAATGTGGACTTGGTATTAACCCGTTCAAGACAGAGCTGGTACTCTTCACTAAGAAATACAAAATCCCGGTAGTTGTCCCTCCTACCTTAAATGGCACGAGACTTGCTTTTACTGATAGTGCTAGATATCTGGGCATTATCTTGGACAGTAAGCTTATTTCGAAGCCCAACATGTTGGAGAGAATAAACTAAGCTACTATAGCTTTGTACTCCTGTAGGTACGCCATAGATGGGATCTGAAGCCGGAGCTGGTACACTGGCTCTACACTGCTGTAGTGAGACCGGTACTCATGTACGGGGTGGGTGTTTGATGGCCAGCTCTTTACAAGGTAAGTTATAAAAGTAAGATTGAGAGAGTGCAAAGAACGGCCTAGTCGACACCGACAAGTGCCTTAGAGGTTATTCTTGCACCTTCTTCCGGTCGACATTTTTGGCAAACAGATGGCAGCAAATACGGCTGTACGACTTGCAGCTGTCTCTCAGTGGAGGTGTCCTAGTATAGGACACTCTACTATTGTTAGATCGTTGAAGGATGAGCTGGCGAATCTTGACTACATTAAACCTACTCTACGCTTCGAGAAGCGATTTCGGACCTCCTTCCCTTCAAGGGAATCCTGAAGGGATAGACCGTTATCGGAAACCGAAGCGTTGCAATTCTTCACAGATGGCTCCAAGCTAGACGGCGTAGTGGGAGCTGGAGTATTCTGTGACAAATTAAATGTAAACATTTCTATTCGTCTCCCTGATTACTGCAGCGTGTACCAAGCTAAAGTCGTAGCGATAGAGGAGGTCATGACGTGGTTGAAGAATAATGTGGTATCCTCAGACGATATCACAATCTATGTGGACAGTCAAGCGGCGATCCGGTTGTTAGAATCGGTGTCTTTGGCGTCACGGGTGGCGTTGAGTTGTCACTCATCTCTAAGTGAGATGGGTGAGCATTTCAATATCCAGGTAATCTGGGTGCCAGGTCACTCGGGCGTCATGGGGAACTGCAGGGCGGATGAACTTGCTAGGCATGGTACGACTCTCCAGCAGCAACCGGAAAGGGCAAGAGTGGGGAGGCCTATCACAGCGCTGAGACAAGCACTTGAGAAGCAGGCGCTATCCTCAGCGGAGGAAAGGTGGTCTAACACCCTCACGTGCTTCTAATAATGCCATAGCATTACTACGTTTATCATCAGTTTTATTTGGTTCAACATTTTTCTTTCTTTCTTTCGAACGTTCTTTAGTATCAAAATACTCAACGGAAACAGGTACAGCTGGTGAATCTAAAGTTGTGGTTAATTGTGAATCTAAAATTGTGGCAACAACTTTAAAATTTAATAAAACACAAACCTTCTTCAACTTTTTCTGGGGGTGATAAACTCTTCCTTCTTCTTTTGGTGGCGGCTTTGGCGTAACACCATTTCAATGTCACCAAAATTATACTTAAGTAAGTTTCATATACCGGCTGCGTTTACGTTGGACTTTAAAAAATTTACTTTTTACTTTTAATAATTTATTTTATAACAATTTCATAATACTTCTATAAAACGTGACACTGTTAATCAAACAAAACTTAAAAGCTACAAAACGAATTTTCATTCATAACTATATGACACTTTGACATTTAATATAAAACAACAACCACAAATGTTTCGTTAAAATGATAAGCGCGACGCTTGTGAGAGTCCCCAAAACTTATTTGAACGAAAATATGTGGGCAGACAACTTTACTATGGAAACATAACCTCATTTCCCATTTATTATAATTTATTTGGTAAGAAAGAACGATATTTAAACAAATACACACGCGATGTGGCCGGTAATGGTAATTAGATAATGGTATAATGGTTCAATAGTATAATTGTTTAATAGTATAAGGTTAGTGGTATAATGGCACAATATGGTATAATGGTAATGGTATAATGGTAATGGTATAATGGCAATGTTGTAATGGTATAATGTTGTAATGGTGTAATGGTGCAATGGTGAAATGATGTGTGTAATGATATAAATTTATAATGGTACGTTGGTTTGGCGGTATAGTGGCATGATGGTATGATGGAATCATGGAATAATGGTATGATATAGTAACGGTATGATGGAAAGATGGAATGATGGTATAATGGAATAATGGTATGACGATGACGGTTCAACGGTCTTTCGATCCGCGTTGATTTGAGGAATGGGATGAACGTTGAGTTTGACGTTAAGTTGATGAACGAATACAGTAGCTAAAGCTTTTTCTGAACAATTCTTATGTGGCTTTGGTTCGCCTAATTCTATAGTGAGATGTTAGATGCAAGGATCAAATTTCATGTCAGAAATTTTTAGGCAACTTTGCAAAATCCTTAAAATTAAACAAATTGTGCTTCAGAACTTTCGCATCATACGCTAACCGAATATTTAATATTTGCGAAATTTTGTTAATGACAACCTGTTAGCTTGTGATGAATGGATCCCTTACGCTATTTTCAATTTTAGTTCAATTCTCCATACTTCAACTGGTTATATGCCTTCGAATCGGACTTATAAAATGTAAATGAATCATGAGATTAAAAAAGTTCTTGGTGATCAAAATCGGACCAGCAAACGCACATCATCGAGACGACATCAACGAACGTAAAACCTCACGGAAGACCGCCTACCCAATGGATGGACGAAGTTGGATCGAACTATTTGGAGAAGAAAGAAGAATTAGATTTTATAGGCTTTATTTAAATACATATATCTAAAAACAAATTCTCGATTGTAATCAAGAATTAGATGACTTCATGCTTTTCTTTCAGAAATTTATCACTGGTTTTCTTCTAAAGGCAGTTTATTTCTATATTTTACTGTTATTTACGCCAACATACATATAGAGTCTATATGTATGTTATAGGCAGTGCGTTGAAGCTTATTTACATAGGTATAGATTTCATGATAAAATTAAATCTGAACATGTAGCAAAAC
Organism: Tipula vernalis; assembly: GCA_958295665.1. Classification (NCBI taxonomy): domain Eukaryota; kingdom Metazoa; phylum Arthropoda; class Insecta; order Diptera; family Tipulidae; genus Tipula; species Tipula vernalis. The sequence continues at coordinate 161,172,350 of OY282558.1, forward strand.
TTATAAAAAATTAAACAAAACAAAAAGTTGGTTTTTCAACTTTTTGTGTTTTTCTTTCAAATATTGCTAACATTACACACACAAAAAAATTGTGTTTTTATTCATTGACAGTGAAAATAATCGTACAGCTCACAAAAAGCACAAAAATAAAAAAAAACGAGTATCATTGCTATTATCATGGTAAAATGATTTAGCATATTTGATGATCTCAAAGACAACAGCAGCAAAAAAAAAACTTTCAAAATTCTGTTATTTTTCACCAAGAATCACAAAAGAATTTTTATTATTATTTTTCTTTTTTTGCATCTTTATGATTTTTCTTGGAAATTCTCAATATTAAAAAAAAAAAAAAAAAGTTAAAAACATCTGCAAAATTGGTAATAAAAGTAACTTTGATTTTTATAACGTTTATAACTCGGTAAGTTTTTCTGTGTTATGGAGAAAATGCAATTTTCTGTCCACAGTTTTGTGTTCTTCTTTCGAATAGTTTGAAGTTTGTTGATTATCATAAAGGTAAATTTTGTAATACAATACGAGTATAATATGAACTATTAAGGATTTATCAAGGAAAAAATGTTATATACTTTAGCACAATGTAATATGGTACTCTTGACTTTATATTAAAACTAAATTATTGTAACCGGGCAGAGACTTGTCACAAACTCTATATTACGATCTATAAAATTTAACCAAAATGTTTCAAGTTCATCAAAGATCGTGCCTAAGAAAATTCTTTGAGATTTATTTAAACAATCTCATGAAATAAAACCTTACAAAAAGCTTATACAGTGTTATGTAACGTTATTGTGACGGAATACCGAAACTATTTACTCAAAAAAAACGTGTTTGTAGATTCATTAAGGACATTTGCTCAATTACTCATTTGAGTTGTAATAAGTCGGCCTGCTTCGTTTGAAGCCTAGCTGCAGTATTACCACGTCGTAATTCTTCATCCTGTTTTATTTGGTTCACAAATCAGGAGCTGTTAGATCTTTAAATTATCCTACATTGAATATGTCGTCGATTGAAACTAACGGGTTAGGATATTCCTCCATGAATAACTGATGTTGTCTATAAACTGTAGTATCTGTTTCAAGATATTTCTTAGTAGGTTTGCTTTCATTGACATATGACCTCCATTTCGTGCGGACCCATTTTGTATTCCCGCTCGAATAGTCTCAGAGCCAATAGCATTTGTTGAAAGCCACAATTACAAACTATATATTGTTGAGACATGATTTGTTTTTTATTATTGGTGGTTAATGCGTTTAATAACAAAATTAAATCAACACAATTCAACTTTCAACACTCCCACTAATTGTTGTTTAAATTTTCATTCCAAATGATAAAACATTTTTCTTGAACTTTTGGACCGTTAATGGTTTAGTAACAGCGTCTGCTACTTGTTTATTTGAAAAACAAACTGGTTTGATAATATCGTTCTTGACATGTTTTCTGATGAAATGGAATCTGACATCGATATATTTTGTTCTTTGATGAAACTCGGCATTTTTCGGAAGGATAATTGCACTGTGATTGTCAATCAAAATCGATGTAGGATTTTCTTGCACGTTGCTAATATCTTTTAAGAGTTGTCTAAGCCAAATGGCTTCTTTGACCCCATCTGTAGCAGACACAAGTGCTACTGTTTTTGCTACTGCAAAAACGCATAACCTGTATGCACTTTTAATTCAATTGATGAACCACCATATTCAATACCAAAATCACTCGTTCCTGACAGATATCGAATGATACGTTTCACGGCGTTGACGTGACCCGCGTTGGGATTCTCTAAATATCTACTCACTGTTCTCACTGCATATGAAATATCAGGTCTTGATACAATCGCTGCGCAAACATTAATAGTATTAATGTTAGCATTAGTAAGCCTTCTTACAATTTCCCTAATATCATTAGTAAGCCTTCTTACATAATCCTTTTGATTGATGAAAATCTCTTACCTCGAAATACACATCCGTCTGTTTGTGATTGTATCATGCTGAAGTCCTTAAGAAAACTGGTAAATTTCTCGTTTCATATACTCTTGATGCCTGCTTTAATCAATAAACACTTTTCTTGAGGCGACATACAGTTTGTTCATTATCCACTTTGACACCTCCTAATGGTACCTTTGGTATTTCCATTTAAATGGTTGTGTCCAAAACACCATTTAAAAACGCAGTTTTGACACTCAATCTTCCGGTCTTCCAATTACCGATGCAATTGTCTTATTAAAATGAACACCTTCACGTTGCGAAAATCCTCTTGGTTCAAGGCGCGCTTTATAACCAACCCTTAACATTTGAACTTGGCTTCAATTTGAATACTCACTTGCAACCTACGATGTTGTCATCTTTTAGTCTCGTGACAATTTCCCATGTTGCACTGACATGTAATAAATTTAGTTCATCTTCGATGGCCTTTTACCATTGCTCATAGATTCGGATCAATGTAATACTACTTCATAGTTCTCTGGTTCAATAACAATTGTTGAGTAACCAATTTCAATTAAACGTTCTGGAGTTTTAATTGTAGAACGAATATCATACCGTTGATTGCTGCGTTCATTAGAAACAAAATCGTCGTCGTTTTCTTCGCTCTTGTCAGCATTTTGATAACAACATTTTTGCCATCAATTTTAACGACGATCATTTTTGATTCATTGAATCAAACATTACAGTTGACAATTATTACTTGTCTTGTGTTTGGGTCAAACAAATGGAAGTTTTTAGATGTGAGCTCGAATCCAACTAAAAATACCTTCGCTGCTTTTGTATGCAATTTTTTTTTCGTTTTAATTATTTTGAAATTTGCGCAAAATATTTTGTACCAAAAATTCTTGCATGACCCAGATCTGGTTGAGAATTAAACCATTTTTCATGTGATATGCTATTAAAACATTTTCTGTTTGTCGAACGATTTAACATATAAATGGCTGTTCTAACTGCTTCAGAGTAAAGAAACTTTTGTAAACCACTTGCAATTAACATCGTTCGTGCATTTTCCTGAACCGTTCTGTTGCCTCTTTCAATACGGCCATTTTGTTCTGGCGTGTATGGAGAAATAGGTTCCGATGTAATACCTTCTGTTGAGAACAGATCAATCGCGTCTCGATTTACAAATTCAAGACCAGTGTCAAATCGGAAATTTTTAATTCGGCTACCAATCGTATTGTGCACCAATGGAATGAAACCACATAATTCATTGTGTACTTCATTCTTCGACTTTAAGAAGTAAAGATGTCTAAAGCAGGTTGCTTCATCCTAGATTAACATAAAATATCGAATGCCTTCTATTCCTTCCATTTCACTAGACCACCAATGACCTAAGCGTCGATTTCATTGTTGCTCCCACTGTCCGTCAACTCTGGGATCAATTGAAACTGTACCAACTCCTTCAATTGGTAATTTCGTATCATTTGCAAATTTAACTAATCCACCTTCTTTATATTTGCGATAATCGGTGAACCATTCACGATGAAATCTCATATGACTCGATTCACCTGAGTCAGCAATCCAATAATCCATTTTATTGTTATTTTTCGAACAATCTAAAGTACATTCAATGGCACTTTGTTCTCCTTTTTAATTCATCGATGTTTGTGCGTCCTTTTGATTTAATGTTCGTGCTTGCATTCGCTGCGAAAGCTACTTGTGAGTCAACGGCCATGTTTTCCTTGAGACTGTCTTCTTCCATTTGTAACGAAGGCATAAAAGCATCAATCGAACGAGTTTCTTTTATATTATATCAAACCGTTTTATAACTATTGAATATTGACGGTAAACTTCTGATAATACGAACCATTTTCCATTTGTCTGATAACTTTTCACCTTGACTTTCAATCTTTCAAATCAACTCGTCAATCCAAGTAAGATGACGTTTTCGTTCCGAAATTACTCGACAACTGTGATTTTTTATTCACTAGAACAGACAAGGTTCGCACAGGATTATCCCCTCCCTATGAAGGTCCGTATAAAGTCATAAGTCGACTACGAAAATTTTGCATCGTATCGATTAATGGAAAATACGATACCATTTCAAAGCCGTCCGTACTGCCGAAACACAAACAATCATCCTCTAAGGGGGGAAATCACTTGCGGGGGAGTCCTGTGGCAGTTTTACCATCCACCACAAACAAAATATATTTTCTTTTAAATTTATCAAAAATTGTTGTGTAATACACAACGAACGCCAAACAAATAGATTTTTGTGTCAACAATAAAAAATAAGTACAATTCGTGAATAAAAGGATTAAAAAACAAATGAATTGGTTGGTGTCTGTACTCATAATTTGGATTTTGTTAGATTTCTTAACTCATTCTACGTGCAAACACAACAAGTAAAAATTAAAAAAACCAATTGCTCATTGACACACAAAATATTGCTACAGTTTTTTAGCGTTTGTTGTGCATTACACAACAATTTTCGATAAATTTAGAAAATTGTTCCATATTTCGGATATCAATGCAAATTTGTCAGTAGTTAAATGTTTGGGTCATTCCGTTCTTTTATCAAATCGTACGAATCGAAGAATCTGCATGAATTCATCTCTGGGCATTGTGTTCGAAGAAAAAAACGGGTTCACATTTCTTGGACCAGAAATAAAAAGCGTTTAGCGATTTTGTTTCCCTTTCCTTTCCGAGTTCCAATTACTTTTCAAAACATGACGTGGTTTTGCTTCGATACAACATTTTATCTAAGATTCGTTTAGATGGTTTTAAACAAATTTATGTTCTAAAAAATTCTCGACTACCCGAGTATTTTGAAACTCTAGTAAATTGGATACTCTGTACGCCGTGGCGTCAATTCCATTTTTTTATCCAAAATTTGGATTTCTAAAGTCTTTTGTTTCCAAAATTAAATTTCCCTTTTCCAAAATTTAGACACGAGCGAGAAAATTAAGGTCAGCAGCCCAGCCGCCCTCTTTCCGAAAACGCCTAATGAAGCGCACTATAGAAAAGCAATAATAAGACTAGCCGCCTGCGGCTGTTGACTTCAATGTTCACATTGGTATGTAAATTCTGTGTAAATGTATGTATGTAAATTCAATGTTTGTTTCAATGCAATTTTCGGAACATATTAAAATCATATAATTAAATAAATAAAATTCTGTCTATTAGTCGGTTTCGTTGAATTACTGTTCGTAAATACTAATATACTTCTCGTGTTAATCGAAACACAATTAAAATGGTCTAATCACCGGTAGCATATTAGATACTACATGAATTAATTAATATTCAACAAAAAATTAATAAAGGAAAAATTCAATGTGTTTAGCTTGTAACGAAATCAAAGATGTCGTTAACATACACGGGATTAGAGGTCTGATGCGGTCGGGTAGCTGGCTAGAGCTCACAGTGTATCGGGGGAAGGGAGGTTCCAGACTTGATCCCATGCTTGAATAACCGCATAAAGAAAAATAATCACAAAAAAAAAACAAAAGAAAGAGAAAAACTAAATGTGTTTGCCACATCTTCAGAGCTAAAGCAAATCATAAGCAGGGTGTGATCGTTCGAGCCAAAACGGCTCCCAGGGTGGAAACCGTCATCACTAAGAAACGATTAGCACAGATGTCGTGCCGACAACCTGTCGAAGTAAGGAACACAACCGGAGAAATATGGAAAACCGACCCTCCGCCAGGACCCTAGGACTACTCCCTCATGGTATGAACGAACGTGTACACAATAGAAGAACAAAGACAGTGAAAATAGAGAAATGAAAACTCAACCAATCCATAAGAAACCGAAATAATAATAAAACTGTTCAAGCACACTTATAAAATTGATAGCGGAACCTATGATGGATGATTTATAGAAACGAAAACAAATAAAAGTTTAACGTAACTGTTGCAATTAAAATACATGAGCAAAAATAACTGTAAGTAATAACAAGTACCTGCGAATTAAGAAAATCGTAATATAAAGGAAAATAATAATTAGAAGAAGAAAATAACTGAGAGAAAAAAAACAATTTATAAACAATGGTATGATGTGTACGTGACAACGCAAGTGGGAAAGATGAAAACAGAACAGTTATTTGATAAACAAGTATAATGATGAATATAGTCAGAGCCTACTTAATAAATAAAGCATCCATGATAAAAACAAGCTTTTTTAAGGTATCAAAAAATCCAAAAGAAAATGTTTATTCCATAGTTTTTATATGGAGAGATATAACCTCAGTTTATTCAAAATATATTAATGAAAATTGACTCGAAATTAATTTTATTCTGATTCAATTGAAACTATAAACTTTATTTTCCACCTGACTTGGACGATTTTTTCGTGAGCTTTTCCAATTTACGGTAATAATGATAACAAAATAAGATATTTTATATCTGAAAAAGCTTAAAAATAGAGTACATGCATGTAAAAAAGAGATATAAATATAAAGGAAAAGGCGCGACGTTTACAATAATAAACATGACAAACAATAAAGAAACAAGGTAAACATAAGAGAAATGGAGCAAATACATAATATGAAGCATATTATCAGATGACAGCAAATAAAAAGCAAAGCCTACTTAATAAATAATAAAAATATTATTTTCAAAATTTGTTGTTTTTTTGGTTTGTCATCCGCTCATCATACTTCATTAGTGTTTTTTCCCTTTACTCCCTCTACCTACTCTATTTTCAAGCTTTTTTAGAAAATCAAATATTTTATTCCATTATTCCTGGCGGCAAATTGTCAATTATTTACCCAATAATTCGAGAAGAAACATTTTGATGTACAGTGCTGGTAAAAAAAAAATTGGGCAAACAAATGTATTGCAAATTGGAGTCTTTTTTTGCTAAAATTACAAAACTTTTGAAAGCAATTGGTTTATTGTTTCATTTTAAATACATGTATGACGTAATTTTTTGAAAAAAAAAAAAATTGACCTGCAATTTAGGGGCAAAACACCGAAAAATGCCAAAATATTCAAAATACGTTTGATTGGAGTTAAAGTACTGTAATAAATTAAACACTTATTTTTTATTTTTTTTTTTGTTTTTTATTGATTTATAGAAGTTCAATCTTTCATATTAATATTTTGTTGGACCGCCTTTTGCTTTTATTACACCGGTACAACCCCGCAACTGATGTGCAAAAAAATTGGGCAAGCAATTATTATTTTTTCCGCCTACCGTTCTTGGCCGTCATTAGGGTGCAATTGTTTTATTGCCTGTAATTTATTTTTGAGTATAAATAGTGCATATTTTGTAAGATTAAGTTATTCTGTAAGTGATCCTAGACAAATAAAGAATAAAATGCAATTTTAGTTTTAAAAAATGGGAAAAGTTAGTGACCAGTGTAAAAGCAATATGTTGATTTTGGCGCGAGAAAATTTAACCACGCGTGAAATAGGTGAAAGATTAAACATTCCTAAAAGTACTGTCGCGTGGAATATTAAAAAAAATCGAGAGATGGGCGGTACACAAAGAAAGAAAGGCTCTGGAAGGCCCAGAAAGACAACGCCAGTGGAAGATCGTTTTATACTATTACAAAGTCATCGGAACCGTTTTAAAACTTCATCGGACATAAGACAGGATCTTGAGCGAGCAACGGGAAAAAAAATTTCAGCCAGCTTAGTGAGAAAAAGACTTGTTAAAGCTGGTTTGAGAGCACATAAACCAGTCCAGAAGCCTGAGTTCACAGTACTAGTGAAAAAAAACGTTTGCTATGAGCCCAGGAGAATGTTAATTGGACTCCAGAGATGTGGAATGATGTGATTTTCTCCGATGAATCAAAATTCAAGCTGCATATTGGAGATGGAAGAATTCTCGTAAGGAGAAAACCTGGCGAAAGACTTAGCAACGAATGTCTTTTAAGACTTCCACCAAAAAAAGAAGGAGTGTTGGTCTGGGGATGCTTTTCTGGAAACGAAATCGGTCGATTGTGCTTCCTTAGTTCCAGCGTTACAGCAGCTGTTTATCTGCAGGTCCTTCAGAACGAATTTGAGCCTTCTGCGTTAAAGCTTTTTGGCGAGACTTGCACATTTATTTTTCAACAGGACAACGCTCCGTGCCATACCGCCAAAATTGTGAGTTATTAATTTTGAATTGTAGATAGACAAATTGGCTTTCAGATAAACATAAATAATTTGTTAAAAACTTGTTTTTTTTCATATCTCTTCATTTAAAGGTAAAAAAGTACTTCGAAGAAAAAAGTATCGATGTGTTGAGCTGGTATAGTCCAGACTTAAATCCAATTGAAAATATTTGGTCTATAATGAAGCTAGAAGTATCAAGGAAGCGCCCAGAATCGATTGAAGCTATAAAAAGTTTGTTGATGATGATTTGGGAATCCATATCTCCTGCGACTTTGAAAAATTTATCAAATTCAATGAATCGGAGGTGTATCGCTGTAATAAAAGCAAAAGGCGGTCCAACAAAATATTAATATGAAAGATTGAACTTCTATAAATCAATAAAAAATAAAAAATAAGTGTTTAATTTATTACATTACTTTAACTCCAATCAAACGTATTTTGAATATTTTGGCATTGTCGGTGTTTTGCCCCTAAATTGCAGGTCAATTTTTTTTTTTTTTTTTCAAAAAATTACGTCATACATGTATTTAAAATGAAACAATAAACCAATTGCTTTCAAAAGTTTTGTAATTTTAGCAAAAAAAGACTCCAATTTGCAATAAATTTGTTTGCCCAATTTTTTTTTACCAGCACTGTACATCAAAATGTTTCTTCTCGAATTATTGGGTAAATAATTGACAATTTCCCGCCAGGAATAATGAAATAAAATATTTGATTTTCTAAAAAAGCTTAAAAATAGAGTAGGTACACAAATATAAAAAAGAGATAAACGCACGACATTTACAATAATAAAATAACAAAAAATATACGAACAAGGTCAACACGTAAAGGGAAAAAACACTAACGAAGTATGATGAGCGGATGACAAACAAAAAAAAAAAACAAAAAATTTTGAAAATAATATTTTTATTATTTATTAAGTAGGCTTTGCTTTTTATTTGCTGTCATCTGATAATATGCTTCATATTATGTATTTGCTCCATTTCTCTTATGTTTACCTTGTTTCTTTATTGTTTGTCATGTTTATTATTGTAAACGTCGCGCCTTTTCCTTTATATTTATATCTCTTTTTTACATGCATGTACTCTATTTTTAAGCTTTTTCAGATATAAAATATCTTATTTTGTTATCATTATTACCGTAAATTGGAAAAGCTCACGAAAAAATCGTCCAAGTCAGGTGGAAAATAAAGTTTATAGTTTCAATTGAATCAAAATAAAATTAATTTCGAGTCAATTTTCATTAATATATTTTGAATAAACTGAGGTCATATCTCTCCATATAAAAACTATGGAATAAACATTTTCTTTTGGATTTTTTGATAGCTTAAAAAAATCGTTTAAAATAATATCGTCAACATGGAGGCTTCATTTATTAGTTGGCTTTGATATAGTAAACGAAAATATGGAACGCGACAGTCAAGGTCGGCTTACAAAGATATTAAACTAATAAATGTAACTAATAAAAAAACAATAACGGTACCACAATGAGGACCAGCAAGGAAAATTCTAGATCAAAAATAATGATAATGCAAACTGAATTTACAGTAAATTACCAAAACAAAAAAAAGTTCAAAATTGACAAAAATTAAATTGATACATCGTTTTTGTTTTTATAACACGATACCTTTTCAGACCCGTCCGGTCCGATCCGCGTTGACTCTGGCCTGTTTGATTGACAGGACTACTGCGAATTAACTCCTCATTTGGTAATTTCACTACATATGGTAATATAACTGACCGCCCGGCGACTTCTAATAGCCACGACAGTGTTCACTGTTAGGTTCACTAGAACCGTGTCGATAGTAACAAAGCCAATCGGAGATGCTTCAAGCCCCGTTATCGCATGACACGCAAATCGGCTCACTGGCACTATTGGTTCTATAACGCCACTAGGCAAATCGATCAGCCCGATTTGAGTTATTTTTTTTTTTTTTTTTTTTTCAGTTTACTACTTCAGATCAATGTGACGAACCACTATACACCAGATTGAATATGAATTAATCACGAACTCACACCAAAAAAAACATCAAAAAAAAATTATCGTAATTATAGCTTAACCACTTTGGGCATTTTTTTTTATTAAAACCCAAAGAATAGAAAAAAATATTAACACAATTAAATTTTATGGACGGCCGGAAGTCAATTTCTTCACGTTTGTTCATCAAAAATATCCAACCTTGACTGCCGTTTTCGTTTTTTTTTTCTTTTTTTCAATTTATCTTTCCTCTTTTTGTTTTATTTCTCAACGCACACTCCAATAACGAAATATAAAAAAAAACACCAAATATTGACGCTTACACCAGTACAACTCCCCACACGACGCACCGCACACCACCATGAAAGATTGATGCACGTGACATCCATAATAATTTCCTCATACACAATTTTTCACAATACAATGAAAAAAAAAATAAAACAAACGAACATTAGATTTAGTATAGGAGGAAATTATAAACACGAATAATAATAATACGAACAGAGATAGACACCAGTATACTATTCAAAACACAAAACGAATGCGGCGATACGCAACCAGGACGACGTAACCACCTTATAAGAATCATGTTACAATTTGTACTAATTTAAACGCCATTTAATTATTTATGTTTTTCATCACCACAATTTACGGATACTGGACTCCTCCGCAAGTGATTTCCCCCCTCTGGTGTTTTTTGTAAACCTAGGTTTTATTTCGTAATATCATTAATAAAATCGAAGAGCCGCGAATTGTACGTGATAAACATCTCTTGAATTGGTATCCTTCCCTTAGTCATCTGAAAATTTTCATGTTATTTGAAATGACAATTTCCTCGCCTACCAGGTGACACAAAATGGATGAAGGTAAAAAACCTTAACTAAATTAACTGGAAGTGACGATAAATTTTATAGCTCAAACGAGTATAAAATAAAATATTTTATATCATGTCAGACACCGCACGTATACCTGATTCAAAGAGTTGATCGACAAATTTGAATCACTTTATCGAAATACAAGATTGACGACAATCATATAAGAAAACAAGGGAATAAAATTGTGATATGGGGTAAATATTTGCTGTTTGATGGTGATGTGTGAAAAAATGTTTGTTCTCAAATAAAATTCAAAAAAATGGCAAAGTTTCAAAAAAGCTCAGAAACAAAAGAACAATAAAAATAAATTAAATGTCAAATTCTTTTATTTTTAACTTTATACCCTTATCAAGAAGGCAAAGTAAAAACCATGACCTAAAGAATATTTAGCCCTTCACGTTTTATTGCCAGTGTTGCGTTTTCGTTGGGTTCTAATCTAATTTGGCGGGTACAAAGTTGATTTTTTCCCCCCTAAACTTCTTGAGCTTAATGTATCTACGTATACATTATATCGATACATTATTAAACACACACGTGTTAAGCACATAAAGAAAAACTTTTAGCTTTCCACCGCCATTGTATGTACTTACATTAATCTCTCGAATGTGTGAATGTAAAGTTGATAAAATATACGCGAATTGAACATATTGCGTCTTCACTAGCAAGTACAAACACATTCCTCTATTATGTGATAAAGAAAAATTATACCTATGTACACACATACATACATATATACGGATTATATAAAAGTTGTAAGTCGAGAATTTTTTTTTGTAACTCCCGTGTAAATTTAAATAACAACAACAAAAGCTTCATATTTTTTTTGTCACTTTCGTTGACGACAACGTCGACGGGAGAAAAAACTTTTTTATTTTTTGTTTTAACTATTTTATTGTTATTTTAGCGGAATAAATTATAATTTTTCACATTTTTAAATGACTGAAATTTTATTATCATAATTTTCGTGCGTTTCAACATTTTGTGGGGGTGAGGTGTTGAGAAAAACTTTTTTGCTTGTTTGAAAACGAATGTGTGAAATAAGTGAATGAGTTTTTTTTTTAACGAAAGCTACCAAAAAAATTTATTTAATGAACTTGTAAATTGTTGTTTTATAATAATTCATAAAATGTATAAAATATGAAAATGAATACTGTATGACTGGGAGTTGATTATTTGCTTTAAACAATTTGTGTGTTGAAATGTAGGGAAATTTAACAAAAAAATTGGATTTCTGGAAAAAATTTATTTTGGTAAACCAAAAATTTAGATTTGGTTTCAATTCTTTCGTTTTTTGGGGTGGCTTCCATTAAATATCAATCAACCGCATATAAATTGGGTGTATGTTGACTATTCATACATTAGGAAATATTAAACGCCGCGCCGTCTAAGATAAAAAAAATTGGAATCTGTGCTGTCACAGTTATTTTATTTCCATCGTGCTACGAGACACGAAATCAGAAATGAAAACTTTCAAGAATTTTTGACATGAAAACAATGAAAAAAACTTTGAAAAATTCGATTAAATTTTTATCCTTTTTCGTATTTGTTCCACCCCTCTATCAGCTTTTATTTTTGTTGTTGTAGTGCTGTTCCGAACCGAATATTGTATATAAAAGAATAAATTACTTGCATTACTTGTTTCATTTCACTATTTATTTTCTATCTATATAGGGTCATCACTTAAATGAAAAAAGCTCTTTAAGCTAACTTTGCGTATTCTCATACATATGTGTGTGTATTTACGTTTGTGTATACCAAGTTACACGAATATTTTATTACCGGCAATAATTCATCTAGGTCTCTCTTCTTCATTCACAGAATTAAATACAGCTTCACTTTCAATACATGTATTGTTGTTGTTTAATATATTTATAAGGAATAGGAAGGATGTACACATCGTTATTTCGCATATCTTGTGATAAAGTGAAAAACAACAAATAAAAATGCCACAAATCATTCCTGAGAAACGGTATACGGGAATGTGATGAAGGCAAAAAGCAATTTTTAAGGCTGTTACAATATTCTACTATTATTTTTTATTTTTTTTTGTGCTTTCGATTATATTTGAAATTCTTATGTTATTTTCTTTTGTTGTATTCAAGCTGACAATGAAAGAATATTTATATGTGTACCTACACATAAACGTATTTATATTGATTGTTCTTGCCTAAGACGTGAATTATACTAAATAACATTTGTGGAGAAATTCTCTTATTAATATTCGACAAGTGCGATAGTTTTACTAATTTGGTTTTGCTAAACTTACATTCTGGCACACTCCCACGAATATTTTAATCATGTCAAGAGTGGTGAAATGTATTCCTTCTTAAATTTTTAATAAATGTTTTGTCAATCCTTTGTTTCTATCAACTTTTGATGGCAAGCCGAGTGAATGGCGTACATTCAAACAAACTTTCCAATCAGGAGTACACAACAATTCGAATTTAAATTTATAATAATTACCTTGAAAAATGAATTAATAGAACTTCAATGGAGCTTAAATTCTACAACATTATTAGAAACTATTCCATTTGAACTTCGTAAAATTCTGCATTTTTATTACAAAACGAACAATTTTATCCGATATTTTGAAAATGTATGATCCGATGGAACACTCTGGAAATTAAAGTGTGATTGGGATACACCCGTTCCAAACGACTTGCAAGTGATTTGGTCAAATTATAAATCACAATTAGTATACATAAATAAATAAATTATGTATACCTAGATGTATTATTCCTTTCAATCAATTTCTATAAAACTGCACGGGTTTTCTGACGGCCCAGAAAAGGCCTATGGTGGTTGTTTCTATATAAAATCAATAGACAAAATATAAAGGGCTGAAATCTCATGAGGTGATCAAAACTTCGGTCTTGATTGAACTCAATTTAACCTCCCATTAAACCCTACACTCGACCTCAAATTAATCCCTAACTGAACTCACTTACCATCATATCATAATAGCACCGTACAATCATACCGGCATACGCACCTTCGTACCATCATAACCCTAAACAATCATTCCATCATATCATTATTCCATTATACCATCATACTATAATGAAACTGTACCATTAAAACATCATATAGTCATACCATCGTACATTGTAAGGAAAAGATTAATATTATTTAAGAAGGAAAAGATTAATATTATTTTTCCCAAGAATACAAGATCTGATCTTCCCAGACTTATTAGAGGATACAATTTTATACCCCTTGGTTCTGAGGCCACAGATCCTGTTGTTGTTAATCCAAGGTTCTTGGATTAGTATCACATCCTCACCCGAACTAGTCAGCCTGAGGAGTAGAGCTGCCGAAGCAGCCTTAGAATGGTGAAGGTTAATTTGAGTTATCTTAATCATAACCATTTCACCTCTACCTACCTCCATGATAAATTCCTGCTACCGCAGGAATATTAATTCCCGGTAATTTGGGATGCGCCGGATACGCCCGTCTCGCCACCCCTCGTACCCTCTATAGAGGACTTGTCAGTGCCCCCCCGTCTGGCCGGGCTGTCGACATCCTCCTCCATCGGTACACCAGCTCCTTCGCTTATGTGCACCTCCTCATCCTTCGAGAGAGTCCTTGCCCTCCCAAGGTCGCCGGACTCACTCTCCCCCCTACCCTCAGCTTCTTCCCCCATGCTGCTGGTACCCCCTTCAGCCCTGGGCGGGTTGCCACCGTCCTCCGGTTGGCCTCCCGTACGCGCTTCCGCCCCATCCTTCTTATAAACGTTGAGAGTAATTGACCCGAAACCGAAGTCAATTACTCCCTTCGTTTTGTGAAGGAGGGCAAGGGACTCCTTATTTATCACCATGATTGATAATTTCGAGCCCCCCTTGGCCTCCTCCTGCTTGACGATCTTCCAATTTCCTGTCGGAAGATTCGGGTTACTGGCCTGAATGATTTTCAAAGCCCCGTCCGGGCTAGCCGGTTCGGATGGCAGCCATACACGTGCCCGCGGCCTGCTGGGAATTTCCTCCCGGCTAACTGCCGCAAGCTTTGCGCCTGGCCGCACCTCCCCTACTTTGGCTATAGCCTTTTTGTACAGATCCACAGATCTAGAGTCCGAGCATGCAGTCATCTTTACACGCCCTTGATACCATCCCGCATCTCTGCAGGATGGGGGTGGTCCCGGATTTTCACCCAGGACCTTTAAAAAGACCAGGTTGAGTGCATTATACACCAACCTCCATTTTTCCGCCGTGATGCTCCCATCTTTTTGACTTTCGTCAATGACGGCTAGCATCAACACATGCTCCCTCAGGACCTCGCTGAACAGCTTTGTCCCTGAGTTGGAGCTCGGCTTCTTTTCAGTCACCAACTTGGCCCGCTTGCTGTTGACTACTTCCACCTCGTCCTGGGACCGCTGTCTTTTCGACATATGGTCCCTTTCCGAGCTTCCGCAGCCCACAGTGCTCCTTGCCCAAGCTACTGATCTTCTTTGCTCTTCCGTAAGCTGCCCCTCGGGGGTCGCAGCCCACTTCTCGAGAATTCGGATTGCCGAGCGGTGATTCCTATATCGCCTTTTCGCCGGAGGAATGTCTCTCGTCCCACTCCCCTGTGCTGCGTTGGTACCGCTGACTCCCGGGACTTGTGCCCTAGAGTCAGCCACCTTTGCAACCTTAGAGGCCCCACCCGTCTGGTTCGAGGTACCTCCCTCCGCTGATACCGGCTTTTGAGGAGAGCCGGTGCCCTTTGTTTTTGTGTTTGATCTTACCATTTGATTCCCACGAGTATCGGAGAAATAAAGGTCCGCCTGCGCAGAGATCCGTATACGCAGGTAAGGCTAATTACAACTGGAGGTCGCCAGATATCCAGAGGGCTCCGTTAGGGACTGGGCTTTGTTAAATGGGCCCCCAGCCTAGTAGACCATCAGCACGGGTCGCTTAACGCCTTAATCCAGCCCATTCGGCTCGCTAGCACCCCAGCCTCCCTGCACCCCCTTCCCTCCGCCCATTCTCTCCCCCATTCACCTAATCACATGGAGAGCCCAATCCAATGGGATCCATTCCATTCACCGGGTCACCCGTTTATAGGGTCCCCCACTCATCACCCGCGGAGACTCCGGAGGTGCAGAGAGGACGTGACGCCCAGTCCGCCGTGGTTATTGGTCGATGGTTTTCTGGCGCCATCTGTTCGCCTTTCCATGCTGGGCATCATAGGCACTCAGAATTTAATGAACTCAGGTTAACCACTCCCCAGTTCCCTGAGACTCTCCCCCCAGCTGGACTGCGGTTGGGGGCGGCTTATTTAATTCACCGCTAGCCTACCTATCGATAGGCCGTCCACTATCCACCACCTGTGACCCCCCCGATAGCTGCAGTACGCCACGGACAAATTCGCCTAACATTTGCTTTGATTTGTGTCTTCAATTCGCCAAAAAATCCTCTTGCGCTTTTCGAGCAATTCAAGGAGTATTTAATCGCCGGCTACATAATGTATTTCGATCACATAACCGCTGAAAAGAAACTGCTTCAAGACATTGAGGTTATTTTGCGCATGAATGGCATGAAATGCACAGATTTTCGCCTTCCTGAACCGGGCCCGATTCAAAACGTCGAACATGTTTTCGATGTCAAAGAGCAAGCTCAAATGGCCATAAACTTGATCGCCACCCTTAACCCAATGCAGCGTGCCATTTTCGAAGAGATTGCTGCTGTAATTGATGATTTGATGGCTGAGTCGAGATTTTTC
This sequence comes from Tipula vernalis, assembly GCA_958295665.1. NCBI lineage: Eukaryota > Metazoa > Arthropoda > Insecta > Diptera > Tipulidae > Tipula > Tipula vernalis. Next base: position 161,188,934 of record OY282558.1, read on the forward strand.
TTCCTCGACGGTCCTGGCGGTTCGGGAAAAACTTACCTTTACAACACTTTGATGAGTTATGTAAGAGGCCATTGTAAAGTTGTTCATGCTTTCGCCACGACAGGAATTGCCGCGGATTTATTAGTTGGTGGTAGAACTGCCCACAGTGGTTTCAAAATCCCGCTTTCTGCTAACGAAACATCGGTGTTATCCATGAAAATCCCCTCGCCGGAATCCATTAAATTACGAGAAGCTGCAATGCTCATTATCGATGAGGCTTCAATGCTTTCTTCGCATTCTCTTCGAGTGATTGATCTGCTTCTGCGAGGAATCATGAATAATATTCGTCCTTTCGGTGGCAAGCTTCTCATCCTTGGCGGTGACTTTCGACAAACCTCAAATGTTGTTCCCAGAGGAAAAAATGCTGATATCATCGAAATGTGCGTGAAAAATTCTATTTTGTGGCGGCATGTGAAGCAGCGAACTCTCATCACCAACATGCGAGCATTTGGACAACGAGAGTTCAACGAATGGGTTTTGCAATTGGGCGATAGCAGATTGCGAATTGATCTGGAAGAAGCCGATCCCGATTTAGTCGAAATTCCTGAGGAAATGATAGAGCGTGAAAACATCATTCGATCATTTTTTGGAGTTGAAATTCGAACAACAACTGCTGATGAAATCGCCGATGTCGCCAACAAGATCATTCTCAGTCCAAAAAATGTTCATGTCACAAAGCTCAACAATGCCATTCTCGATCTTTTACCGGGAGATGCAACAACCTTCCTGAGCATTGACTCAATGATCTCCGACGACCCGAACGATGCAATCATTTTTCCAGTCGAATTTTTGAATTCTCAGACCCCTTCTGGCATGCCTCCTCATTCACTGAAATTGAAAGTTGGTGCGTTCATCATGTTGCTAAGGAATTTGGATCCAAAGAAGGGACTTCTGAATGGAACTCGATTCATCGTGAAAAAGCTGTTCAGGAATTGTATCAAGGCGGAAATAATCGCAGGCAGCAATAAGGGAGCGGAAGTTTGCATCCCCCGAATCGACTTGGAACCAAGCGACAGCAGCTTAGGAGTTCAAATGAAGCGACGACAATTTCCAATCATTTTGGCTTTTGCAATCATTCGATAAGGTTGGGGTGTTTTACCAGAACCTGTTTTTGCTCATGGCCAGCTTTATGTAGCTTTAACGCGAGTACGAAATCATGAAAACCTTAGAGTGCTGATCAACAATTTCTCATACAAAGGCGCAATAATAAATGATAACTGTACATTTACAAGAAACGTTGTGATAAAAGAATTATTGAATTAATATTAAATTGTCTTATTTCGTATTATTTTAGGAAAAAAAAATACATTTTACTTTTCAGGCTATGGGGCCATATTACGTAACGCTTCATGGGGGTGGCTTCATGATTTGTTACGATTTGTTAAAGATAGGGAGGAGTGAACATAGATCATATCATTGATAGCCCGTTTTCTTAATTGCAAAATTCACTTTCACGTGATTAAAATAACTTAAAAATGTGAATAGTTTTATGTTACGCCTGGGAGAGGGAGGGGTTTTGAAATATATTACGATCTTTTAGGAAGGGGAAGTAAGGGGTATAAAAAGCAAATAAATATGTGAACTACTATATATTGAGTTTTCAGAAACTTCCGTCAGTTTTGACGAGTAATTACTAGTGTGTATATGTTTGTCAGTATATTATGTGTTGCTATCAAAACCAACAAAAATGTTTATACAAGCCAAACACTACAAACACTTATGTGGTTTTCCTGTTGCAACAAAAAACAGATTCGGAGTCGAATCCGAGTTGAAAAATGACAGTTTTTTGACGTTTTAACTGGAAAAGCCAAAAATCTGGATTTTGCGATTTTTTGTTTTTTATATGGTTGTGTGAATATACGTATTAATTGTCAAATTCTATTTTTATAATTAGATTGTTAATACTGATGAATTTTTCCGTAAATTAATAAATAATTTATTGTAATCATGTTATTTGTTGCATTATTTGTTAATTATTTTACTGTTTTTTAAATATATTTTGCCGCATATTTATTTTGATGTTTAAATGACATTTCGATGACATTTAAATGTAATCGTGTTAGTAATCGCTCCGAAAAATTTTACCGAGCGTCGAATGACAGCTGCTGTCACTTGAGTTTCGCTCCGAATCTGTTTTTTGTTGCAACAGGAAAACGACATTAAGATATAAAAAAGTACGTTAAGGCGTAGTATTAGTGAAGCCAAAACCAACAAAAATGTTTATACAAGCCGTCTCGTTCGCTCTTTACACAGATCCTATCAAAAAAATGTGCACTATATTTATTATGAATCTTTCACCTATACTTATTTGTTTTGTGTATATATACTTTCTGATTTATTTATATGCATCACTAATACTAAGCCTTAACGTACTTTTTTATATCTTAAGTGTTTATACTGTTTGGCTTGTATAAACATTTTTGTTGGTTTTGGTGAAGCATATAAATAAATCAGAAAGTATATATATACACAAAACAAATAAGTATAGGTGATAAATTCATAATAAATATAGTGTACATTTTTTTGATAGGATCTGTGTAAGGAGCGAACGAGACGGCTTGTATAAACATTTTTGTTGGTTTTGGTTGCTATACACGAGAAACAATTTTTGTTTCAATTAAGAACAAAAGCAAAACCAACAAAAATGTTTATAAACGTAACATAATAAATGTGTTATTAAAAAATTTACAGTTATAGCTAGCTGTGTGATTTTAATATACATGCACAATTACATTGACATAGAACAGTAATTATAAAATACTAATATACTCGTACATGTATAAGTATTGTAATATGACGTATCGTATTATGTATGTATATTAAACACGTCGGGATAAATAAAACAAATATTCAAAAATTTGGCGCATCATCAAATCTGTTCGACGTTCGATGAAATTAGATTTAATAATTAATGTGATCTTCGTGATTACAAATAGTGTTGTATAATTAAGAGATCATTTTCTGTTTACAAGTTCGTATGACAAGAAATTTTCTTCAAATTTATATATATATTTAACGACCTAAAGAAGATAATAAAATTATCGAAACGTCGACATAAATATTAAAAATTAGTTTTATTGGCTGCCAAACCCGAAGACTAGAGGAAATATTAAGATCCAGCCGTTAGGAAAATATATACATATATAATTAAGAGAGTTAAATTTTCCGAAATATTAGTATGAAACGAAATAGACAAGAATATTTTACAAGGTATCGTCGTAGAAGAAATAGTGAAATAAATGAACGGCAACGAGTGAGGCATTCACATCACCAAGTGGATATTAATAGACCTACAATTCATCTTGAACTTCGCAAATCCACTTACATGTCGGCTATTTCGGGATCTTCAGAATTTTTTTTTCCTCAGACACATGATCTTGGACCGCTTTCGTTCACATGCATCCATAGCGCTGCAGTTCACTTCAAAAGTGAGCTTAAATCGAATTGTTGCCACAATGGTAAGTTGTCTAATTTACCTACTTCCAACGCACATTTTCCAATTGAAATTAAAGAATTATACATTGGTACTGATCGCAAAAGCCGAAATTTCCGTGAGTTCATTAGACAATACAACAACTCTAACGCCTTTGCTTCAATGGGAGCCAATATACATAATATATATGGCAGTGTTTATTGCTTTAAAGTTTCTGGTGAAGTCTACCACAAAACTGCTGATAACATTCCAATTGACTTAAATTTGAATATGGGAAACGTCCACACTGCTGATGCCGATATTTTGTATGCTGAACTATTTCATTATGATACTGATATTGCTGTCAATATTCGTATGAATAATCATTATAACTCAGCCTGCCTAAAAGAAATCATGACAACAATTGGTAATGTTTTGCATAGCATATCACCATACGCTAGAAGTTATCAAAAGCTTCGAGAAGCATTCAAAACCGAATCAGCATATGCTGCCCAAAATAATTGCGAGATAAATAAAGTGTCCTTAGTTTTTTATAGAAATTTACAGGATGATCAAAGAGTGTATAATGCACTTACAAATGCTAATGATGTTGCGTTAATTTATGTTCCCGATCGTGATGGCAACATACCCGCCCAAATCGATTTTGCAGTTTATCCTACCAATAGCAGAAGCATTAAGCGAATTAACTTGCTATCCAAACATTTGGACCCAATAATTTTTCCTCTTTTTTACCCTAATGGAGATTTTGGATGGACTACCAATATACCTCATAATACAACGAACTCTACGGCTGTACGAAATACTACCACCGTACTACAATTTTACGCATATAAAATAGCAATTAAACTAAGAATTTTTAACCCTCTTCACTATGGAGGAAAGCTATTTCAGCAGTATATTGTATATGCTTATGCGCATGTAGAAGCCAATCGCTTATTGTATATTCGATCCAATCAAAAATCTCTTCGTGTTGATTCGTACAAAGGTCTTTTAGATCATATGAATAGCTTTAGTAACGATAACAATGTAAGGATTGGTAATTTATTCATACTTCCATCTTCATTTACTGGTGGGCCACGCTTTATGTCAAAACTTTATCAGGACAATATGGCTAGGGTGAGAAAATTTGGGCGCCCCGAATTCTTTATCACGTTTACGTGTAATCCAGCGTGGCCAGAAATTAAATCGCAACTACATTCATTTCAAAGCGCTTCAGATCGCCCTGATTTAGTTACACGAGTGTTCAATCTCAAATTAAAGGAGTTTTTGAACGATATTACCAAATCCCATGTGTTTGGAAAAACATGCAGTTACGTTTATGTCATTGAGCACCAAAAACGTGGCCTTCCACATGCTCATTGTTTATTTACTCTCTGTAAGGAGGATAAGTTAAAATCAGCTGCAGATGTGGACAAAATCATTTCAGCTGAAATGTTTATGTAGATAATCGTTTCATAGTTCCCTACAATCAGTTTTTGACCTTAAAATATAATGCTCATATAAATGTTGAGCTTTGTTCAACAATTAAGGCCATAAAATATATTCACAAATATATTAGCAAAGGACATGATTGTGCTAGAATTGGTGTACAAGTTGATTCTAATAATGATCCCACAGCTGTTGTTGATTTCGATGAAATTTCGCAGTATCTTAACTGTCGCTACATTAGTGCACAAGAAGCAGCTTGGAAACTCCAAGAACTTCCAATTCATGGTCAGTCCCATAATATTGTTATGCTATCTGTGCACTTGAAAGATGGGCAGTCAATATTTTTTAACGAGAATAGCATTGAAAATGATTTGCGACGTGAATCTATTGCAGTGACGACTTTAACATCGTTTTTTGATTTAAACTTGAATGATCCAACTGCACATAATCATTTATATCAAGACATACCGATATACTACATATTTAAAAATAAAAATTTGGAAAAACGATCCCCAAATTCACATCACGGCAATAAAGCTATAGGAAGAATAATAGCAGTTTCACCAAAAGATACTGAGCGGTATCACCTCCGACTGTTATTACTTTCGGTTAAAGGAAGAGAAGCTGTTTCCTTCGAAAGCTTAAAAAGTTTTGAAAATGTAATATATTCAACTTACAGAGAAGCTGCTCGAGCTAGAGGTTTGATAAACGATTCTTCAGAATGGCATTTTTGTCTTTCTGAAGCTTCGAAGTATATGCTTCCAAAATCATTACGCTCTCTTTTTGTTATAATTATTTGTCACTGCAATCCTTCAAACCCATTACAATTATTCAACGACTATAAAGATTATATGATTGAAGATTTCATTTATTCTGGTCTAGGGGAAGATGCTGCGTTAACGAACTGGATTATTTCGCTGCGACATTTATGTGAAGATGTTGGGTTTGATCTCTTTACTGTATTACCAGTACCAAATTCACAAATATATGCCAACCTTATTACAGCACCACTTTGTATTCCTAACAATGAACCATATCTTTGGGATAATCTAAACGAAGCACAGCGTATGGCTGCTTCAAACATTTGGTCCTCTATTCAAGGTATAAATTCACAGAAATATTTCTACTTAGATGGCCCTGGAGGTAGCGGAAAGACATTTTTGTACCGACCATTAATACAAAAACTCAGCACAATTAATAAAACAACATTATGTATTGCTTGGACTGGAATTGCGGCAAATCTTCTGCCACATGGTATGACTTCACATTCTGCCTTTGCACTGCCTTTAAACCTTGACTGCGTTAAATTTCCTCAGTTATCAAAAAACAAAAGGAAGTTACTAACATCAATTGATTGCCTTATATGGAACGAGGCACCTATGGCACCTGCAGTTGCTCTTGAAATTATTGACTTAGTATTTCGTGACTTAATGAAAAATAATTTACCTTTCGGTGGAAAATTTATTATATTAGGCGGCGACTTTCGGCAAGTTCTTCCTGTTATCCGAGGAGGAAACCGTGTCAGCGTTGTAAATGTTGCAATAAAAAAGTCACCACTATGGAAACTTTTTCAAATATTTAAGCTCGATCAAAATATGAGAGCAATAACTGATCCAACTTTTTGCACATGGCTTCTTTCAATTGGCGATGGTAAATGTTGCTCCGATCAATCAATTAAAAAAACACAATATTCACTAAATATACCAAATGAATTTCTATCAGACGATATCGTTACCGATACATTTGGCAATAAATTTACTCCAGGTGTACGGACGTGTATCGATGCCAATAATAAAATTGAAATAAAAATAAAAAAAGGAAAACCAACTTCTATGTTGTTTTAATTGATTTCGTTATAAATTTTATTTATTAAATAAACTTGATTTTATTGATAGTTGTATAACTTGCTCTGCGGTCAAAATGGAAGTGAACGAGATATAAATTTTATTAGCTTGATCTTGCCAACATATAAAAAATTAAAAACCACGGCGAATAATAAAAATATATTTGAGCTACAAATTATTATCTGATAGCGCAATGAAAACATAGATGTTAAAATATGAAGTCGATAAGACAAATTGCTATGTTATCATCAGTGCCAAAATAAATGTCATCACTCATCAGCTGTCATTCAAAAATTTTTGGTAATTTAAATGTACATTGATTTATACTAACTTATAACTAATTTACAATTTCGATTATTTTAGGAAAATATATGGAAATTTAGGAAAATATATCTTCATAGTTCATGGAATTCATTACTAGATAATTCAAGAAAAGGATAAGTAACATTATAATTAATTGTGTTTATATATAAAATACATTAATAAGTAATTTTCTTTTCGGCTTCTGATCCTGAACATCCCGCGGCGGTTGGCTCAATAGAGCCAGAAGGAAGAATGCATATTTTGTAACTGGCCTTTTAATTTCACCCAGTTTTGTTCTGATGACGACAACCCTGATTAATCCATCCTGACCTGGAACAACCGACAAAATACGTCCCAAAAGCTATTTTGTTGGTGGAACATCATTGTCCATCACTACTACGAGATCTCCGATGCTTGGATTCGTTGTGGGATGTTTCCATTTATGACGTTGCTGTAATGTCAGTATATACTCCTTGTGCCACCTCTGCCAAAAGTGCTGCACCATCCTTTGAATGTGCTGCCAACGTGATAATCGACTCTCTTTTAGGGGTAGAAGATTGGGTTCGGGTAATAAATTAATCGGATGTCCAATTAACAAATGACCAGGCGTGAGGGAATCCAAATCCTCTGCTGACATCTCACAAAGTGGTCGGGAGTTAAGAATAGCTTCTATTTCGACTAATAATGTTAACATTTCTTCATAGGTGAGCCGGGATTCACCAAGGACTCGCTTCAGGTAAAATTTTGTTGATTTAATAGCTGCCTCCCATAAACCTCCAAAATTAGGGGCAGCTGGTGGAATAAAATGTCATTCTATGTTGTTTATAGTGATGTACCTCAATATTGCCTCATCTTTAGATACCATTTCTAAATTTCGTTGCAGTTCCTTTTGGGCACCTACAAAATTCGGCCCAATGTCACTATATATGTACCGCAAATGCCGCGCCTCGCATGGAATCTTCTTAACGCTGCCAAAAACGCTTCCGTCGTCATATCACCCACTAATTCCAAATGCACGGCCTTGGTCGCCATACACACAAAAAGCGCCAGATATGCTTTAATCAATTTGGCACCTCGAAGTTTGGATGCCTTGATAAACAGAGGCCCTGCATAATCCACACCCGTGGAAAAGAAAGGACGATGATATGTTACTCTGGATTGTGGTAGTTGACCCATCAGCTGTTGTTGTTGTTTAGCCTTCAACCGGACACATTTAACGCATCGCCCAATGACTGCTCAAATTTGATCCTTGCATCTGAGTATATGGAATTTTTGTTTCAGTGTAGACATTAAAATAGTTTGAGCTGCGTGGAATTGCCTAAGATGTTCGTCTCTTATGATTAACCTTGTCACTTGATGCCCTGCTGGTGAAATAATAATCGGATGCTTCATCTCAAATGTAACCTTCGCATTAGACAATCTACCTCCAACTCTTAATAAACCAAATTTGTCTAAAAAAGGAAAAAGAGACGTTAGTTTTGAATTTTTACAAATTGGTTTTTTGTTGGTGAGCGCATTTATTTCAGATGGAAAACTACTCAATTGCACTCTTCGTAGCACGAAATTGAACGCATCAATCTTGGCCTCGTTCTGGAATCTCGACAACTCTAAATTCTCAGCTGCCTTAATCTCCGATTTCCTTCTAAACAGCATCAATATTCTAGTGATCGTGAATATCACTTTAGTGAATTTTGAACAACGTTCAATGAGCCTGAGAAGCCAATCGTCTCTGTGTTCTTCGTTTATGTTGCTCAACACCAACGATTTAACTTTTTGTTCCCTTAGTGCTGCTTCAGCTAATTCGACATTTAGCTTAGTTTGATTTGGCCATTCTTCTTCGACTTTCTTCAACCAATACGGCCCCTTCCACCATAACTCGTGATTCAGCAATTCCTCCGGAAATAAACCTCTCGAAGCGCAGTCAGCCGGGTTATCGTTTGAGGATACATGACTCCAGTGACTTCGGTTTGTATGTTGCAATATAAATGACGCTCTATTTGCCACGTATGTCTGCTATCTTCTCGGACACGAAGATAACCAATCGAGTACAATCGTTGAATCTGTCCACAAGCGATACGATTTAACAACATTGCTCTTAAGTATTTCAAGGACGGATACCATTAATTTCGTTAACAAAGTAGCAGCACAAAGTTCCAGACGTAGAATGCTTATCGATTTGATTGGTGCCACCTTTGTTTTCGCAGTTACTATATTTTTTTTGTACCCATCCTTTGTCTTGACCCTGCTATAAATTACAGCAGAATATGCCAATTCAGAAGCATCAGCAAATCCGTGCAATTCTACTTCGCACTCTGTGTACAACCATCTTTTTATTCTGATGTTCTCTAGCCACTTCAAGTTGGCTCTAACCGCTGCATACTCTTGATAAATTGGGTCCGGTAAAAGTTCATCCCAGTCGGTACCTGTTAGCCACAATTTCTGAAAAATTATCTTAATTTTTATTACAGTTGGTGACAACCAACCTAGCGGGTCAAAAATTTTGGAAGACTCGGACAACATATATCGTTTTGTTAATTTATTATCTTGTAATTGTACTTTAAACTGAAAACAATCTGTTTTGGTCGAGTATCTCACTCCAAGTATCGAGATGGCCTGTGATCCGTCTTCAATATCCAAAATTGAGGTGGCTCGGTGTGTCTTAGGAATAACATGCATGAGTTCGTCACAATTAGATGCCCACTTCCGAAGATTGAATCCTCCCTTTTTCATTATACTTATTAAATCCTTAACCATCATTTTAGCATCTTTTAGGTTGTTAGTTCCCGACATTAGGTCATCGACATAGAAATCCTTTTTTACTATTTCTGAGGCTTCTGGGTATTCTTCCTTATAATCTAACGCAAGTTGATTCAGAGTTTGAGTGGCTAAAAAAGGAGACGATGATATACCATACGTTACAGTCAGAAGCTTATACACCTGTAATTCTTGAAACGGCTCTTTTCTCCATACAATTTTCTGGTAGTCGCTGTCTCTTCGGTTGACTCAGATCTGCCTATACATTTTTTCAATATCGGCCGTGAATATAATCTTGTGCATTCGAAATCTCAGTAATACTTCATATAAACTTGACTGCACCTGTGGCCCTACTGCTAACTGGTCATTGAGTGAGTTTCCTTCCAATGTTTTGGCTGACCCATCAAATACAACCCGCAGCTTGGTGGTCGAACTGCTCTCCTTGATCACCCCATGATGCGGTAAAAAATATTCTTCGCCTCCACACGCTCCTGATATTGCCATATGACCTAGTTTGCGATATTCATCTAGAAATTCACCATATTGACGCTTAAACTCAGAGTTGCACGCGAATTTTTTCTCTGTTTGATTCAGTCGTTTTACTGCCATCATTTTGGAATTGCCCAGACTAGGACAAACAGACTTGAAAGGTAAGCCTACTATATATTTTCCATCTTTTGCTCTTTGAACAGTGTTTTGGTAGTGATTAAGACAAAATTTCTCTTCATCTGTGTATGGAATCGGTTCCTTGATTTCTTCGAGCTCCCAAAATTTACGAAGAGCCGAATCGATGTCAACGTGCAGGTTTACCGGAGTAACTTTATCACCTTCAATATGCATTGGCGTTCCTGCAATGACCCATCCCAATTTCGTGTTATGTGCTATAAGCCTGGAATTGGGAATGTACTTCTTACCATCATACAGCAGCTCGAAAAACAAATCACTACCTAATAGGATGTCTATTTTCCTATCCTTATTGAAATTTGGATCGGCGAGTTTCATATTGTCCAAACTTCGTAGATTACCCAGTCCTGTAATCGATGGTTGATATGATGATATCTTTGTCACTATAAGAACTGTTGCTGTTGTCCTATAGTTATCATCCTGGAATCTAGATTTAATGCGTTTGTTTGAAATACCCTTTGAAATCCCTGAAGTAACATCATTTAGCCCTTGAATCCAGATTCGACCATTTTCCTTTTTCAATCCAAGACGTTGAAAACATTCTTCCGTTACGAAAGATGTTTGTGATCCGGAATCTAAGAGCGCACGACATCGTTGCCAATCTCCGTTACGACGTTCAACATCTAGCTGCACTATTGGAAGAATTGCGTTGCTTACTGAATTGGTATGACCACATGTTGATTCAGGGGTAGTGGTAGAGGCTTCTAAATGTAAAATGTCGTGATGCTTCTTCTGGCACAAAGTGCATCTTCGCCTTGATTTACATTGAAAAACTAAATGGTTATCCTTTAAACAGTTGTAACAGAGTGAATTTTTCTTCGCATATTCTCTTCTTTGCTGAATTTCAAGTCCTAGAAATTTAGCACAGTCAATTAAATTGTGGTCTTTACTACAAACTGCACAATTTACTGCAGTGTGCAGAATTTTTGAGTGCTGTGTTGGTTTTGTTGCCGGTCTGCTTCCGCGATTTTCTTGTTTGATGCCTTGCAGTGAATCCATTCGTTTCATTAATACTGACAACAAATTCTCTATTGTAGGAAATTCCAACTCTGTTGTCTCTAGTTTCCACATTTGTCTGGTTTCAGGATCCATCTTCTGGGTAGCTATATAGATGAGCCACGGATCTCGACTCTCTGCTTGCGTACCAAGTGCCTTAAGACCACGGATCACCTCATCGCACGTGTCGTGTAAACATGCAATAGATTGTGCTGTTGCTTGATTTATAATTGGTTGGTCAAAAAACGTTTGTATAAATGAATCTACAATATATCGCTTTTTATCGTACCTTTTGCATAATTTCTGATATGCCTCAATGTAGTTAGCATCATTTATCGGGAAATGACGAATAAGCGCTAATGCATCTTTTAAATGTCCCTTAAGCAGTTGAAATTTTTGGGCAGGAGACAGGTTTGGATTCTCGTGCACCGTCGAACCAAAAAGGTCAAAAAACGACTGCCATTCCTTAAAATTCCCATTAAAGGGGGGAATAGTAATACGCGGTAAACGAAAATCGCTAGATGCAGACTGCGTCATGTTTAAAGTTTGGTCTAAGTTTGGCACAAGTGGAACCACATTCCTTTTACGTATTGCTCCTTGCAATTTAGGAACGATGCTATAGTATTGAGCATCGACGATTTCGATGTCAGACTGCACTACATCCGAAAGTTCGATCATTTGATATTCGACCTCAACGAAATCTTTATATAATTGATGAATTTTCTCTAGTCTGACCGTTAACTCGTCTATACTTGTGTCGTCCTTAATTGTACTAACAAATTTTTCGAATCTTGTAATTTGTCCTTTAATGTATGTTCTTTTTCCTTTCAGGGTTTCCATTTTAAAATTGATGCAAAAGTTATCACAACTGAATGGTACTTCAATTTACAACACAGTAACACGTGGGAATAAGAAATAACGCTCGAAAATTCAACTAATAGTTATATTCAATGATTTCACTCAAAACTATATTAATGTTTTAATTATTTGACTTGCACTCAAACACAATTACTCTCGGATAAAACACGTTCGTTCAATATGCGATTTAATAAAGTGTTTCACTAAAATGCTTTGCACGATCCACTTAATAGTTTATGTGATTTAAACAAGTAAATTCAGTATAATTAAAACTCAAATAAATTTAATATAAAGTTCGCAAATTTTATTGATTATAATAAAAAAAATAAATTGATACTTAATGCGTTTTTTCTTTTCTGGATGCTACCATTCCACGCGGTTTCCTCTGGATTTCTTTAATTCTGGATCGTTGACAATGATAATCCGGCTCGAAGGACCAAAAAATAATGTACGGACGTGTATCGATGCCAATAATAAAATTGAAATAAAAATAAAAAAAGGAAAACCAACTTCTATGTTGTTTTAATTGATTTCGTTATAAATTTTATTTATTAAATAAACTTGATTTTATTGATAGTTGTATAACTTGCTCTGCGGTCAAAATGGAAGTGAACGAGATATAAATTTTATTAGCTTGATCTTGCCAACATATAAAAAATTAAAAACCACGGCGAATAATAAAAATATATTTGAGCTACAAATTATTATCTGATAGTATTTGAATATAGATGGCGCAATGACAACATAGATGTTAAAATATGAAGTCGATAAGACAAATTGCTATGTTATCATCAGTGCCAAAATAAATGTCATCACTCATCAGCTGTCATTCAAAAATTTTTGGTAATTTAAATGTACATTGATTTATACTAACTTATAACTAATTTACAATTTTGATTATTTTAGGAAAATATATGGAAACTTAGGAAAATATATCTTCATAGTTCATGGAATTCATTACTAGATAATTCAAGAAAAGGATAAGTAACATTATAATTAATTGTGTTTATATATAAAATACATTAATAAGTAATTTTCTTTTCGGCTTCTGATCCTGAACACCAGGATATGTGGCATCTATATCTCAGAGAGCGATTCTTTGTCCTAAAAATGATCATGTTCGTCATATAAATGACACAGTATTGAACAATTTAAATGCCGAAGAAGTGTCCTTTTGCTCAGTAGATTCCGTTAAAAGCGAAGATGGTACCGATGACAGTAATTTACAAGTGAATTTCCCAACAGAATTTTTGAATTCGTTAAATCGAAACCTATCTGTGGCGTCGCTCGAAATTAAATTTGTCAAATTATAAAAATGCACCTTTAAGAATAATTAAGTACAAAATATTCGCACCATTTTTAGATTCCTAAAAAAACGTAGCAAGCAACAAAATAAAAAAAGGTGTACAGCTAAAGTACTTGTGATTAATATAAAAATCAATTAAAAACATATGTGTTATTAATATAAAAAACACTAAAGAAGAACGAAAGAGGGCTTCGCATAATTGTGCTCGATAGGGAGTTACCATCACCGAGCCGCTAGAGGGCTTCGCATACTTGTGCTCGATAGGGAGTTACCATCAAGGAGCCGCTAAAAAGTGGTGACCCCGTCGTGATCTAAACACGCAACCTTTTGATGCAACAAAATAGTGTCTTCACAACAAAATAGTAAATCGAAAGAGAGTTGTTCGCCCACGGGTCACGCCCGATTTCTCAGCGATTGGGGTTACAATCACCTACGTCCAGCAGCAGACAACAAGTCGGCAATCATTAAACTTCTTCAACATTGCAACATATCAGAGACCGAGGTGACTCCATTTTTTGCACCGGCTTTCTGCTAAACTGATTTAATGAGTATAGAAGTAACAAAATATTTCACATAATTAAAAAATGGATATTAACCATTATAACTTTCTGCTAAATTTAAATAACTGTAAGTATTTAATTATTTTTATCGGTGCATATTTTAATACTCTCGCGCATCAAATTAATTATCTCGCAAATATATGTTTATATCGGTCTTAAATTAAAAATTATTTTTCTCCTGCACTACCTTCACTACATTTTTCGTAATGGACCCGATAACAGGTACTCTTCTCCCACCGAGCGTCAATGATGGGGCATCAACATCAGACAATGCGGCAACAGGTTCTGCTCTTGTTACGTTGTCCCCAGCGCAATTGGCGGAAGTTATTAATGATGCAATTGCCAAAGCCGGCGGCATTAATAATACGTCACAAATGAATCAATTAAATTCAAATTCTTCTGTTGCGGGTGGGTTAATTGCTCGAGTGGCTTATAAACCTCCGCTTCCACTTCATAATTAAAATCCAAACGTTTGGTTCGAAATTTTAGAGCAACAGTTTTTAGTTGCGGGTATTACAGTGGAAACAACGATGTACGCACATGCGGTGGGGGCGCTGGATGCACGACTCCATGACACTCTCGCGTATTTGATTACCAGCGTGAAGGGTACACATCCTTACACCACTTTTAAAACCGAAGTGATCCGGGTGCTCGGCGAGTCAGAGAAGGCGAATCTTAACAATCTGATGCATGGCTTGACACTTGGAGACAGGAAGCCGTCGCAGTTGTTGAACAACATGCGATTGAACGCTGGCAGCAATTTGAACGATACAACCCTTCGTCAATTTTGGATGAAAAGATTGCCGCAGCAGGTTCAAATGGTGCTCACACCTTTCGAAAATGACGTCTCCCTGGCGATCTTGGCGGAACGAGCGGACAATGTGCATGAGACGATGACTCAGGCTCAGGTTAATATCCTTGAGGCGCCTGCTTCTGTCCCAAATGTAAATTCTAATCTTTCGGTCGATCAACAATTTTCAGATTTTCGCAAAACATTATTATCGGAAATTTCGGAAATTTTTCAACACAATTCTCGATCTCGTTCAAATTCAAATTCTAATCGTCACTATAAGTCCCGGTCGCAATCCGGTTCTAATAATTCACGACAAAACTCACCAAAATTTCGAAATTCTTATTATCAAAATTCGGGTGATCCGTCGGCCGCAAATAATTTTACTTGTTATTATCATTAACGTTTCGGAGCTAAAGCGCATAAATGCAAAACCGGTTGTCTATTTTTATCTAGGTCTAGTTCTTCCGATAATAATGTGCCAAAAAATTAATAAGTCATTCGCAACTGGCGGAGTGCAATGACTTATCCAAATCCAGCCGCCTTTTAATTTTCGAAATTTTTCTGCAAGCGCATTTTTTAATAGATACGGGCGCAGATGTCTCAGTCTTGCCGGCTCGCTTCGTTCGGAACCCAAGGGTCGCCCCATCGTTCGGGTTATTTGCAGCTAACGGCTCTACAATAAACGCTTTCGGAACCAAACTTTTAAAGCTTGACATCGGACTGCGCCGCGAATTCTCCTGGGAGTTTATAATTGCTGACGTGTCGATGCCTATTATCGGCGCAGATTTTTTGAGGAACACCGGTTTGCTCGTGGATATACAAAGACAAAGGCTTATAGATCCGTTAACCTCTTTGTGTTCACACGGTGCGCTGTCCTCCATCGATGTTTCTGCTGTATCAAGGATCGACAGGTCAGTGATGGACCCAGGAGTGTTCGACGTTATTTCAAAATTTCCGACACTAATTTACGGCAACATCAACATCGATAATACAAAACATAACGTGACTCACAAGCTAGAGACGAACGGACCACCGATTGCGTGCAAACCACGACGACTGGCACCAGACAAATTCATCATCGCAAAGACAGAATTCGAAAACATGATGAAACGCGGGATTTGCAGACCTAGTAGCAGTCCTTGGTCGAGTCCCTTACATTTGGTGTTAAAAAAGGATGGAGAGTGGAGACCATGTGGAGATTTCCGAGCACTTAATCGGATCACGATTCCGGATCGGTACCCAATTCCGCATCTCCAAGATTTTACACAACGACTCGAGGGCTGCTCTATTTTCTCAACGATAGACCTTGTCCAGGCCTACCACCAAATTCCCATCGAACCGACGGACATTCCAAAAACAGAAATTTCGACGCCTTTTGGACTTTTTGAATTTTGTAGAATGACATTCGGTCTTCACAATGCAGCACAGTCGTTCCAACGTCTTATGCACTCAGTCCTACGAGGACTTGACTTCGCTTTTGTGTATTTGGACGATGTGCTCATTGCCTCTAAAAATTACGACGAACATCTTGGACACGTTAAAATTATCTTCTCTAAATTAGAAGAACACGGACTTGTAGTTAACCTCGACAAATGCACTTTTGCAAAACATGAAATTACATTTTTAGGACACAGGGTAACTGGACAAGATGTCTTACCATCGCATGAACGTGTTCAAGTCATCAAAAATTTCGAACGACCACTGACCGTAAACCAACTTAAACGCTTTTTAGGCATGATTAACTTTTATCGTCGCTTCATTCCTGGTGCTGCTGCCGACCAGGCATTACTGAACGACTACCTAAAAGGTTACACAAAGAACAGTCGCGTTCCAATACAGTGGTCGACAGCAGCTATAGAAGCGTTCGATAACTGCAAAAATAAACTTACGGACGCTACATTACTGATTCATCCTTCATCATCAGCACCTCTGGCCATCATGGTCGACGCTTCCGATACGGCGCTAGGAGCAGTGGTTCAGCAGTTCATTTCAGATACTTGGCAACCACTCGGGTTTTTTTCAGTACGTCTCAATGATACGCAAAAAAGATACAGTGCTTATGATCGTGAAATTCTCGCGGCTTACTCGGGCGTCAAACACTTTCGTCACCTCCTCGAAGGTCGTACGTTCACGCTGTACACCGATCATAAACCATTGATCTACGCTTTTAATCAGAATCCGGAAAAGGCATCTCCTCGTCAATTTAGACACTTAGATTTCATCGGTCAATTTACGACCGATATCCAGCACATCTCAGGCATGGATAATGTCGTCGCAGATACTCTCTCACGTATTAATCAAATTTCTATTCCCGAAAGTATTGATTATGCGGTCAACGCAGATGCTCAGACCAATGACGAAGAACTTCAAGAAATCTTAAGGAGTAACTCTGCTCTCAAATTCGAGAAATTTGCGGTTGCGTTCAATTCAAAAACCTTAATTCATTGCGATATATCAACTACTACACCTAGGCCATTCATTCCGCTAAATTTTCGGAAAAAAGTTTTCGAAGCGTTTCATAACCTTTCTCATCCTGGCGTCAAAGCTTCCATTAAACTTTTGACTCAGAATGTCACTTGGCCATCGATTAATAAAGACGTCCAGAAAATGGCTCAAAACTGTGTAGCTTGCCAAAAGGCTAAAGTCTCTCGACACACTAAATCTCCACTTAGTACATATAAATTAACTTCTCAACGCTTTTCAAATATTCACCTCGACATCATTGGTCCGTTACCAGTTTCTGATAATCAGCGGTATTGCATCACATTGATTGATAGATACACCCGCTGGCCCGAGGCGGTTCCAGTTCCTGATATAACTGCTGCTACCGTCGCTTTCGCTGTCTTTTCTCATTGGATAGCTCGCTTTGGTGTGCCAGAGTCCATTGTCACGGACCAAGGCACGCAATTCGAATCACAACTTTTTCACGAACTGGCTAATTTACTGGGTTTTGAACGAAGGAGAACAGCTAGTTACAATCCAAAATGTTGTAACGAAATGTGAAGCCAAATGCTTCCGGATTGTAATAAAACCAAAAAAAAATATTGTTTTGGCTCAGGTGCAATCCATTTCGTTATAGAAATATGTTTTTATCTATATGAATAGTCTATCACGGTCATTTACTTGCTTGGCTTAAGCTCGACGGCTGGGAGTGGGATTTGATAGTATTCATAATAGAACTTGCTAGACCGTTGTACGAAGAAACAAAAATACACAGGAAGGAAAACACAAACTGATTCAGTACGCCAAAACGTCACTCAAGCCTCGTCATTCTACAACAAATACTATTAAATTTATCTACTCATGTTTAATTTGATTTGGATTATCACAATTGGGGAATGTTTCATGTCTATTCTAGAATACAATAAATTTATATTTTTTTAGAATTTCAAAAAACAATTTAAATTTAATTAATTAAGATATTCAGAAATTAAAGTGAACATTTAAGAAATGTAATGCAAAACAAAAAAAATTCATTTGAACTTGACAAAAAAATTGAAAATTAATTAAAGAAAAATTCAAAAAAAAATTTTGAATAAAAAAATCAAAAGTGATAATACACAAAACAAAATTAATATCTACAACTGTAGTTCATTGATGAACGTTGAGTGATGAATTTATGATACTTCACACGAAATTTTGTTTGATCAAGGTAATTTTAAGTCATTAATTTGATCCATGTATAACTGGTGATAATACTTTCTATAATTGTGCTAATTCTGGTTTCTCATTAAATTAGTATCAAGCATTAGTAGAATTTTGAGCCTCAGATATGGATGAATACGTTAGCATTGGAACCATGAGTTGGATTTAAATAACGAATTGTAGAACGTTATATGGTGGACTCATGGAACGAAATGAAAATACATATTACCGTTAATAAAATAACACTTACGCATTTACTGCTATGATCAGGTGTATGTACATCAGTTAACGTGATGATTTATTCACTACCATGAATGAAATGTTCTAATTTAAAACACTAGATTATAATTAATGTTTTAAATATTTTTATTGTTTTTATGTTGTTTTTATTTATTCATTTACACACTAATAATTGCCAATATGTTTAGATATTTAAATTACAACAGTTAACCAGTAACGGTTTTTTTTCACATTTACGTTAGATATACAAAAAAAATTTATTGTCCAAAATTCGTGAACACCTCATACATAATTTTTAGTATGGTCACGTTTTTTTTTTTATTTCTTTTTCTTAAAGATATTTATACTATGCACAATTATTGTAATGAATTATTTTATAGATAACTTTATTTTGGTTTTATTATTATTTTTAGCAACTTAACTTAACTTAACACAATAGAAATCGATACACAGTCCATATTAATATATTTTCTTTTCTCTCGGTTTTAAATGACTTGAAGTCAGTCAGCACAACCTTTCAGAAAAAGAACCAAAACTAGAATCACCTTTTTTTTTTTTTTTCAATTTTGTTCAGCTTTTATAGACTCAGCCATAAGCGGGGGAAAAAAAAAAAATCCATTTCGAAGATCATAAACCACTACCAAAAAAAATTCGATAAAGAGGAAACGAAGTAAGGTACACTGAAAGTCAACATTGTGGTGGTCATGTTGTATATAACAAAAAAAAAATTGTCTGTTAAATTTCCGCTTAAGGGAGGTATAAATGTGAAAGTCAATATTGAACACATAAAACAAAATGGGACACCCAAAGGGCGTAACAATGTAATGGCATGATCGAGCGTTGGCACCGTGTAATTAAGTCTGCCATTATGTGCTATAATCGAACAGATTGGACTAATGTTCTTCCTGCAATCTTACTTGGACTACGAACAACGTACAGTGACGAACTGAAATCTACGCCGGCTGAACTGGTTTTCGGACATACGACGCGAGTTCCAGGAGCTTTTTTGGAAACTACGAATGATCAAATTTTACAGTCAGACTTTGTAACGAACATCAAATGACACTTCGACGAAATTCGACCTGTACCGGCTTCGCGACATGCTACAGACAAAATTTTTATTAGTAAAGATCTGCTTACTTGCTCGCACGTTTTCTTACGAACTGACGCAGTACGCAGATCACTGCAACCACCATATACAGGACCGTTTTTGGTTATCGATCGTACATCAAAATTTTACACTTTAGATTTGAATGGAAGACATGTCAAAATTTCCATCGACCGACTTAAACCGTGTTACAGGGACAACCAAGACATGCAGACTACACAAACTGGACCACCTGTACCGACTCACGAAACACAACTTCCAATTTCGGCTGACGTATCTAAATTACCTACTGTAGAGTCAAAAGTTTGCAAGCAGGTTCGCTTCGATCTTTCGCCGAAATCAGCGACTAAAACTACGAGGTCATGTCGTGTTTCCAGTACTCCCATTCGCTTCGAGTGAAGTACGATAGATCTGCGATCTCTCTGGGAGGGGAGTATTTGTGGCGTCGCTCGAAATTAAATTTGTCAAATTATAAAAATGCACCTTTAAGAATAATTAAGTACAAAATATTCGCACCATTTTTAGATTCCTAAAAAAACGTAGCAAGCAACAAAATAAAAAAAACGTTTTTTTGTTTTTTCGAAAAAGAAGAAGGTTTTGCTCAAAAAAATATTACTCACGACTTTAGTCTTTCTTGGTGCAATTGTATCTCCTCTCTGTTTTTGTAACAAAAATAAAAATAAAAGGTGTACAGCTAAAGTACTTGTGATTAATATAAAAAACACTAAAGAAGAACGAAAGAGGGCTTCGCATAATTGTGCTCGATAGGCAGTTACCATCACCGAGCCGCTAGAGGGCTTCGCATACTTGTGCTCGTTAGGGAGTTACCATCAAGGAGCCGCTAAATATGTATTAAAAACGGTTTGTGTAATGGAACAAGATTAGCAGTCACAGATTTACAGAGGAACGTAATAAAAGTTGAAATTTTAACTGACACAGTAAAGGTACACATTTCATTCCAAGAATATCTTTAGATACGTCGAACAATCAAGCATTATCATTTAATTTAATAAGACATCAATTTCCAGTACGTCTTGCATACGCAATGACAATAAACAAGGCACAAGGACAAACATTTTAAAAAATCGGCATTTATCTTCCTGAACCTATTTTTATCCATGGCCAGCTTTACACAGCACTATCAAGAGCAACACAATCTACTGCTCTAAAAATTCAAATTATCGAAGGACCAAAACAAGGAAGTACTGTTGCTGATGTCACAGTAACCGACAATGTGGTATATCTGGAGGTTTTCTCTTAATTATGTAAGTACATATTCTATTTAATAAAGTTTAAATTTTGTTCCTAAATAATTCACCTTTTCCAGATTTTCGATACGAAAAACGGACCTACAACTGTACGTCTTCGAAGACGCGCAAGAGTTAAATTTGGAGTGAAAATTTCCTTCCCGTAGCGGAATTCAAATATAAATAATAATAATAATAAACAAAACACTTAATTTAATTTTTGAAATTATTAAACAGTTTTATTTAAAAAATATTTTCGTTTTTGCTGCTGCTGCTGGCTGCCTCTAAAAATCCAAATTTGAATAAAAAAGAGTTGGGAGTCCGCGAGCAACAGAAATTTAGAAATAAAGAAACAAATTAATAATAAAATTGTGCAATTGCACAGGTGACCCCTAGTATTAATTTAAAAAATAAAAAAAAAATTAAAAATATTTTTCAGAAAAAAATTTATAAAAATATACAACCGGCTGACTCGAAAGTCAAAGCCAACTTCGTTGGGCATGTTCGACGCTATTTTGAAATTGTGAAAACCAATTAAAATGTTCACCTGGTTCTACTTGTTATTTACACTTTTTTATGTGGTCCTACACTTTTCAGTACACTTATACTTTTCGTTAATTTGTGTAACTACACTTTGCGTGAAATACTTCACACCGGTCTTATATTTTCACTTTTTTGTCAATGAGCTTATATTGTGAATATCATTTATGAATGAGCTGAAATATAATGAATCAAGCATTGATACAATGAATCAAGTGTTGAGCACATTTTAAACTAATTTATTAATCGCAATTTCTTGTCGCGCTATCCAACTAACATTTTACCTGACTATGTATATCATTATTATTTACCAATTTACCAATTATTGTATATAACGTGCATAGACACTTTCTCTGTTTTTAATATTTTTAAAATAAATTATCAGTTCACGTCCATCCACCAACCAAAAACCTACAACCAACCCAACTTTAAATAAGTACCCATTTAATTAACAAAATCATAGTTTTAATTTTTGTTAAAATAAATAATTGTTTTTGAAGTGCGGGTTTTCATTTTTTTTCTTGTTATTTTGAGTAGAATGTATAACCATTCCTAGGTTATACATTTTCTGGTCTTTCGAGCCGGATGCGGTCCAACGCATCAATTTATTTGGATTAATTTAAATCATCTACCAACGGTGTTTTCCAACCAGCGCGCAAGTGAATCGTCAACCATGTTATTCCTATCCAGTCGCAGCCAGGGAATCATTAACCAACGGTGATTTATAAGATCTACAAAACCGGTCCTAAGTCAGGTAATCTGTTTTTTGTTCCGTATGCCATTCTTATTAATATGGTAAAGAATCAATAAATTAAATTTATTTTATTTTGCGTCATAATTATTTTGTCGTGTTATCGTGTTCACAATTACAAATTTTTTGTGCCGTTGTTCGCAAGTGTAGTAAAATCTATTATCAGTAAGCATATTTATCGTGTTTACAATTACAAATTTGTGTTCCGTTGTTCGCGAGTGCAGTGAAATTTATTCAGTTAATTAATCGTACGCAAATTTATCGTGCTCACAATTACAAATTTTTATTCCGCTACCTACAAGCAATTTTATTTTTGAAATGGAGGCCTTAATTAAAAGAAAGAGTGTGATTAAAGGTCAAATGACCAAGTTCGCCAATTATATTAGCCTCAAGGGTGACACCGCTACATACCATATGATGAGCTGTCTCGAGGACCAAATGTTCGAATTGGATGATACCGTTCTATCAGAGATGGATTTGATAGACGAGCAATATTTTTCTATTGTAGCAAAAACACAAGCTCTCATCCGAGGAAAGTCATTAAGCACCGCTATACCCGCTAACCATGATGATATGCTGAAACAACTTTAAATGCAAGCCAATTTAATTTTCGGTCCGATTTTAAGCTACCACGATTGAATCTTCCTATTTTCGACGGTAATGTCAAACAGTGGCATTCGTTCTATGATATATTTATTTCCACAGTACACGAAAACACAAATCCTGATGATTACCCAACAATCGATCAGTTCTTAGGATTTTTATCTAAACGAATGAACTCGCTGGT
This sequence comes from Tipula vernalis, assembly GCA_958295665.1. Taxonomy (NCBI): domain Eukaryota; kingdom Metazoa; phylum Arthropoda; class Insecta; order Diptera; family Tipulidae; genus Tipula; species Tipula vernalis. The sequence continues at coordinate 161,212,250 of OY282558.1, forward strand.
TGATACCGCAACCAAACGTCATCTTACAACAAGCCCGTTATCACATGCAAGGATCTTGCATACCATTGGTCAACAGCCCGCTTGCCCGCTCTGTAAGAATGAATACCACAAGCTGTACCTCTGTACCAAATTTCAAGCAATGCCTGTCCAATCAAGAAGAGACTTCATAACAAGGTCAAACCGTTGCTTAAATTGCCTCAGTGACAATCATTCTATAAACCGATGTAGAAATGGAAGGCATTGTCAAAAGTGTCTAAAACGACATAACACGCTGCTCCATTATGTGTCAGACACATGTAGTAACCAGGAAAGCTCTCATTCCTCCATGAGCGAAGCATCACCAAACAAAATTACTCATACGAACCTCGCAGTGGCTTCGATCAATCCAACATCTGCAGCTGATATTACCGAGTCATCTGTAACCCTATGCCAGTTCCAGACCGAAGTTACCTCACATCAGCCATCCGGGTCAGCCCCCAAATCGGGGAAGTTCAATATATCTATTTCACCAACCACTAAGGTCGACATCCAAGACAAATACGGCAATTGGATAAGTTGTCGTGGATTATTAGATTCAGGCTCTACTCATTGTTTTATTTCAGAAAGTTTGCTACGGCGCCTGACGGTGCCTCGAAGTAAATCCAGTATCACTATTAACACACTCAATCATACGCAAGCCGGTAAGTCGAGAGGGAAGTCAATAATTAAGCTCAGATCACCCATCGATCACAATTTCCAGATGGACGTAGAAGTTTTTATATTACCAACGATAGCTTCAAAATTGCCGGCCGAAAAGGTCGAGAAATCACTATTTGAGATGGAAGATAATTTACCATTGGCTGGTCCAGAATTTAATGTTCCTGCGCCAGTTGAAATCCTGCTGGGATGTGAGCAATTCTTCCAAGCCTTATCCGAAGAGAAAACTCAAAAGAGGATAAACTATCCGTGTGTACAAAATTCTAAGTTCGGATGGTTAATTGGAGGAAACTTATCTGATTATAAATCATCTAATCCAGATTTAACCGAACCAATTGTTAGTTCATCTCATATCAGGGCAGTGGAAGTGTTCCAGCGTATAGAAACGGCAATCAAGCGCTTTTGGAAGGTTGAAAAAATTGTACCTGAAAATTCCTTAGCCACGGAAGAACAACAATGCATCGATTTATTTGATTCAGCTACTAAATTACAAGGTAACAAAATAATTGTCCAATTACCCTTTAAGCCAGATGCACCCGGAGTTGGAGAAAGCTTTTCGCAAGCCCTTCGAAGATATTACTCACTGGAAAGAAGACTAAGCCAGGATGATAGGCTGAAGGCAGCCTATGACGATTTTCTACGCGAATATCTTAAGTTGGGTTACATGGAGCTAGTACCAGAAACCGAATTATCAAAGGCAAATAACCAGCTGTTCTACCTACCTCACCATCCTGTAGTAAAGGAGTCAAGTTCTACCACGATGGTTCGCGTCGTATTTGATGCTTCCGCCAAGTCTAGTAACGGTTATTCTCTGAATGACAATTTGATGGTTGGTCCGACCATACAGGACAATCTAGTGAACTTACTGATCCGGTTTCGCAAACATAAATACGTTTTTTCTGCTGATATCGATAAGATGTTCAGGCAGATTGCCATTTCCGAACCAGACAAAGATTATCAGCGTATCCTATGGAGAGAAGGTCCGACTGCTACACTAAAACATTACCGCTTGAACACCGTGACCTACGGCACCTCGCCTGCACCATTTTTAGCCACAGCCTCACTTCGATTCTTGGCAGATAAATACGTAAAGTTGTATCCCGAAGCCAGCAATATTGTTAAAACCGATTTGTACATGGACGATTTGATGTCAGGCAGTGATAACATCGACATGGCATTACAATTACAGAGGGACTTAATTTCGCTAATGAAGTACGGGGGGTTCAACATGCGAAAATGGTCAGCAAATCACCCACTATTATTGAAGAATATCCCAATGGAGAGTCGCAAAATGATATCATTTGAGATTACCGATAACAGTCAACTGATCTCCGTATTAGGTATAAAATACAATCCAATTGAAGATTATTTTCATTTTAGAGTATCCTTACCATCGCCACCAGTTAAGATTACAAAGCGTTCATTTCTGTCGGAGACGTCACGCATTTTCGATCCGTTGGGACTATTATCACCGGTTACGATTGGATTGAAAATTTTGTTCCAGTCATTATGGGTAGAAGGCATCAATTGGGATGACGAACTACCACCGAATATTTTAAAGGACTATTTAGCAATTCGGGACCAGTTAAAGTTGTTAAAGATTCTTACGCTGCCGCCATTTATGCTCGTGTAGTTTCAGTCGATGGAGACGTTCAAACCAACCTAATAATATCCAAAAATCGTGTCGCCCCGATCAAAGCACTTACAATTCCAAAGTTGGAGCTGAACGGTACTATATTACTCGTCAGAATGCTGAAACTGACATTAGAATCGCTTAAGCTATCAAAAGAACCAATGATTTACCTGTATACCGACTCAACAATTGTATTACAATGGATGTCAAAACCACCAAAGATGCTTAAGCCATTCCAAGCAAACCGTGTTGCGGAAATTATATCTACCACTAACCGAGGTCAATGACATTTTGTACCAAGCAGTGACAACCCGGCCGATAAATCAACCAGAGGGATCGCTCCTGAAGACCTAGTCAACGAAGCAATATGGTTCAAGGGTCCAGAACTCTTACATAAGTCTCCTCCATAGTACTACCTGCATCCCCTAAAATCGAAAATTCAGAAAATCTACAAATCATTTCCAACTTTATTACAGCCGATCAAAATCATGAGATTATTAAGGAGTTGATTCCTAGATTTTCAAGTCTACGTACTTTAACCCACGTGTTAGCATTTATTCTACGCTACAAAAACAATCTTCAATCAAGGAAGATAAAGCGTAGATCCGGGCTTAATTTATCAGTAGACGAGGTATTAGTCGCTGAGTTTTACCTATTTCGATTCGTTCAGTACGAAACATACATAGCCGAAATTAACCTATTATTGAATCATAAATCAATACCAAAACACTCAAAAATATTTTCTCTTTTTCCATATATCGACAACCATGGTGTGCTATGCATGAGAGGACGTTTGGAAAACGCAAGCATGGACCATGATGCCAAACATCCCATTATACTACCACATGACCACATCATTGCTGAGAGAATCGTCCGTGAACTTCATCATAGGAATCTACATGCCAGTCACAAGTTGTTACTGAAAAATTGTGAAAAATTTAATAAGACGAGTAATTCATTTGTGCTTCACCTGCCGACGATTCAACGCCAAGCCAGAACAACAACTAATGGGACAGCTTCCTGCTTGTCGTATCAACCCGTCAGTTAGAGCTTTTATCGAAGTTGGAATTGACCTAGCTGGTCCCTTTTCTCTCAAAACGAATAAGGGCCGAGGCGCTAAATCCTATAAGGCATATTTAGTCGTGTTTGTATGTATGGCAACCAAGGCCACTACGTTAGAAATGGTCACAAACATGACGACTGATGCTCTTATTGCATCGCTGAAACGCTTCAGTGCAACCCGAGGATTACCCCAACATATATATTGTGATAACGGCACCAATTTAGTCGGAGCAAGGCGCGAGCTTCAGTGATTCTACCAAAAATTTATGAATGAACCAAATTCAATCATGGTGCATTGACAATCGCATCCATACGAAGAATTCCTGACCATTATAAACCAAATCGAAGCCTTATTAAATTCCAGGCCATTGGGAGAACTCCAGGACGAAGAATGGAACCCTTTAACCCCTGCACATTTCCTGATTATGCAACCATTAACGATGCTACCCGAGCCTAACCTTCAACATTTAAAGATGTGCAATTTAAGTCGATGGCAGTTAATCCAACAGTTAATTCAAGGATTTTGGAAGCAGTGGTCACAAGAGTAAGTGACCTCTCTAAATAAATATAGTATTATAGGCGGCATGCTGAAAATCATCCATTCACCATAGGAGACCTTGTTTTGCTTCAGGACCAAAATTTACCACCCACCAAATGGCCGCTCGCCAGAATTTATGAGCTCCACCCTGGGAATGACCAACTAACCAGAGTTATATCTATTAAATTAGCCAATGGAACCATCCTTGAACGCCCCATTTAAAAACTTTGTCTTTTGCCTAAAGTTGACTCTATCGAATCAACGGCGGCGGTATGTTTAAACTAATTTATTAATCGCAATTTCTTGTCGCGCAATCCAACCAACATTTTACCTGACTATGTATATCATTATTATTTACCAATGGAATGTATAACCATTCCTAGGTTATACAAGCAATTATCTAGAAGAAGATTTCTCCAAAGGATTTTCATATTGAGTATTTTCTCTTGATAGCCCAATATAACAAGCACTCTAACACTTCAAATTTCCGGAGGAATACAAAATGAATAAATTTAAGGTAGCTATTAATCTTTACTTGAAGGATCGCGCATTGGGTGCAGAAGCTCTGACAGTTACAAGGAGCTAGGACCGTTAATAAGTCCGCTCTGCACCCAATTAAAATATGTATATAAAAAAAAAATAAAAAAAATAAAAAATCAAGAGAAAATACTCAACATATTTAGGGGACAAGCGGCACTAATAAAATCCCAAATCCTCGGTTTGGCAAAAAACTTATTCGACCTATATAGCTGAAGTACAGTCTCTGAGAGAGCTTGTTACTTGACCGATAAGAAAAAATACTCAAAAACTTTAGTGGAATTAATTAATCATTTACATTTTAATTGGAATCCGATATGGTTTTTATAAGTAACGTTTACGTTTCCATTTTTTGTCAGAAAGTTCACAGACTGTCCAATATGTTCTAATGTTTACAATGTTAGCTAGAAACTATAATTAAATTGGAAGAAAGTATACATTTGAAACGGAGATTTCCTTAAATCACCTACTATAATAAAATCGAACAAACATACGTACATACAAACCCAAACTTGCGAACTTACATATACATATGTGTGTGTAAAGTAAACTAGCAAACAAATTTATTTACGAATATACTATACTCGTACAAACTTACATGCATACATACATATATGTTCTTGTACATAAACCAGGAATAATAATAAAAAAAAAAATTATTTAAGTCATGATGGGCCTGTCAAAGTTAGATAAGAATAGCAAAACGAGAAAAAGCTTATTATATATGTATATAGTAAAACATAAGCTTTTTTGTTTTACTTGGCTTTCATTTTACTTTATTTTATTTTAATTTTAATTGTTGTAATTGTTTTAATGGTTTGGAATTAACTGTTGAGTCCCTTTTTTTTGTTTGTGTATTCACAATAAAAATGAATACAACAGAAGTCTCTATTGAAAAGATAATTCGTATATACAAACCATAGGGTGTAGAATGGATGGTCCTATTTTAAGAAAATTGACCATTTTGTAATCCGTTTATAAAAATCATTTTTTTTGCAATGTGTAAAAGAGAGCTTTATGTGCTTTTTTTTATTAAATTGAAAATAATGTGTAAGCCAGATTTGTCCCTCGTGTAATATGTGTTGTGTTGTACTCTTCGAAACGAGTAACCTTAGAATCTGGAAAATTTTATATATATAACCTAACAAAGTTCTATTCAGAGCTTTTTATATTTATATTTTCTGTTTATAACTTTGTGTAATTCGAAACAAAAAAACGTTTTGTTTTTTTTTTTGTTGTCGTTATTATTCGGCATTATAATATGTATAGTGTTATGTGCTTTGAGTTTAGTTTTGTTCTTGGTCTGTTTTGCATTTCGCTTTGGTTTAAGAATTTTCATTTATATTAATGGATACGTTTGTATAATATTGCAATGCAACACTGTGTGTCGAGTGATAAATATAATTTTCATATCCTTTCCTTTTGTTCTTGCATTTTGTATATGTTTTTATTTATGCTATATTCACGATAAAATATTTTTAAAATCAGGACAAACGTCCAAGACTATAGGGAGTAAGAAGGCTTACGATTATATATTTAAATCTAATGTCGACTATGGTATATAATTTATACAGAAAATCTCAATTTTAATTAAAGTCTTATTGGTATTTTGACTTTCATTATTATATTCGTATCTACTTCGCTAAAATATTTATGTAAGAATCCTTTTTTTTTGTTATAACTCTCAAAAAGGAATCAATGGAAAACTGATAAATTTTATTAAATAAAATTTTAGCCGATGAGTTAAATCTCTCGCAAAGTACATTCATTATTTGAGATAGAAAACGAGAGGAAAATTTGACAATTTCTTCTAGCCAGCGAATAAGAAAAAAGGAATCTAGAAAACGATTAATTGGATTTTTTTTATCTTGGTAAGAATTTTCGGATATTGAAATTTATATAAATTATTATTAAATAATTTTTTTTTAGGGACGGAATTTATTTAAAATATTTTGCTAATTAATTTTATCACAGCACCAGCGTTTTGATTAGCCCCCGCGTGGTCATGTCTTTTATAAAGGAAATATTAGAAGTAAAAAAAAAATATTTAATAATCAAAATAATGATCAATTATTTATATTTTCTATATACATTTATGGCGTATCGTATATTTGAATTTTCATTTTTGCCTTCTTGGTTTTGTGTGCTTCTTTCTAACTGCACTGCGAGAAATGGTTTAACGCTGTTCACATTTTCACATTGTAACACAACGTTTTGGGATTACAGTAATACCCCGTTTAACGTCAAGATGCGTTCCAAAATTAAATAACGTAATTCAAATCAATGTTAAACGAGGCATGGATCTCTTGCAAAACAACGAGATAGGTGAATAGAACATATTTTATTAAATTCAAATATTTATTTACATATTAATGTAAAAAATCACAGTAATTCAAAATAGAAATAATATTTCCTCTTCATACCTCTTTTTTGTGTAATTGAATTATGTATTTGAATTCGGAGATGTCCCTATTTAACTAAAATCGAAAAAATTATGAATTTAAAACATTATTTTTTTTAAATATATATTTTATTTTTACTTTCTTTTACTCTAGTAAAATAAAGTATAGTAATCATGAAAATTTTGGACCTTGAGATTTTTAGAGATTTATTTGTTTTGAGGTCCCCTGAGTCCGAAAAAGTGGGTTTCGAAATGGTGTCTGTCTGTCAGTCTGTCAGTCTGTCAGTCTGTCTGTGTCCTCTCTACAGCCCATATGGTTTAATCAATCGAACTGAAACTCCAGATTTAAGCTTTCTTGATAAATTGGGAGGTTCCAGTGAATTTTACTCCAAATCGGCTAACCGGAAGTGGCCACTCCCTTGGCCCAGAAAATTTGTTTTGTAAATATCTTAAAAAGTATAAGGTTTACAAAAAACAACTTAATTCAAAATGTTTCCAAAAATTAAAAACAAATAAAAATAAAAAATAAAAATTAAAAAAAAAAATTTAAAAATTTAAAAATTAAAAAAAAATAAAATTAAGAAAAAAATAAAATTTCTCAAAATTCTTTGTTCGTAAAACAAAGGCGTGTGTTGACCACACCCCAATTTTAACTAGGTTTTTAAGAGACCTATTCCATGTGCTAGCGAAATTTTTATCATCATTGTTGAGTGCGATTTCCAAAGAATAATTTCGTAGAACTTTTACTAAACGAATGATCCGTATGGATTAGGGTTTTCTAACTAGGTAATTGAGCAACCTATTCTATGTGCTAGCCAAACCTTTGTCATCATTGTTGAGTGCGATTTCCAAAAAATAATTTCGTAGAACTTTTACTAAACGAACGATCCGTATGGATTAGGGTTTTTTACTTTCTTTCACTCTTATAAAATAAAGTATAGAAATCATGAAAATTTTGGACCTTGAGATTTTTAGAGATTTGTTTGTTTTAAGGTCCCCTGAGTCCGAAAAGTGGGTTTCGAAATGGTGTCTGTCTGTCTGTCAGTCTGTCAGTCTGTTAGTCTGTCAGTCTGCCAGTCTGTCAGTCTGTCAGTCTGTCAGTCTGTCAGTCTGTCAGTCTGTCAGTCTGTCAGTCTGTTAGTCTGTCAGTCTGCCAGTCTGTCAGTCTGTCAGTCTGTCAGTCTGTCAGTCTGTCAGTCTGTCAGTCTGTCAGTCTGTCAGTCTGTCAGTCTGTCAGTCTGTCAGTCTGTCAGTCTGTCTGTGTCCTCCCTACAGCCCATATGGTTTAATCAATCGAACTGAAACTTCAGATTTAAGCTTTTTTGATAAATTGGAAGGTCCCAGTGAATTTTACTCCAAATCAGCTAACCGGAAGTGGCCACTTCCTTGGTCCAGAAAATTTGTTTTGTAAATATCTTAAAAAGTATAAGGTTTACAAAAAACTACTTAATACAAAATGTTTCCAAAAATTAAGAAAAAAATAAAATTTCTCAAAATTCTCTGTTCGTAAAAGAAAGTCGTGTGTTGGCCACACCTCAATTTTATTTTGATTCTCGGAAATTCGAACAAAAGAACCAAAAAAAATTTTTTTTTTTAATGATAATATATACAACGTATGTTACATATTTACAAATATTATTATCAATATTTAATATAAATAAAGTTAATAATTTTTATGCTAATACTAGTTTACTTTGGTAAATTAAGTTAATAATTTTATATCTACACATTTTATTTGAAACATATTTGTGAATTTTAATATTAATATTTTTTTGTATACAAGTCAATTTTTTATACTGATATCAATTTATAATTTTATAACTGTTCATTTATTTGTTATAATATATTTGGTATATTTTAATGTTAATGTTTTATATAATAAAGTTAATGGTTTAATATTAATATTTATTTATTTGTTGAGATTTTTATTTATATAAAAGTTTAAGTACTTAAAATTTAATAGTAAAAATAGAGAGTGTTTTAGTAAATTAATAAGATTATTGGTAATTTGGTATGAATAATACTGATATTTAATAATTAATTAAGTTATTTGTTTATTGTTTATATTTTAATATTTTATAGTAATTATATGTGACTGATAAACCCTATAGCTTTGATAAATTTCAGAGTGCATCGTAACAATTTCTCATTATCCCCCAAGGCTTCTTTAAGATTTGGAGAGATTTTTGTTTTCCTTCTTTGGTGATTATACTTTGGGCAATTTATAAGTATATGATGAATAGTTATGGGACAGTGACATATGTCAGATTGAGGTGGATTACATTTTTTCATCAAATAATCATGTGTGTATCGAGTGTGGCCAATTCTGAGTCTACATACAATAACACTTTCATAACGTGATTCTCTTAATGATGTTTCCCATGGTGCTGTTGTTGTTTTAATCTCATATAGTTTATGGTCAATGCATTCATTCCATCGGCCGTTCCACTTTTCCATTAAACTATTCCTCACATGTTTTTTTAGATCATTAAAAGGAACATGTATTATTTCATGTAGATTTACAGCTGATTTAGACAAAGAGTCGGCTTGTTCATTACCGAAGATTCCTGAGTGGCTAGGAACCCACAAGAATATGATGTTCGTATCATATAGTGAATGTAATTTTTCTTGTATGTCTTGGATAATAGGGTTATTTATTTGGGAATTTTGGAGAGATACTAAACTTGAATAGGAATCTGATACTATAACAAACCGGGTGAAATTTGATCTGCACACCTTGGATAAAGCAATTTGAAGTCCTACAGCTTCAGCTGAGTATATAGACATGATATTTGAAAGTTTATATTTTTCCTGTTGTATTTCATGGTAGATTCCTACTCCAACCTTGTCGTTAGTTTTTGAACCATCAACATAAATAAATTGGAAATATTTATATTGATCCTGAATCTGTTTGAATTCTGTATGGCAAATGTAATTGTTGGTCATATTCTTTGGAAATTTTTATAATTTTTTAATTACGATAGGTAGTTTTAGTTCCCAGGGAGGAATTTTACGTGGATGGAGCGCCATAAGGTTTGGTAATATGAGGTTATAATTTTGGAGTTGAAACAAAATGGTTTTAAATATAGGATCGGCAAATAATAATCCTTGTGGTGCATGGAGTGCTTTTGTTTGGAGGGGATGATCTGAATAAGTAGATATTTTTGTTATGAAGTTTATTGCAGTTATGGCACGACGATAACAGAGAGGGGTTCACCCAGAATCACAGATGATGCTCTCGACTGGGCTGCTGCTAAAAGCACCAATCGATAATCTTAGACCCTGAGTGTGAATTGTATCTAATATTTTTAAATTAGTGGTAGATGCATTTTGGTATATGACACTGGCATAATCAAGCCTAGATAAAATCAAGGCATTATGTAATCTTAGTAGTAGATTTCTATCAGACCCCCAATGAATATTTGATAATAGTTTAATTACATTAAGAGTTTTAAGGCATTGTGTTTTCAATGATGCAAGGTGTAGTTTAAATGATAATTTTTGGTCCAGTATTACCCCAAGGTATTTATGATTATTATTAAATGAAATTGGTTGACCTTTTGAATGGATATTCGGAATTGGGATGGGGCGATTTGTTCGACCAAAAACAACACCTTTTGTTTTTCCAACATTAAACTCAAATCCATAGTTTTCTGTCCAAGTACAAAGTTTATCAATGGAATTCTGTAGGAGAGATTCACAATCGTCCATATTTTTAGATCTTATAAAAATCACTAAATCATCCGCAAACATAGTTACCTTAACAGGTGATTCAATTTGTTCAATTAATGGGTTAATTGCTATGAGAAATAAAATTACACTTAGTACTGATCCTTGAGGGACACCGATTTCCTGTTCGTATGTGTCAGATTGTTTATTATTGGTGATAACTTTAAAACGTCGAACTTTTAGAAAATTTTTAATAAACTGAAATAAATTTCCCGATATGCCACGTTGATCTAAGATATTTAAAATATGATGTTTCCAAGTTTTGTCATATGCTTTGTTGATATCAAAAAATATTGCAATTATTTTTTCACCGTTTCGAAATCCCATTTGGATTTCATTAACAAGGTATCCCAAAGCATCAGTAGTTGATCTATGCTTTTGAAAGCCCATTTGAAACTTCGAAATTAGATTAAATTCTTTGGTTATCCATTTGACACGTTCAGCTACAAGTTTTTCCATAACTTTACACATAGTGTTGGTCAGTGCAATTGGTCTATAGCTTAGGGGTAATTTTTTATCTTTTCCAGCTTTGTTAATAGGAATAACATTAGCTATAAGCCATTCATTAGGAAATGTATGATTTGTCCACAGATTATTGTAGAATTTTAGAAGGAATAATTTTTATTTTATGTTTAAATTAGTCAGCATTTTGTAATGTATTCCATCAGGACCTGGTGTAGAACCACGACATGTTTTCATAATCTGGGTGAGTTGATTAATGTTGAATTCTTTATTGTAGCCATTATTTGAAAAACAATTTTGGTTCATAAATGGCCTATTTTCCGTAGTAGTCTTTATATTGATAAAATTATTGGAATATTGATTTGTTTGACTCGTTGTTGAGAAATGGTTAGCGAGAATATTCGCAATTTCTAGAAGCTCGGAAAAACACTGCCCATTTGTTATAATTGTAGTTATTTCTTTAAATCTAACAATTCCTTGGATGGCTTTAATTTTTTTCCAAATTTTTTGTGGATCTTCATTTTGTCCAAGATTATTTACAAATTTTTGCCATGATAGTCTTTTAGCGATACGAATACGTTTCCTAACAAGAGCACATTTCCTAAAAAGGTGTAAATTTGATGGGCTAGGATTGCGGATAGCGTTCCTCTGTGCTTTCCATCGAGCTTTCAGCACTTCAGAAATATCCCGAGACCACCATGGTACTGGAGGTTTATTAGCACAATACTACTTACAACAGTACAATACTACTTAGCACAATAGTACTTAACAATGAGTTGATGATATAGGTATAGAATTTATTGCTGCATGTCGTATTTCATCAACAATATATTGATTTGCAATATCTGGATCGTGGAAATGGTAATCATTTTTTAAATTGAGTTGTAGATTATATTTTTGCCAGTTTGCTTGATTTATTCTCCATCTCGGTCGAGGAGGTGGAGATGCTGCATTGGTTGGTATTTCTGTGGATAGTATAATGGGAAAGTGGTCACTTGAACAAAGGTTGGGATATATGTGCCAATCAAAATACATAGATACAATTGGTGATGCTATTGTAATATCAATCGCTGAAACAGTCCCATTAGAATAAGTGTAATGTGTTGGTTCTCCATTATTTAAAATATTTAAATTGTAATTATCAATTAGATTTACAATGTTGGTGCCACGTTTGTCGGGGCGAGTTGAAAATCTATCCCAAAGCGGATGATGGGCATTAAAGTCACCCAAGATTATGAATGGAGTTGTTAGTTGATTGATAAGATGTTCAATATCACTTATGGTTATATTATTATCATTTGGTAAATAAAGTGAGATCAACGTGATTTTAATTAGGTAATAAATTTCGACTGCCACGGCTTGTAGATCGGTATCAATCTCAATTTCAACACTACTGTAATTATTCTGTATTAGTATTGCTACTCCACCTTTTGCTCTTTCATCATGATCCGTAATAACATCGTTTCTATAGACTTGATAATGTTTTAGAGAAAATGTATTTCCAAATTTTAAATGAGTTTCTTGGAGGCAAATGGCCAATGGTTTGGTTTGATTTATCATTAGATGTAACTCCTCAATTTTGTTTGTGATTACGTTAGGATTCCATTGAATTATGCTATTTGAGTTAAAGTCACACATAATTATATAATTTAAGAAATAGATATATCATCATAATCGATATTCCCATTTCCATACAAGGAATTAAATGATTCAGTAATAGGGTTACCAAAAACATTTGTTTCATATTTACTTTCATTGATCAGATTCGGGTTTACATCAATACTTGTAAGAGTACGGTTGCAATTTCTGTCATAAATATTATTATTATCAGTATTATTATTTTCTATGTTATCGTTAGTAGTATTTGTGTTAGTTGTATTATTTGGGCTATAAGGAAAATTTGAATTAATATTACTGTAATTGTTTTCTATTTCATTAGTGTTAGTGTGGTTATTATTTTGATTATTATTATCGTTTACGGTTTTAATTTTTTTAATTGGTTTTTCAGAGATTTGTTTGTTAGAATTAATTGGTGGTCTGATGGTGATATTTTCACAAAGTTGAATGTTATTTTTTAAACTGTTTATTGGTATAATTTTTGAAGGTCCTCCTTGTACAATTTGTTTTTGTTCATTAGTTTTAGATTTTTTACTTTCGGTAATTCTCGTTTTTGTAATGTCAGCATATGTATGTTGTATTTGATTGATGGGTTGTACTTAAAGCCGGTGTAGTGTTTTCAAAGTTACGGAAATATTTTTTCCTTGCTTCAATAAACGGTATACGGTCGACGGTTTTGATTTTGGTAATTTCTTTTTCTCTTTGAAATACTGGGCATGAATTATTAAAACTAGCATGTTCACCACCACAGACACATTTTAGACTACATGGACTCATATGTCTTTCATCCAAAATTAATGAGCACAAACCACAAATAGGATCCACTGTGCATCGATTTTTACTGTGGCCATATTTCTGTCAGTTTGTACATCTAAGGGGGTTTCGTATAAACAGACGAACGCCTAATATTAGATACCCAGCTTTGATTTTCAAAGGGATTGAAGGTGAAGAAAATGTTAATATTATTTCAGGAGTATCTTCCAATTTCCCATCTCGTGCGTAAACTTCACTAGCTGCGATCATATAATATACTGTCGGAAAGAACATCTCCCTCGACTTAAAACCAATTGTTCACATCAATGATTAAATTTCATGATGGTTTATAAGGTTCTCGAATGTTTGCCATGGACATATTAATTATGTAAATATTAAATTTTAATATATGCGATAATTATGAATGCTGCCAATCTATCGGTTTTTAGCCACTCCTGTCTCGTTTGATAGTTATCAAACCGCAAAAATTTTAACAATTGCTGCGGTCTTTCAAGGGACATCGTAGCTCGATAAAGTGAACGGTTGTCATAGGTTCAATGGTGCTTATGAGCACCAGTATAAATTAAAATTTATTTTTTTTTTTTTTTTAAAACATCTTTATTGATATGGCTACTATAATCTTAAACATTATTAATTCATTAGTAAGGTTGACATTAGTACTTATGAGATAAGCATAAACTTGTGTGGGTCTGCTGGACCCGTATCCAGTTCCCTTAAGATATAATATTCATACGGTTAGCTCATGTGGTTTGATTCGTTTGAGCCGCCTTACTTCGTTTGTACTGTCCAGTAGTTGTACGGCCACGACGTTGGTGTGGTTAAGAAGCCTCTTCTCATGTTTAATGGCACATTCGCGGATGACGTCGTCTATCAATTGTATTTTTAGATCATTGTGTATTTCCCTGTTAGTCACAAATCGGTAAGCGTTGGTGACCATTCGAAGAAATTTATTTTGGCTACGTTGTATAATGTCGCTATTGGATTTATGAGTACAACCCCATAGCTGCGCACCATACATCCATATTGGTTTGAAGATAGTCTGGTAGACTAGTCTTTTGCAATACAGGTTCATTTTGGAATGATGCCCAATTAACCAGTACATTTGACGTTGTTTTAGTCGTATCTGTTCAGCTTTTTGTCTCACATGATGTTTCCAGTTGAGCCTTGAATCTAAATGCAGACCAAGGTATTTAGCCGATTCAGCCTGCGGCACTTGCACCCCATTGAGGTATATGTGTAGACTGTTATTTTTGTGTCGGAGCGTAAATGTTACATGGGTTGATTTGAGCTCATTAAGCACTATTTTCCAGTCAATTGTCCATTTAATAACGTTGTTCATTGCTCGTTGAAGATTTTCCACTGCCCTTGGTTGAGATTCGTCTACTGTCATAATTACAGTGCCGTCAGCGAACGTGCCGATGAATGTTTTATTCGTTGTAGGTATGTCCGCAGTGTAGATAAGGTAGAGGAGGGGTACCAATACGCTTCCCTGCGGAACTCCCGCTAGCGTTGGATAAAAGTCAGAACATGTTTCTTCATGGATGACTCTGAATTGGCGATCAGAGAGGTATGATTCAAGCAGCTGGCAATAGTTTTGTGGTAGCATTTTGCTCATCTTAAATGTCAATCCCTCGTGCCAAACCCTATCAAAGGCCTGAGATACATCCAGAAATACGGCGGGCCAATATTTCTTTTCTTCTAACGCTTGCTCTATTATCGTAGTTATTCGATGGACTTGATCTATTGTGGAGTGGTTATTCCTGAATCCAAATTGAAAATCAGGAACGTTTACCATTGGCTTTAGACGTTTTAGTAGTAGTTTTTCAAACAGCTTTGATGAGGTCGGAAGCAGTGAAATTGGTCTGTATGATGTTACTTCTTCGTCTGGTTTACCTGGTTTCTTCAACATAATTATTTGGGCCGTTTTGAAGCATTTGGGTACATACTTCAATCTCATACAGGCATTAAATAAGTATGTGATCATGATGATTGCTTTGCGTGGAAGTTCCTTGAATAGATCCGGTGATATTTCATCAATTCCTGGTGCCTTTTTTTGACTAAGACTTTTGTCGATTTCTTCATCAATTTCCATTGGCGTGACCCTTTTAAAATCCTGATTTGGTTGATAGACAGGTGTTACGTCAATGTTGGATTGAATGTCATGGGGTTGAAACACTGTTGCTAGGTGTTGAGCAAAGAGTTCCGCTTTTTCTTTGTCATGTCGAACCCAATTGCCTTGAGCATTTCTTATAGGTGGTACTCGAACTACAGGTCGTTTAAATTTTCTGGTTGCTTTCCATAACGAGTAGTCCTTATCCATTTCTGGACCTAGCCCGCTTAAGTAGTTGTCGAAGCAATCCTGTTTGAAGCTTTTGATTAGCCTATTGACTTTGTTACTTATTCGATTGAAGGTGGTTTTGTCAGCTTGATTTCTGGTGAGATGTCATATTCTCCTTGCCTTTCTCCTTTCCTTGATTTGTTCCCGGATTTCAGCAGGGTATTTGAAATCTCCGCTTTGTCCTTTAATTCTGGAGTAGCTAGACTGGCGGCCATACGAGTATATTCAATGAAATTGTTTGTTTGTTGTTCCAATTCTTCATTACTTTTAATACTAACTTTTAATTCAACTAGCTCTTCCAGTTTTTCTCTGAAGAGATCCCAATCCGTGAATCTATTAGTAAGGTTTTGCTTCTTTTTTTTTCTTGATGACTATAGCGCTTACTGACAACAGTACAGGAATGTGATCAGATGTTAAGTCGTGAATTCCTTCGACTCTAGTGTAACTGGATGAAATACCTTTTATGATGAAGAAATCAAGCAGATCTGGTATTTTTCCTGCATCCGTTGGCCAATACGTTGGCCCCCTTGGAGACAGATATTCACATTTGTTTTCATGAATGGCATTGAACAAAGCATTTCCTTTCCCAGGAGAAATTAGCCTGGAACCCCAAGCTGTATGTTTTATATTATAGTCCCCTCCAATAATAAATCTTGGACCGAGCTTATTAAAGACGTTATTAAATTGTAACTTCGTTGGTGTATGCCGTGGAGGACAGTATGCTGCCGCAATATTTAGATCTGCTCCATTATATTGCATTGAGATAACAGTTGCTTGGATGTAGCTTTCTCGAATATCCTCTTGTTGATTATGTTTGATATTATTTTTAATTAGTACAGCTGAACCACCTCTGGCTCTTTCACTAGGATGGGTTGTCCAGTAGGAATTAAATCCCTTTATTCTGAAAAAGCTTTTGTTGGAGAAGTGCGTTTCTGAAATAAATGCAATATCTATGTTGTTTGTATGGAGAAATATTTCCAGTTCTTGGGCTCGTTAGTTGAGCCCATTAGCGTTCCAAGTTACAATGCGTAGGAACGAGTTAATCATTTGTGTGTATGCTGACTTTTTTGCTAGGCGGATAGAAATTAATTTCTAGTTTTGCCACCCTTTCTGTTAAGTGACCAAGTGTCTGCTGAATTTGACTAAGCTTTTTAATAATTTCAAAGTTATTAGACTCGTTATTAACTTCTATGTGTTTGTTGTTTTGGTTTGATTCATCAGCAGATAATTTGGTGATTTGCGCGTAGGATAATCCAACTGTAGATGGTGTGATTGTTGTTTGTGGTTTAGCAGCTTTGGTTTATAATCGCTGTACTACTCTTGTTCTTTTATTCTGTTGACTTTTAATTTTGTTCTGATATACACAGCATCCTTTATAATTTGCAGTATATCCTTGTTGTTGACAAAGAGCACATGAAGGCGCGATATCTGGTTGTTTTTTGCATTTTGTTGTGTGATGATCTCCAGCACATTTAACGCATTTGGTATGACGATAGCAAAAACTCTTGGTATGTCCAAGTTGTTGACAATTCGTACATTGTGGAATGTCCCTTGTCTTGTTAGGTGGCTCAATTTTAACTATACAGTACGCAAGTTTCTTGATGTTGTATACTTCTTTATTGTTGTCTTTTTGTTTTAAGTCGATGTAAAACAATGGAAAGTGTTTCTTGTCTTTTACACCATTAGTTGTGACCATTTGGTATATGTTAGTAATACCTGCGACTTCATGTCCCATTTTTTCTAAGTCTGCTTTAATTACATCGTGACTAATGGAAGATGGTAAGCCTCTGATAACTACTCTATAAGCCTTTTCGCTCTTCAGCTGATAGGTGTGATATTCTATATTTTCTGATTGGTTGCTGGGTTCTTTTTTTAATTCTTCCAGTAATTTTTTGACATTTCTGTAATCATTTTCATTTTGAAATGTAATTTTAATGTCACTATTTGAAAGCGCCTTAAAATTAGTTGATTCACTAGTGGTTTTTATTACTTTTTGTCGAAAAAGTTCGAAATTTTTGATATTGCTCACATTAGTGGGTGGAGGCAGTGGTATTTGTGGGTTTTTCTGTTCAGTGTTATTGATCACAATTTGTGTAGTATTTTTTGGAGGAGTTTTCGTTTTTGTGCGCCTGCGTTTCCTAGCATTTCTGTTATTAGCACCGGAAACTTTTTTTCCAGTTCTTCCTCATCTGTGCAATAATCCTCTTGACTCAGAGCACTGAATCTATTATTCTGTTGAAAAACTGGAAATTGCCGCAGCAACCAGTTGGAATTATTTGATTGATGATGTTCATGTTGACTGGATGATGGCTGAATATGGTTTGAAGAAAGATTGTTAACTCGTGCTGAATCCTTAGCTATGCTATTTTTAACCTTTTCTTTTAGTGTAGAGTTTTCTCTCTTAAGTTCAGCAACTTCATTGCTCAGCTGCGCGATTAGTTTCTCCATTTTTTGAAATTTATTTAACAACTCCTCGCTTTTTATAATATTTGTTGATGCACTCGGCGTTTGTTCTGATAATGAAGTTACTTTTTCAGTGGAAATTGCGTTGTTTGCAAATACTTTTTTTATTGGTGATCTGATTGTAATGGAGCCCTTTCGGAATGAAAGTTCTTCCTTGTTACTCTTTTGAGCGTTGATATCGCTTAGCTTATTTTTGGTATCATTAGAATTATGTAGCAATGTTTGGTCCCCCTAGAATCCATGGGACCGACCTCCGGAGAGAGTGGATTTTCCGGAACATCAGGTCTGCCACCTAGGGTATTAGTTTCCTTGTTTGTTTTATCCATTGCTTTTTGTTTTTATAGTGTTATTACACTCGCCTCTAGAAGTTCAGCCGTTGTGATACATTAAAAATGCAAAACAAACGTTGCCCAGGTGCTACTGTATGGAGGTAAACTAGAGACAGTTGATGGTTTCTACATAGTTGTAACGTTGGAGTATAAACCAATTTATAATTGGCTATAAACGGTCAACGCCTACCCTATTGAAACACACCTAGCGCCCAAATTAAAATGAAGATCAGAGCATACATTTCCACCGAATTGGTATCGTACCATGCTTGGTATCGTATACTCAAAAAAAAATATAGGTTGGAATAACATAATGTTTTACTGTTTATTTACTGTTTATAAATATAATATTACATTATTTCTACACAACATTTATATAACTTACAATTTTTATATAAACATACATATGTATATAAATTTAGACTTACTATCATTGAAATTTTCTTTGCAAATTCTGGGGAACACATTTAGAAAGGCATACCGTTTGAAAACGACATTTCTTAAAAAGCGGAATTAATGTGAACTACATGTTGGGTTAAGTCTTAGCTAAAAATATATCTTACTATTTGACAGCAAATACCTTGTTATGGTTCGAGTCTTGGGTTTAAAACTCTTTATTTGGTTTGTGTATTTACTAAAATAATTTTGAAATCTTAGTATGCGTAGCGTATTATTTCATTGATAGATAAGAACCATCTGGTTTTATACAAATTATATTTTGACATTTGCGTGTAAATATTGATTTATAACAGAAAGTATGGGAATATTAATATTCCTATACTTTCTGTTTATAATCAAATACCTACTTTAATAATTTATATATTGTGGATAAAATATACTGTGTTAATAAAATAAATAATAAAAGTGCTTGTTTAGGAGGCAAACGAATTGATTGATTACTTCGTTTAATACGATCGTCATCAAAATGTTTATTATCACACATACTAAGCATACATACAACACAATGCGAAATAATTTCCGAAATAATTTATTTTGGGAAAATCGAGAATTCCTATATAATTTTAATATTAAATCTCCATTTTCCGGATAAATTTAATTTAAATTATCGTTTACAACGATAGACAAAGTGATGCAATAAAACAAAGTGATTTAAAAGGCAAAAGTAGCGGTCAACAAGGCCCAACATCTTCGAAAAAATTAAACCAAAAACGCCAGAACCCTTTCAATGTGTGATCTCTAGCCAGGACCCAGGAGTTTATAAAACATTGTGATTTAATAGGACATTTTCGGTAAACAACAATATATTTGTATGTTATTTTAAAATTATAATTGTGATTTATGATTTCAGGCAGCATGGAAGTGAAATTGATATCCGGGGTAGACCAATACTCAAATCAACTCTGCTTAAGTATCCAGCAAAAATAGTTACATCAACAAAAACAGATTCAGTCGACTGTAAATGGTGCCCAAAATCTGAGGTATTTGTCTATCGAAACTGTGATACATCGTGTGAAAATCTCCAGGCCTTAAAGTTTCATGATAAATGTATTAATTGAATCGAGAAGCAATTACTTAGCCTACAATATGCCCACCACCGTCAAAAAAATCAAAATAAATAATGTGAATGAAGTGATGTCGGATTACTATTGCCACTTGTACGGGACCAAGTACATACGTTCTTAAATTTAGCCTACGGAAGCATTTAGAACTTATCACATGGACGAAGAACGCAATGCAATACCTGAGGAAGGCATCATCATATTTAAAGTGTATGAACCGATATTTTACAGTAAAAAGGCTTACGAAATTTATAACATCAACCATCGACCAGATGATCGCTATGTCACGTACGAGGAGCAACAACAAAAGATTGTGGCCCGAGTGAATTAAGATTTCGATATCAGAAAATGAAGAATCCAAAATATTTTGTTTAAATATTCTAAATATATTAAATATATACACATATATAGTATATATATATATATATATATATATATATATATATATATATATATATATATATATATATATATATATATATATATATATATATATATATATATATATATATATATATATATATATATATATATATATATATATATATATATATATATATATATATATATATATATATATATATATATATATATATATATATATATATATATATATATATATATATATATATATATTATATATATATACAAATATATATATATATATATATATATATATATATATATATATATATATATATATATATATATATATATATATATATATATATATATATATATATATATATATATATATATATGTTACGGCTAATGTACAAAATAG
This sequence comes from Tipula vernalis, assembly GCA_958295665.1. Classification (NCBI taxonomy): domain Eukaryota; kingdom Metazoa; phylum Arthropoda; class Insecta; order Diptera; family Tipulidae; genus Tipula; species Tipula vernalis. The sequence continues at coordinate 161,233,133 of OY282558.1, forward strand.
GAGAATGTGTACATTCGCCGGTAAATGTATATATTCCCCAAAGAGAATATTCTCCTTTTCCAAATAGAATCCAGTAAGAATATGCACATTTACCGGCGAATGTACACATTCGCCCCTCTATGTACATTAGCCGTAACATATATTATATAGTATTATTTTAATATTATTATTATCTATATTAAATCTCTATTAAACAGAAACGAAAATTTAAATAAAACACGCCCGAATTAATAAAAATATTATTTTTCTATTTTAATAGAATTGTAGAGGCTAACGGCGTAACTTTCACGGGTACGCGGGGAGTTCCTGCGCCCCCTTCCCTCGCTTAGCCCTCCGAGCGGCATTAAATTTGAATTTCGTGGGATGTAGGAGCCAGGGATCAGCAAACATGTCGCACTGCGTGCCGCACGTAGGACCGGATTATATAGGATTTATTAATGACACCTACTAAAAAGCAAAATATTCGATTTTGCATCTCGTGTTAATCGAAACACACTTAAAATGGTCTAATCACCGGTAGCATATTAGAAATTACATGAATTAATTAACATTCAACAAAAAATTAATAAAGTAATATTTATTGTTTGGTTTTTAATTGATTTTTTACGAAAGAAATATGAGGCCCGCGCATAATAAATTTACATTAGCTGCCGCAATTAATTGCAGCGACATAATTTATATGTAAAGTTAATTTATATATTATTTCCTTTTGTGCACAAATTTTTTTTGGTAGAAATATTTCAGAAAAAAGTATCTAATGTCAAAAAAAAGAATCAAATAAAATTCTTTTTTTGCTATATTTGCTCGATTAACTGCTAGAAAAATTGAGCTACCAATGTTTGTAGAAGTCCGACGTTAAATGTTGGTGATTGTGATTGGTAGGTATGGACGGTGGTAGATGGTGTTAAATAAACCGATGTTTTTTCAACATTGTTTGTAGGTGTATTCTCAATATTCGCCTAATTTTTGGCGTGGTTTGTAGTGGCGTTGTGGTTGGATGGTATAGTAATGTATTGTGACGCTTATGGCATTTCATGCATGACCTTCTTGATTGGCATCTCGAAACCAAATGAGTATCACACAAACAATTAAAACATCGGTTGGCCCCTTGCATGAATTCACGTCTGGCGGTTACATCCATCTCTCTAAATTTAGCGCATTGGTATAAATTATGTACGGTATTACATAAATGACCATTTTTGACTGCTACTGTATGGCTGTGGATGGTGGTAGATCGTAATTGTGGTTTCCTAGGTGGTGGTTGGCAATTTTCTAACGAGTCAGCTCGTTTCGTTAAAAAATCCAAAAATGATTGCCAAGTTGGAAAGTCGATCTCTGTGGTCTCATTTGCCCAACGCTGTTGTGGGTCTTCATCCATCTTGTTTAATATTAGGTAGATTAACCATGGAGCGCGACCATTTCCTGCGTTTCCCAGTGCTTTAATTCCACGTATTACTTCGTCAGAGGTGTTGCAAATTTGACGAAGTTGTTTACCGGTTGCTTGGTTGACGGACGGTTGGCTAATAAATGGTTTTATAAAAGAGTTTAGTATTAATTTTTTCTTACTATACCTTTTTGTCAATTTCTGGTTGCCTCGATATAGTTGGCTTCGGTTATTGCCAAGTGTCTTAATGATGCTCGAGCCTCTCCTCGTAACGAATCCTTAAGCTATTGAAGCTTTTGTACACCAGTAAGCCCAGAAATTTCATGCACTGTTGAGACAAACATGTCGTGAAATGATTGCCATTCTTGGTAATTGCCATCAAATACTGATAGTGTTAGGCGTGGCCATTTTATGTCACAACGTGATTGATTTAATGTCGAGTTATTCATGTTGGTGGAAACATCAAATGCTGGCATCGTCGGTTGCATGCCCTTTAGATGTGTATTCAATTTGCCAATAGTTTTATCATAAATCTCGTCACATTCTACGGCCCGATTCCGCTTCTGCAACTCTGGCAAATATTTCATCTTCGGTATCTGTAAATGTTGTCATCAAACGTTGCAAGGTTTCCAAGCGTGCCTTAACGGTTTCAATGTCTTCAGTATCGGTGAGGTTGTTGGCGTACGTTTCAATAGCTTTTATTTGCAGCAACGTGGTTTCGCGGCGTCGCAAATATTGGTCTACCTTTGGCGGCATTTTCGATTTGATTCACTGCACTAATTTAATTCACTTAACACTTTATTGTTAAATATAGCCCGATGTGTCAAATATTCTGCAAGACAATAATTTTATGTCTGTTTATGGTTATACGCAGTCAACATTTTTATAATACAGTTACAATGGTCATTTAAAAAAAACAAATATATCAATATACGACCGCTCAATATACACCCCATTACGTTGAATCACTTAAGATATTCCCCCCTTATATCATACCCCCTTGCGATGGGTCTGTATATAGCAAAGCATTCCAAGCAATCCAAATATTTACACCTCGTTTACGTTTTTCGAAAGGCGACCATAAATAAATAAAAAAGATTAAATTTGTTGACACACCCTGTATTTTTTATTTACAATTTTTAAATTATATTTATAGTACGCGTTACTTACATATGCCAAAATTCCTTAATTTATTGTTCTTTAATAAAACCCTAAATCCATAGAAAAAAAAATGGAGGTGTGGCCAACACACGACTTTCTTTTACGAACAGAGAATTATGAGAAATTTTATTTTCTTTTTTAATTTTTTTTTTTAATTTTTGGAAACATTTTGTATTAAGTAGTTTTTCTAAACCTTATACATACATTTTAAGATATTTGCAAAATAAATTTTCCGGTCCAAGGGAGTGGCCACTTCCGGCTAGCCGATTTGGAATAAAATTCACTGCGACCTACCAATTTATCAACAAAACCTAAATCTGAAGTTTCAGTTCGATTGGTTAAACCATCTGGGCTGTAGAGAGGACACAGACTGACAGACAGACAGACACAATTTGGAAACCACTTTTTCGGACTCACGGGACTTCAAAACAGATAAATCTCTTAAAATATCTAGGTCCAAAGTTTTCATGATTACTCTACTTTATTTTACTAGAGTAAAAGAAAGTAAAAGAAAACAAAAACGTTTCATGTTTTTTCACAATTATTTCCAAATTTTGCTTTATTTAAGCTAAATTCTTCTGAAAATTAATCGAATCTACTAGAAAATGGGAGTTCAATTTTTTCCGTATCAAATATGTGTTTCTGACCGAAAAAATTAAAATTCAATTTTGTAAACCAATTAAACATTTTCCTGAAAATAGTTGTTTTCGAATAAGTTCCAGCAGAATTTATCTAAAGTCAATCAAAAATTTGGAAACCGCGAAAAAATGAATGCAAGATTTTATTTTGGTTTTTCTGTGGGTTTGCGCTTAAGACCTTAATTTTACATTAGCAGTATAGTATCAAAGCAGTATCTTTGCTAAAATTTTATAATTTGGTTAGCATGTTTTCTGTTTAAATCATGATATGTAATTCATTAGTCTACATTTCGGCGGTTCTATATGAATACAAGCAAAATAATAAAATTACCAACATTATTATTATTATTATTGAAGGACCATGTGGGCGTTCAGCCACCTCGAACTGGGACCTAAAAGATCTTTTATGGTTGGACCCTGCTTAATTTTCCATCCAGTCAATATTCAGGCTCTTAATGGACCTAATAATTCTGCCAGCCGGTACGTGATACATACTATCTGTGCTTATTGCTCTCCCTCCTAGATGTTTACTATAGTATGAGCTGTCACACTCCCGTTGTTTATTCCTACCCCTGCCCCCGTATTCCATTTTGATTTCTTACGAGTTGCTGGGAATGGAAAGTCACCTGTAGGTCACTCAGCTTTACTACAGGAAGGCTAAACAAAACTGGAGGGTGCCTGGTATCCAGAGTCCCCATACTTGACCGGATTGATTAACCTAACACTCATTCATCCATCGACATATACTGTTCCACCTTAGATTAGGGTTTTTTGTCAAGGGTTTCTCCTTTAGCGCCGTATTTTAGCCTGTGCCAAATGGCCAAAAATGTGCCAAATGGCCTCAGTTACCAGTGGTTGCCACGAAAAGGTGATCAGGTTTCCCTTTACACAACTGTACCCATCACGTAGCTGCCTAATACATGACCAGAACAGCTCACGTGATGTGCACCTCTTTTTTTTTTATGGGGTGAGCCCTGTGCACCGCGACCATTAAGGTCTATTGTGCATCCCCAGAAGATTTCACGTAAAGTGGAGGTTCAAGTCCTTGATAAACGCCACCAGCTCATGCATATTTAAAGGGCCGGCGTTAGGCCACTTGTGTATGCATGGAGAAATTTAAGTCTTTTACGGATTATAGCATCACACGTGAATAGTAGATGTTCGGATGTTTCCCTTTCCAGGTTGCAGAATCTACAACGGTATGTAGGGGACTTTCCCATTTTCTCCAGATGTCCATTAAAAGAGCCATCTCCTGTTAAGTACCAGATGAGGGATTTTAGAGACTTTCTATCCATCTTGATTGCCTGATCTAAACTTCTAATAGCATATCTAAATAGTTTTTTGGTCCGTCTCATCCCAATGGAGGACTCCCAGAATATTTTCGTATGTTTTTGTTCCCAATTCCTTATGCAATTGGCCAGATGGCTCTTGGAGTAACCAATACTAGGCTCGGGGCCAAGGAAGAGCTCTCCGCTGCCTCTTTTACACAGCGGTCTGCCGCCTCGTTTCCCTGTATATCGGAATGGCCGAGGGACCACAAAACGGTTACTTTATTCTCCCTGCTGAGTTCTGGAAGGTTGCGATAGCAGCTCCAGATTATTTTGGAATAGAAGACAGATGCTCCTAAGGCAAGCAATGCCGCCTGGCTGTCCCATATTACGTAAATATCGGTTTTTCTATATTTTTTGTGAGACATCGAAGCACACATACCTCGATCGCAAATATCTCCGCTTGGAAAGCTATGGGGGCTATACCCAATGGAATACAGAGTTCGAGACCCGGCCCGATTATACCCGCACCCGTACCCACCCCTGATTTTGATCCGTCAGTGTACCATATGGAGGCATGACGGGGTAAGGAGGAGATGATACTCTCCGCTTGTTCCCTGTCGGGTATCTCAATCGTGAAATTCCTCCGGCAGTCAATAGTTTTAACCATCACATCTGATAGTTGGATTATTTTCTCGTCCAAATTCAATTTCTCTAGGATGCTATTATGTCCTGGTCTAATAGCTTTAATTTGAGATGTTATTTTTAGATTGATTGCCCTTGAACCAGCTACTCTTTTAAGGTGCAAGTATAGTGGTGAGAGCCCCAATAGCTTCTCAAGAGTAGCTGTAGGGCAGGTTCTCATTGCTCCCGTTACACTAAAACAAACTAGCCTTTGGATCCTATCCAATATTGAGCAGGCACCACACAAACGCCGCATAAGAGATTATTGGTCTAACGATGGTTGAGTATAACCAAAGTACCATTTGGGGATTCAGACCCCACGTTTTGCCAATCATTCTTTGGCAAGTGAAATGCGTGCTATTTGCCTTGTTTGTGATATATTTTAAAAACGGGTTCCATGTCAGTTTCTGATCAAGTATCACTCCCAGGTACTTAACCTCCGTCGCCATTTGGAGAATTTCCCCATTTAGAGATAGAGGTGGGAGAATTGTTTTCCACCGATTTGTAAAGAAAGTACAAATAATGTTGTTGGGGTTCACTTTAAGGCCCGTCTCAATACACCAGTCGCTTACTAACTAAAGGGCATATTGCATACGTTCCGCTATTGTACTCTCGAATTTCCCCCTGACCATTAAGACTAGATCGTCCGCGTAGGTGATATTCGAGAAGTGAAAGTTTTTTAATCTTATAAGTAGTCCATCCATCACGAGTAGCCATAAAAGGGGTGAGAGAACTCCCCCTTGGGGACAACCCCTGGTAGCCGCAATCGTGATGGTTTTATCACCAAAGGAGGCCGTTATCCTCCTGTTTCTAAGCATATTGATTATCCACCCGTGGAGAAGTCTATACCCCTTGCATGTGCTTGTTCTTGAATTATTTCGAACTTGGTATTGTCAAAAGCCCCTTGAATATCGATTAAGGAGCATAACAAAACCTCTTTATTCCGAAGTGTATCTTCGATATTTGTTGTCAGCTCGTGGAGCGCTGTTTCTGTCGATCTCCCAGTCTGATATGCATGTTGGCTGGGGTCTAGAGGATGCCTTAGGAGAGCATTATTGGATCTAATATATAGGCCCAGTATCTTCTCCATGGTTTTCAGAATAAATGATGTGAGGTTAATGGGTCTGTAAGATCCGACGTCCTCTGCGGATCTTCTTCCCGTTTTCGGGATAAAAATCACCCGCACCTCCCTCCAGCTTCTTGGAACATATTGTAAGCTGTAGCTGTAAGAATGCAGGATATATAAAATACCCTCCGGCGATTTAAAGGGACCAAAGGAATTGACGGCCCATTTTATTTTTCCGGGAGTGAAGATTACTCTTGATTGAGGTAGGTATGCACGCTCTCTACATCGAGGTCTTCCTGGCCTGCAAAAACAGTACACTCTAGGAAGTGGCCTTTCACCCGGCATTCGAGAGTTTTTTCCCCCCTGGATGTAGTTGTCTCTCCATTCGGTTTCCTTACAGATCCTAACGGATTTCTGTGGTCCAAGGAGAGTGCCTTCTGGAGTCGACAAGCCGCAGCCAGCCTATCTATTTTTCACAGAACTCTCTCCAGCTCGACCTCTTGCTTTTCCTAAGAGCGACGTTATACTGGGTAAGAGACATTCGATAGGTTGTCCAATCGTTTGTCCTCTTAGCCCTGATGAAAAGTTTACGAACCTCTCGTCTTTTGGTTTCCAGGGCGTGGTTCCACCAAGGGACGTCCCTTGTCCCCCTAATACGAACCAGGGGTGAGCTTGAGTGGTAGGCATCAATAATTGCCTCGGTAACATTGCTTGAAACTCTATCGAGATCCTCAATAGAGTTGATGTTGGTCTGTAAACCAGTTACGTTATCATAAAGTCTTTCATTATAGACTGGTCAATTAGTACGTTTTGGTATTCTTACTACCGATTCGTTTTTTGAAGGGGTTTTAATATCAAACCTGATATACATGTGATCCGAGAAGGATGCTTCCTTTGATACATGCCAGTCCAGAATTGTACCAGAGGTACCCATGTCAGACAGGGTAAGATCTAGCACCTCCTTCCTGACTGCACTCACAAAAATCGCATCGTTCTACGTGGTGTGAATTTGCATCGCAACCGATGATGAATTTTTGGTGATGAGTCGTGAAATAATTAACGAATCTCTGTACCGGTTCTGGAGGGGGGTCGTTTTCGCCCCCGGGAAAATATGCCGAAGCACAGTTGAGCGTGCTTCGGCCTCCTTTGGATAAAGGCGTCTCTATCGAGATCGCTGTTATGTCCCTGGAAATAAATTCATTTCTGGAGAATATATTAAGTGTCAAGCGACAAAGAATTACTGTCCTCGGCCTATCCACTTCCGTGTTGTAAATTAGCTTACCTGTTTTACTCGGCAAACCTTTGAATTTTCCATTGTGGGCCCACAGCTCCTGAATGAGCGCTATGTCCCAGTCCGTTATTAAGAAAATGCGGCTTAGGTTATAAGTGGCCGCCTTGAATCGATGAAGATTTATCTGTCACACCTGATGTGCTAGGCTGATTGATTTGATTGTGTCGCTGTAGCTGGGTACGGCCGTATTTCTACCACCCAAACTCGCCACGACTTTGGGGACGACTTCCGCTCCTTTTGGTGAGGGACAGGACCTCTTCTCCCGTTTTGGTGCCAGACCTTTACTGGTAGATCCATCTGACCGGCTCCGCTTGTTCGTTCTATTTGGATCTCTGTCCTTTATCTTCGTTCGGCACTGCTCCACGGTGACATCGTGAGGCACACCTGACTGTTTTAAGTGGGACAGGCGCTTCCTTGCGGCACCGCTAAGGTGTGGCCTTGTTTTGGTTTCGAGCTCCAGGCCCGCGAGATTCTCTCTGACCTCTGTTGTTGTTGAGGTAGATTGGGTCTCAACCTGTACTGGCAAATTAGTGCCATGAGTCGGTGAGCTAACCACGGTATCCATGCTAGAGCAATTGCTCTCGCTATCTGAAAATTATTTCTCGGAAGCAGGGCCTACTAGGCCCTTGTCATCTACCGAGATTGGTGCGTTTAGAGAAGCACCGCCCTCATTATTTTTTATATTATTTGTGTCCATACAATAGATCTTGATTGAGGAAAGAAGGTCCACCACAGCAGCGCCTCTTACTGTGATAAGGCTAATTGAAACCGGAGGTCGCCAGGTATCCGGAGTTCCGTGCTAGAGACCAAATAACCCATGATCTTTCATCCCTCGGCGCACGTGTCTCACCTTGGATTTGGGGTTTTTTATCAAGGTTATTCCTTCCTTTAGCGTCGTACTTCAGCATGTTGTTCGATAAACAAAAACAAACAGTTACCGGTGATCACCACGGGGAGGTAGCACGTACACTTGCGAACCACGATTAGGTTACCCCTCACACGATCGTGAGCCCCAGACAGAACTGCCTAAAAAATGACCAGAACAGCCTGCTGGAGCTCACTCTACTGAAGGTTACGGAGCTGGTAATTACTACACAGCTTTGTCCCCCCTTCACCAGACGCCTAGACCACCGATGTGCACCCTACTGAAAGGTTAAGGAGCTGGTAGATTAATCTTCCACTAATAGACGCCAAACCACTAGGCACTACATAGGCACGCAATTAAAATATTTTATATAAACTTTTACTGGCTAAATTAAAACTAAAAATAATGCTTAAGGAAGTGATCCAAAATGCAGTGGGAATCGCTATCCTGAATACAAGTTGACAAGCATTTCAACATTTAATGATCAACCATGTCAAATGATTTAGAAAAGCCTAAAAGAACTAAAATGGCCACTCTTCCAACTTCAATGTCAGTCGACATATACGATATCATCGACAATTTTTAGCAGTGTCGTAGTATTGCTGTGGTTTTTAATTTCCAAAATGGATCAAATATAAAATTGTTTTACTGTCAAATTTGTGTATCTAGACGGGGTGGTATACAACTTCCCCAAAGAACATTATTGGACAGTTCAAAATACTTAGTTGAAAGTCAAAGTTAAGTTGAAAGTCGTATTTAATGAATTTACAGTACTCGTACGTACATATTCTCGATTTTCTGATTAGTGGTACTTTAAACTATTGTTACGCAGTAAATTTTCCAAATTTTTAGTGAATAAACAAATTTCCAGTTAATAACACAAATTTTAAGGAGTAACCCGTTTATATGGAAGAATACAGTGAATTTTGTTTTTAGTTTTAATAAAAGCTGCGCAATAAGCGACAAGCAATGCAAACAACTCAAAATTTTGATACGAATATAAAAATGTGCTCATTTTTGTTCATATTATGAAATACCTCTAATATGTCTCACCACCTAAGATATAAGACTAAAATTTTATACAATTTTATTGTTTATTTGATTTAATTTTGAGAAAAGGAAAAGCGGATCTTATCGGATATTTCAACCCCGAACAGAAATGGTAATAATCAAAGCATCTTCGACTTATTATTATGGTTTGTGATTATATAGCTAAAAAGCGTGTGGGTAGGTTTTTTTTATTTTTTTTATTTTTCTTAATATAGAATTGAAGCCGTTGGCTTCGCCTCGGACTAGCACCTTGAAAAGAAAAAAATACTTAACGCCGTCACTTGGTACGCAAATAACTAATTAGCCCACAAAAAGAAACCGGTCTCAATAAAATACAAATAAAATTGTTAGAAATAAATATACGTTAGTCAGTTATGATAATCAGTTGAAGAATATTACAGCTAAAATCAATAAAAATTTTAGTAAACGAGTTTAAATAAGTTAATTATTCATTGTCTAAAAATTAGTATAAATAAATAGTGGTGACATTGTTAAAGAACGCTTATTCCTACCTAAAAGTTTATTTTAAAAAATTATCTAAACACAATTGGGCAAATGAGATTTATTATACATAAACTACAAAAAGTGTCTGGCATATTTTTGGATTTAAATAAATGCGGCTATAAATTAACACGTGGTGGACAATATATAGGGCTTTAATTAAAATTATCCGTATCGCGGTCAAATACAACAAACGGCATATATACGGAACATTGGCTTAAACTGTACAACAAAAATATATTCGACAACTAAAATTTGTGCCGTGATTTATCAAATATTGCCAACTGTAATGCTGATTGTAAACGTAAGTTACTGCAAATATTAATGTGAATGGTCAGCAGATTAATCGACAATTTAACACCATTTCTTAAATATGATTAACGATGTAATGTTTCATCAAATAAAAATTAATTTTATTTCCCACTTAATTTTAATTAAATGCCAATTATTCTAAAACAAAAATTGGTTAATTAAATAATTTTACATTTAAACAAGTATTTCATTAATAATAAAAAGCTAATTAAATTAATACATAATTAGTATTACGTTTATATCATTTTCATACAAATTTATTATCATAACTAGGCAATTAAGGGTTACAAAAGTGTAAACCGAATTTTCATTTACGTTGGTGTAAAATTTCGAATAAAATGGGTAGTCTTGACGGGCAAATACAAGACGTTAGTAGTGAGATTCATTCCACTCGCATTAAGATTCCCGAATTTTATAGGCGCAACCCCCATTCGTGGTTCACGCAAATCGAAATGCTGTTCCCATTGTATCAAATTACTTCCGATCGCACAAAATTTTTAATAACAGCAAGTTCACTACCGAACGATATATTTGATTCGGTAGCTGATCTTATACATCCTCCACCAGAAACTGAAAAATATGGTACACTAAAACATGCATTAATTGAACGCTATTCGTTGTCACAAGAAAAACGTTTGGAAATATATCAAAAAAAAATCGGCGATAAAAAACCGTCCGAGGTTTATAGGACCATGAAGTGGCTAGCTGGTGCACATTTCATGGAAGACATCGTCAGACAATTGTGGGTGCGAAGCATACCGAAAGTTATACAAATGGCTTTAATTGGGTTTGAAGACAAACCGATGAGTGAGGTAATCAGCATAGCCGATAGAATGTTCGAAGCTACAGAATTACCAAATATTTCTCAAATGAATTCTGCCTGTTTAACACCTAGATATGCATCAAGTTCAACATCTGACAAATCGGAAATCGAAGAGCTAAAAGTGCAAATTTCTCAGCTCAAAAAGTCAATTTCTGCCATAATGAAAACTAACCGGTGTCATTCAACTAGCCTGCAATTTTCAAGATCAAAACAACAGAACAGATTTTGCTGGTATCATTACACGTTCGGTAATCGAGCCGAAAAGTGTAAAAAACCATGCGAATTTTTACCCCAAAATAACGTATCTTCAAAAACAACTTCTTTAAAAAACGATTAAGTTCGGCTATCAAAGCGGCAGATAGTCGAATCGATCAAAATCGCCGCCTTTTTATTAGAGATCAAAATAATAATTTACTTTTCCTTGTGGACACAGGAGCAAATCTTTCAGTGATCCCAGTGCAACATTTTCAAGGTAATCGATCTCTTGATCCAGAATTGTATCTTTCGGCAGCAAATGGTACAATCATTAATACGTTTGGGACTAAGTTATTGTCGATCGATATTGGATTAGGACGTAAATTTATGCACCCCTTCGTGCTCGCATCTGTAACCCGTGCAATTATAGGAGCTGACTTTCTAACGAAATTCGGTCTACTCGTTGATCTTCGTGGAAGGCAAATTTTGGATTCAGCTACGAAATTAGCTGTCAGCACAATGACAGTATTCGCCAAAAACCGACACCAAAACACATAGTGGTTGAAAATGGTTATAGTAGAATATTAGATTTTGACATCTTACCCTGCAAGTCTTCGAGTTTAGAAAAAAACGGTTCATTCTTATAAACATGTGGCATCAGTTAACGATTCGGTACCGTGATGGCATTTAGACGACGGCATATTCTCCACATGGGCGCCAAACAGTTTTATATCTATTTTGAACCTTGTGGAATATGGTTTCGAATAGGGGAATGAGAAGAATTTTAGATAGAATGTTTTAATTCAGTAAAGAGTTACAGCTCAAATTATCTGCTTCGCACTGTCATAATTTCAAGTGGTACGTCGAATATTGGTTGCCTTCGGATGGTGGTACCAGACTTACTAAATCCATGTGAATACATCCTTACAATATCGTTGATTGGCTAATACGTTGGCCGGAGAGTTACCCCATTTCAAAAATGCCCCCTAATAAACCAATATTCAGTGTTCAATTTGAAATTATAACAGACGGAAGGAGCCAATTTGAGCCGAAACTCTTTACTGAATTAACTTAATTATCAAAAATTCTAGGTACTGAATTTTAATGGAATTTGAAAATTGTAAATTGATCTATGTCCGTGTCGACCGCAAGCAATCCGTTTTAAATGATCGCCTGACACTGGTTGTACAAACTACAGAAAAAAATCCCTACTTTTATTATTCTTCATAAAATCACTGAACTGTTTAGATCATTAAAAGGGGTAAATTAATTAAATAATTTTCAATAAAACCCATAACATAAAGCAACAACAAAAATGAAAATTCGGGATAATTGTTAAAAATAAATTTTTGTTACCTACCTTATTTAAATTAAGCGTATTTGTCAATAAAAGTTTAGTGTACTAGTAAATAAGTTTATTATTCATTCCGCTTCCATTGCCCAAGGATTATACACGTAAATACATTTCACCCTCCAGCGTCATAACGGACATTTTGACTATCTTGACGTATATGACCACATTTGAGAGAAAACATTTGTTATTCACCCCACCGTGGTGAATATTTATATGTGTGGTGACTAATGTTTAACTTTTCCAGACAATTCCAGCAACCGTGCGACATCCGAAAGTGATCAAACATTACCCTCTATCGGTGGTCGGGAGGAAAATTAAAAACGTAAAATAAATGTTTTTGTTCTGTTCCGGTTTTTTGCGTTTCGAATTTCAATAATGGAAGAATTCGAAATTATCAATTAGCACAACTTATCCGAATTAGAAGCATATCTGATGGAACAGGGCGATGGAGACAAAGCTTTATCTAATAATAATGTTGGCCTAGATGACATTAGTGTAAGTTGCAGGTTACTTCAAATAAGTACGTGTAATCCGAAAAGAGAAATTCTACCGATATTTTGGAATATTTGAATAAATTAAACGCTCAAGCCATAATTGACTTTGCAAAAAAAATTTTGTTGCACCAGCGGCACAGGTATAGGGTGCTGAACGTAAAATTACTACCTTGAAGTTGACTAGAAATGACTTAAACTAAATTTTGTATTCTTCCAAACAAAACCGCCACGAAAAATAATTTTGCAAAACCGGAGCAACAACAGGAACAAAAAGATATTTAGGAGCTGAATTCTAAACTGGAACGATAAAGGTATCGGTTCGATGTTCTGCTCAGAAGACTCTAAATTTCTAACTTCGATGTGTAAGGGAATTTGCCGAAAAACAGCTACTAGCACAAGGAATCGTCCACCAAATGGAATAAGCTAGTGTGTCGTGTGCGCTTCGTCTGATGAGCTTCGTGTAACCAATTCAGCCCGCTCGCTGGAAACAGGAATTCCCCAGGTGACGAAATCGTCAATGACAAGGGTAAAAATCAATTAACCTGAATGAAGCTCAGGGTCAGGTTCAGTGACCAAGTCAAAAACCACTAAACCGGAACGAAGTCTAGAAAGTTTGGAAAACAAAAACATTTCAACATCTAGAGAAGTTGTAAACCCGCCACATTGATTTGGATGTGCTGCAAATATGCTATTCAATGGAACAGGTGCATAATCGCAGAAGTTCCATTTTGGACAGGGATGGAATTTTATAAATAAAACCAGCCAGAATCAAACAAATATTGCAGTACACTGCTAATGAGACTTTGGTACATAAATACAAACCATAAATCAAAAAATTCAATATGCCAAAGAGAAATTTATTTTCTTAATACATAACCAATTCACGCCTTTACTAAATTTCCAGCACTAAATGGAATAGACACCATGGTACTATCAGTCAAAAAATTGTTTCATAAATTTTGTTTTACATAGCCGTCTAATCCAGGCAGTTTTCCACGTCTCCAGCTCCCAGTAGCACGTTTGTGGATGGAATTTAATAAAATTTTATATCTGAGATTTGAGTCAGTCCTTTAAGTAGTTCCTGATATAAAATTGATGATTTTCCCCTCTGAAGAATTCCTTCGGCCATATCATCTGGGGTCAGATTTCCTAATAAGGTTAGGCTAGGTTGGAGTGGCTGCTTAGGCACACTTAGACCGGTGACGGTCCATTGTGATACCACAGAATACATCCCCTTAACCCGTATTAGAACCATTTCGAGCTACTTATGTAGTGTAAAACGTCCTGCACTTTAATGTTTTCGAGATCCGAGAGGCAGTCCATCCTGAACTTACCCAAGTGTTTGTGCCTTCTGAGTACCAATGCTGGACACGAGCAGAGGAAGTGGACCAAAGTCTCTTCCTCCTCTTCGTCCAAGCAGCTTCTGCAGAAGTCATTTGCCTCCAGACCCAGCCTTCTTGCATGTTCTCCAAAAAGGCAGTGTCCCGTAAGAATTCCTACGACCGTTCTTAATTCACGTCTGCGTAGGGATATTAATGCCCTAATGCGCCCCAAGTCCAGCTTTGGCCAAACTTGTCTTGCAACTCTACAGGTGAGGGTGTTAGACCACCTTTCTCCCGCTGAGGATAGCGCCTGCTTCCCAAGTACTTGTTTCAGCGCTGTGATAGTCCTCCCCCAGACTTGCCCTTTCCGGTTGCAGCTGGAGAGTCGTACCATGCCTAGCAAGTTCATCCGCCCTGCAGTTGCCCATGACGCCCGAGTGACCTGGGACCCAGATTACCTGGATATTGAAATGCTCACCCGTCTCATTTAGAGATGAGTGACAACTCAACGCCACCCGTGACGCCAAAGACACCGATTCTAACGACCGGATCGCCGCTTGACTGTCCACATAGCTTGCGATATCATCGGAGGATACCACATTATGCTTCAACCGCGTCATGACCTCCCCAATCGCTACGACTTCAGCTTGGTACACGCTGCAGTAATCAGGGAGACGAATAGAAATATTTACATTTAATTTGTCACAGAATACTCCAGCTCCCACTTTGCCGTCTACCTTGGAGCCATCTATCAAGAATTGCAACGCTTCGATTTCCGATAACGGTCTATCCCTCCAGGATTCCCTTGAAGGGAAGGAGGTCCGAAATCGCTTCTCGAAGCGTAGAGTAGGTTTAATGCAGTCAAGATTCGCCACCTCATCCTTCAACGATCTAACGATAGTAGAGTGTCCTGAACTAAGACACCTCCACTGAGAGACGGCTGCAAGTCGTACAGCCGTATTTGCCGCCATCTGTTTACCAAAAATGTCGACCGGAAGAAGGTGCAACATAACCTCTAAGGCACTTGCCGGTGTCGACCTCAAGGCTCCGCTAACCAGCATACAGGCCGTTCTTTGCACCTTCTCAAACCGACTTTTATAAGTTACCTTGTCCAGAGCTGGCCACCAAACTCTCACCCCTTACATGAGTACAGGTCTCACTACCGCGGTGTAGAGCTAGTGTACCAGTTCCGGCTTCAGACCCCATCTATGTCCAATGGCGTTCCTGCAGGAGTACAAAGCTATAGTAGCTTTGTTTATTCTCTCCATATTGGGCCTCCAACTAAGCTTACTGTCTAAGATAGTGCCCAGATATCTAGCTCTATCAGTAAAAGCAAGTCTCGTGCCATTTAATGTAGAAGGGACAACTACCGGGATTTTGTATTTCTTAGTGAAGAGTACCAGCTCTGTCTTGGACGGGTTAGTACCAAGTCCACATTTGCCAGCCCATTTCGTAACGATGGTAAGCGCATTCTGCATTACGTTTACAATCGTGCCCAGGAATTTTCCGGTAACAGCTAAATCTACGTCGTCTGCGTAAGCGATAACTTCAATACCCTCTCTCTCCAATTCTATTAGTAAGCTGTTTACCACTATGTTCCAGAGAAGAGGGGCAGAACGCTCCCCCTCCCTGCGGGGTTCCCCTAGTTACTCGCCTTTTGATGGTGGAATCTGCTAACTTCGAGCTAACAATCCTGCTTCCCAGCATATAATTGATTAACCTTCTCAGAGGAACGTCCACCTCCAAAAATGACAATCCCTCCTTTATTGCCTCCGCTTTCACATTATTAAAGGCGCCCTCTATATCCAGGAAGGCCACCAAACAGAATTAATTCGAATTAATCGATTTCTCAATCGTACACACCAAGACGTGCAGAGCAGTGTCCACAGATCTACCCTTTGTGTACGCATGCTGAGACGGTGCCCACTTCCTGGCACCTATTTTATCTCTAATGTATACATCCAGCAGCCTTTCCAAGGTTTTCAAAAGAAAGGATGATAGAGTTATTGGTCTTAGGTCCTTAGGATAGACATGTGAGCTTTTCCCCGCTTTCGGATAAACACCACATTGACCTCCGTCCAGTACCTATGAATATAGCCCAGCTTCAAACACCCTTTGAATATAGCTTCCAGGTACGGAATAATAATTACTGAGTTGTTTTGAAGTTCCGCTGGTATAATTTGATCCGGACCAGCCAATTTAAATGGCTTAAAACCCCTCAGTGCCCATAGGATCCGTTTCCTGGTTACGATTTCCTCTGTGAATACTGACAGTGATTCCTGATGATTGCTACGCACCAACAGGTCTTCAAAGCTCCCTGGGAAGTGTCTCTCGAAGAGAAGCTCCAGAGATTCTCCACTAGAAGCTGTCCAAGATCCGTCCGGTTTTATCAAAAAACTGGGACTATCTGTACTTTTGGAAAGAATCTTCCCAAGGCAGAGGTTTCGGATACCTCTTCCATTTTATCACAGAAGATTCTCCAAGACCTCCTTTGTGCCTTTCTTAATTCTTTCTTATAAATTCCGAGTTTCTCCTTATAGGAAACCCAATCCTGAGCCTCCCTTGTATTTTTGGCTCTATTAAAGACTGTCCTACAAGCCTTACGATAGGTTCCCAGTTCCCTGGACCACCATACTGGTTTTTGCCTACCTCTAGGCTTAACCAGTGGGCAGGTAGCACGAAAGGACCGGTTGCATACGCTAGTAACGCTAGCCACCATATCCTCCAGCTCCCCAACGCTCGTCGGGGGCTCTAGAGCCCTCGACGGCAACAAATCCTCCAGTAATTCCCCATATATGCTCCAGTTGGTCCTTCTAGGATTCCTGAAGGCTTCCCGGGTATCAGCATGAATATCGAGGCTATAGGTTAAATATCGATGATCAGAAAAGGAGTGTTACTTATCCACCCTCCAATTTTTAACCATATGAAGAATATTATTTGCGGCAAGGGTCACGTCTAGAACCTCCTGCCTGTTACTAGTAATAAATGTAGGTTCCCGCCCAATATTACACACTGAAAGGTTAGTACTCATCAAATAATCAAAAAGTGACTCACCTCTTTCATTAATGTCCGTGCTTCTCCAGATAGTGTGATGCGCATTAGCATCAACTCCCAGTACCACACCTACCTTTGATTGTTCCGCTTCACGGATCAGCTCCTCCAGGTTATCCGGAGGAACCTCCTTCTCCCGGTCAATGTAGGCTGAAACAAGCCAGAATCTACAAGTGCCTACTTCCAGGCTAACTGCAGTAGTGTCACCATTGCTGTATTGAGAGAGAAGGAAAAGATTAATATTATTTTTCCCAAGAGTACAAGATCTGATCTTTCCAGACTTACTAGAGGATATAATTTTGTACCCCTTGGTTCTGAGGCCACAGATCCTGTTGTTATTAATCCAAGGTTCTTGGATTAGTATCACATCCTCACCCGAACTAGCCAGCCTGAGGAGTAGAGCTACCGAAGCTGCCTTAGAATGGTGAAGGTTAATTTGAATTATCTTAACCATAACCTTTCAACCTTTACCTACCTCTATGGTATATTTCTGCTACCGCAGGAATATTAACTCTCGGTATTTTGGGATGCGCCAGATTCGCCCGTCTCGCTAACCCTCCTAACCTCTGTACAGGATTTGTCAGTGCCCCCCCCCGTCTGGCGGGGCTACCAACATCCTCCTCCCTTGGTACACCAGCTTCCAAGTGGATCCTTGCCAGACCGAGGTCGCCGGATTCACTCTCCCCCATACCCTCAGCTTCTCCCCCCAAGCTGCTGGTACCCCTTCAGGCCTGGGCGGGTTGCCACCATCCTCCGGTTGGCCTCCCGTACGCGCTTCCTTTTTATAAACGTTGAGAGTAATTGACCCGAAACCGAAGTCAATTACTCCCTTCGTTTTGTGAAGGAGGGCAAGGGATTCCTTATTTATTACCATAATTTATAATTTCGAGCCCCCTTCGCCTCCTCCTGCTTGACGATCTTCCAATTTCCGGTCGGAAGATTCGGGTTACTGGCCTGAATGATTTTCAAAGCCTCATCAGGGCTAGCCGGTTCGGATGGCAGCCAGACACGTGCCCTCGGCCTGCTGGGAATTTCCTCCTGGCTTACTGCCGCAAGCTTTGCGCCTGGTTACACCTCCCCTACTTTGGCTATAGCCTTTTTATATAGATCCACAGATCTAGAGTCCGAGCATGCAGTCATCTTCACACGCCCTTTATACCATCCCGCATCTCTTCGGGATGGGGGTGGTCCCGAATTTTCTCCCAGGACCTTTAAAAAGACGAGGTTGAGTGCATTATACACCAACCTCCATTTATCCGCCGTGATACTCCCATCCTCTTGACTTGCGTCAATTACGGCTAGCATCAACACATGCTCCCTCAGGACATCGCTAACAGCTTTGTCCCTGAGTAAGAGCTCGGCTTTTTGTCAGTCAGCAACTTGGCCCGCTTGCTGTCAACTGCTTCCACCTCGTCCTGGGACCGTTTTCTTTTCCGTTTTCATGGTCCCTTTCCAGCTTCCGCAGCCCACAGTGCTCCTTGCCCAAGCTACTGATGTTCTTTACTCTTCCGTGAGCTGCCCCTCGGGGGTCGCAGCCCACTTCTCAAGAATTCGGAATGCCGAGCGGCGATTTCTGTACCGCCTTTTCGCCGGAGGAATGTCTCTCGTCCCACTCCCCTGTGCTGCGTTGGTACCGCTAACTCCCGGGACTGGTGCCCTAGAGTCAGCCACCTTTGCAACCTTAGAGGCCCCACCCGTCTGGTTCGAGGTACCCCCCTTCGCTGATACCGGCTTTTGAGGAGAGCCGGTGCCCTTGGTTTTTTCGTGTTTAGATCCTTCTATTTTGATTCCCACGAGTATCGGAGAAATAAAGGTCCGCCTGCGCAGAGATCCGTATACGCAGGTAAGGCTAATTACAACTGGAGGTCGCCAGGTATCCAGAGGTCTCCGTTAGCGACTGGGCCTTGTTAAATGGGCCCCCAGCCTAGTTGATCCTCAGCACGGGTCGCTTAACATCTTAATCCAGCTCATTGGGCTCGCTAGCACCCCGGCCTTTCAGCACCCCCTTCCCTTCGCTCCACATTCTCTCTCTCATTCACCTATTCACATGGAGAGCCCCATCCAATGGGATCCATTCCATTCCGAGGATCTCCCGTTTATAGGGTACCCCACTCATCACCCGCGGAGACTCCGGAGGTGCAGAGAGGACGTGACATATAGTTCGCCGTGGTTGTTGGTCGATGGTTTTCTGGCGTCATCTGTTCGCCTTTCCATGCTGGGCATCATAGGCACTCAGAATTTAATGAACTGAGGTTAACCACTCCCCAGTTCTCTGAGACTCTCCCACCAGCTGGACTGCGGTTGGGGGCGGCTTATTTAATTCACCGCTAACCTACCTATCGATAGGCCGTCCACTATCCACCACCTGTGACCCCCCCCCCCCCCCGATAGCTGCAGTACGCCACGGAATTTCCTAATTAAAGCAAGGCACAAATATTTTGGTCGATACCTTAAATCAAAAGTTAAACTCGCCAAATTTATTTTTACACACTGAGCCAATTCAGACTATCTTCTATCCAGCAGCAAATGGAATAAACATGTTTGTTGATGGATTTTCGTGATATATTAAATCTGAAATATTTTGTAGATACTATAAATAGTTCTTAATATAAAAGCTGTTACCTTTTGGTCTGAAAAAATTTTTGGCCATAAGGTTGGGCCGGGATGAGATTTTTTAAAAGAAAACATAGCACTATGGCAAGAAATATTTTGGAACACTACTCGTAATAATGGTATTATGGTCGATACAATAAATCTAGTGTTAGATTTGCTAATTTGGCAATAATTTGAACAAATTAAATATCTTATATAAGAAATCGAACTCCAGCGCAAATGATATAAAACAAAAAATTTTTCAAGACGTGATTTAATTGTATTTTAAATTAGCAACTATTTATAGAATCGGTTTAACATCTAAAATATAAATAAAATTTCACTAAAATACTTTGACAAATATGTGACTTTCATTTGGACAATACGCCATCAACAACTTCTAATTTGATGTTGTTCTAGGTTGACGTTAATTATTTGGTGATTTTGTATGATTCACATGTCGAAGTAAACATATATTACGCAGACTTAACATGTTGAAAATAAATGTATTGTAACGTTTTAGCCTTGTCAATTAAGATTCGTATCACTGGATTGTGAATAATACAAAATCAATTTAATTTATCCCCAACGAATTTATTTATGTCACACAAAAATTATAACAACACTATTTACTAACGATAATTCACAAAATCACTTTAAATAATATTCACACAATTTTACTGTTCACTTTTACTTTTCATTTTACACTACAACACTTTTTTAAATCACTTTTTAATTACTTTTTAATCTTCACACTGTCGTTTTCCAAATACTACTACTCCAATTCGACTTCATTCGCCTTTTTATATACACAAACCAAAGTTCTAGAAAGCTCATGACTTTTCCAGTTAGAATAGCGTAGAAACATTTAGAACAATTTTTATCATGGAAAATTCCATTTTAGTACAGTTAGACATTGAGCTATTAGTTTTATTTATTCTATTACATACTAGGTGTCACCGTTACACTACCCCCCACTTAAGCCTGTTCGTCCCGAACAGCATCAAAATCACCTCCTCTGTAGAGGGCCAGCGTCTCCAAATGCACCACCTTCGGTTTACTTCGATGTCCTTTCTGAATCCGATAAACCACGTCATTCATCGTGGTGATGACAGTGTAAGGTCCCTGCCATGCTGGTTGCAGCTTCGGTGATAATCCTTTTTTCCGTTGCGGGTTGTGAAGCCATACTAATTGCCCTTCCTGGAAGCCCTGATTATTTCCTCGTATGTCATATCTAGCTTTCATCCGGTCAGTTGACATCCGTATTTTCTTCCGTACAAATTGATGAATCTCATTAAGTTCCTCTTTCATTCGGTCTACGTAATTCTGTCCACATAAAGCCGATGATGGTACAGTCCCAAACTTTAGATCTCCAGGTAACCGTAGATTATCTCCAAATAACGTTTTAGCTGGTGTCATTCCTGTTGTGTCCTGTATTGCCGATCGATAGCATCAGAAACATCGGTATATGCCTTTCCCAGTTGCGTTGGTTTTTAACAACGACCTTTGCTAGATATTCCTCCAATGTACCATTGAATCTTTCCACCATACCATCAGACTGTGAATGCAAAGGCGTTGTTCTCGTTTTATTTATACCGAGCATCTGGCATATTTCTTGAAATACCACCGATTCAAAATTCCTTCCTTGATCGGTATGAATCTCCATCGGCACTCCAAATCTGCTAATCCAGTTGTTTACCACGGCATCAGGTATTGTTGTCGTCTCGTGATTGGAAATGGGGTACACCTCCGGCCATTTGCTGAAATAATCCATGATTACTAGTACATATTTGTTTCCGCTCTCAGTGGTGGGAAATGACCCCGCTGCATCCATTGCAATTCTTCCGAATGGTGCACCAAAGTTATATCATGGTTCCACTGCTTTTGTGTGCGGGTCCCTTCACCGCCGCACATTGGTCACATTTTTGGCACCATTCTATCACTGACTGCCTACATCCTAATCAGTAGAATCGTTGACGTATCTTTGCTAATGTTTTATTAATTCCTAGGTGGCCCCCACTTGCTCCTCCAGGATTTCCGCAATCCGGCACTTTGGTATCACCAGCAACAATTGATTCACTTTGCCATCCGTGCTTTCCCACAATCGTTTTAAACACCCATTCTCAAGACGGAGGCTATCCCATTGAGCCCAATAAGCCTTGACAATGGGAGTTTTGGCCGCGATCTCGCTCCAAGTTGGTCGATCCACTCCTCATCAGGTAGCACTTGCGTGAGCCTAACCTCAATGATGCCTTCCTTTGCTTCAACATGGCCACAATATTTACATTCTACTGGACACGGCCATTTATGGAAATGCTTGACACACTCCACTATAGCCAACAATTCTTTCCGTGTCACGCAGTAATTATACGCTCCGGTTTTCATAATGTTTTGGAGAAGTACGCAATAACTCGTTCTTGACTATTAATTTCATGTGATAACACACCTCCTATGCCGTCATTACTTGCGTCAGTGTCCAAATTAATTTTCACGTTGGGTACAGGGTACGCGGGGATTGGCGCGACACATAACCGTCTCCTTAGTTCCACGAATGCTTCCTCCTAGTCATTCTTCCATTCGAATGCCTTGTTCTTCCTGGTCAACTCGTGTAAACTCTTGGCGATGTTGGTGAATCCTGACACGAAGCGTATATAATAGGTGCACAATCCCAGAAACCTTCGTAATTCGTGTACATTTTTAGGTTTTAGCCAGTTCTTTACCGCTGCGACCTTTTCTTCGTCGGTGTGAATTCCATTAGTTGTTACAAGATGACCCAAATATTTGACTTCAGTTCTGAACAGTTTACACTTCTTTGGACTTAACTTTAATCCGGCGGCCTGTATCCGACCCAAAACTTCCGCCAAGTTCCTTAGATGCTCGTCAAAATCCTTCCCCATGGCGATGATGTCGTCCAGATATATTAGGCACATCTTCCAATGTAATCCCTTTACCACGCACTCCATTAATCGTTCAAAAGTCGCAGGGGCACACATAATCCGAACGGCATAACATTAAATTGCCAAAGCCCGTTCCTCATGGACTTCCACCTCCCAATAGCCGCTTTGTAGGTCCAATGTAGAAAATATTCGAGCCCCCGATAATGTGTCTAATGTATCGTCGATCCTTGGCAATGGGTAGCTATCTTTTTTAGTCACAGCATTGAGTTTTCGGTAATCAACGCAGAATCTCATGCTACCGTCCTTCTTCTCGACCAATACTACCGGTGAGCTCCATGGGCTGTTAGATGGTTCGATTACTCCTGCCGTCTGCATATCTGTTACCATTCGATTGACTTCTTCTTGTTTTGCCAAAGGTAGCCTCCTGGGTGGTTAACGAATCGACATCACCGCTCCCGTATCAATTCGATGCTTTACCATTGAGGTCCTTCCGTTATTATCCGATGTACTACAGAATATGGACATATACTATTTGAGTATTTGATGTGCAGAATTTTTCTGTGCCTCGGTAATATCTTCGGTCCATTTCTACATAAGTTGTTCTACCATTTCTTTCCGGCCTTGCATGTCGGCTTTTCCAATCGGACTTTTCTGTTCACACTTTACTACAGTTGAAATCTCGTTACATTTGCCGATTACTGTCCCTTTCTTGATGGTTTTCGTCTTAGCCGAGAGATTTAGAGTCCTAATTGGTACTCTATGGTTATTATCTGGTTTAACTAGGGCTTTTCCGATTATAATTTCCTTGGCTCCATTCTCCTCTTCGTTAGCTTCAACAACCCACAACCTGAGTGACCCAAAACCTCCCTCCAATCTTCTCCATACGATAGTCTCCGAGTTCGGTGGCAGCTTCTCCCGATGATCAATAACAATTCGGCTGGTAGTTGCTCCGGCACTGCTTGATTTAAGTGGCAACTCCATGTTATCATAAATTAAAACTCCTCGTCCAACATCCACCACGAAGCCATTTGCCCTCATGAAGTCCATCCCCATTATGACTTCATCCACAATATCGGCAATCAGTATTTCGTGTTGGAAAAAGAGTTCTTCCAATTTTTATTTTCACAATCTTTTTGCCTTTTATTATTGAACTATCTCCAGTTGCTGTTTGTAACTTCAATCCATTAGCTGGTTGTATACCTCCATCGATCAGATCTTTACGGACAATCGTGCGATTTGCTCCCGTATCGAGGGTGATGATGCAATCTGTGCCATCAATGTCGCTTTTGATTGTTAAGCTGTTACCGCCTCTTGCTACTTTCGAAACGCGGATGGAGGTTATGAGGCAATCAGTTGTGAGAGTCAGCTTCTGCCCCTTTAAGCTGACTCTTTGTAGTTTAACGGCTCCGTCGTCATTTGGCCTTTTTGCCTGGCCACTGCCTGCTCCCTGCTTGGTCGTCGCTGCATAGGAGATGGTGATCTTCCTCTGTTTCTTCTTATTTCCCAGCAGTCTCGAGAGATGTGACCGATTTTATCACATGACCAACATTTGATTTTGCCGCTTCCGTCTTGGTATCTTGGTGTTGACCGTTCTGTGTTTATGCTGGTGTCAACTTCCACTCGGCGTATTTTCATTGATGGTTTGATGATTGCTTGTGTAGCTTCATTTGTCAACGCACAAGCGATGGTTTCCGCGAAGGTGGCTTTAGGTGAAAACATCACCGCCTTGCGTATCTCTGGATCTCGAATGCCGTCAATGAATGCGTCAATTTTTAGCCTTTCCATATAATCGGCCGACGTATTGGTATGTGCTAGACATGAAAATTCCTGCAGCGATTCTCCTCCCTTTTGGTAGCGACTTTTAAGTTCCATGCGATAGATTTCCCACTTATGGTCACTGCCGTACTTCCTATCCAGCGCCTTCATAATTTCGAGATAACTGTTGCGCTCTTGTTCCAGGATGGTTTGTAAAGCCTCTGCTGCTTCTCCTTTGAGGGCCACTATTAATGCCGCGACACGATGTTCGCCGTTCCAATGATTTTGATTGGCTGCCGTCTCAAATTGAAATTTGAAAATGACGAAAGATGTGGTTTTGACGAATATTGATGGCTGTAACTTGATTGATTGGACAGTTTGTACCATTTGCGTCGTTGATCCACTTGCCTTGACATCAGTTAATTCTTTTTCGAGACGTTGAAATCTCTCCACGACTTGTTGAACCTTCGTTTCTAACTTTTCGTCAACCTTTTGAACCTCCGTTTTGACAAGTTGGACTTCCGTTTCTAATTTTTGGTCAACCTGTTGAGTCTCAAGTTGCAGTTCTCTACTTCGCCGTGTATGTTAGTAGATAATTCGAGAAGTTTCTCGTCCATTCTCTTTTGACCATCTATAATTTGGTCTTTAATTTCCTCTCCTTGCTGTTTCATTTCGAGGTTTGACTGTTTAATATCTCACATTTGTCCCCTCATCTGGTTCATAGCAGGCATTAACTGCGACACATCGAAACTTCCAGATGCGACACATCGAAAGTTCCCTCTTTAATTCTGGAACTTTTAATTCGTTCAGAATTATTTTCTTTTTCTTATTATTCACAATCCCGCTGCTGTCACCAATTGTTATGTTTTTGCCTTGTCAATTAAGGTTCGTATCACTGGATTGTGAATAAAACAAAATCAATTCAATTTATCCCCAACGAATTTATTTATGCCACACAAAAATTATAACAACACTATTTACCAACGATAATTCACAAAATCACTTTAAATAATTTTCACACAATTTTACTGTTCACTTATAATTTTTATTTCGCTTTACAACAGTTTTTAAATCACTTTTTAATTACTTTTTAATCTTCACACTGTCGCTTTCCAAATACTACTACTCTAATTCGACTTCATTCGCCTTTTTATTTACACAAACCAAAGTTCTAGAAAGCTCACGACTTTTCCAGTTAGAATAGCGTAGAAACATTTAGAACAATTTTTATCATGGAAAATTCCATTTTAGTACAGTTAGACATTGAGCTATTAGTTTTATTTATTCTATTACATACTAGGTGTCACAGTATTGTGACGGTGACACCTAGTGTGTAATAGAAGAAGTTAAATTAATAACTCAATGTTTAACTGTACTAAAATGGAATTTTCCATGATAAAAATTGTTACGTAATGTTTCTACACTATTCTAACTAGAAAAAGCATGAGCTTTCTAGAAGTTTGGTTTGTGTATATAAAAAGGCGAACGAGATCGAATTGGATTAGTATTATTTGGAAAACGACAGTGTAATAGTAGTAAATAAGATTAAAAAGTAATTAAAAAGTGATTTAAAAACTGTTGTAAAGCGAAATAAAAATTATAAGTGAAGGTAAGCTGATACTAGCCAGAGGTTTATCGACCTCAATGCTGAAAGAACCACTAACACAATACTTAATAAAAAAATATTGATACCTCATTTATTACACTATTTAAGTACTATCGTTACCTAATGTTCATCAATCGCTCGCTCGGGGAAGTACAAAATTTAGAAAAATATTCAATAACAAATTCAAGAGAAATAACGGTAAATAATTGTGTGCGTCATAAACGGTGTTAGACTTTTGGTATACATCACACCAGAAATCCCATTTTAGAAAACCCAAATTTTCTATATATAATTCTCACCTTTGGGATTGTGCAGTTTTGTGCCAGTAATTAAAAAATTTGTGCATATAGCGTACTTTAGGAAATAGGATGGGATTTCCCACGTGATTATCACACCAGAAATCCAAAATATTCCGTTTATCTAATAAAACATATTTTTCGGTGTATGATGGTTGTGCAAAATTGGGCGTTACTAAACTTACCTCGAAAATAGTTTATATTAGCCAAAATCGGCCAAAGAATATCTACAATTGATCAAAATTGTGATTTCTCGAATAGGTTGTATGGGCGATTTCCAGAAATCCCACCTTTTCTCACGATTTTGTTCAATTGTGGATGTTATATGGTCGATTCTGGCCATTATAAACTATTGTCAAGATAAGTTTAGTAACGTACAATTTTGCATTATCATCAAACACCGAAAAATATATTTTTTTATGTAAACGGAACGTATGGGATTTCTGGTGTGATAATCACGTGAGAAATCCCATCCTGTTTTCTAAAGTACGCTATGCACAAATTTTCTAATTACAGGCATAAAATTGCACAATCCCAATCAATGGTCTGAAATATATATAGAAAACTTGGGTTTTCTAAAATGGGAATTCTGGTGTGATGTACACAGACTTGTGCTATAAAATAAAGATAAAATTTCCCGGAAATTGCTTGTAGTAATAGCACAGATAACTATACCAGATGTCGATCTTGTATGGCCCAAATTTACATAAGTTAATTCAATCAATGAAAATTACTCCAAATAAAATCTACCAAAACGAGAAATAGACCGATATATAAATTCATATTTTCATCCTTTTCTTTTATTTTTTAAAAACTAAAAACCAAAAACCAAAACAAAGTTGTAAATTCTTGGTGTTTTGCCGAATTCACAAATCTGCTTATTTCTTATGAACACATTCATATACAAAAATCATGAAAATATGAATGAAATTATATTCAAGAAAACATACAAACCTCACAAATACATACGTAAAATAATGTATAACTCCTTTGTATTTTTTATTTTTATTTATTGTTGGATTTTTGGTTTTTGTCTATACAAAAATTATGGATAATAAAATAAAAAAAAAATAAAAAACAAGTCCAATGCAATATAACTTTTATGCAAAATAAGGAACTTTTAAAAATAAGATTGATTACAGGCGATTGATGAAAGATAATTGTGAAATTTATAATTGATTTAGGTGGATAATTTTATTAGTAATGTAAGTTAATTACCTTTATAGTCAGGTTTAATGGAATAATTAAGTTCGTTGCTGGTACACAGCACCAACCCATCTAGATCAATATTTTGCGCTAATAAAATTTCACACAAAGCACATACTACTAAGTAATAAAATATGTAAAACATAAATGTAGGTTCGATTCGACAAGTAAAAGTGTTGGCAATATAATATGTGCTTTATGCTCGATTTAGATGAAGAAAAATGTTTGCCTTGCAAAAAAAGAAGATATTAGTACATTACAATTTTCGTTTGAATGACAAGAACAAAACATAAACATGCAAAATTATGTTAGCGATTTTTTTTGTTTTTTTTTACCAATTGTTACTATAAAAACATTAAAAATAAATATGATACTATAAAATATACTCGACCCGATTATATTTTTTGATATTTTATAGTAACAAACAAACACAAATACAATAAAAGTATATTATGAAAACCTATACGATGACCAGAAGTCAAATGTTATAGCAGAAAAAATCAAATCAAAAGCAGTTTTGCCAATTTTATTTATTAAGTTTTATTTTTGTCACTAACAATCTTATTTATTGTTATAAATTTTATTTTTATCACACTACTGATAAATGTCAAAAAATATAACATCCAATTATGTATAAGCCGCCAAAAAATTATAGCATCGCCATTTTGGTTTACATAGTCCTTTCTCATTTTAACTAATGGATATTTTTTTATTGCGTGCAGCTCTAGGCAAGGCAAACATTTCTTGTAAGGCAAACATTTTTCTTCATCTAAATCGGGCATTACTTCTTTGAAATTTATTATTTTATTATTTCTCTAACTTAGTTTTGTTTTGCAAGAGAATTTGAATCTCTTTAAAACGATGTATCTATAATGATTTGAGAAACGGTTACCTTACAACCCCCGCAAAATTTATTAGAATTTACCGTAAATATGTGTCTTTTCGAATACAAAATTAACCTAATTTATGATAAAGGTAAGTCGAATGATTGCGACATAATCAGCCTGTTTAGTTTTCGTTCATAGTTTTGTTCGTACTCATTAATATACTCGAAGAGAGGAGAAGTTTCCCGTTATTTGAAAAATATTTATTTGTTGGTTTTGCTTTTTTTTTAAATTGATAGAATGAGACAAAAGATAATAAGTCAATTTGTTTATATGACAGCAAAGCGAAATAAAACATTCTTTGTTTGTGTTAGTGGTGAAAAATACCGTTAATTTTTAATTATTTTTGAAAATTTTTCTATACTCAAATTCAATCCTAATTCAGTTCTAATTTGAGTTACATGTGATTATAAAGAGTACTTTTAGTAAGTGAGTTTCATTGTTTATAATAAAACACATGTCACACGGTAAAGCCAAATATATAAGTTGTATGGTTCGCAACTGTCGAGCCAAATCAGTTGCAAATAGGACAACAAAATTTTATACATTTCCGAAGGATCCTGTCAGAAAAAACGAATGGGTTATGGCCATAGGGTTGACACAAAACGACTTAAAAAACAAATATAATTTTGTAGGTCAAGACCATTTTTTGAAGGAACAAATTGGAGTACGCCAGCTAACGCGAAATGCTGTTCCGGTACTTAACATTATAAAAGAGAGTGAATTACGTCATTTGGAATTAAGTGAAACATCAAATACAGCGGTATGCAGCGGTGTTACCTCGGAGATATCAACAAACAAAAGTCGCACAATTCCAACTCAAACAGACCTAATTGACGAGGAAGTTGAATTTTTAAATTTAATTAATAAAATTAATTGCCACTCATGTGACAAAGAACAGGACAACACAGAAAAATGCTGTAAAAGCTGTATTAAAAAATCCGGTGTCCGGTGTGACCACCACACTACTTTCTTATACTTACATTATAGTACGTACATACCCAAAGACATCATTTAGAAATGAACACAGCGCTGCGTTTATGTATTAATGTTTCATAGCATATGTATAAAACAACAAAATAAAAAAAAACAATTTTGTCATTTCAAATGCGTATTTCTGTGAATATTTTGTTTTCATAGCAAATATTATATTTTTAATAATGCCAATGCATAAATACATTTTACTCAAAATTGGATAAAGATAGAACAAAAATACAAGAACATTTTTTCTTAAGATTATTGTTTCCTATAATTTTTATTTAAAAATTTTTTCCATATCTCTTTTATTTTCTCCAATAATTCACAATGTTTGATTTTAATGTTAAGTAAACTTCCTCGTCCGGTTGTGCGATTATTCTGGAAATCTAATCAGCTCTTCGCATAGTTAATAAACTTTTAAATATGAAGTTTCATGGTCCTGTCTTTGCTCGTTTTTAAGATAATGAACATTCAGACACACATCCACACATCCACACACACAGACGTCATTACGAAAATAGTCACAACGTATTCATGGGACCCCAAAACATGTATTTCCATCAAAATCTCGCAACCGAAATTTTTCATGATTCCTATACTTCCTTTATACTATGTATAAGAAAGTAAAAAGTAACAATTATTCAAAAATTTAAAAAGTTGTTTAATAACTTACAGAAAAAATATAAATTGGTACATTCTAAATTGCGTAGAATATACCGAAATTGCTATAATTTGCAACAAAAGCATCAACAGGCGAAAGTTATGACAATCGATGAAACGATAAACAAAATTCCAGTTAATAATAATTCGAAAAGTGTGTGTAAGTTATTATTAAAACAGGATTACTACTATAGTGACAGTGATAAAAATATTGCACAGTGCTTATATTACAAATCTTCTTTGATCTATAAATATTTAAGAAACAGTTTAGATCTTAAACTGCCATCTATTTCCACGATACATAAGTGGTCTCCTATAAAATTCGTGCCAGCTGGGATAAATTATATTTTAATTAAACAATTAAAAGGATTATTCCAAAACAAATCTTCAACATCAAGAATTTGCGTGCTAACTTTCGATGAGATCAAAATTAAAAAAGATCTAACAATGAACCTACTAACGGAGAGAATCGATGGTTTTTGTGATGACGGAATTAATCGAACTAATGAATTGGCAACTTCAGCGTTATTTTTTATGTTAAGGGGGATAGTCGATAACTGGAAGCACGTGCTAAGTTACGTGCTAACAAATAATATGGATGCAGCTTCGTTGTCTAAATTAATTATTGACAATATCAAAACGTGTCAAGAAATATTAAACCTAAACATCGTTATTATAACATGTGACCAGGCAACTACAAACATTGCCGCCTTTAAATGTCTTGGCATTGATTTAGATAAACCATATTTTATGGTGAATAACCACAAAATTTTTGCACAATTTGATCCACCTCACTTTTGAAGTCAGCCAGAAACGCGTTCCTTAATAACAATATTATGCACGAAGAATTTGGAATTTGGAATAGCATCATCGTCCGAAAAATGTACGAATACGAAGAGCACAATAAAATAAAATTAATGCCTAAACTAACGAAATCCCATATATATCCCAAAAATTTTCAAAAAATGAACGTGAAACTGGCAGTGCAACTACTAAGTTTAACTGTTGCCAGTGCTATACGAACAACATTAAAAGTTGCTCCTGATATTTTCAATAATCATTTGGACAATGTATTGGCAACAGCAAATATTATTGAATTTTTCAATAATTTGTTTGACTGCCTAAATTCAAGAAATTTTGCTTCAAAATCTTCATATGAGCAGCCTCTTTATAAGGACAATAAAATTTATTGTTTTTTGGAAAAAAGCCTGGATTATTTACAAAAACTCAAAATAGTGTCAAAAAATGAAAACTACTTCAAGTTTATAATAGGATTTCAATTAACAATAAAATCTCAACTTGCACTCATTGACTATTTGTCACAAAATAATGTTGATTTTGTGCTGACAGGAAGAACGAATCAAGACGCGTTAGAAAAATTTTTTTCGCAACTTCGAGGAAAAGGTGGTTTTAACTATACTCCAACCAGCAATGACATAGGCCAACATTTTGCCAATATTATGGTAATGAAATTAATAAACAACTCAAATTGCTCCAATTGTATCATCGAGGATAGCGATCACATTGTGCTTGATTGGGCTGAATTCAAAGCCGAGTATAAGGAAAGTTTAAAGGAGTTTGGGGAGAAGAAGGACGACGGTCACGATGAGGAGGATTTGGATAATTTAATAGACATAGATTTTAAAAACCTTGAAAGTAACGCCATTACTTACTATGCAGGGTATTGCTTACACAAAAAAATATCATGTGACAAATGTAAACTAAAATTAATCAAAGGGGACGAAGAAATAGCCCACAGTGAAATATTTATAAACGAAAAAAATTTCAAGAAAGAAACAAGCAATTTCGGTTCATTAAAAGCTCCAACAGAGGAATTTGTTGTAATTGCGAAATTAGTATACACAATTTTTGATAGCAATTATTCGACAGAAGGCCATCTCCCAAACATACTAAAGAAAATTGCATTGAGTAGTTTTAAGAAAATTAACGAGCTGTATCCGACATTTCTTCCTCAAACAATTGATCCGTGTAACAAGCACATAGAAAAATTAATATATTTTTTTTATTTTGGTGCTAATACGGAAAAATTGTAAATGGTCAATTTTAAATGGTGGGTTTAGCCAAAAAAAGGAAAAATCGCGGAACAATATCGCTCCGACGCAAGCATCCAAAAAATTAAAAATTTTGCATAGCTAATTTGGGAATGAAATCATATTTAACTTTAAATTTAAAATTATATTCTTAAAGGAAAATAAAAATTAATTTTGAAAATGAAATAAAAATGTGTTTTGATCTTTTTTTTTGTATGTTTCTCTAATAATTTTTGATAAAAATATAATTATTCAGAATTGAAAGCTGGCCTTTAGAAACAATGTGGTGCCATCAATTTCTTACAAGAAATCATCGTATTACGCTAACTTACATTACAGACAATATTATTATTATATGTGGCAAAATATATAAAGAACAAAACAAGCACACAAGTGGCTCATTGAAAGCAAGAATCGAGAAATTTGTTTTAATAGCAAAATTAATTTCATATATTTTGAAACGATTATTCCGAGAGAAAGGTGTCCATATTATAACACAATCCTTAAAAACGACTAAACAACTACTCATGCTTCAAATAAATCTGTGTCCAAAAGCGAAAACCACTTAAGTGAAAATAAGCTACTTTTCAGCAGAAGCAAATAAAAATGTTAATCGGTTTCTGGAAAAACTGGATTAGTGTTTCTTTCAAAATTTATGACTTATAAGTGGCTTTAAAAATTGGACAGTGTAATTCACACATAAAATTGTATTAAATAAGCTAAAACTAATAAAATCGCTTAAGTGTACTTAAGTGGTTTTGGCTTTTGAACACAGAAATTGCAAAGAAGTAAAGCATTATGCCAACACTTTTACTTGTCGAATCGAACCTACATTTATGTTTTACATATTTTATTACTTAGTAGTATGTGCTTTGTGTGAAATTTTATTAGCGCAAAATATTGATCTAGATGGGTTGGTGCTGTGTACCAGCAACGAACTTAATTATTCCATTAAACCTGACTATAAAGGTAATTAACTTACATTACTAATAAAATTATCCACCTAAATCAATTATAAATTTCACAATTATCTTTCATCAATCGCCTGTAATCAATCTTATTTTTAAAAGTTCCTTATTTTGCATAAAAGTTATATTGCATTGGACTTGTTTTTTATTTTTTTTTTATTTTATTATCCATAATTTTTGTATAGACAAAAACCAAAAATCCAACAATAAATAAAAATAAAAAATACAAAGGAGTTATACATTATTTTACGTATGTATTTGTGAGGTTTGTATGTTTTCTTGAATATAATTTCATTCATATTTTCATGATTTTTGTATATGAATGTGTTCATAAGAAATAAGCAGATTTGTGAATTCGGCAAAACACCAAGAATTTACAACTTTGTTTTGGTTTTTGGTTTTTAGTTTTTAAAAAATAAAAGAAAAGGATGAAAATATGAATTTATATATCGGTCTATTTCTCGTTTTGGTAGATTTTATTTGGAGTAATTTTCATTGATTGAATTAACTTATGTAAATTTGGGCCATACAAGATCGACATCTGGTATAGTTATCTG
Organism: Tipula vernalis; assembly: GCA_958295665.1. Taxonomy (NCBI): domain Eukaryota; kingdom Metazoa; phylum Arthropoda; class Insecta; order Diptera; family Tipulidae; genus Tipula; species Tipula vernalis. Next base: position 161,267,042 of record OY282558.1, read on the forward strand.
TGGTAATAGTGCAATTTTAGAAAATCAAAAGTTGTTACTGTAACTGTCATATATTGTTAAGGGCGGTATCCACGTACAATTAAATTGCGCAAAATAATTGTGTGACGTAATATATAGTATATATTGTGCTATTTCTTCTTTTTGCGCAATAAAAAAATTGATGAAAAAATGTTCAAAATTTTGAATAAAAATTGAGTATATTGCACAATAACTTGAACGTGTGTATGTTAGTTCAATATTGCGCAAGTTCACTGGTTGTTTTCATACATTTGTCATCCGATAAAAAAAAATGGTTATCGAATTTATTCCGGAATACCGGAATTTACCAGAATTATGGAACACAAACAGTGCAACATACAGCAATAGGAACGCAAAAGCTTTAGCATACGACAAATTGTTGAAAATATTCAACAAATATGATGCCACAGCCACTCGAGAAAGCTTTGTTAAAAAAATTAATTCCTTGCGAACTAATTTCCGCAAAGAATTAAAAAAAGTGAGCGATTCGAAACGTTCCGGTGTGGTACGGAAAAGATTTATATACCAACATTATGGTTCTTTAATGATCTATTATTCCTAACAGATCAAGAAACTCCAGATTCTAGCAGATCAACTATAGTAGAGGAACAGGAAGACTGATTGTTTGAAAATGAAGAAAACAATATTGTAAGTATTTAATATTTATATATTTTAATCAAATCAATTTATAATTTCATATTGCCAAGGAACACTACCCTCGTTATTGAAGTAATGTAGAAATTTTTGACATACGATTTCGGCTGATTGTGCTGACCTATGATTTACATTGCTCTGTAAACTATTGAATGTACAGCTCGATGGATTTGTGTTATTTGAATTTTGTGTTGTTTCGATTAAGTGCGATCTTTGGGTTTTCATCAAAAAATTATGAAAATAAACACAAGCCAAAACGATTGTTTTGAGTTTTTCTGGTGCTAAATTAATTGGCTTTTGGAAAATGACAAATTTTGCCGATAAAATGCCGAACACATTTTCAACAATGCGCCTGGCGCGAGACAGACGATAGTTGAAAATCCGTTTTTCCTCATCTAAACTATGATACGAATACGGTTTCATAAAATTTTCATTTAACTGAAACGCGTCATCTCCAACAAATACAAATGGCGCAGTTGTAAAGCTATTTGGAAGATTTTCGGGTTGATGAATATTTAGTTCATCCTGTTTAAACCGATGGTAGAACTCGGAGTTATTTATAACACCTCCATCGGAAATTCTTCCACTTGTGCCAATATCAGCATAAATGAACTCGTCGTTTGCATTGACTATACCGAGTAATACAATGCTATGAGTACCTTTATAATTATAGTATCTCGAACATGTTCCTGATGGTTTCCTTATTATAATATGTTTCCTATCAACTGTGCCTAGACAGTGTGGGAAATTCCAAAAATTTCCAAAATCCATTGCAATCCGTTTCCACTCCGTTTCATTTTTAGGCAGCTAAAATTCAACAAATATAAAGAAATTTTTTTTTTTTTAGTTTACCGAATTGGACACATCAGAAATAATTGAGGAAATTGTTCGGACTCCTAAGAAATGTTTAAAATGGCCATTAGAGAACTAAATAAAGAAGACGACGAATACTTGATTATGGCAAAGGTTTATGCAGTCAAATTAAAAAAAAATGACAGAAGAACAACGCTTGTATGCCGATCAGTAAATTCATCAAAATTTTATTAGAAGGCCAATTGAGTCGACTTTCTCGATGTACTACTGTGTCTATTCAACGTGAATTACCTCGACCACCTTCATCACAAACATATTCACGACCATCATCATCAGAATCATCGTACTTAGTACAACCAGCTGAGCGTTTAATAGTGATTCCAACAGTTTCTCCAGAGGAGTATAGTTATCGCAGTAATTCAGAATCTGATTCTTGTAGTGCAATACAGACATTTATTACAGAATATAATGATGTTTAGTAAATCTTTTTTTTATGTCGTGTTTTTTTGATGCAATAAACTGATCTCGATAAAAACTGAACCAGATTATTTAAATTGTTTTTTTTACATCAGTTTTTTGAATTTAAACACGACTATTACTTATGTCGTTTTTGATTGACCAAAAAAACTTAACTTCAAATTAATTTTCAAAATGTATTATTTATATATTATAAAATGAATAATTTTTTATGTAATTTATTTCCTAATAAATTAAAATATACCTGAACATATTCTTTTAAACAATTACCAGTTTCCCAATACATTGAAGGGATATTCTCATGGAAAACCTTAAATCTCTAAAATTTCTTCCAGTGGCCAGGAATCTTAGCGTTGTGGTTAATCTTTGCGCTGGCGAAATAGCCTGTCTCAATACCGTATTTTGTTTTTTTATTTTTGAAGACACTTTGTCCAAAAGTATTTTAAACGTTTTCTCATCCATCCTCATATAATTTTTATAATCTGTCTCGCTATAGATGTCGGCATTTAGTTCTCTTAAAAGATGCATATCTGACTGATTGGTTCTTTTTAAATACCAATTTTTGGACCAGAATCTTCTTGCCTTTTTTTTCTTACGAAGTAACATGACCACTCCAATCATGATGAGAGCTAATGATTTTTTTCGACACATTGAAATTGTTAGTTGATTAGAATAAAATCAGTATTAATATTATATTTTGCCGATTCATAAAACAAACGAACAACGAATAAATAATATTGCGCAAAAAATGTATCGTGCAATTATTTTTGTTCAATTTTTTGCGCAATTTAATTGATCAATTAAATTGTACGTAGATACCGGCCTTTACTCAATTGATTGAGTGCATCTCTCTTATGAATGAGCCCATGCTCAAAACAGAATGTGCCAGATGTTCATATTTCAATCAAATATGATTTTGAAAGATTTCTACGGTTCTTGGTTTCTCATTTATTTACAGATTCTGAGAACTCCGGTTAGGTTTCACACCTTAGGTCCCTACTATATTTCTTGTAAACAGTAACAAATATACATATAAATATAAACCAATTTACCCCATCGCCTTACAATTCGATGCCGATACCCTAATTGGATGGTAATATTCCGTTTTGATTGAGTTTTTCATCTCGAAAGGTGTATTTTTATATGCGATCATATATATCAGAATACGTATAAAAATCGTACCTTAAATCTTAAATAAGAAAAAAAAATCGGCTTAGTATTTTTTGGGAGAAGGAAAAAATCAGTTTTTTCTTTTCTATTTGGTTTTCTTCAAGTGAAATTTAATGGAATAGAAATTTTATTTGTTTTAGTGATTTTTGTCATATGGATTTCCGTGATAGGGAAAACTCCTTTATTAATATTTTTTTTTTGTTATGATTTTATTGTCGAACAAAGTTGAATTAAAAAACACAAAAATCAATTTTTTCGTATTCTTTTCTTATACATATTCGTTTGTATTAGCTGCCTCCTATTGACGTAGGCAAACTAATCACAAGTACTTATACCAACTCGCAGCTACTCATACCAAATCGATAGTGTGATTGTTTTACCCACAAGTACTTGCAATTGCAAGTGGAAAATTTTTCCCATTGGAATACAGCTCTTAGTTATGTGAATACTCTTATTTAATAATTTGGTAAATGTTTGATTTAATAAAAAATACATCTTTTGTGTTTGTACGTTAATATTTTTAAACCAGTTTGGTTCAAAACAAACAAAACAAAAAAGGATACAATTTGTGTGTTTTAATAATTTTAATACATACTTTTTGTGTAGGTTGTGTAAAAATCGTATATTGAATTAGAAAGCTAAACTTATCTATGCTTGTATGTATGTGTAACTTATTAGTATTATTTTTCTATTTTCCTCCTTTTTTTATTTAAAGGAAAATCTTTTAATCCAGACATCTTAATTTTGTTTTGTGATACATGGAGATGATTTTTTTTTTTTAATGAACCTAACCAGGTTGCTCTTTATACACTATACCTGTACATACATATAATGTACATACTTATCTACACACAAAATAGTATTTTTAGATGTACATATGTATGTATGTTACTGTAATTAAGGTTTAATTAATTATGAGGTTCTTTGATATTATTTTTATTTTAAATAAATTTATTGAAAAAAAAAGTATAAAAGGATATAAAACTAATTAGATTTCAGTATAGTTATAAGGGGTAAATTGTAGCTACTGGATCCTGGATTATTAAACACTACGTAAAAGAGGTTATCTTTTTACAAACTCTTTTTATCAACACCTTACCTAATTATATATTATAAGCTAGCGATGTGTTATTAGAATTACGTAGGCCGTATAATTTTTGAATTTAACATTTATTACAAGTTTTTGTCGAAATTCGAGTAAAGGTTTTTCTAAATTATTTTGAAGGATCACACATAACTTTCACACATCATTGTGTAGCTGCTAAAGCATTCGAAATCGAACATCCGAGTATTCCAATATCCGATAATGTTACTTAGTTTTTTAATATTCGTTATCCGACTATTTTAATTAAATATTCGCGAATACACGAATAATTTTCTTTCGTAAAATTTTTTTTAAACAAAATTCAAAACCACTTAACGTATGCCCCCTTTTCCATTAAACGCACTCTTCTTCCGTTACGTTTTGCCATAAAACGCACTCATTTATCACAAAAAAAATCATAGAATTTTTTTGGTTTTTACCTGTCAATAAATCTTGTTTTTCTTATGCAAAAGAAACTTAATTAAAAATTTTAAATAATTTTAATTTCCTTAATATATAGGTACTTGAAATATTTAATAGTTTAAAATACAACAAAAAATTATAATTAATTTTGTTAAATAAAAAAAATCAGAATATATTAAATTGTTTGACGTTTAATTGTAACTTTTTTTATTTTTTTCATTTTGGTCGTTTCCTCGAGTTTGACATAAAATTTAACGGCATGAAGTTAGGGTCATAAGTAATTGACGTGCAGTATCATGATATTTCTTATCACGTTTGGCCGAGGAAACACTAGGACTGTTTTTACTTAAAGTCCAAACTACAACTGTCCAAACTGCATTTATGTATTTTACAAGGAAACGATAAACTAAAATTATTTATTTATTTGATACCTTCCGTGATTACAATCGGTACAAACAATTACAGCTAACATTGACGATAGAGAATTATTTCAAAAACAGTATTAGTAAACCAATCAATTAATGGTAAGCAATAATGGTTTATTGAAACACACAAATGGAAAATTGATTATAAATCAGAAATAATAATCCACCGTTAAAATATTAATACTATTAACTTCAAAACCATGTCTGAAAATAAAACTATGAACAAAATGTAAACCATGGTCCATTCTTGACTTTGAATTAGTGGAGACATCCTCTTAGAGCTAAAAGGGTTAGATATGACGAAAATCACCCAAAGCCTAAATTAAACGGCTAACGTTCAATATTTAAATTTACTAAATCATCGTCGGAAGTTTGTCCGGAAATAAAACTAATAATAAAATATAGACCATCGTTCATTCTTGACTTATGCAAATATGGAGGACAATCTCTTGGAGCAATCAGGGTTAGATATGACGAAAATCACTCAAAGTTCACAGTTTAAATTGAACGACAACACTTAAATATTTGAACTTACTAAACTATCTTCAGTAGTTTGTCCGGAAATAAAACTAATAATAAAATATAGACCATGGTCCATTCTTAACTTATGCAAATATTTATAAGTATTAGTGAGATTTTCTATTGTTTTTGATATAAACTACAATTTAAAACCGAAGCATGTAAAGATTATACTGGGTCATGCCACTAATACTTACCGAAATAGTAGGTTTTATTTTGTGTTTGTATCGACGGCTTTGGGCTCAGGATTGGGACTCCTATAAGGAGAAACTCGGAATTTAAAAGAAAGTATTAAGAAAGTCACAAAGGAGGCTTTGGAGAATCTTCTGTGATAAAATGGAAGAGGTATCCGAAACCTCCCGCCTTAGGAAGATTCTTTCCAAAAGTACATCTAGTCCCAGTTTTTTGATAAAACCGGACGGATCTTGGACAGCTTCTAGTGGAGAATCTCTGGAGCTTCTCTTCGAGACACACTTCCCAGGGAGCTTTGAAGACCTGTTGGTGCGTAGCAATCATCAGGAATCACTGTCAGTATTCACAGAGGAAATCGTAACCAGGAAACGGATCCTATGGGCACTGAGGGGTTTTAAGCCATTTAAATCGGCCGGTCCGGATCAAATTATACCAGCGGAACTTCAAAACAACTCAGTAATTATTCTTCCTTACCTGGAAGCTATATTCAAAGGGTGTTTGAAGCTGGGCTATATTCCTAGGTACTGAACGGAGGTCAATATGGTGTTCATACCGGAAGCGGGGAAAAGCTCGCATGTCTATCCTAAGGACCTAAGACCAATAACTCTATCATCCTTTCTTTTGAAAACCTTGGCAAGGCTGCTGGATGTATACATCAGAGATAAAATAGGTGCCAGGAAGTGGGCATCGTCTCAGCATGCGTACACAATGGTAGATCTGTGGACACCGCTCTGCACGCCTTGGTGTGTACGATTGAGAAATCGATTAATTCGAAGGAATTCTGTTTGGTGGCCTTCCTGGATATAGAAGGCGCCTTTAATAATGTAAAAGCGAAGGCAATCAAGGAGGGATTGTCATTTTTGGAGGTGGACGTTCCTCTGATAGGGTTAATCAATTAGATGCTGGGAAGCAGGATTGTTAGTTCGAAGTTGGGGGACTCCACCATCAAGAGGCGAGTAACTAGGCGAACCCCGCAGGAGGGGTTCCGTCCGCTCTTCTCTGGAGTATAGTGGTAAACGGGCTACTACTTGAATTGGAGAAAGGGGGTATTAGAGTTATCGCTTACGCAGATGACGTAGCTTTAGCTGTTACCGGCAAATTCCAGGGCACGATTGTAGACGTAATGCAGAATTCGCTTACCATCGTTACGAAATCGGCTGGCAAATGTGGACTTGGTATTAACCCGTCCAAGACAGAGCTGGTACTCTTCATTAAGAAATACAAAATCCCGGTAGTTGTCCCTCCTATCTTAAATGGCACGAGACTTGCTTTTACTGATATCTGGGCATTATCTTAGACAGTAAGCTTAGTTGGAGGCCTAACATGTTGGAGAGAATAAACAAACCTACTATAGCTTTGTACTCCTGTAGGAATGCCATTGGTCAAAGATGGGGTCTGAAGCCGGAGCTGATACACTGGTTCTACACCGCTGTAGTGAGACCTGTACTCATGTACGGAGTGGGTGTTTGGTGGCCAGCTGTAACATTATATCCTTTTGGGTTTAGGGAAGATACGCCCTATTTGTTTTCGGCCTGGATGATGCACATCAGTTTGGACAGGGTAAAAAAAAATGCGTAAAGATTGTTTCCAATTATGCCACGATCGTCATCACGTCTTCTTCTCACAACTCTCAATCCAAATAAGAAACTCCACTAATACATTATTATAGGCTTTTGCCAAACATGGATTTATTAATCAATAAGCATTAAAAAAAAACAGTCACTTGCTTATCTTTAACTTTAAATTAAATTGAATATCTTTATGTGGTATATTCGGAAATTATAAGAAGCAGATATTAAGAAAAAATAATCACTTACCACTTTTGTTTGAAGACCAGAGCGCTCAAGTATCCACCCAAAAATGGATATATTGTATATGTATATACTAATTTTAGTCTTTTAGATTGATAAAAAAAAATTTGATATCCACTTCCGAAAATTATTGCTCACGTCGGTTATTCAATTTAAAACAAAAAAATTAACACTAAATCACTAACAATAAACTCTAAGAAAACAATAATAATATAAATAATTAAGACGAATTAAGCACCAAAAAAAAATTAATTAAATCGTTTCGTATCCATAATTAAATCGCGTAATTCCCAAGTGATGTGATGGGTAACGGTAAAGCAAGATGTCCAACTTTCCATGAGATGAGCCCATATATAAATTTCCGACCAAAAGAAACGGCCTGTGTGCCCATACAAAAAAATAGAGACACGCGGTTCGTGTTCCCTTGATGGCCTTACTGCCTCTCTGTCACTTGATTTAATCCCAGGGCGAGGTATAACGTCGGTAAGAGAAATCACGACCGCGTGTTATGCTACGGTTATCAAAAACGTCGTATCAACTACAAAAAAAATATAAATGATAACAGTAAGAAAGGGTTGTGACCCAAGATTTAAAAAAACATCGTGTTTTACTTATATATTTAATAGCGATAAACACTATATTGAACTCCAACTAGGAACTATTCACTAGTCGGGTTATAGTACGTATTAACTTATTTATATAGTACGTAAATATTGCCACACTACTTGGCCTTTTAAAATTTATTTTTAATAATATTTGGAGACCGATGGTTTCATCCAACACGATCCAATTCAGAAATGAAAAATCAAGAGTTATCGAAGTATAAAAAAATTAAATTACCTTTATGATAAACCGTTTGTCATTGAATGCACAGGTACAACTCAATTAACTCCGACCCGTTACTCCATAACATACCAATTAGGTAGAATCTAAATAGAATACACCCAACTGGAGTTAATTGTATAAATTGCAACAACAACATTTAACAAAAAAAATACAATTGAACGGTATGCCACCTCAAGTATAAATTGGATCAATGTTGGTACATTACAGGGCAGGTTCGATTTATGAATGCGAATTCGACAATCGAAGCTGAATTTGTCAAGTGGCATATTGGTTTCTTATATTGAGACATTTTTACTGTATAAAAAGTTTCCATTTTTTTTTTTTTTTTTTTTTAATTTTCATTAGGCTACAATATCTTTAGCGTGATATGTACCGAAAACTTTTCCGTCATCATCTCCCAATAAATAGTTAACGTTGCCGATTCTTTTAATCACTTTGGCTTTAACTCGAGACGGTGCTAGTTTCGCCGAGAATTGTTTAGTTGCATCGCTTTGATGGAAAGATTTTACATAAACCGTTTGGCCAGGTTGATATTCCACTGCTCGAGTGCGTAAATTATACCTACGAGCATATTTCTTGTATGCTTCTTGTAAGTATGATTTTACTTTTTCATGAACAATAGGCATTTTAAAGTTAGCAGGTAGACATTGAATGTCTGGTTCGGCCAATAATGTGGATTCCTTTAATAATTTATACTGGTCGCCATGGTAAATGCGATGATAACCAAACATATGGTAATGGGGAGAATGTTTGGTCGATTGATGAATGGAACTCCTCAGTGCTGCAGCTATATCTGAAATATGAACATCCCATTTTCTGTGGTTTTCTTTAACGTATGATCGTATTGCCGCAATAATTGAACGATTGACACGCTCTGAGGCGTTACTTTGAGGTGAGTAATAAGCGGTAAACATTGGCCTGATGCCGTAGGATTTTAAAAATGTTGTATAAATATGGCTCTTGAATTGTACGCCATTATCAGAATGTATAATTTCTGGTACTCCGAAAATATCGAACGTATCTTTCAAATGTTCTGTGATTTTTTCTGCAGAGGCTTTAACTAAAGTTTTTAACACTACGAATTTAGTCAGTTGGTCTACTAAGATTAAAATCATGGTTTTGCCATTCGTTGATCTCGGATAGGGTCCTATTAAGTCGACATAAAGAGTTTGCCATGGTCTCTCTGCAAATCTGGTTTGTCCTAACGGAGGACGTAATATTTTATTGGTAGCTTTTGTTGTCTTACAAATTTCACATTTGGAAACATATTCATAAATTTGTTTAGACATCCTGGGCCAGTAAAAAAATCGCCTAATTCTTTCTAACGTCTTTTGTATCCCCCCGTGTGATGCTGATGGCAGATCGTGCTCTTGCTGCAATATTTGTGTGGTCAGCGGCTGTGGTACGTATAATTTCCATATGGGAATATCGCTCAATATCTGATCAGACTTGGGCTCGATTCTTATATATATTCGATTTCCGCACACTTTCAAATTTTCAAAAGAATCTGGATTTTCCTCTACCTTACCCCGAAATATTTTGTAGTTTTCATCGTCAAAATCAGGAGAATTAAGGTCAATTATTTTAGGTGACATCTCGATTTGCTTCTTAATTTCTTCTATTGTATCACAATACACTCGCGAAAGAGCATCAGGCACTACATTTTGGCATCCCTTTTGATGTTCAATTGAAAAATCAAAGCCCTGTAGCTGTAGACTCCAGCGAGCTAGCCTGCCTGTTAGATCCTTTTGGGACATTAACCATTTGAGAGCAGCATGATCTGTAATGACTGTGAAGGGGAAACCTTCGATATATGCCCTAAATTTTTTTATTGATTTTACCACTGCCAGGCACTCCAATTCGGAAATTGAATAATTTCGTTCTGCTTTATTTAGTTTGACTGACATAAAAGCAATGGGTTGTTCATCGCCCTGATCACTTTTCTGAAACAACACTCCGCCCAAACCTTCTGTACTCGCATCTGCTCTAATATAAAATCTTTTGGAGTAGACAGGATTAATTAAAACCGGAGCACAGGTCAAAAGATATTTAATTTTTTCGAATGCAGCTTGTATTTCGGAAGACCAAATAAATGGAGTGTTTTTTCTCAAAAGTGAGGTTATGGGAGCTGTAATATCTGCAAAGTTTGGCACAAAGCGTCGGTACCAGCCGGCCATACCCAAGAAACGTCTTACTTGTTTCACAGAAGCTGGTGTAGGAAATTGGGAGATAGCCTCAATTTTTGCGGGATCACTACGCAGCCCATCTTCACCTACCAAATAACCTAAGTATTTGATCTCACGCATAGCGAAGTGACTTTTACTTAAATTTATGGTCAAACCTGCGTCTCGAAGTTTCTTGGAGATTATGCGCAATAAATTTAAATGATGACTAAATGTTGGTGACACTATCAACAGGTCATCTAAATAAATAAATATATTTTCTCTTAACTCATGCGGTATAACTATATCCATAAGTCGACACATAGATGCGGAAGCATTGCATAAGCCAAATGGCATTACGCAAAACTGGTATAATTTCCGCCCCGGTATTGAAAAAGCTGTTTTTTCCTTAGAATCCCTTGTCAGAGGTATTTGCCAATACGCATCCTTTAAATCCAGACTCGTTATGAATTTTGTGTCCCCAAGTCGACCTAACAAACCCTCGATATGTGGTGCAGGATAAGCGTCCTTCTTAGTAACCTGATTTAGCTTACGAGAATCAAGGCATAAACGTTTCTTCCCGTTTGGTTTTGGAACTAACAATACTGGCGAACTCCAGGCGCTGTTGCTTTCCTCGATGACTCCTTTTTCTAACATTTCTTTTATCAGGTCATCCATGTCCTGTTGAATTGCTGGTGATACCAGATAATGGCGTTGTTTTATGGGTTCAGCGTCTCCTACATCTATCTTATGTTCGAATAATTTGGTCCGGCCTAAGCCTTGTTGTTCAAAAGTAGGGAACGATTCTTTGACTTGCTTCAGAAGAGATGACTGGAACTCGGTTAAAATATGTTTTGCTGTACTCAAATTTTCGACCTGTAATTCATCGATATGCATGGATGTGGGTACTATGCCAAATGATTTCCAAAAATTGATACCGAGGTATAATTCACCGTGCAATGAGGGTACAATAAATATTCGGATGATTTTTTGTTGTTTTCCGTAGGTTACTGGCGCATTAATATATCCGATTATTTCGTTTAGGGTGCCATCGGCCGTCCGAACCACTGAGTTTATTGGATTTAGTCGCATCTGACTTTGCTCTAGAAATGTCAACGAATTCCGTCCTAAAATGCTGATTGAAGCTCCACTGTCCATTAACCCTCGGATTGAAATTCCGTTAATTTTGACATCGGCGTACGGCCTTGGGTCGGGATCTAATGGTTCGATTTCATTAATTGTTACTGTAGCACATTCTTTACGAATCCTTCGTTTTAATTTAAAATAAATGACATTACGAGACGTGATATTCCTTTTCCTTTTTGATTCATAGGTAGTACTTGGATTGAATGGCGATGTGCTTAGAGGAGTTAGATTTTTGGCGTGTTCGTAATTACTTATAGTTAAGGGTGATTTTTCCGGTAAATTTGGATTGGACTGGGTTGATGATTTGAGTTTTCCGAACGCACTGTCCCAGAATCCACTGCATTCGCCTGCCGGTTTCCCTGCGACGACTTATTTTTGCACTTTGGACAAAAAGGTTTGATAACTCCTTTTGCCCCACATCCGAAACAAAATATTCCGGTTATTACTTCGCGACAATCTTTGAAGAAGTGTCCAATGTCCTTACAATTCCAACATATATTAAAATCTCTCGACTTGTGCACGGACATTCCTGGTGAATGCGTGACTGCTGAAATTGTCTGGTTACACTCGGGTTGGCTGAGGTTATTTGAATGTTGATATTCTGCTTTATATTGTGGATCTATTCTGGCTTGTGGTGGATCAGGATCTGTATATTGAATTTCATTTATCGTAGACATGAAACGACGACGGCTGTTATCGAATAGTTTACGAGGATCATGACCGGATTCGATCCAATGACATTCGAAGCGTTTGCAAGCAATGCGCAATTCGTCTAAATTGTTGTAATTTTGGAGTAGTACGTGTGTTTTTAGTTCTGGCTGCAGATTTGTCTGGATGATTTTCAGCAACTGGAAATCGGTAAAAGGTTGCTTCAACCTGTAATTTCTGGATTCCATCTCTATCACGTAGTCATCAATGGATTTATTTTCCTGTTTACGCTGTTGAAGTGCTAACTTTTCGTGGTCATCCCCTCCAGGATCCGAGAATCGTGAAAGAAATGCCTCCCTGATCTCTTCCCAGGTTACCCCGAGATTTTTCCTCATGAATAACAACATCCAGGTTTGAGCATTTCCTTCAAGATAATTGCAGATAATTCGATGAAGCTGGTCCGTAGGGTAGCCACTGAGGATCGACTGATTTTCCAATTGAAACACGAAGTCACTCACATGTATATTTTTAGTCGGCTGAAGCATATTATAATGACCAGAGAATTTTGGTACGTTCCAATTTGGTAATTTCAACATATTGTAGGGGAAATGTGATTTTGGAAAGTTTTGCTTTTCGATCACATTCGGCAATGATGGATTATTCACCCGTAATTGGTTACTATTGGGGACTTGACGATCACTAAAATGTTTCTTTCCAAAAGAAGTGTTGAACGGATTTGGTAATTTGTTTTGATTATTATTTTGGGTGTTGAAAACACACGAGTTGTTAGGTTTTCTGACAGCTCCTAGCGAAGAATCTAGTGGTCCCATATCTTCAAAAGCTTCGACCGATTGTCTTCGGCTTTTGGACAAGGATAAACTGTTGTTATGTTGGCTAGGCCATGAGTTCCTAACCGAGTTATACCTATTTAAATTTTCTTCTGCGAACGATGTGTTGCTAATGTTTGAAATTACAGCTGGATTGGCAGCAAATTTTGAAAGTTCTATTTCTGTCGGGTCAGAGTTTGTTAAAGGCTCAATTGGCTTTACATTCGATTGGATTTGAGATTCACTGTAGTTTTTTAAAAGTTGGCAAGAACGTCTAAGTCTAACTATGGCTTTCCCTAGATCAGTAATATCTCCGAACGAATTTTTAGCACGAGTGGCTCGCTGGAACCAATGTGTTGTTCTAGCTAATGCTTGAACTAATAGAGGAAGTTCAGTTTCTGGTGTATACTTATCGATAATCTTAAGCAACGACTTGGTAGTCTGAAGGCATAACAAAATTTCATTGGTACTTTCACTAGGATTAACATGGGAATGGGTCAATTGACTCAGGATATCTGTTTCTTCGTTTTCCCAACATTTGACAAGTAAATCTGCCGCATTTACATCACTCGGGGAAATTTGGCGTAATTTATATTCGACTAATAATTCATCTTCTTCGAGAAACTTAATTCTGTCGGACTCCATAGTTCAAATTACTATTATTATTATAGCTTTATTGCCAAAAAAAAAATTGCAAGGAACCGTTCGATTAGTTTGATAAATAATTATAATTAGTTTAATGATGCTAATAATAACCCAAACAAAAATAATAATAACGATAATAAATAGTCTTAATTTAATAATTAAATCAATAAATGATTTTCTCAAAAAAAAAATTGTAATTTAGTTGTTTTGCAAATAATGTAATAAAGGATGAGAGCTGTGATTAAGCTGACGCGATGACGTCAGAGACTTCAAAATATAAATGATTTGAAGCTCTTCAAAATATAAATGATTTATTTGTTTCTTTTCATTCGATCGTGCATAAATGGGTTTATTGAGTGAAGGATGTTCTAGATCGCCCGACAACCAAAGTGACTGGAATATGGCAAACATTTCTGGAGAATAAGCGTTATTTTAGCTCAAATCAACCCAAAAACATTAAATTCCATATTTATCAACAGCACTTTAAACATAAACTACAAAAAAAAAAAATAGTTGAATTTGAGTGACTCGTTTTGACCGAAATGAGTTAACTGGATGACTGAAAAATAGAGAAATGAACCAATTTTATATTTATTGAAATCAAATGAATCCATCGTTCAGCATTCGACAGTAACCCACTCGAAATCAAATACTTGTAACTACCATAACAACATTAAAATGTGATATTAGAAAACCGTAACGTGCTTTCATCAGGTCCCTGTTTCGGCGCCAATTCTGTAACATTATATCCTTTTGGGTTTAGGGAAGATACGCCCTATTTGTTTTCGGCCTGGATGATGCACATCAGTTTGGACAGGGTAAAAAAAAATGCGTAAAGATTGTTTCCAATTATGCCACGATCGTCATCACGTCTTCTTCTCACAACTCTCAATCCAAATAAGAAACTCCACTAATACATTATTATAGGCTTTTGCCAAACATGGATTTATTAATCAATAAGCATTAAAAAAAACAGTCACTTGCTTATCTTTAACTTTAAATTAAATTGAATATCTTTATGTGGTATATTCGGAAATTATAAGAAGCAGATATTAAGAAAAAATAATCACTTACCACTTTTGTTTGAAGACCAGAGCGCTCAAGTATCCACCCAAAAATGGATATATTGTATATGTATATACTAATTTTAGTCTTTTAGATTGATAAAAAAAAATTTGATATCCACTTCCGAAAATTATTGCTCACGTCGGTTATTCAATTTAAAACAAAAAAATTAACACTAAATCACTAACAATAAACTCTAAGAAAACAATAATAATATAAATAATTAAGACGAATTAAGCACCAAAAAAAAATTAATTAAATCGTTTCGTATCCATAATTAAATCGCGTAATTCCCAAGTGATGTGATGGGTAACGGTAAAGCAAGATGTCCAACTTTCCATGAGATGAGCCCATATATAAATTTCCGACCAAAAGAAACGGCCTGTGTGCCCATACAAAAAAATAGAGACACGCGGTTCGTGTTCCCTTGATGGCCTTACTGCCTCTCTGTCACTTGATTTAATCCCAGGGCGAGGTATAACGTCGGTAAGAGATATCACGACCGCGTGTTATGCTACGGTTATCAAAAACGTCGTATCAACTACAAAAAAAATATAAATGATAACAGTAAGAAAGGGTTGTGACCCAAGATTTAAAAAAACATCGTGTTTTACCTATATATTTAATAGCGATAAACACTATATTGAACTCCAACTAGGAACTATTCACTAGTCGGGTTATAGTACGTATTAACTTATTTATATAGTACGTAAATATTGCCACACTACTTGGCCTTTTAAAATTTATTTTTAATAATATTTGGAGACCGATGGTTTCATCCAACACGATCCAATTCAGAAATGAAAAATCAAGAGTTATCGAAGTATAAAAAAATTAAATTACCTTTATGATAAACCGTTTGTCATTGAATGCACAGGTACAACTCAATTAACTCCGACCCGTTACTCCATAACATACCAATTAGGTAGAATCTAAATAGAATACACCCAACTGGAGTTAATTGTATAAATTGCAACAACAACATTTAACAAAAAAAATACAATTGAACGGTATGCCACCTCAAGTATAAATTGGATCAATGTTGGTACATTACACAGCTCTGGACAAAGTAACTTATAAAAGTAGGATTGAGAGGGTGCAAAGAACGGCCTGTATGCTGGTTAGCGGGGCATTGAGGTCGACACCAACAAGTGCCTTAGAGGTTATGTTGCACCTTCTTCCGATCGACATTTTTGGCAAACAGATGGCGGCAAATACGGCTGTACGACTTGCAGCCGTCTCTCAGTGGAGGTGTCCCAGTATATGACACTCTACTATTGTTAGATCGTTGAAGGATGAGCTGGCGAATCTTGACTACATTAAACCTACTCTACGCTTCGAGAAGCGATTTCGGACCTCCTTCCCTTCAAGGGAATCATGGAGGGATAGACCGTTATCGGAAACCGAAGCGTTGCAATTCGCAGCGTTTACCAAGCTGAAGTCGTAGCGATTGAGGAAGTCATGACGTGGTTGAAGCATAATGTGTTATCCTCAGACGATATCACAATCTATGTGGACAGTCAAGCGGCGATCCAGTCGTTAGAGTCGGTGTCTTTGGCGTCACGGGTGGCGTTGAGTTGTCACTCATCTCTAAATGAGATGGGTGAGCATTTCAATATCCAGGTAATCTGGGTCCCAGGTCACTCGGGCGTCATGGGGAATTGCAGGGCACATGAACTTGCTAGCCATGGTACGACTCTCCAGCTGCAACCGGAAAGGGCAAGTCTGGGGAGGCCTATCACAGCGCTGAGGCAAGCACTTGGGAAGCAGGCGCTATTCTCAGCGGGGGAAAGTGGTCGAACACCCTCACCTGTAGAGTTGCAAGACAAGTTTGGCCAAAGCTGGACTTGGGGTGCACTAGGGCATTAATATCCTTACGCAGACGTGAATTAAGAACGGTCGTAGGAATTCTCACGGGACACTGCCTTTTTGGAGAACATGCAAGAAGGCTGGGTCTGGAGGCTAATGACTTCTGCAGAAGCTGCTTGGACGAAGAGGAGGAAGAGACGTTGGTCCACTTCCTTTGCTCGTGTCCAGCATTGGCTCTCAGAAGGCACAAACACTTAGGTAAGTTCACGATGGACTGCCTCTCGGACCTCGAAAACAGTAAAGTGCGGGACGTCTTACACTACATAAGTAGCTCGAAATGATTCCAATAGGGGTAAAAGGGGATACATCCTGTGGTATCACAATGGACCGTCACAGGTCTAAGTGTGCGTAAGCAGCCACTCCAACCTAACCTAACCTAACCTTTGTAGAGGAACCAGTTTAGGCACTTAAATTCCTTGCGGGCTTCATCAAAATCTGAATAATATTTAACACCATGCAATCTGTACAAGGAATGAAGCTTATTACGTCGTTTCTCGAGCAACACCAATTCATTGTTTTACCATGGCTCCCGACGGCCGATTTTATTTATTTTAACCCGCGGAACGTGCTTTTCGATACCACGCCTGAGAATATCGTTGAAACTTAAAACCATACAATTTAAATCACCGCCGCGTTGTAAGAAGTCCCAATCAGAAATGCTGAGAAATTCATTCAAGGATGTAAAGTCGGCTTTTGTAAAATTAAAATTAAAATCATTAGAAACATAATTTTTTTTACAATTAGGTGAGTGGTAGATGCTCCCACAACCACTGAAGTCTGAACACGCAGAAATCTCGGCATGCATAAAATCATTAGCAAATAACAGATCAAGGAATTTGCCCCGGCTGTTACTATAATACGGTTGAGCTCTGTAGTTGAGATGCCAGCAAATTTATCGATGATAGGTAATGCCCTCTCATCGGTAGAAGATGAAGGACGTCAGCCAAACAGCCGAATGACAGAATCAGGATAAATCTATAAACATTTTTATGAAAAGGTGAGGTAAATCTACGGAAAAATCGAGATTTCGAAAAAGTGCTCTCGAGCAAAAAATCTTGGTGGGTTTTCTTTCATGACAACGACAATTTTTCGTGCAAGAATATAAAGAGCTAACCAAGCAATCAGCAAAAAACCTAATTGGATTTGATAAAATTATTTGCTTAAGCAAAATCGGATAGTCAGTAAAACGTCGGTCGGATAATGAGTAAAGTATCCCATACAAAATATAGAAAAGCATGTCCATGTCAATAGTACAATCAATTTACGATAAAAAAGGTTTTTTCACGATAAGTGAGCATATCCATTTTTGCCTACTCTCTTTATATTTTTTGGTGCGTTGATTATGAAAAAGTAGGTATCACAACCACTAGTGGCTGGGAATACCTTGAAAAAGCAAGAAGCAGCCTTTTAAGGATTTCTCTTGCATTTATTTTCATAAAAATAAAATAAAATACACTTTTATCGCTCCTGAAGGTGAAGGTTGGTTCGCGAGGTCGTTTTTACCCTATAAGTATTCTTAACCACTCGTATATTTGTCCTGTCGTTGTATATTTGCTGTATTCGACGAGTTATTGTCATTGTCGGACCAGCAATTACAAAAATGGATGTTGGAGAAAGATCGATCACTGAAGACTTTGACGCTTCGGTAAGTTTTTTTTAAATAATTATTTAAAATTTGCAATGTTTTTTATTTGAATATTTCATTTAATTACTTCGCCAGTGGTGACAGCAGGGTATCAATTGGACACTGCACGATTCGTTTAGGTAAAATTACTAATTCTATAATAATAAGGGAAATATGCCAACAGTTGTGGAAAGTGCTAAGGGGAGCCGGTTTCCAAACACGACAGAGAAATTTTCCAGACTGTTTGGGAGCAATAGGCGGAAAGCACGTCCTTGTTCAAATAAGTATTGTATTTAAATATTTATTTATTTTAAAGTTTTAGTTTATATAAAAGAATTTTTATTTTTTTAGGCATTTCCTGATAATAGATAATGGGGCCCCCCATCCCATTGTAGATAATGGGGCTCGGAACATATGTTCCTGTTTCCATCTCTTGTTGGAAACAGGAACATACTCGTATGTATTTAGACGCAGCAATTTTGGAAGATCCATAATAAGCGATGGTGCAGACTTAAAATTGCCACTTTCGCAAAGTATGCGGGACAATGAGGGGACGGAATACCCATTAGTTTGAATTGAGGATGAAGCATTTCCATTGCTTCCTAATCTAATGCACCCTTATCCGGGCCGAAACACCGAAAAACAAGCGAACAACTATAGACTATCTCGAATCCGGCGAATAGTTGAAAAAACTTTTGGAATCCTTGCCAGCAGATGGCGGATATACCAACGCCAAATTTCAGCCAACAAAACGACGATGCTAACAATAATAAAAGCTACAATGATACTGCACTATAGGCTACGTGACAAAAACTAAACTGCGTACTGGGATATAACGACTCCAGCGGCTGGGTTCAAATAACGCCAGCAGGAATGTGGTATAAATTAGGGATTTATTTAAATCATATTTTAACGGGATAGATGTACTGCCCTGGCAGTACACAAATATTCATTTTTATTCAGAGAGAGTTGAGTTTTATTTTTTTTTATGTTGTACTAGATTAGGAGTTTATTTCCGAAGTCTTTTCTGCAAAAATTTAACATGGATAACGGATTGTTCGGAAAGTAATTGTTGATGCTTATCCACAGAGTCGTTTCCTTTGAGAGCGTTTGCTCATATAGGTTATCATCCACTAGTTCTATTTTTCTCCAGGGGTTAGGTATTTTGCATATCGAATTAAATTCATGTATTCAGATTTTATAATGTACTAGAGCAAGGTATCCAGAGAATGGAGAATGTTAGTTTATGCATAAAAATATTTCACTGTAGTTGTTTCATTGTTTTCCATTCTAGAACTTCATCAAAAAAATATTTTAGTATTCCATTTAATTGGTCATATTCCAGAAATTTACCTAAAAATCATTTTGGTACCCCTCACCTCCGTCGCACATATCGAGTTGCATCATAACCGATTAAGAAATAGTCAAATTACATCCAAACTGGCCATGTTTCAGAACTTCATCTAAAAATCATTTCAGAATTCCGTTTATATCACACATCTTGAATTTTATTAAAATAGGTTAAGAAATAGCCAAATTCTATCCAAATTGGCCACATTTCAGAACAATCTCAAAAAATCATTTTAGACCTCCCACTCCCCAATTCTATGCTAAATGTTGGATTTCATCATAATCAAGGGAGTGAGAGAGATAGAGAAAGACAGAACGATTTCGACAACTTCTCAAGCAAATTATTAGCGTTAAATTGAGGGATTAGCTCCTCTTTAGTAGCCACAAGCAATATTTTGGAGACAACTAAATTTGACAACAGAACTCTTGAACTAATACTTGCCCTCAACGTTCTTTAAACTCATTTCCACATTTTTAGACTATTGCATGAACAGTATTTGAATTTTGCAAACAAAAGATGAAGCGGAACTACAAGTTATTATATTACATTATTTAAATTGGTTTGGAAAAATTAAAGAGTTCACATTTTTTAAAGACTTTCGAAATTTTCGACAAACTTGAAAACTTTAAGAATATCGAAAGCTTCAAGACATATGAAATGAGTACATAAAATAACAATTTTTAAAAACATTAACAAATGATTTCTTTGCCTTGATTGACGAAAACAACTGAAACGCACAAAGTTACACCCCCCCCCCCCCCCCCCAAAATCATTCCGTCTCTCTGTGCCCATGTTATCTCAAGAACGGCTTGCCCGATTTGGATTATTTTTTTCCACAATCTGTTCCTATGGTTAAGGCGGAAAATTGAAAAGCTTTTGAAAATTATACGTCTAGCCATACGAATTGACCCAAAACCACCTGTTTATATAAATATTTACCAATTTTGTTTAAAGATGAAGTTGGAGTTGAGTGGGGATTGGATTAGGGTTGAGTGAATAGTTCAGTTGGGGATTTATTTGGGGTTTGGTTCAGCGTTGACTTAATTAGCTTAAGTTGAGTCCGAGTACGCTTAGACGATTTAGGAGTTAATTTTGGGATTGAGTTAAGGCTGCGATGAGAGCCGAGTTGGGGTTCAGTTCTGGCTTTGGTCATGGTTAAGTGGGGGATTTAGTTGTGGTTAGCTGGGGTGGTGTGATTCAGTTGAGAATTTATTTGGTATTGTGTGGGGGTTGTGTTGTTAACATTGGTCGCAAGAACCAAAGTTCTCGAAATCCTGCCAAAAAGCACTTTTTTCTGCGTTTTAAAAACGCCTGAGTCAAAAAGCAAACAACAAAAAAAGTATCGGTTCATTTTACCCGAATTGAAATTGTCGCGTTTTGCAACCTGTACGTCAAAATGAACCTGCCATATAATTGATCCAAAACAACTTGCTTATTAAAACGTGGCATTGCCACGACGTGGTTTTTAATTCACGTTGACCAATTTTTTAAATATGTTGGTTTGAAATTGATTTGATTATTGAATTGGACATTGAGTTTGGAGTTAATTTGAAGGTTAACTTAGGGGTCAATTTTCGGGTTGAGTTGAAGTTGAGTTGGAGTTGAGTTGGGGTAGGATTAGGATGTAGTGAGCAGTTGACCAATTTTTTATATATGCTGGTATGAGAATTGAGTTTGACGTAGAGTTTGCAGTTGAGTTGAGGTTCAGCTGGGGTTGGATTAGGGTTTAGTGAGCAGTTGAGCATTCTTTATATACAAAAGTGAATGTTTATATGTATGTACAGTATATGTGTATGTGTAAGATATTTAAACAATCCACGCGTCTTGACCGATTTGAACCAAACTTCACACAAATATTGTTTAAGACGTAAGAATGGATACACGGCTCGTCTGAACGCGGCTCAACCCAAAAGTGCTTGCACTTCAGATTTTTTATGGCATCATGTTCCCTAAGGTCTAACGAATAAGATAAAAGTTTTTTTGAAATCATTCATCGACCATTTTACATTTTCGCGCCAAAATTCGAAAATTGGAACCAAAAATACGGTTTTTTGGTCTGAAAAAGTGAAATATCTTATTTTGTATGCCCTTCCGGAGGGTTCCAGCATACAAAGATCGAAAGAGGAAAGTCTCAGGAAGAGAATGCAGAAAAGTACAGGTCAATAGGTTGCTAATTTGCGAATTATTTCTCTCTTTGTCGACAGATGTCTTCTAAACACATACGTGGGGATATAATGAATTATTTCAAACAAATCAAAACTCATAAAAGTCGAGAAGAACAAAAACCTTTATTTCAGTAACATTAATTCAAGTTTGATTCAATTAATTATATGTGGTAACTATTATATTCAATTACAGCTCTCATTAATTTATCATTATAATCTGGGTGGTTTTCAGAAACTTGATATTTGTTCCACATTGTCTTGAAATCAGAATGCACTGTCTCCATGGCCTGTTCACTGTAAAACCCCAACCCTCTTCTATGGCCTTCACAAAAATCTTCTATATGATAAAATACTGCATGTACTTTTGGTGTGACTGATGGCCCTAGGGCCAAATAGCTAATCTTAAATTGAGCGACAAATTCTTTGTAACAATCATTTAATTCGATTCCAAAACAATTGTGAACTACACGATCAAAATCCTTCAGTGTTTCCACATATTTCAAACAACCAATGGAGCAAAACGATCGGAGACTATCCAGTTTTCTCAATAATATTCTAGATGAATTGCCATTGAATTTGGTACCTCCTTGAGTAAATTCTCGTTGAACATTACATAGGTTGATCCATTCTGTTGTTTCAGTAACAAATTCATCTTGCATATGGCTGACTGTTTTATTAACCACACCAAGCATTAGATGTAGTTCTGGAGGAGGAATAATGTCAAGAATCTTTTTATCGGCATCAGCTGAAAAAACTGGAGGATTGATACAGCTTTTGAAATTTTTCGCATTTTGCATTATCGATCCGCCAGCGTTTCTCCAAGCTTCAAAATATGAGGTTGAGCTTCCTACAGTTCGCCGAGGTCCGACGTGCTCCAAATTTTTGCTTTCACAAAGGCACCATGTACAAGGTTACGTCGATGAATGAGACATAATCTCTGTCAGAATATTGGCTAATTTGAGACCTGTCGCTATCGTACCAGAAAAATGCTCAATTTTCAATATTTTCCATATTGCTGACACGTTTTCATAATTCTCTTGAGCCGACTTCACAATGGCAAGAATAAAGATTTTCTTAACGCCTGAGTCAGCAAAAGCTTTAGCAAACACGCCATCATCATACTTTTGACGTTTTTTCTCCTGTTGACAAATTTCAGTTGAATCATCTTGAACAGACAGGCACACCTTCAAAAAACCACCGCCACCGTCAATTCCAAATTTTAAGTGCTGATTTCTAATATCCCGCTGTTTCTCGATATGAGAAAGAAAATCTTCAAGAGTATGGCAGTAAACTATGGGACATTGGATTGGTGTGCTCATTCGAGCTTTGATGGTTACAAAATCTATTGTCTTAGCACAAAAGAAACTTTTTACCTCGCCATTCTTCTGTTCCAGGCTTTTTTTCAATCCTGGCTCAATTTTCTCAGATTTTCAAGAAATCGGCTGTGGATATATTCGAAGCTGGTTCCTCTTCATTTTTCTCGTGGGGATTTATGAATAATTTAATGGAGTTTCCTCCACGTGCCTGAGTAAGGGAGACCGTCGAATCCTTTTTGTTTACTTTGTCATCAATGTCATGTGGTTGAATTGCAATTGTACTGATTAATGTTGACGCCACTTGTTCCATTACTTTCTCCCCCATTGTATTTATATAATTGTATACATTACCAACTTGGGCAGTTTTGGTGCATTTATAAGGTGTTCCTCGTTTGGGATCGATAAAACATTTGGAACAACGTTTGATGCATTTCCCGTCAGCCGATTTTTTTTTGTTAAGAAGTTGCATGGATATCACATTACTTTGAGCAATCTGGCACAAATAGCACAGAAAGGGATTTTGAGTCCTAGATCTCGTAGTTAAACTTACACTCAAAAACTTACAATAATCAGGTAGCTCGACAGTCTTGGAGGGAACGATTCCTGGATCGGCACTGGGAAGTGGTCGGTAGACGTTCCGTTTGCATACGGCACAAAGATTCGGCAGTTTTTCTCCGCACAAGATATTGTCCACACGATGTTTCAGTAATTTTTCTAGATTCGATTGCAGCGAGGCTTCTATCTTGAACATGACATTATTCTTTTACAAACAAATTTTACTCCGGTTCTCTTCGTGTGAAAGTGCGCGGGCAACTTTTGGAGGATTAAAAATTTTCGACATTATGGAAAACTGAAATGAACTGATCGAGGAAGAAAAGTTTTCTTCTTTTCTTGTAACCTGCCTACTGCATTCTTTTCTTGTAACCTGCCTACTGCATTCTCTTCCTGAGACTTTTCATAAAACATAAGATATTTCACTTTTTCGAATTTTGGCGCGAAAATGAAAACTGGTCAGTGGATGATTTCAAAAAAAACTTTTATCTTATTCATTAGACCTTAGGGAACATGATGTCATAAAAAAACAGAAGTGCAACCACTTTTGGGTTGAGCCGCGTTCAGACGAGCCATGGATACTGTTGATATTTCAAACATCCATCTCCCTTTTGAAAGATGTTAATCAGGTCCAAAGTTGCTAAGAAGGCCTAAAACTTCAAAAATTGAATTGATTTTTGATTACTGTATGATGGTATGACGATATGATGGTATGATTTTATGACGGTGTGATGGTAAATGGTACGATGGTATAATGGTATTACGGTATGATGTATGACGGTATAATGGTTTGACGGTTGGATGGTATGGTATATAATATGCCTTGATAGAATGATTATATGATTGGACGATGGTACGATGTTACGACATGGTGGTAAGGTGGATTCATGGTAAAATATACAACATCGTACGATGGTTTGACGTTACTATGGTGGTATGATGATATAATGGTATGATGGAAAGATTGTTTATTGTTATGACGGTACGATGGTACATATGCCGGTTTGATTGTACGTTGCTATTATAGTATTATGGTGAATAGAGTTTGAGTTGAAATTGAGCTGGATTTGAGCTAGAAGTACTGGGATACATTTGCGGTCGAGTCTAGGGTTTAGTGGGAGGTTAGATTAAGTTGAGTTTATATGAGTTGAATTAATCAAGAACGAAATTCTGATCACCTCATGAGGTTTCAGCCCTTTATACTTTTTACAGTTACAAAATCAATTTAACTTATTTGAACATATACATTATGTCCGTCCAGCAATAAAATAAATGACAAACACCAACTTAAAAACAAATGAAATAACGATATAAAAAATCCCAAAATGTAGTTGCTCTAGTTTTTCAGAAAATAAAATACCAGCTCTTACAAATTTTACCAAATTTCTGAAACTAAACAAGGGATTCTGATATATTGTAACTTAAAACCTTCGGGATCCGAAACCCTGTCCACAAGTCAAGATCGGTTCTGTAGTTTTTATGATTATCCCATTTAAGGAAACTTACTTTACTTTACTTTACTTTGTCGTATCAAGTATATATCTAAAGACTGGAAAGACCAAAATTGAAACGGAACAGGAGAAAGAAAGCCATATAAACCAACGAAAATAGCTTACTTCGGAGAGTATGAAAGAAGAAGGCAATTTGAGAGGAAAAGGTCATGACTGCAGTTATTAAAACTAATCGGAAATGTGTTTTTCTTAAATTAATTCTAATCACTGACAACTAGAAACCACAAATACTAAAAATATCGAGAAAGTTCATGATTAAAAATGTTATAAACTGTGATGATCCCCCACCTGGATAAGAAATTATAAATAGAAAAATAGAAATTTAGTGGTGATTACAAAAACAAGTGTTGAAAACTTTTTGTTTGCTCAATTTAATTAAAAGCGATAACAAGTCGTCAACCAGAAAAATATTAAGGAATACCCAAAAAAAAAATCCCAAATTAGATCCCAAAATGTTTACAGGTTGCGTACTGAAATTACCACAAGGCCCACAACAAGAACAGCCAATGCAAATATGCTATCGAAAAACTGTACGAAAACAAATTCCATAAAGCTTCAATTGTATAACCTTCACATGTTGTTCAGTTCTTTTACTGCTAAGGAATCGGAACAAACATTTCAAATGAAAGCAAACAAAACAGAAGTACTAATATAAAATATCGTCCAGAATTTTGATCGTTGAACAGTTTCTGTGAGATTCTACACAAAACACTAAGAACAAAGAACGATATTTTAGGCTAGTTTAACTAAATAGTTAGATTAAACTTGAGTTCAGGTAATCACTTTTTATTTAGTCTTAATTTGTTTTGCCCAAATATCAGCTACATAATCTTTTTGAATGCTTCTTTTTTTCAAAAACAATGCATCATTGAACTTTCCAATGCTGTTAAAGTCTATTGAATGTTTTTTATGACAGTTTTGGTTAAATCCAATTTATGTGAATAATGGTGAGTGATTTCCAGAAATATTTCAAAGTAACTAACTACTTTATAAATACCTGTTATTCAATAAATGTTAACATGGTGCGATATAATAATAAAACTTCAAGATTAACCATGTTTTTACAATAATAATACGGAAACAAAGTGCAAACTTTGAATAACAAACAAAACCTCATCTTACGAAAATCAATAAAAAGACCCGACAATCTTCAAACTTTTCATTCCATTAATCCAATCTGTAGAGAACAGACGTAGATTAACCAAAATGAAGTGTACACGTTTTGTAATTTTACTAGCCGCAATTATTGTTTGTTGTTACGGCAATGTTACCAGTGAGTGATTTTGGGAACATTAATTACTATATAGAGTTTCAATTAAATCAAATTTTTCATTTATTTACACAGAACGCCAGACAGATGACCGATGCAACCAGCCGGGAGGTGTAACAGGCAATTGCGAAGCGCTGTTCCCAAGTTTCTCATACAGCAGTGACACCAATTCTTGTTATAATTTTAATTACGGTGGATGCGGCGGCACCACAAATCGATTTGATTCGCAAGAACAATGTGAAAGTGCATGTAAACACTAATTTTAAATAAATAAATTTGTTGTCTTATCAAACTGTTTGTAAATTTTGGTATTACGTAATAAAGATTTTATTAATTTTTAACGGCACAACAAAATAAATAATTAAAACAAATAAATTAGTCAAATAATATTAGCTCAAGTGTAATCACAAAACTTCAAGATCAGCTGAGGTTATTCAGGAACTTGTGTTGAAAAATAGAATAACAAACAAATATTACAATTATGTACACAATTATGATTATGTAAGTGTTTTAGTACTAAAAAAAAACAAATAAATTGACACGACAAACTAAATATGTGCAGTTTTGATTTGTAATTTAATAAGCCGCAATAAATTTTTGCGGTGCTTACGGAAATGTTGTTAGTAAATGATTTTGGGAATAAAAAATTGTGCTTCCACATTATTTTTCGTTTGTAACTATAGAACGGCAGACAGACGATAGATGTACCGCAGAGCGTGGAGTAACAGGCCGTTGCCTTGGATACTTCCCAAGTTTCTCATATAACAGCGAGTCCCAATCTTGTTATAATTTCGTTTATGGTGGATGCGGTGGCTCTGCAAATCGGTTTGAAACACACGAAGCATGTGAAGCTGCTTGTAAACACTAATTGAAAAAATAGTGTCACTACTTTTCCGAGCGAAATCAATAAAATAAACTTTTGGTATTTCAACAGGTTATATTCTATTTAATTCCACATCAACACACAACCTTTCTTTTGTGTGTCTGATAGATTAATCCCCAGCTTTTCATTTTCATTATACATATTTATTTTAATTTCATTACACTGAACATTGGCGACATCTATCTATCGGCACCAATTCCACACAAAATACATTTTTGGCTTAGCCAATATTTCCACCATTATAATATTAATTTCGATTATGACAATTCGGCCATCCTGTATCGATGATGTCCTCGTCATTACACGGCAATATCTTGTTGTAGTTTTGTTGGTTTCGTCTTGGCTACTTTTGCTAAGTTTTCATGTTCGTCGATAGATGGGAAAATGGCGCTAAGAAGAAATAGAGAAAAGGTTGTATAAAATAAAACACAGAAGAAGAGGTATTGTCAAGGGCAGTCGAAAAATGAATATAAAGAAGCGTAGACGCATAAAAGACAAAATATAATTAATTTAAAAATAAAAGTAAAAGAAGTTTCAATATTGTTTTGAGTTTGTTCAGATTCAACTGGAACACGAAAATCGTCAACATTTATGTGTCTACATTTTCAGAAGTGGGATCGATATTCCAGTGTGTCCATTAATATACGCATAAGGCGATACCATATTTCCACGTGATTTACGTTCCTGTGGATGTCCAAATAACGTCGAGAAATAATCTGTTGAAGGCCGCTGAAAATAGCGGTAGTGCAATGAAGATTTCGAGTGATTGGCATGGTGAAAGTGAGGTTATCGGATTACAACGAACACGTGTAGATGATGATAGTGGAAGTGGATGCCATCAGAATTGTGACGATATAGTGCAAAAAGTTATGAATTTAAGTCCAAGGTATTTTCCAAACATAACGGATAGTTTGCCGGTATACGATCCAGTTGACGGTAACATTGATGTGTCGCAGTTTATCGACAAAATGGAAGAGTGTGGTTTCTTATATAACTGGGACGACACCGCGATCACGCATTTTACTTTGTCGCGACTTAAAGGCAATGCTAGCTGTTGGAGGGACAGTCTTCCCAGAGATCAGCGAAGCTGGGATGAATAGAAACAGCTGTTACTCGAAAATTTCCCAGTTACGCGGTCAATACAGGGTGTTCTGGAAGCTCAAAACTATCGACGTAAAACGGGACAGAACATTATCGACTATTTTTATAAAAAGTTGGCGTTGTGCAATAAAGCGAGCTTAAAATCTGAAGAATTGGTCGAGTGGATAGTGATGGGGTTGGATAACAACAGATTCCGGGATTATTTAGGTCCATTATCTAATTACGAAATACCAGCGGTGCTGTTGACTGAGTTAGTCAAAGCAGCCGAATATATCGACGGAAATCCCAATCGTGCCACTATTCAAAAAAATTCCAAAGATGAAATTAAAAATTCTAAAAGTGTTGTATGTTTTAAATGTCGAGAAAAGGGGCATTTATCGAATCAGTGCTCTAATAAAAAGAAAATCACCTGTTTTGTTTGCCATAATGAAGGTCATATGGCAAGGGAATGTCCAACAAGAAGCGATATGAGGAATACATCTACTACAAATACCAGTCAAGATGACAAAAGATTGGGAGGGAAAATTCAGGTTATGCATACTAATAGTTTAAATAGTCACGCGAAATATTTTAAGATTGGTCAGTTGAATGGGTTGGAGATCAACTGCTACATTGATATGGGAAGCAGTGTGACATTAATTCGGAAAAGCAGTGCAGACCAATTAAATATAAAATGGAATAAAACAACCGTGGAAAAGAGCGTAATCGGTTATGGAGCAGGAGTGGTGATTCCGATAGGTAGTTTCATCGGGAATCTTACAATAGATGGCGTTACAGTAGAAGTGCGTATCCTTGTGGTTCCAGATTCGGTTCAAACAATACCATTATTAGTAGGATACCAATATACGGAACAAAAACATATCCGTATTATCAGTGACTCGAGCGGATTAATAATAGAAAAAGAAGACATTGGCACCGAACATACTCCTCCAGATAAATATACACTTGTGTCAACTGAGGTATCAGTCATACCAGATAATTATATTGGATATATGAACGTCGACGCAGATATTGCGGATAAGGAACTATGTGTCGAAGGAAGTACACGGGTAACAGGTGAAATTATTCCGCGATTTTTGATTAGGTTGGACGAAGAGGGTAATGCAAGGGTACCTGTCTTAAACTTGTCGGGCGGCAACATGGTGGTCAAGAGAAACCAAACGGTAGCTAGGGGTGAAGTATGTATGCCAAGTGAGAGGCGAGTAAATGAATGCAAGGATGCAGGGTCGGTTATAAAAAAAGAACAGATAAACACCGAGTTGGAGGGTGAAGAGGCAGATTGTTTGGCAGAAATTCTGAACAAGCATAGAAAATCAATTGCTCTAGGAATTAAAAGATGCCGATATAATCGAAGACAGCATTTCACCATACGCAAACCCAATCATATTAGTGAAGAAACGAAACGGGGATATACGTATGTGTATAGATTACCGACGGCTGAATTCCAAAATGGTTAAAGATCACTTCCCTTTGCCGTTAATAGACGACCAGCTGGATCGACTACACGGCAAATTTTACTTTACAAGCCTCGATTTAGTGAGTGGGTATTACCAAGTATCGGTAGCAGTAGGTTCGAGATGTAAAACTGCTTTTGTGACACCGGACGGGCATTACCAATTTAAGAGAATGCCTTTCGGGCTTTGTAATGCCCCCGCAGTGTTTCAAAGACTGATAAACAGTGTATTAGGGAATTTTCGATATACCATAGCCATGGCATATTTGGACGATGTCATAATCCCAACAACTACTATTGCCGAAGGAATGGAAAATTTGGAGACCATTCTAGGGTTGATTGCAAGCGCAGGTCTAACCCTAAATTTAAAGAAATGTATATTCTTTACAAGTAAAATAGAATACTTGGGATTCGAAATGTCATGTGACGGCATTGAACCTGGCAAGAGGAAGTTGGCGAGCATTTTCCTGTACCGACATGCGTAAGGGACGTGCGAAGTTTCGTGGGGCTATGTAGCTATTTTAGGCGATTCATCAGAGGATTCGCAACATTAGCCAGGCCTCTTACCGAGCTGTTGAAAGAGGATGTCAGGTTTATATGGGGCGAGGAACAAACTATAGCTTTCCAGAAAATTAAAGGACTCTTGCTAAATAAGCCCATTTTAGCTATACATAATCCAAAAGCAAAATGTGAGGTACATACGGATGCTAGTACAGTTGGGTTGGGGGCAGTATTGTACCAGGAGCAAGAAGATCACACGTTAAGACCGGTGATGTACTACAGCCGAAAGACTTCCAAGGATGAAGCTAAGTATTCAGCAATTGAGCAGGAGGCATAAGTTATAGTGATGGCGTTAGAAAAATTCCGTATTTATTTGATAGAAAAACATTTTGTAGTACGTACAGACTGCAATAGCCTAATGATGTTGGCCAACAAACAGGGCATGACTCCGCGAGTTTCATGGTGGTTTTTGAGGTTATCAGAGTTTGACTTTACCGTTGAATATATGCCCGGTAAATCTAATCAGGTGGCTGATGTGCTCAGTCGATACCCTGTACATGAGGAGAGTGATGGCGATGGCGATGATGGAATATGTTTGGGGATTAATATTAACACCGATTGGGTGGCCGTCATGCAACGCACTGATTCGGGAATTCTAGAAATTCGAGATCAGTTAGAAAATGGAAATCAAAAAACGCATAAGAAGTTTTCTATGTAAAATTGCCGAGTTTATAAGTGCACAAAATACAGATGGCGACTCTATGTGCCAGAGTGTCTAAAGTACGATGTCGTTAGAGATGCGCATGAGAGTGTAGCTTACTATGGAATTGATAAGACGTTGGCAAAACTGAAGCAGTCGTATTACTTTCCAAAGATGAGAGAGTTTGTCGGTAAATACTTCAACCGATGTATCAAATGCGTGTTTTACAAAACACCAAGTGGCAAGAAACCAGGATTTTTACATCCATTGGAAAAAGGATCAGAACCATTTGTAACAGTATATACATTTTGACCATATAGGGCCATATGTAATGACGAAGTCAAAAAATCGTTATGTGGTGCTAGGAGCGCAGCCAGATGTTTCCACGGATGAAACGCTAGCAGTTTTTAAGCTTTTTATTTCAAATTACGGCAAACCAAAGAAGCTAGTTAGTGACCAGGGAACTGCATTTCAATCCAAATCTTTTCAAGAGTTCTGCGAAAATCAATTCATTCGACATGTGATGGTGGCGAGTGGTTGTCCTCGAGCCAATGGTCAAGTGGAGAGAGTCAACCGGACAGTAATGGAAAAATTAGCAATGGTGAACACCGGAATCGAATGCGACGATTGGTATGAAAAGTTGTACGAAGTACAAATGGCCATCAATGGTAGTGTGCATAGGGTAACCAAAAAGACACCGGCAAAACTTGTTTTTCGTCACTCCTTCAGAATGACAAATGACAATCCATTGACCGACGAAATCGAAGAGGTAAATAAGGAGTTATAAATTGAGAAGGAAGACGTTGACGTGGCAGAGTTGTTGAACGTAATCGGGAAACCCAACAACTCAACAAAAGTCGAAAACAGCCAACAATTCTACACCCCGGAGATATTGGTATGCTCCGAAGTGAACCACCGGCTTATGGTGATTCGAGGAAGCTGTTGGGGAAGTATAAAGGGCCGTACGAGGTGGTGAAGTGTATCGGGAATGACCGATACTTAATCAGCGACGTAAAGGGCGAGAAGCAGTTTCAACGGATCTATCGGGCGATCGTAGCGATAGATCGATTGAAACCAGTTAAACCAAACGCAACTAAGTGAAAGCATCACTTCCACGTTTAATTATTATTTAAGTTTCTTTTTGTTTGTTGTTTGTTGCAATTAATTCCATGTGTATGAATTGTTATGGAATTAACATTCTGAATTTGATGAGCCAGGACGTCATCTAGTATAGGATGGCCGAATTGTTGTAGTTTTGTTGGTTGCGTCTTGGCTACTTTTGGTAAGTTTTCATGTTCGTCGATAGATGGGGAAATGGCGCTAAGAAGAAATAGAGAAAAGGGTGTATAAAATAAAACACAGAAGAAGAGGTATTGTCAAGG
Organism: Tipula vernalis; assembly: GCA_958295665.1. Taxonomy (NCBI): domain Eukaryota; kingdom Metazoa; phylum Arthropoda; class Insecta; order Diptera; family Tipulidae; genus Tipula; species Tipula vernalis. Next base: position 161,299,645 of record OY282558.1, read on the forward strand.
GCAGTCGAAAAATGAATATAACGCAGCGTAGACGCATAAAAGACAAAATATAATTAATTTAAAAATAAAAGTAAAAGAAGTTTCAATATTGTTTTGAGTTTGTTCGAGATTCAACTGGAACACGAAAATCGTCAACATTTTTGTGTCTACAATCTTAAGTTCCTTTTCATCATACTCCTTAAGATACTCTCGTGTTTACAATATTTCAATTATCAATACAAAAATTACATCTATATATAAATTTAATTATATATTTTTTTTTTAAAGGCTTACATCTAAAAATCATCTATTGAAATAGTTATGACACCGAATCACACAACCTCGGACTACCATCAATCAATTCTAATCTATCGATAGCAATTATTGCTTTGTAAGTCCTATTTGTTTGTTGCTCGCCCTCTATATCCTGTATGAGGTACCGATTGTTGCCAATACATTTAACTACTTCGTAAGGTCCCTTGTTTGTTGGTAAAAGTTTCCTACTGTCTCCCGTCGCCACTTTAGGCGCATGCACTATAACTAAATCACCACATTTTAATTCCATTGGTTTTTTTTCGCTTCTTGTCATAGTCGTGCTTTATTCGTCCCCTATTTTTATCTAATAATTCGGCCACTTTATTCTCTTCAAGTATACGTCCCTCTTCCAACATTTGTCTCTTCAAACGCTTCATTTTCTGCACTAATTCGTTATCTTTCAAATTTCTGAATGGATATCGAAATATAAGCTCTGAAGGAGCTTTCTGTCTAGCTTTTCGTCTCAATCTATACACTCTATGCCTCAACTAATTTTAGCCAAACATTTTGTCACCTGTTTATTTACGATCTCTACCTGTCCATTTGAACGTGCACTACCGCTCGCCGTTTTTACATGCCTAATATTCATTGACTTACAAAATGATTGAAATTTACTAATCTTAAAAACTCTAACGATTTATCTGCACTTACATCCGACATAGCCCCAAGCATCACGAACTTACTGAATCCGTGGACAATTTCACCTACATACTTATTGTGATTTTTGCTTTTTACATACGGGCCTAGAACGACGTCTTTAAATCTTATAGGGTCTTGTCTATTCCCTGATGTCCGACTGCATCGTGTGCATCGCGAACTACATCATATAACAAATCTTGAGGAATATATAAACGCCACTTGTTTTTGGTTGTTCGGTATACTCGACACTTGTACTTTATAAACTTTTCGAACGTCTTTTCATCACCCAACTCAAGAAGATCCCTAATTTTCAAAATCTTTTCATCAGTCCGCTGTAAAGCCGCTATACAATCCAAATTTAAATCAATTCCGTAACTTGTGACACTAATCTCACTATCCAACACAGGATATCGAATCAACGCATCCGCGACCAAATTATTAGTACCTTTCACATGCTCTACCGTAAAGGTGAATTCGGATAACCTAATAAATCATCCATCTTCCAATTCTTGAGTTTATATCTCTTTTCTTCGCTAATAATTTTATACTGTTACAATCAGTCTTAATAGTAAACTCTACCCCCAGCAAATACACTCGCCACTTCTCCAAACACGATACTATAGCCAAAACCTCTAGTTCTACGGCTGGATACTTTGACTCCTCCGGAGTAGTCTTACGACTGTAAAAGCTAATTGGCTTGAACCATTTCGAATCCTGTTCTTGGTATAAAACACCACCTAATCCCAACGCACTTGCATCCGTATGCACTTCTAAACGCCTACCAATGACATAAATTCCTAAAACTGGTTTCGTTAAATGCCATTTCTTGCTTGTCACGCCATATAAAAACTTGTGGCGACTCACTCACAATTCAATTCAAATATTTAATCATACAATACAATTCAATCATTTACATAAATATTCATCACTCGTTCTTCGCCACAATTCGCGCACCCATATTCACACGCATGTACATGAACGCACCTTGTTCACCAACGCAACACACTTCATTCTTTAAAAATATACAGATGTCAAAAATCTCGCGCGAAAAAGGAAATAAAAAAATGACACAATCGTTTTGCTATCGTAGAGAACAACATCGGGAACGTTTTTCCAGTTTATATTTATTTTAGTATTTTGCTCGCGATTTATTTCACCAAACAAAAACATAAAACAATATAAAAATAGTGTGCTACAGTGGTGAAGAGTATTTTCTTTCTTTTTTACCTAAAGTGTAATTAGTTATTAAGTAATAAGTAGTTTCATGTGGATTAAAATTTTTCTAAAAATATGGCGTTTTATTTGAACATTAAAGTGTAAGCGTCATAAACTTTATTCTTTTTTATCTAATCCGATATTGGTCTAGCAAATGTTGCGTATCCTTTAATAAACCGCCGAAAATAACACGATAATCCCATGAACGATCGCACATCCCTAATACAATGAGGTTTCAGGAATTTCTCCATAGCATCTGTTTTTATTCGACCCGATTCAATACCTTCACTTGATATCCTAAAACCTAAGTAATCCACACTATTACACAAGAATCTACACTTCGTTAAATTTGCATCTCTTAGGATTTGCAAAATTATTTTGAACCTTGGTAAACCTTTGTAGCGGCTCACTCATTCATTTATATAAATTAATCATTTATTTATATAAATGGAAATTTGCTCACCACCACATACACATAGGGTTTATGCATAAGATATCTCTTTGCGTAACACACTTTCACTTGCCATCTAGCGAAATAATATGGATACAAAATATAATTGAACACTGAATTATATTTTGTGATATTTACTCCATCTCGCTTTCAACATTCTTCTTCGAATATTTCGAATTTGCATTTTTTCACTGTGTTTCCATCTCGCGTTCAATAGAACGATGAAAACTTGACATTACGATCCTTCTCGTATGTCAACACTAAAATACAAATTAAAAATATAAAAAGATTCACACATACAACAAAAAACCAAAAAACAAAAACTTCGCGAGAATAAAATATTCATCGGCTCGGTTTTTAAAATAATTTTTTTTTGTTCTTGTTCTGGTTGGCGTCATACACGCCATTGTAGTTTTTTCACGGACTCGAAAAAGTGGCGTTTAGCAGTGGTGAATAATAATAATAATAATAATAATAATAAATCGTGTAAAACTTTCTTGTGTAAATTAACGGAGATAATACACAACATAATTAAATTATTAAATAAAAATCTTTTTCTGTATAAATCAAATAATTACGTGAGTTTCATTGACGAGAAAACAAACATTTATGTGCGTCGTCTATTTGCGACATACGCGCATTTGTACCTTCGTCTATGGTCGCACTAGGTATCACGATATCATTCAGATATGCCATCCCAGTTGTACTTTGCATGATCGACCGAAGTTTTTTGTATGAGATGGCATATAAAAAACATGAGACGGATGTATAAAATTATAAAATAAAATATTTGGTTTTTTTAAATGTGTGAGAATGAATATAAATGGTAAAGCACCTGATGTCAACTAGCAGAACTAATGATCGATCTACTGTTTTGTATTTCATTTTTTGTTTTCAAAGTATTTTATCATTCTAGATTTTACTTTGGTGTGAAGTGTACAAGACAATTTTTAAAGTGCAGTGTATAAAAAAATAATTCGTTTAATAACAATTAATTAAAATATTAAATATTAAATCGAAATTATGTAAGTACCTATTCTATATTTTAATAAAAATGTGTTCAGTGTTTCATAAAATTTTATTTTTTGTTTGCAAAAATAAATCAACGGTGAAACGGTGCCGTTTGTAAAATTTTTCTGCATATTCATATTTTTATTTTATCCTTTATGTACATACTTATGTACATACGTTTGTACTACTTATGTACGATTGAGTGCTCTAACAGCGCTAATTGAGCGATCACCATGATCGCTCAATTTGACCTCACCGTGAGCATCACTTTACACTATATCTACCTTACCGACAAAACAGCACCATCTATCAAATAATTTCTTAAACTAACCGTTTACAAATACTACTGCACCATATATTCCGTCGGTATTCGTTCTTTTTTAGACGAAATATGGTGTAAAGTGATGCTCACGGTGAGGTCAAATTGAGCGATCACGGTGATCGCTAAATTTGCGCTGTTGGAGCACTCAATCGTACAACTGGGATAGCAATGGTATATCTGTGAATTCCTAAAACTCGATTTATCAACGATTGAAAGATAGCTGGGCTGTTCGTTGGTCCAAATGGCATTCGCTTAAATTGAAAATGTCCGTCTGGCGTTATGAATGCCAATTTCGTTCGAGAATTCTGTTCGACCGGCACCTGATAGTATCTACTAGCCAGGTCCAAACTGGTAAAATACTTATTACCCCCCAAACGATCTAATTGATCATCATTTAAGGGTAAAGGAAATTGTTGTCGCACTGTTTTTTTTATTAACCGCCCTGTAGTCTACGCACATTCGTAACTCGCCTGATTTTTTTCTAGCTAATAAAATTGGGCTAGCATAATCCAATGTTGAATCTTCTACAATATTAGCTAACTTTAAGTCCTCTATATGACTTCTAACCCATTCCCAAACCTGTCGTGATTCGGTCTTTATATTTTAACAATAGTTCATGCAATTTATCAAAATTCTTACCGACTAATTCTGTTGACACCTCTTTGATCATGGCTTCCCTTACTCGATTAACCTTCATGACGCACCTTCGTTATCGTCATCTTTCCGCTCAACATAAACGGCTTCATTGCACCTCTCCGCTTTGGTAATTCGCTGATTTTTCTTGGTGACTATATCAACTTCTGTTAAATTTACATACGGTATTACCGTCTGTCCTCTTTCGTCACTCTTCATGACGCATCTCGGTATCGCCTCACCATTGTTTCTAATTCCTCCTTCAATTAAAAATTCCATGTTGGCTTCGTCCGCTTGCATTCTAATGTGCATAACTGTATTTCTGGGAATCGTTATATCTTCTAAAGCTCGAATATTGCTTCTATATATTTCGTCGTGTACTCCTTCATAAACTTGGCTATCATCATTGCTGATATGCAATCCTTGTTTGTCGCTAACAATCTTAATGTGTGGTTCTTCAGTAAACTGATGACCAACCAATAACGGAAAACTCTGTGACTCATCTGGAACCACCTTAACTTCGCATTTTGATTCGACACCATCTATTTGTAATTTACACGTAAATACCATAACCCATTACGGGTGGGAATCCATTTTCGAAATAAGTGATACTTAAGTGATTGGCATCACCTTTTCGCATCAATGTGACGCTACTTCCTAAATCGACAAAACACTGAAGCGGTTCACCATTAATGTACGCTAATTTCATGTATTTTGCAAGTGTGTCAGCATTCTTTGATCCTGTCTTTAGGACCTCTGGCTTCTTCTGTTTGGTTCACTGCCTCGCAAAATGTCCACGTTCGTTACAATAAAAACATGTTAACCCGTTCGGCACTTTTGGAATAGTCTGATTTGATTCGATGTTGGTGCTTCCTTTGATTTCACCCACTTTGCTAGGAATATTATTCCGCCATTCTATCTTGCCTTTATTTTGTCCATGGTACTGATTTTTATTGGACATCGCCTTATACGACACACCCATGCGATCGGCTTCTCGTAAATTCAATAATAGTTGCGCTGGCGTTGTATATTTCCGTAGAGGACCGAGCAATCCGTCGACCATCAATTCAACTGTTTCTTTATTCTCCATTTTCGCTTTGTTGCATAACGCCAACTTCTTAAAATAATATCGCTGAATATCCAAATTGTTTCGTTTGAAACTCTCAGCTGCACGTCGTTTCTGAACAATGCTTTAACTCGATGGAAAATTTTCTATCAGCATCTCCTTTCATTGTTCCCATGTTCGATTTACAATTTTTATACTGTCGCGCCACTCTTTCGCAACATCAGTCATCTTTAGTAGACCATAATGTCGAATGGTAACGTCTTCCCATTCGTACATTAATCCAAATTCCTCGATTTTTTCGATCCATTCATCCACACTTTGCATTGGATCAATTCCATCAAACGATGGTAACACATATACAACCTGCGCATAACTTTTGCATCGCACTTTCATGATCCGACTCGTTCGATTCATCTAGATTAATTTCTTTTAAAACGGTGGCTTTATTGTCGCTTAAATTTGTCACAGCATTATTGATTTGCCGCATTTCGACCTTTCTCTTTGTTATCGGGCATTTTTAATAGTTAACACACACAAATATTTTTTTTTTTTTTAATTTTTAGGTTAAGACCACGCTGCTATAAAATTCTCCAAAATTTTCTCAGCACAATATTATTCAACAAAATAATTATCTCGTTTTATCCCATCAATCGTATATATTTTTGACTTTATATCCCACTTCTGATAATTGTCACTACTTTTCCGAGCGAAATCAATAAAATAAACTTTTGGTAATTCAACACGTTATATTCTTTTTTATTTATTTCTAATTACATTACTCCACATCAACACACAACCTTTCTTTTCCGTGTCTGACAGATTAATCCCCTGCTTTTCATTTTCATTATACATATTTATTTTAATTTCATTACACTGAACATTGGCGACATCTATCTATCGGCACCAATTCCACACAATATACTATTTCCACCATTATAATATTAATTTCGATTATGACAATAGTAATAAATAAATTGTTGTCTTAGGAAATTGGGTGTTTTGTTTCTTGTTATTGTGTTATCAATGCTATATGGAGTGAATAAAACCTCTAGAATTGTTAAAAGTCGGTTGTAATAAAAATGAACTTTTACCAAAAGAATTTTCGATAAATAGACGAAAAAATGCTTTACAGGATATAATTCTTAATTTCCTTATCCTTCAGGTGAACAGCGCTGATAATGAAAGAGGATCCAGCTTGTTTACCTCCACAAACGAAAAGTATTAAATAAAGCTAAAAACGCCATTACAAAACCAAAAACCTATAAAACTTGGTACACGTTAAAATGTTATTTTAAAATTACATTTCCCAGTTACAACAAAGAGTAGCAGAAGAGTAGGAAGAGTTGTCAGAGTGAAAGTTTTTCGGTATCAGTACAGAGTAATTTACTACGCCATCAATTTCGACAGAGTAACTTTAGAGTAGAGTAGTGTGTGCACGGAGCAAAATAATAAAGTCGGCTAGAACATTTAACACTAGAACTATCAACACGTCAAAATGACGGATTGTACAGTCATTACCATAAAAATAGCTACGACACTCAGTTTCTCGAAATCATAGCAGTCCTCCAAATATGTATTTTAATTGTCAACACTAATTAATCAAAAATTGTACATACATAATTAAAATGTGATGCTCTCGAACTATAAAAAACAGTTATAAAAATTCCGCCCAATTATTTATTACCAATTTAGAACAAACATTTATTTTTAATTTTAGAAGAAACTGCGGCTAACCTTCTTTCTAGGCATTAACATTATTAATCCAGAGACAAAATCATTATCAACATGCAGTGTCTTCCACTTCTGAAAATTAGGTCGCACGACGAGCTAGTGGTTACAAATTTCTCACTATTTTAGCCCACACGACATGCTCAAAGGGGTTTAGTCCAGAGGACTGTACTGGAGCTAACACAATTAATGAGGTAATTTCACTTATATGCGGGGGTTCAATTTACGCAAGATGGTAACTTTTCATCCGGAAATTATAGAGCGTGCTCAAAGAGAACAGACAGAAGCTATACTCGAGAATAAAATTACCCATATTCTATGAGTCATCTGGAAACCGAAGAAGGTGGGTGAATGGTTGCAGTTTTATTGCAATTTTACACATATGATTTTATCAACGATTGGGCGACACCTTGGAATTGACAAGACAGTGAAAATCATACTTTATATACTGTTAGTAACTCACAAAAAAAGATATAAGTGGATTGTATAATTTAATTGTTTGTTGATCTTGACTTGCATGTTTGCTTGACTTTTTTAACTGCGCTTTACAATGAACATTTACATTATAATATGTTGCTTTGTTGGTACTGGTAACATAAACGTCAATATAAAATCTCTTAACAATGCAATTGTAACCTCTCCAGCGAGGTGAGGGAAGATAGGATGCTACTACAATAATATTTAAAAACTTTGGTTTAACATTTATAAGGCCAAATCGAAAAGTGGTTATGAAAAAGATTCTTGCAAGGACACCCACGAGTCAGCTCTGTCGTAACAGGATTCCTCACTTATTTTCAAACTACTACAGTTCGTTTTCTAAGCTCTTGTAGTTAAAATTTTTAGGGAGCATCAGCATTATTCATAATTTGCTTTGGTCGACTGACTCATGATCTTGTGTGGCGAAAACTCCCTTCTCTTCCGAAGATTGGATTCTACTGTTTGAAATATGTCGACACGCTTGACTTATCAATAAGATAATCCTGGGCGTACAAATCTATGAATTATTGATGGCTGGCTCCTACCTCGGGTATCTGAGGAGTTGTAAATTGTTTTTGACTTTTTCAGAGCTTTTACTAACTTACAAACCGTAGATCCAACAACTTTAATGTTATGTGCTTCGAACTTATATACATAAATATATATATGGTATAAGTGGGATTGCTATCAGAAGAGTCTAACCGCGGTTAGGTATCAGATTGCAAAATTAAATCAATTATCACCCTATATTAAAATATTTGATTTGCTCTCACTTTCTCTTTAAATTATTTTGTACATACTTGAATTGAAAAATCTATATACAAGTCAGTCGAATATAAACTATTGTAAAGTGCGGTGTGCAGTTTACGGTGTGCAGTTTTATTTCTGTGGCGTTAAAATAATTTCCTACTTGGGGGCTCAACGGGGATCGTGATTGCGGTGCATCATATGCTTTTGTTCCCTAAAAGTGCTATCGGTGAACAATTTGAGAATCGACTAAGCAACAAAAATTAGAAAATTATTTTACTACGTTCAAACGTACATCTCAAAAGCGAATCTAAATTATGGTGCATTTAAAACGGTGTGAAGTTTGGTGGATCATACGATAATTCGTAACGGTGTAATTTGGTCAATCATTCGATAATTCGTGACGGTGCAAACTTTCGAAAGTTAACCAAAATTAAAAGTGGACGTAGTATCGTGTAGACAAAATTAGAGTAACGGTGCAGTGTAGTGAAGTGCGCAAATTAAAATACCGCAAATAATAATACTTAACATTTGAAATAGTGAACGGTCGAGAAGAATTTTTCTACGAAGCGTGGTCGTGTAGTATTTTTGATAAAGCGTGTTGCAGTAATAACGGTAACGGTGATATTGTACCGCAAGTTTACATCAATCAAATAAAATACGACCGTGGTGTGGAGACAAGCAACAACTAATAGGTTCATACTACCACAACAAAACGGTGTATTAAAAATAATTTGTTAACTAGTTTAATATATACATCGGGTCGCAATAAAAATAAACGTAATACGACTATTTCAAATACTACTGAAGATGATTTCTACCAAAAAATGGAATTGTTGTTTAAGCAGGCGATAAATAACGAAGGAAGCTTTGCGGATCGCCGGTCATCACAATTACAACAAACAGAAGTCAACAATCAACCAGTACAGGTGCAGCTTGGAGCAAATCAACCGTCAACCAGCACAGCTGCAGTGGAAAAACCAGACAAAGAGCAAATTTCAATAAAGCGGATGGAATTAAAAAATAAGGAAATTGAGCTTTTACGAATGGAGAATGATTTATTAAAAAGAACGAAAATAGTATGCATACTCAAACAGAATCAAGATCGCAATACCTATTCAAGAATGTTGAAGAATCAATGAATTATTACAGTGGTAATGATGATTATTCACTTGATAAATGGGTAGAAGATTTCAATGAGGTGTCTGGAACTACCAGATGGGATGATATAAGGAAAACCATTTATGCAAAGCGACTTCTGAAGGGTACTGCCAAAGATAGTTTGCGGTTGGCTGCAAGCATAGACAGTTGGGACAAGTTGAAGGAGCATTTGCGCACGAAAGTTGAGAAAAAAGATAACAGTTCAACGGTACATCGGAAAATGCTTGAACGCAGCAAAAGACCTGACGAATCATTCAAGCGATATTTAATTGCTTTAAGGGAAATAGCTAAGAAGGGGAACATCGAAAATGAAGCAATTTTTCAATATTGTATAGCGGACATAGATGATCAAGAAGTTAACAAGGCAATCCTGTACGGTGCAAAGACGATGCCACTATTTCAGAAAAAATTGGATATTTACAGCGAAATACAAATGGCAAAAAACAAAAGGTCGCAAAAAATGTTTAGCATAATTGCGGATAAAGGCGGCGAGAAGGAGAAAAAAATAACAAGTTTAGAATAGGTAAACATTGTTTTGGATGTGGAAGCACGGAACACTTGGGTGATAAGTGTCCAAATAAGGAGAAAGGCCCTAAATGCTACAACTGTAATGAGTTCGGGCATATTTCTCCCAAATGTCCAAAAAGGATGGAAGCAACTGTTAATAAGGTGTTATCGGTTCACGAAGAGGCAGTCAACCATGAGAAAGATGTTAAAAAATTAACTGTACAAGGTGTAGATGTTCACGGTTTGGTTGATACGGGCAGCGATCTTAACCTAATGACAATGAGAAAATATCTGCACATTGGGCAGCCAACTCTTATAAATCAAACAACTAAGTTTAAAGGAGCGGGTTCTAGAAATGTTTCGACACTGGGACTATTCCATACGAATGTGGAAATTGACGGAGAAGTATATAATACAGTCTTTCATGTCGTTTCAGATGATGTTTTGCCTTGCGAGGTAATAATCGGTAAGGAGCTTTTGAATCAAACAATAACAATTCTAACTCCAAATAGCATTATTATGAAGAGGTTTGTACCCGAACAGTTTTGTATGATAGTTGAGCATGGAAACAGACCTCAATTTAAGCCATATTAGAAACCACAGTCAAGCTGAGCAGATAAAAGACATTATTGTTAACTATACTCCGCATATATTGGGATTGAAAGATGACATTTAATTGAAAATCGTTTTGGTCGACGAGAAACCTATTTTCCAAAAGCCTAGACGCCTTTCCCCATTGGAAAAAGATATTGTGGACAAACAAATACGGGAAAACCTAGACGGAGGCATAATAAGGCATAGTACTTCAGACTTCGCGAGCCCAATAGTATTAGCAAATAAAAAAGATGGCTCAAAGCGACTCTGCATTGATTACAGGAAGATTAACGAAAAAATTATCAAAGACCGATTTCCGATGAATTTAATGGAGGATCAAATTGACCACCAGCTCCAAGGTGCTAAAATATTTTCTACTTTGGACCTTCAGAATGAATTTTTCCATGTGCAAGTGGAAGAGAACTCCAAAAAGTACACTGCCTTCATCACACCAAACGGGCACTACGAGTTCGTCCGTGTACCATTTGGTCTGTGCAATTCTCCAGCTATCTTTCAGCGATTCATCAATAAAATTTTCAAATCGTTGTGTGCACTATAAAATTTAGCTGAAAAAAATGGATTGCAGATAAATTGGTCGAAGTGCCAATTTTTATGTACCCGCATTGAGAATCTCGGATATGAAATCGAAAATGGATGCGTTTACCCATCGAAGGGTATGAAGGAAGCTTTACTGAAATTTCCGGAGCCAAACATGTTAAAGAAGATCCAGTCATTTTTAGGCCTAACGGGTTATTTTCGTAAATTTGTACAAGAATATGCCATTTACGCGAAATCCTTGTCCGATCTTCTAAGGAAAGATATGATATTTCAATTCGCCCGGCACAGAAACATGCATTTGAGAAACTAAACGAAGTATTGGTGCAAGAACCAGTTTTACGAATTTAGAGTACGAGTGCGGAGACACAATTACACACGGACGCGTGCAAAATCGGGTTAGGAGCCATTCTTCTCCAGAAGTTTGAGGGTGATCAACTCTATCATCCTGTTTTCTACTATAGCAGGAAGACATCAGCGTGCGAAGAGCGGTATAGCAGTTAAGAGTTGGAGGTGCTAGCAACTGTAAGAGCGCTAAAAAAATTTCGAGTGTATCTCTTAGGCTTGAAATTTGTCATCGACACACTGTGCTGCTTTTAAATATACGATGGAGAAGAAAGAGTTGACTTCACGAATAGCAGGTTGGGCCCTGCAGCTACAGGAGTTCGATTATACACTGGAGCACCGTCCATCACATCGCATGAAACACGTAGATACCTTAAGCAGGAGTCCTGTAGTCTTAACAATTGAAGAAACACAGGAAGAATAAAAGCTGCTCAGAAGGACGATGAACACATAAAAGCGATACTCGAACTATTAAACTCTGGTCCATACAAAGATTATGTATCTATTAATGGCATTTTGTTCAAATCAATTTTAGGTAGCCCATTGATAGTTGTCCCTAGAAAAATGCAAGCACTGAACCCAATTCCAAAAGATGATGTGCCTTTAAATACCTATCACGTGGATCATCTGGGTTGCTTGGTTGCTACGAAAAAAAAGTATAAATACATCCTTTGTGTAATTGACGGTTTCACCAAGTTTGTTTGGTTGTATCCGACCAAAAGCGCCACTACGAAAGAGACTATTGCTAAATTGGAGCTGCAGAAGGCGATATTTGGCAACCCAGATACATGCATTTCGGAAGGAGTTCGACGAGTATTGCGATAAAGAAGGTATTAAGCATTTCTCTGTCACGGTGGGGATGCCGTCAAGGAATGGACAGGTGGAGCGCAGTAACAGAATCATAATACCAGCTTTAACAAAATTAGCAATGTCAACTCCAGAAGAGTGGTATAAATATGTGGATATATTTTAGAGGTACTTAAATAATTCGTACCAAAGAAGCATTGATATACAACTCCGTTTCAGCTGTTAACGGGTGTAAAGATGAGGTGTCCGGAAGATGTCAGGATACAAGAAATCTTAGAGCAGGAGGCAGCAGTTTTGTTTGATGACAACCGAGCCGAACTGAGAGAGGCTGCAAAACAGAAAATAAACGCGGTTCAGGCCGAAAATAGGAAAATTTTCAACCGGAAAAGACGCAAAGCACCCTTATATAACCTTAGGGACTGGGTAATAATTAAAAGAACCCAATTCAGCGGCGGAAACAAAATATGTCCAAAGTACCTCGGTCCATATGAAGTAACGGCAGTAAAAGAACGGGGTCGCTACGATGTTTAGGAAAGTATCACAGACAGAGGGTCCTTTGAATACTACTACAAGTGCTGAGTTAATGAAGCCCTATTACCACGGCATAACGGATGATGATAGTGGAACGAGTGAAGGAGAAGACGGCGAAGAAGAGAACGATTATCGAAGGAGAATGTCATCTGAGCCAGATGAAAATCAGGACGGCCGAGTGGGATTGCTATCAGAAGAGTCTAACCGTGGTTAGATATCAGATTGCAAAAATAAATCAATTATCACCCTATATTAAAATATTTGATTTGCTCTCACTTTCTCTTCAAATTATTTTGTTTGGAGTTTTCTTATAATTAAAAAATTCAGATCCTCCTTTAGCTGGTGCCTAAAATAGTGACATAAAATTAGAAATTCGTATTATTTATTAATTAAAACTAATCGATATACCTCAATTATTACATGTTTCCCATCAATTGCTCCTATGCAATTGGGAAAATCCCATTTTTTGTGAAACCCTTTCGCAATATTAATAAAATGTTCTTCCGTAATTTTAGCAAACACTAAATCTCGTAAGGATTTTGTTATGGCAGCGGTGGTTTCTTGAATAATCCGATGCACAAATGCCGGTGAGCACTTGTACGATAGTGCCAAACTCCGTTGTGACTTGCCAGTAGCCAAATATCTAATAAAATATCAAATTACATATTAAAACTTCACTATAGCACAAAACAAATATACCTGTTTTACCTTAATGTTATAGCCAAACGAAGGTTCACACTTAGAGGGTCCCGTATGAAAGTATTCTTTTGAATATCGGCCCCAACTAACAACATTAACTCTTCCATCTTGGTGGCACTCATTCTCATGGAGTTATGAAATAGTTTCTCATCATCCAGAGATTTCATCCTCCCAACTATTGTGCTATGAGCACCACCTTCATTCATCTCCCAATATTTTTTTTTTTTTTTTGATTGGGGGAACACATTTTTCATCGCCAGAATCACTCTCAGTGCTACTTGCCATTAATTTCTCAACAGTATCCATTTTTAATAAAATTTAATTTTAATAACAATTAAAACACAAAGTTATAGGTTATGAAATCTCGAAACGTCAAAAATAAATAAATAAAAATTCGGAGTAACGACTTGTTGCTGTTTCACTCACTCTTATGTTATTATTTTTATTCCTTCCTCTTTTTAGTTTGACTAATTTTTTCGCCTCGCCATCGTGGAAACTATGCTTATATCACATTACGCGAGCACTTTTTCGATTAGCAAATCCGCCATATTTACCGAGTTGCGAATTGCGAATTGCTAGAGTATCGAGTATCTAGCCCATTGTTCTTCAGAAAGCAATAAAATAAATAAATACAGGAGTATTTTTTATGCTTAGAATATCATTCTATGCAAGTATTATATTATAAAGGTGTACATAAATTTAATTACCTTCCGAATGATATTACAACTGAGGGAAATTTAAGGAAACCTAATATATATTAGAGATTTTATTCAGAAACTGTTGTAAATATTTGTAAATTATTTTCGCATACTAAATTCGTTTTTTATTCCGTTTACCCTTTTTTTCGATAAAGGTAAACGCATTTACCGAATTTAGTATATTTACCTCAACTAATGGTTCGCAGCCTAAGTAAATGTTTTTGAACTAATAAAAACTAATAAGAATACTAAATAAAAATATTACGAAATTTGAACTAAACTTAATTTTGTAATTTGGTAAAAAATTCACTGCGGTATGAATCTATTAAAATTTCAGATAATCCAGGCCATATTTTACCCCGTCGTAGTGTCACAAACATGTTCACAAGTTACCCTTGACTTTGGAGAATCCATTGCACATAAAGTTCTTTCCTTCAGTTAGCAAAAACAACGATTGGTACTCACATCTACAAATCAGGAAACAAGCAAAATGCTTTCAATTAATTGAATTTCAAAAATGTAGGAAAAAGCGTCAGAAACAGCGGTCTTATTTATTTAAGTTACCGGGCTTCTGGTTAATAAGGTTTATAAGAAACAATTGAAATCAGTCAATTTGTTTAAGAAAATAAATAAGGTGAAATCCTTCACCAATCCCCAACGTTTATACCCTCATTCGATATATGGATGTACAAAGATACTAAAAAACAAAAATGTAAAACAAATGCGGCAAAAAAAAATGTGATCGGCAAATTTGTTTTATTGGAATTTAAGATAATGCGTTGGCAAAATATTTTTTCCCCCCGCCCCCAACAGAACCCATAAAAATATAAATAAAAATGTTTTTTTTTATTTTAACTTCTTTCAATTTAGGAAAGGTTTTGGTATTTTTTTTTCTGGTGTGCTTTCGAATTACAAAATGAAAAGTTTTTGGAAAGAAAAATTATCCATACAGACAAACACCGCACTCTCTGGAAAATGGTATAGCACTGAAAACAAAGGAAAAACAATATTGTCCATCTGTGACACGAAAATAAAATAATTTTTTTTTTTTTTTAGGTTTTTATGCAGTTTTCCATTTTTTGTGTTGGTTTAAGGATACCTACAAAACACAAAAAAAAAAAATTGGTAAAACAAAATTAAGAAGAAAAAAGGAAAACATTTTTTATTTGAAATTATCGTTTGATTTTTTTATATTTTTTGTTAGATGTCATATTGCGCTTGGCTCCATAATCGAAAATTTATATATTAGATAATAAATCAATGTGATTGATAGGAAAGAACACACAATGCAGGCACTACCCTTACTGAGGCTAATCTGGAAAGTTTGTGGTTTTAGTTTTACATTTTTTTTTTCTAATGTACGCTTTTACAAGTTTTTAAGATGGATCGGTCCAAATTATATTTGTATAAAGGTTGTTTTTAAAATTTTAAAGTAGATAGGTATGTAAATGCTTGCTAAATAAGCATACAGTTACACACTGCTTTTTAATCTATGACCATATCGATGCATCTTTTTAGTTTCGTTCGTGGCATCTGAAACATTTCGATTCTAACCAAGTTTTCGTTAAGCTGTTTTATTAAAATTCGTAGTTCTGCCGTGAAAACCTTCAATGATTTCTTCGCCAGCATATATAATTTTTACATACATATTCTACCTCTATCGATTAGATAATAGTTTGTCAGTTGGTGTAAGATTTCCTGACTGATTCCATGACACGCGCGCTGTTTTTAAGAAAATATTTGTCTTTGCTAAATTTTCTGCTAATATTTGTCTCTGCTAGGTTTTTTTAAATTTTGAATACAGGGTTTCCGTTCAAAACGCGTTTCAATGAGTTCTGACAAAAATAATTGTATTTTCAAAACAGACTAAGAATATGTCATCAACTAGCGTTGATAACATTCTGAAGTGTACAGTCTACGCGATTCATAATTGATAGTTGGTGCCAATTGTTAATTTTCTCTTAAAAAGAACATAACGAATTGTGTTGTGTCTTTTACGTTATGTTTTATTATAGAAGACGTCCGTCGAACGTTACATAATATTATAGCATATTATAGCATCTCAATAAAGTGTAGAATACTCGTATAGCATATTCAAGGCGCACATGGCACAGTGGGGCCGATTGCCGAAAATCTGGCCAAAATTCTGAAATTCCCTACTTGGTAGTGTAGCGGTTCACCCAATGAACCACTACAAACTTGGCGACACACATTCCACATGGAATGCGTACTGGGTTGACTTCTCCTTCGTGCTTGGCTGGACCAATCGCAGCACGACGAACAGATGCAAACAAACACAAAACAAAGTTGAATTGAATTTAATTAAAAAAATCAAAAAATAGTCTCGTCTCGGATTTTAGGATGACAACACGTCGTCATCACACTGGCCGCACGCGTGTTGTTTACAAAAATAAATGGTGGACCAAGTGACATAACTGCAACTTGAAATATATTAGGTAAATAAGAAATAAAATCGTTTTAAAACAACAATATTATTATTTTAAACAACAACATATTTAAAAGATTGCACAACATTTTAAAATATATAAAATAAAATAATTGTGTCTTTCTATTTTGTGTTATGTGACATCTGTCGTATAAAGTGACTTTAGTCGTAATAAACGACTAAGAGAATGGCAAAATTAATGTGACGTGACTATAGTCATCTAAAATGGCGTGACGGGACTATGGTAATTGGGGTATTACACCGTATATGCTGCGAGTCGAGTCGAGTTTAATCCTAGTTTAACTCTCACTATATACGGAGTCGAGTTAAACTCTACTCTAAAAAATGCACTATATATGCGTAGAGTAGAGTTAAAAAAACAACAACAAAATTAAAGAAAAATTCATCCACCAATATTAAAAAATATTCGTTTTAATTTTTTCAATTAAATTTATTATTTTATTTTAAATATCTTATTTATTAAGATTTTAATAAATTTTATGTATTTATTTTTTTATTTTTTCGAAAAAATGTATCCAACATTTCGGTGGTCTATCCCATAATTTTCATGGAATTTGATTGAAAATTACAATTTTTTAGACATAATGTCGCTGGAAAAATGACAATAACATAAATGGCGATCAAAAAATAGAATAATCAATCCTATGATCATCTGAAATGATATTCTGTTCCATTTTTTTTAACTCGGTTTCAATCCTATTTGAACTCTGCATATGTCTAACTCTGCAGTATATCGTCGTGTCCAAATAATAGTATTACATTTACAAATCGCTATTTTTTTGAAGAGGCTTTAAAGTGGTTATTGCTAATTTCGGCTTAATTTTTTTTTAGATAAAGTTCTTTCCAGAAAGTGTGGCAAGAATTTTATTTAAAAAGAATTAAGCCAAATTTAACATTAAAACCTTGACACGCCCTTCCAAAAAATTAATGATTTGCAGATGTAATACTCTTATTTGGACACGACGATATACACCTAGAGTTGGTTAGAAAATAACTCGACTCCGTATATAGTGAGAGTTATACCCCTATTCCCTTGGTCGTGTCACTTCATTCGACGTGATAATTGTCGCGTCACTTCTACCCCTATTCCCTTGGTCGTGCCACTTCATTCGACGTGACAATTGTCGTGTCACTTCAACTTTAAATTGGTATTCTCTTAGTCGATCGAAGTGATAATATAAGAAAATGCGACGTAAAACTATATCTGTCACTTCAAACGACAATTGTCGCATCGATCGACTAAGAGAATATCAAAATTTGATTGTCGGTACAAGTGACAAGTGACACGACTAAGGGAATAGGGGTGTTCGTCGTCTCTTAGTCGTTTGTTACGACTAAAGTCACTTTATACGACAGATGTCATTTCATTTTTACAAGTGACAGGCGAATACCATAAAATGGAAAGATGCAATTATTTTATTTTATATATTTTAAAATATTCCTTTTTGAATAATTTTGTGCACTGTTTTTAATATGTTATTGTTTAAAATAATAAGATTGTTGTTATATAACGATTTTATTCCTACTTTGCCTAATATATTTCAAGTTGCAGTCGTGTCACTTGGTTCGTCTTCAAGAATAGCAATTTTCAAGTGACGTGATACGACTATAGTCACATCACATGAAATGACACGACTATGGGAATTGGGGTGTACGATTAAACTCGACTCAACTCGCAGCATATACAATATAAAATATTTTATTTTATATATTTTAAAATGTTGTTTTTGAATAATTTTGTGCAATCTTTTAAATATGTTGTTGTTTAAAATATTAATATTGTTGTTTTAAAACGGTTTTATTTCTTATTTACCTAATATATTTCAAGTTGCAGTTGTGTCACTTGGTTCGCCTTCAAGAATGTCAATTTTCAAGTGACGTGAGACGACTATAGTCACGTCACTTGAAATGACACGACTATGGGAATTGGGGTGTAAAAGATATAGGTCAAATTACAAATAAAATCCTTCAAGAACAAAAAACTATTATTTAAACAACAACTTATTTAAACAAGTGAACAAAACTAAAACATTAAAAAAAAATATTACGAATAAAATTTCGCCTTTCCATTTTGTTGTAGTCGTCGTCGCTTACATTCAAGTGACATCTGTCGTATAAAGTGACTTTAGACGTAACAAACGACTAAGAGAATAGGAAAATTGATGTGACGTGACTATAGTCATGCAAAATGACGTGATACGACTAGACTATAAAAATTGAGGTGTGGCCAACACACGACTTTCTTTTACGAACAGAGAATTTTGAGAAATTTTATTTTTTTTTTAATTTTTAATTTTTTTTTTTTATTTGTTTTTAATTTTTGGAAACATTTTGTATTAAGTAGTTTTTTGTAAACCATACTTTTTAAGATATTTGGAAAATAAATTTTCTGAACCAAGGGAGTGGCCACTTCCGGTTAGCCGATTTGGAGTAAAATTGGGACACTGGGACCTCAAAACTTATCAAAAAAGCTCAAATCTGAAGTTTCAGTTCGTTTGGTTAAACCATCTGGGCTGTAGAGAGGACACAGACAGACTGACAGACATACAGACAGACACCATTTCGAAACCCACTTTTTCGGACTCAGGGGACCTCAAAACAAATAAATCTCTAAAAATCTCAAAGTCTAACATTTTCATGATTACTATACTTTATTTTACTAGAGTAAAAGAAAGTAAAAATAGGATAAAACGCCGTATAATATATCATATTACAGTGAAGATTCATGCCATTTTCATGGTTTTTGCAAAATTTAACCCACTTCATCCCTTATTAACAACCCTTTTTCGTCAAATAACCTAAATTTTATAACATTTTGATTTCTTTCTCGTTTTGTGCATTTAGTAAGGCCAAAATTTTTTTATTTTAAAATTTGCCAAATAAATCGAGGGTCACCTCGATTTTGACAGCTGATTTTGATTTTATTTTATAGGTAATACTATTAACTGCAACCTCTGATGACAGGACTCTACAGAACTATATAACTTTTTCAATAAAAACACGCTTCTTTTAAATATAATGTTTAAAACACAAATATTTTAAAACGTATTATTATATTAAACAGACCCCCAGGAGTTGATTCCACTTTATTTGATTAAAATTAGTTGCATTTTTAAACCTCTACGTACATTTTTGCACTAATGTCTTTTATTAAGTAATATATGTATGTAAAAGAACGACTGAAGCTTGAGCGAAGGTACTTTGCAACTAAAATTCCAAAGCAGGTAAGTGTTTTAAGACCCTTAGTGTATTACTAAAGCCAACCCAACGTAAAAAAAACCTAAATAAAAAGTTTTTTTTTTAAATTTTGGCCAGCTTTTTGGCAATCGGCCCCACTATGCGTGGTGCCAGATGTAAGATTTTAAATTAATAAATTGAATTAAAATAAAATTAATATAACTCACACGTAACACTCTCATATTAAAACAGACTTGCCAAAAACTCAACCAGGATACGAATTTCAGTCCAAAAATGTGCGATGTGCGAGTGCGAACCGAAAAGTAATAGTATTCGTAAAATATACGTGTATGCGAGCAAAAACATTTATCATATGGAAAGAAAAGCAATACGAAATAGATGTAGTCTTACTTTGGGAATTTTACAACAACAATGCCGGATATTTTCATTCCGGAATGAATAGTTTCAAAGCAAGTTTTTGTAGGTATAGAACTATTCTAGTAATAATTTTGAAAATTTTTGTTGTTTTTTTATTTATTTTTTAATGTCAATTGGTAAAAGTAAAAAGAAAATTATTTTCGGTTTTTATTTTGAGCATAATTTGCATTTTTTGCTATAAAAACAGATATTTGCAATAACCAGGGTAAATCACGGATTGCCGTGAGCCAATCTCTCAAGTCGCGAAGTAAATTTTGTGTACAACGGACTACTTTATGTGCTTATAATCAATTATCTCGTTACATAAACGCCAGCTCTGTGGCTTTTGATGAATAAAAATTACTTTAACTAATATTGGATATCAAGACACAGGTAATCTGTGCGATCAACACACATGAATTTTATTATAATTTATTATTCCTAAATAGTTGCAAATACCCTTCCTTTCTTATTTCGAATAGAAGAGTACCGAATATGTATTTATCAATTTAAATTATTTATAGTTTAGACATTAGAACAGATAACGCTACGTTAGAGGTCGGATTGCGTTAAGGTATATTTGGTTAACGCAAGTCTAGATGCAAGTATTACTTTTCTAAATTTTCAAAAATGTACAACAGTACGATTGGCTGGAACTCACAGAGGTCCCGCACTCAATGTCGCAATGGGCACATGGCGCATGCTGGCAAACTGAATCAATTTGGACTAAGACATGGGTGATAGACTAACGACCCATCAAGTTTAGAAAGTCTGGCGAGAACTATAAAACCCCCGAAGGATAAACCATAGAGAAAGAAAACGTGAAGTCAAATGCGGGTGTCGCTCTAGCAATAACTATGTAGATTTCTGGTATAATCGAGCTGTAAGAATTGCGAAATTTTCTGTGCCGCACAATTGATCATCCAACCCGCCGCGACCAACCGCCAAGTCCGCGCCGCAACCTACCGCAAATGGAATGCGATAGAACAAGCAGTATCCAGAAGTAAGACTGCAATTGGGGCTGCAACAGAATAGTCCTTCAACCAATAACCTGTAGAATATTACGTTAAGCTGTAATAAATAAAATAATTTAATTTAAAAATTTATATTAAATTCACAAACTCCAAACACTTACCATTGTGAAGGATCTTCGATAATTGACTAATAAAAAAACAAAAATCATAACGCACCATAAAAAAAGCCTGTGCGACTTGTGAAATTTGGGAATGTAAGCAGCAAAAAATTTAAACCGATTTCGCCCGATTCAATTATTTTTGATACTTGCGATGACAAAAATGCACTAACACAAGTAAAATATTTGACAAAACATAATCGCAAAAAGTATATTATACACCGCGTACGTATACGAAACGCACATCGCACATAGCACATTTTTTGGACTGAAATACATGTCCAGATACAAAGAACCAAACAAACAAAATATCTATTCACTTAAGTTACTTAGATGAAAAAATTTGTGACGGGCTAGATAATCTAAAAATATAACATAGACCTAATCGACAACACCACCTTCGAAATATATCTATCTAGAAGAATATCTCATTCAATCTGGAACCAAATTAAGGCAGAACTAGAAAGAACGAAGAAAATGTACACCAGCGGTTTCACCAAAGGTTCTGGTAGAACAAAAAGACAAAATCAGAGTATGCCTAGAGCCAATGCCGTCTAGAATATACAAGCCATACTACTGTCTACGTCACTCAATTTATGTCGACAGTTCAATTAATCTTCTGCAGATGGCATTAATGCTAGAAAAATGAAAGAGAACAAAACTTGAAAACGAAGAGATTAAAACATGTGAAAAATAAAAATAATAAATTAGTATTAATCCAAGCGCAAGAAAGTTGTATGTCGTGTGTTTTTTCCTAATTTAAAATTATTAATAAAAAATTGTTCATATAAATTTTTCCAACTCTTATTGTATTTTTAGTTAATATTTATTTATATTTAAATCATTATTTTATTAATAATATTATTAGTTTTAAATTATGCAGAAAATTAGCAGAGATAAAAATATGTACAACCTTCCTTTCGTACGCATGAGATAATACTAAATATTTTTTTATTTTTGAAATGTTTTATTCTTTGTTTCTCTCAACTCTTTCATTTTTCGAATGTTAATTGCCATCTAGGTTATGTCGCTGAATTAAAAAATAATAATTTTTGCTTTTAGCAGTATGGCTTGTATACTATATTCTAGACGGCATTGCTAGAGCCATCGAAAGTGAACAAAAACTTATTATGGAGACATTATCTCCTTCGACATTATATTCTTCATTCTATTGGATTGCAAGAAAGGGTTTTGGCAAATCAGAGTGTCAGAGAGGACATAAAAATACATAGATTGCCTTTGCCACCCCATGGCATAGGCTATATACATGTTTAAGAATTCCATTTGGATTGGTATCGGCACCAGAAATATTCCAATGTTGGATGGTATACCAAATGTGGAATGCTCAATGCATGACATTCTGGTATTCTGGTTCATTCAGAATCGCCCAAAAAATGTGGAATGCTCATCAAACATCTACAAATAGAAACGTTCGACAAAAAAATCATTACTTTTATGAGATGGATGAAACGGCTAGAATCGGCAGTAATAATTGCCAAAATCGAAGTCGAACAAAATTCATAAATTCATCTCAGGTAACCCGGGAACCCGAGGGACTTCACTATAAGGAAATTGCAGAAATACTCACAAAATTTTACGACCTCGAACCCTTAGAAATTGTGGAAAATTTCAAATTTCATTTACATTACCAAGAGATAAATGAGAATGTTGATCAATGTTTGGTATCATTACGAGGGCTAGCCAGATTCTGTAAGTTAGGAGATTAGGCATCTATCAATGGCACTGTGAAACCAATTTGTTTTTTGAATACGAAATTGATACGAAATATTGATAAATTCTCTAGAAATAAATCTAATATCAATAGTAAAATCGGACATTTGTCAGTGATGTGCTTCAGGTCCACAAGCGAATAGCAGAGACAATAGTAAAAGAAATTCAAGTTCGGATGTATTCGGGTATATTCAAAGAATCGATGGGTAAGTTTATCGGAATTCAAGCAACACTTAAGTTAAAATATGTAAGCTGTTATTTTAAAAAGCCACGATTATACCTATACCTTTCTCAATTCGTTCAGCAGTTGAAACGGAAATCAATAAGGTGGTCGAATATGGTATTTTGATTAAGGTGAATAGAAGCCAACGAGCCACAGTAATTGTACCAGTTTGGAAGTCTTCGAACAAGATACGTATTTGTGGAGATTACAAAGTAACGGTCGACCATCCCTCGCCGACTATTGAAGAACTTTTCGAAGATATGGCAAGAGGAGATAAATTTTCCAAATTTGAACTAACTCAAGCCTATTTGCAATTAGAAGTAAGCCAAGAAAGCAGAGAGATTCTGACATACTTACAAACGACTGTATCAGCCTTTCCGATTAATGTATGGTATAGTATGCGCGCATCTGCAATTTTACAGCGAGAAATGAATAAAATTCTCGACGATATCTCTGGAGTTAAAGTTTTGATTAACGACATTCGAATAACCGGTTCAGATGATGAAACCCACATTCAGCGACTCAAATAAGTTCTTCGACGGCTAAGTGTACAACATAAAAGCGAATTTGAATTCGGCCAAATGCAATTTTTTTGCCGAAAAAATTGAATATTGTGGTTATCTTATCGATCGAAATGGAGTTCATAAAACTAAAGTAAATGCAGGGTAGGTACAGTTACTGTTTACCCGATAAATAATCTATTAAAAAATAACGTTCCTTTTTTATTCGGTAAGGATTGCGAACATGCTTTCTTAATGGTAAAGACAAAAAGACAATCCACCGAGTTTTTAGTGTATACTACGACGTAAAGAAACCATTGCTACTTGCGATGGACGCATCACCTTACTGCGTTCAGCGTCTCATTTAATATGGATCGGAAACGTTAAACAAGACCCAACCAGCAGCAATATTCGCAAATTGATAGAGGCGTACGCAATTATTTTTGGTGTAAGAAATTTTTCCATTAATATGCGATAACAAACCAATAATATAAATTGTTTCCACAGAGAAGGGTATGCCCACAAACTCGGCTACACGAATGCAGCATTACGCGGTATATTTGGAAGCATTCGATTATAATATTCAATATCGAAATAAGAAATTGCCCGCAAATGCTGATTCAATGTCCAGATTACGTTCCCAAAGGCAAGATGATTCTATAATTGAGGAAGTTGATGCAATAGAGATATTACCTGTTATTGTTAAAGACTTGGCGAATCATACGGCCAAACACCAAAACGTAAAAAATTTGATACAAGGACTATAAAATGGTTTAGAGTGGTATCTACAAAGAAAAGATTTGGCATAGAACAAATAGAATTTTCAACAGGGCTGTTTAATACGAGATATACGTAGGTGTGTATATTCCAAAATCCAAACCCATTTTGGGATATCTCATCCCAAGTCGTCGGCCCGTAATAATTGTTGGTGGGAGACCGTTAACAGGGACACTGAGAATTTAACTGAAAATTGTACTTTATGTCAAATGGTTAAGCCAAGTTCAGTTAAAGTTCAAACCCCTTGTTGGGAACCAGCGACTGAACCGTTTCAACGAATACACCCAGATTAAGCAGATCCTTTTCTATGTTATTATTTCTTCATAATGGTTGATGCTATTTCTAAGTGGCCAGAAAATAAAATGGTATCTAATATGACGGTCGATACCACCATCAACTTATGTTTTGTTCGTTTTACAAAGTTCCGAATTACTTCTTTAATGGTAAGTGACCGTTGTTGCATTTTTAAAAAGTACTACTAGGCAGAGCACTATATTCAAATATTCTAACAGAAACTAACATCTTTGAGTTGCAGCAGCAAGGATATTCATACAAATGTATGTAATATTTTACTAACATATTGTAATACTATACATCCGGCAACCGCTAAATCGTCCTCAATGATCGTGTTTAATAGACAAATAATACGTTCTAGGTTAGACAGAGAGAGAAAAAACACGATAAAATACGAAGTTTTGATGTAGATTCAAATGTTGCTGTTCGGGATTATATTTCCAAAGATAAAATGAAATTTGGAAAAGTGACAAAAATTAGGCAAGTAACATTATTTAGTTGAGCTGAACGATGGGAGAATTTGGAGAAGACACGTTGACGTTGAGAATGTACTTTATACAGATAACCAATTACTACGTTTCCATGACAGAGTTAACCCAATTTAAGAGTTTCATTGACATTTTGAATTGGTATAATTATTTCTTTTTGACAGATAGAATCCCTTCTAACCCTAATACTTTCGTTGGGTTATGTTGGATTAAGAAACTTAATGAAAATCCTAAATTCGACATGTTTCCATGATGAGAAAATTCACTTTAATCATGCTTAACTCCATCATGGAAACGTAGTAAATGTTAGATACAAATTCTGATAGTGTTTCTGACGCACTTATATAAAGACAGAGTGAAAGTCGTGATTTAATTGAATTGCCGACAGATAGTGGTGAAGGTAATCTAAGTAGTCAAAATCCACATAGTGATGGTACAGCCGCACCACCTTTGTCTGACAATAGTAGTAATATTATAGCAATAAGATTTGTAGATCATAAGAATATGCATTATATCCCGATGATACTGCAATGTATACATCCTCTAGTGGCCCTGATACTATTATTAACATGCTTCAACTCAATATTGATGCTCTTACAGCTTACTACATAAAATGGCACATTAACCTAACCGGTGATAAAACGCAAGCTACTCGTATATTACTCACGAAAAGAAGGCAGCGAGATATCTACGTAACAGTTAAACATAAAAATCAATGATTCAGTTTTACAATGGAATTAAGTTTTAAAAACCATGCTGAATCGGTTATAGAAAAATCGCAACAAATAATGAGGGTGATTTTTTATAACCTGAAACTTACAAATATCTCGAAAAATAAGCACTCTACGGAAAAAATGTCGATGATCAAAATTTAATCATTCCGCGGGGAAATATCTTAGGGGAACTTTGAAATTTTAAAAAGGAACCCCCATTTTTATTGCAGGTAAGCTTTGTCTGAAACATTTTTTTCGATTCATGATTGATGGCGCTGTATTCAACGAAATTCAATTTTTTCGATTTCTCCAACTGAGAACCTACGATTCTGCAATATAATTGCAATAAAAAAATACCACGTTTTCATTGTAAATACTCGAAATTAGTCTTAAAACAAACTGTAATTCTCAAATTTTCAATTACTTTTCAATTACAATTCAATTCAATAATGTAATTGGCTGGTGAATAAACTACTTTTAGCTTGAAGTAAGAGCTCAAAATGATGGCCTACGACTTTAATGCCCTTACTAATCGCATTTAAAACAACTGTACACAACAATAACGTGGCGGCCGATGAGTATCGATTAACTGTTCCGTGGCTTATTGTTGTAAATTGAATTAACGTTTATGCTTATGTCGCATTGTAGTGTTGTACACATGACTGTGTATACGAACGCACCCTGTATGTGCTATATATTGCATTATGTATAGTCGCCATTTTGTAATAAATAAAACACTCTCTTTTGTTATGTATTAACTTGAACTAACTGCGTTTTTATTTTCTGTGCACACAAAGCCTAATTTCTACATACAATAAAACAATTTAAAAAAATTTAAAAAAAAAAAAAAAATTATAAAACCATGGCGTCGGGTTCCTTGCCGCTTATAGAAAAGTTGAATGGACGCGAAAATTACGATTCTTGGAAGTTTGCTGTACAGCGTTATTTGGAGCACGAGGATTTATGGGATTGCGTGATAGGTAAAGGAAACGATGAAAAAAGGGATACGAAAGCGCGATCCAAAATAATTTTACGACTGGATCCGATAAATTATGTGCACATGCAGGCGACAAAAACTTCAAAAGAGGCGTGGGACAACTTGAAAAAGGCATTTGAGGATACTGGTTTAATCAGACGTGTTGGTTTGTTGCGCGTTTTGATAACTACAACGCTTGCAAAGTGCAGTTCAGTAGAAGAATATGTGAACGTGATAGTTACTGATATTACAGATATTAAATTGGAGTCAATTGGAATGCAAGAGAGTGACGAGTGGGTTGGTGTTTTGTTGTTGACTGGCTTGCCCGAACAGTATAACCCCATGATAATGGGAATAGAAAGCAGTGGTGTAAAAATAACAACTGATTCTATTAAAACCAAACTCCTTCAGGACGTAAGGAAAGAAACCACCAAATCATCTGCGATGTTTAGTCAAAATGTTTTGCAGCATCAGACGGGTCAAAATCATCAAAATTCGAAAAACCAGAAGCATAGTGATAAGAAAGGACCGAAGTACTATAATTGCAGTAAATACGGCCACATAAAACGGGATTGTAAACAGGACAAGTCAACGAAAATCGGGAAAACAATGTTTACATCGTTTTTGGCGAATCACGTTAATGAGAGTGATTGGTATTTTGACTCCGGTACATCAGCACATACCATATGGTAAAAAGCTCTAACAATTTAAAAAATATTTCGACTCCACTGATTACACAAATTTTCACGGCAGACAATGGAAAATTGGAAGTTGGCGTAATGGGAAAACTTGAGTTGGATGTTGTCGTTGGACGAAAAAATTCATCTGTAAATGTCAAGGACGTATTATGTGTACGAAATATTTGTGCCAATCTATTGTCGGTGAGCAAGATTACAAGTCATGGAAATGTAGTGATTTTTAATCGTGATGGATGCAAGGTGATTGATTCTGCTAATAGTGTTATTGCTACAGGGACACGAGTTGGTGATATTTATCGATTAAACATACAGTCAAAAACTGTCTTGTCCATGGCAGTAAATGCAAAAAACGACGAGTTTGTTCTGTGGCACCAACGTTTGGGGCATGTCAACTATGAAACTTTAAAGAAAGTTAAACATATGGTAAATGAAGTGAATTTTTGTACGGGTAAAATTAATACTTGTGAAGTTTGTTTGAAAGGAAAGCAAACAAGGCAATGCAATCATTTCCAAAGAGTGTCACTAAATCAAACGACGTCTTGAGTATCATTCATTCGGACGTATGTGCGGACCCATTGAAACGGTGCGAAGTATGTGTTGGTATTCGTAGACGATTTTTCTCGGAAAGTGTTTGTTTACATAATGAAAGCGAAATCTGAGGTGAAATAACATTTGAGGAATTTTAAGAGCCTTGTTGAGAATCAGACAAATCGGAAAATTAAAATTCTGCGAACGGACAATGGCACTGAGTATGTGAACAATGATTTGCTTAGTTTCTTGAGAACATGCGAAATACGACATCAAACAACTGCTCCCTATTCACCGGAACAAAATGGCATCGCGAAAAGGATGAATAGAACCCTTGTTGAGAAAGCTCATTGCATGTTAATAGAGGCTGGTTTACCGAAAAGTTTTTGGGCGGAAGCAATTTCAACAGCAGCATATTTAACAAATCGGGCACCATCTCGAGTAGTAAAAGATCAGATTCCAGAGGAAATATGGAGTGGACGAAAACAGAGTCTTAACCATCTGAAAGTTTTTGGAAGTAAGTGTATGATTAAATTATATGCCAAATCGGAAGAATGCGTGATGCTTGGATATTATGACGACTCTAAAGCTTATCGCATGTATCATCCTGTCAAGAAGACAATCGTGAAGGGTCGAGATGTTGTATTTATGGAAGACCAACGAATTCAGGTGACTGAAGATAATAATGTTCTAGGCTATTTTGATCCATTCACAGAAGTACAATCAAAGCCTGCTGAAGCGATCAATAAGAGTGCGTCTTCGATGCAAGAATTGAGCTTGGATTCGATTGTTACCAACAATAACATTTCTGAAACAATTAAACGATAACTGGGACGAAGAGGATAACGCTAGCGAGAATCAGGATGTTGTATTGGATGTTGACGATGATGAATACGGCCCAGAAACTGAAATGA
Organism: Tipula vernalis; assembly: GCA_958295665.1. Taxonomy (NCBI): domain Eukaryota; kingdom Metazoa; phylum Arthropoda; class Insecta; order Diptera; family Tipulidae; genus Tipula; species Tipula vernalis. The sequence continues at coordinate 161,329,160 of OY282558.1, forward strand.
GTAGATCGTTGGAACCATTAAGAAAGTCATGCAGAATTCCAAAACCGAAGGTCTATAATGATTTTGTATCGTATTTATCAAAATCAGTTGAATCAAATGATCCTGTGACAGTAGAGGAAGCATTATCGAGGTCGGATGCAAAATTGTGGAAGTCAGCAATTAAAGACGAGTATGATGCCTTAATTGAAAATGCAACTTGGGAATTGACAGACCTGCCTTCCCGAACTAAACCTATTGCTTCCAAGTGGGTTTTCAAAACCAAAAGAGATGACGAAGGTCGAATAATCCATCATAAGGCTCGATTAATAATAAAAGCATACGCGCAGAAGAAGGGCATTGATTATGAGGAAATGTGCTCACCAGTTGTGAGATATAGCTCGGTACGTTTTCTAATGACTTTGGCAGTGAAATTTGATCCCGACATAGATCAGATGAGTTAAAACGAGATATATACATGTTGCAACATTCAACCCACAGCCATTGGCCCATAATGAAAGAGTGCCCAGGGCATTTTGCATAAGCTCACTAAGGGTGCCGGGTTATTTCCAGTATCAGCAACAGGTCATTTATGACCAAGTTCCAAGTAGGGGGACAGTACGCCACCCTGTGGCGTACCTCTGCTTGCAAATCTTCTGACGGATGATTCCCCAAAACTGGCATTTATGATCCTGCCTCTTAGCATCTGATCTATCCAGTCCTTGAGTGATTCATCCACTCCCAGATCTGAAAGTGCCGGAGTTATAGCCCCTGTAAGCACATTGTTAAAGGCCCCCTCAATATCCAAGAAGGTTACCATTGCGTAGTCTCTATATTCGAAAAAATTGTCAATGAAAAATACAAGAGAATGAAGAGCAGTCTCTACAGATCTCCCCTTGCAATAGGCATGTTGAGATTTAGACAGCTTTTCCGACACAATCGTGCTTCTAATATGAGCTTCTATTTGTCTTTCCAGTGTTTTAAAAAGGAAGAAGGACAAGCTAATCGGTCTAAGGCCTGTGGGATTGCAGTGTGACCGTTTTCCCGCCTTAGGTATGAAAACAACCTTCACTTCTGTCCATTTACTAGGAATGTGACATAGTTCTAGGCTGCCTTTGAAAATTACCTCTAACCAGGAAATTGTTAGATCCGTAGTTTGTTGAATATCCGCAGGGATAATACCATCGAGTCCAGGCGACTTATATGGTTTAAAACTGTTTATCGCCCACAGGATCTTTTTTCTGCTAATAATTTGGCGGGGAAGGTAAGTTTGCCCGCTTTTCAAAATCCCGCCTTCAAAATCCCGAAATCAAAATCCCGATTTTGAAAATCCCGCCTTTTGAAAATCCCGCTTTTCAAAATCCCGCTTTTCAAAATCCCGCGTTTCAAAATCCCATTTTTCAAAATCCCATTGTTCAAAATCCTGCTTTTAACCGAAAATAGTTTTATTAATTCGGGCGCGCGCCCGAATTAATAAAAATATTTTCGGTTAAAAGCAGGATTTTGAGCAATAGGATTATGAAAAGTGGGATTTTGAAACGCGGGATTTTGAAAAGCGAAAAGGAGGAAAATTTAACTAACATTTGAAGAAAATTTGCTTTGTTTTGATTGTTAAATATTTTAGTAGATATGTTCGTTGTTGTTCATAATGTATACATTACATACGTACAAGTGGAAGGGATTGCAAGAAGAGGTGAGTTAAATAATTACATTTTGTGATGCATATGTACGCTGTTTGTGGATGTACGCATATGTACGCTGTTTGTGGATGATTTTACACATGACTGTTAATCTAATTAGTTGAAACATTTATATAACAAGATAGCTATAAAAAATAATAGAATGTGTTCACAAATACATAGTTCAAGCAGGATATACAAAAAAGATTAAACTCGATGCACTTTATGTTACAATTTCGGTGGTCAGGTGTGAAGTTCCTTGAGGGATTCTGCCTTGGGTCACCAAACCTGAGCAATCAAAAATGCAGCCGAACCAAATTGCTGGAGGGCTCTAGCAAAGGTTAATAATATTTTGCCGGAAAACAAAATGGAAAAGGATAGATTGGGCTTGGTAGAGGAATTAAGTTAAACTCACTGCCTATGCCGGATAAGAGATCTTTGCTCCTCTATAAGCAGGCAGTGGAGAGACTTGGGAGGTAAGGCCTGAAGACAGCCTTGGTGTTATTGCTAGAGAAGAGATCCCCTTTCTCGACCGAGGGTCTGAGAGTGAGTTCCTTCAGAAGCTTTTTGAAATGCATTTTTGAAATCCTGCTTAAAGATACGGACAGGGTAGAGGCACCGAAGTCGAATGGGGCACGCATAAGCTGATCTGAGCGTCCTGAGGATGCGGACAGCCAAGAATGCTACGATTTCTTCACATCAACCTCTATCACTGTAAGGCAGCACCAACCGTTCTTCTGCTCAAAATTTTAAAAGAAGTGACAGATGTTGTCTTGATCCAAGAACCGTCACTGGAGACCGGTGACCTGGGCTCAAGACTCCCAAGCTTAGATTAATGCTCGTGAAAAAAGTAAGGTTAGATTTAGTCGTGTATTCTTTTTAAAAATAGTCTATGCTGTTTTCTGCTTTCAAATTACAACAATGGAGATGTAGCAGCGGTTAGAATTGAGATCGACAAACATAACCTCTGGTTAATATCAGCTTACCCGGCTTATGAAGGTTAACATTCCATCGGTCAATCTAATTATAGAAGCGATGTAAATTTTCATCACATAATCTGGGGAAGTAGGAATTTAAATGAGCGAGGTGAGTTACTTCTTGATTACATTTTATGTACCAACCTTCATATAAGCAACATAAGCAACAAACTGTCTTTTATAACTAAGAACGGACTGGAGGTATTATATAGTACCCTTGTTTCAAACTTTATGATGAATAGTCTATTATAAACGATGGTTCCGGAAGACCTTCCTTCTTACTGTTATTATCTTTAATTGGAAATGGACATGAACATGATATATCCTAAAACTCGATTAGGACACCTTTAGAACCATTCCGGGTAATTCACTTCCAGTCCCGGTGCCAAAATTCCAGAAACTGTCCAACGCTTCTATTAAAGCGATGATAGGCCCTATTCCTCTTAGTCCTGTACTAGGCGTATGGGTCAATCTCGGCCACCTTGATGATGTTAGAAGATTCAACAAACCAATGAAAAATGAAAGAGACTCTTTAAAAAAGCAAGGAAACAAGAGCTGCTGTGGTCTGAGACTACTATAAGGAAGTCCTCAAAACATTCAAATATGAATTCGGAAGTGTCAAGAATTGATCTTCTAGACTATACAAGGTAATAGGCAAGAAGCCTCGTATGTCAAATTATTAATAGAAAGAAAATTCTGTTTGCGATAAATAGTTTAAACCAAATCTGATAAGTTACCCGGACTTCATGGTAATATCCTTGCGGATATCGAACAGACTATATTATAACAGACCTATTGACTTAACCATTTCTTGGTTAGAAGTGATTTTCAAAAGTAGCCTAGAACTATCTCACATTCCTAACAAATGGACTAACTTGAAGGATATATTCATATACCTAAGACGGGAAACGTTCACAATGGAAAGGCACATAGTAGATCTAATTAGGTGCGCAATTGAAAACTGAGATAATGATGATTTTCATCGAAAAATATATTTGTCTCGTTTTCGACAGCAAATTAAATTAGAAACCTAATGGGAAAGGATGGAGGCTACAGTATTATTTCGTACTGGCTCTAAACCGCAGTAGTCAGACCCATTCTTTTGTATGGGGTAAAAGTCTGCTCTGGACAAAACTGCCAACAAAAGTTGTTGATGAAAGTTCAAAGAACAGTTTCAATATAGATTAGTAGTGACTGTTAATAGCACTATTTTTCTATTTTAATAGAATTGTAGAGGCTAACGGTTTCGGTAACTCTTACGTCGCTGCGCTCCCCCCGCTTAGCCCTCCGAGGGGCTTTAAATTGTACTTCGGGGGACGTAGGAGCCGGGATCAGCAAACATGTCGCACTGCGTGCCGCACGTAGGAGCGGATTATATAGAATTTATTAATGACACCTACTAAAATGAAAAATAATTGCACTATTTTGTTATGCAAGATTTTGTAATTGCAACATTTTGTAGTTGCAAGATTAATAAAAAAAGCAATATTTTGTTAATGCAACATTTTGAAATGCAATATTTTATATCGATCCCAGAAAAATTATTTCACTAAATATTCATTATTTCACTATAAAATAATCAAATAATCAAATTTAATAATAAAATTAATTTTATTATTAAAAATAATAAAATATTAATTATTAAAAAGCGGGATTTAAATGCGGGATTTTTTATTCTTAAATAAAAGCGGGATTTTAAAAAGCGGGATTATAAAAAGCGGGATTTTGTAAAGCGGGATTTTGAAAAGCGGGATTTTAAGAAGCGGGATTTTTTTTTTCTGCGGGATTTTGATAAAGCGGGATTTTGAAATGCGGGATATCGTTACGACCCCTAATTTGGCATATGAGGCTACTTGCCCTTTTACCTACTGATGTGCCAGGTACAGATTCGGAACAACCAGGAAAATGAGTCTCCATCAGAAGTTCCAGCGATTCCGCACTATTAGTAGTCCATATCCCATCCGGCCTTTGAAGATAACTTGGGATGGAAGGACCAGTTGCTAGTACTTTGCGTAGCCGCATCTCCGAAGACTCCTGAATTTTGCCACAGTTTGGTCTCCAAGAGCTGTTCTTGGCACTTCTCAATTGATATTTGTAAATTTTGAGGACTTCCTTATAGGAGTCCCAGTCTACAACAGATTTTGTTTTCCGTGCTGTTTTGAAGTCTTTTGCATTTTAGTTTGTTGAATCTCCTTGGACCACCAGGGTGGCCGAGATTTAACCATAAGCCTGCTAAGGGGACTAGAGCCCAATACACCTTGAGTGTGACTGCACTGAAACCATAGTTGATTAGACCGTTGGTTTTTCCAGTACAGTCAGTGACTCCCTGTTTAAGATGATAACAACTAACCTATAGTCAGCCTTTGCCTCCTCGAGCTTGGCAACTTTCCAGTTGTGCGTTGGCAACCTGCAACAACTGGAGTATCACCTTCGGATCACTAAGCTCCGAAGAGATGTGCACCCTAACTCTTGGTCTGCTGGGGATCTCCTCCCTATCAATCACAGCAAGGCTAGCTCCGGGCCATACCTGGCCAAGTCCCCCCACTGCCTTCTTATAAAGCAGCAGGGACCTCTGATCTGCACAGGCAGTCAGTTTTACCTGATTTCTGTGCCAGCCCGCGTCCCGACAAGTCGGAGCAGGTCCTGGATTTTCCAACATGACTTTCAGATAGGTGGTGGCTAAGGCCCCTTCCACCTTCCTCCAATTGGCGGGTGTGCTTGCGATTTGTCAATAACTGCCACAACCAGCTGATCCTTGAGGACCTCGTTAAAAGGCCTCATAGTGGTAGCATGGAGTTTTGTCCCCTTTGCGATCTTAGGACTTTCCTCCTGAGATCTATTTCTTTTAAGCTGTGAGCCAGCTGAAGGGCCTTCCGACATTTTCTCGGTGACTTCTTTTGCCCACGCAAACGTGGCTTTGTCTTTATCCGTCCTGTCTTCTGGCGAGATGTTGTTGATCTTTTCCAGGGCCCTCCAGGCCTTCCTCCCAGTATTATAGGTTGCTTTTGAGGAACCAGCTTCATTTGTGCTTTGATCCCGCATTGTATTTGTATACTCAGATTTGGTGACCCCCTCCACCAGCCTCGCTTGAGCTTATGTCCCGTTGTTTTTTTGTAGACTTAGAGCCAGGCCTACAGACCCGAGTCTCTTTGTCCACATTTTCCGGATTTTTTAAAGAGCCGGACTCTTTTGGTTGTTGTTTAGTTTTATTAAGATCCATAGTTGTTCCCACGAGTAGCGGTGAAAGAAGTGTCCATCTATGCAGAGATCCGCAGTACACAGATAAGGCTACTTAATTCGGAGGGTGCCAAGTATCCGGATCCACCGTTAACGACTGAGCTAGTTTTAAAACTGGGCCCCCAGTCTGGTCGATTATCAGCACGGTACGATTAACACCTTAACCCAGCCCAGCGATTTGTTTAAGGTTGACTCCTTTAGCGCCGTGTTTTAGCCTAGAAGCCAAAGAATCAGCAATCTAGTTACGAGCGGTCACCACGTGCAGGTAACAAGAGCACTTGTGGAAGTTGCAAGTTACGGAGCTGGCCACAAGTGCCAACTTAAATCCTCCGAGCAACTTCACACCTGACCACCTTTTTTGATTCACCTCCAAAGGGATTTCAGTGAAACTATGATATACAATTTTTGTTTCCCATTCCCGCGGATTCTATAATCGACGTGATTAATTAATTTGAAAATTCTTATTGTGAAATGTTAAAAAGAACATAAAATTCTAAAAAAATATTTGAAACCTTTTTTAATCATTTGTATTACTGTAATTTTCCCTCATAATTAATTCGTAAGCTGGCATAAATACACTTTTAGGGAATTATGGAAAAAAGAATACGGTAAGAAATAAGAAAAAAAGTATTGCAGTTTTTTCCACAATTCCCTATTCGCAGGGGAAACCCAGAATAGGGCCATTGGTAACAAAAATATGAAAATTGGCGTCGGGTGAGGAAAACATACAATAAATTTGACGGTTAGAAATCATTTGCATTTTGATATTTTAAAGAAATTGCGCAAAAATATTTGCAAAAAAATCGTCACACGTATACGTATTTTAATAATCCTTTTTTGGCTATCACATTTTTAAGTATTTATTTAAAAATATCTCAACAAAAATTTAATTAAATTTTTGTAAAAAATCATCACGACAGGTCGCAAAAATCTTACTAGATTCTAACTAGAAATTAGAAAAATTCCATTCGATACTGGTAGCCATGTTTTTGAATCCAGCCAAGAAGACACTTAAAGTTTTGATATATGTACAATCAAGTTATGCCTTTTTGGCAGCAAAAATGATTGTATGACATCTAACAGGTCGTTGCAATTTCATGTCTACACTAGCAACTGTTCGAATTTTAATGGTATAACTCGATGTTAATGGCAGGTGGAGAGTAGTTGTAAGACGTTGGTAGTTTACAAGTTGATTTAGTTTGATACCTGCCCATCAAGAACTATGAATTATACTGTTGACGCGGCACATAAATATTTAAGAACAAGTTATTAAAATATCATCACTACATCCGATGTTTATTTTATATAAATTTTTCAACTGAAATATTTTTTTAAACTAATTTATGTTCTTGAAAAACAAAAGTTTTACTTTCATATTGCCAAAAATTCAGACAAACGCCTGCTGTGTCAAAACGTTTAAACTCAACAGCTTCTTAATACCCAAAATTTCCACAAACATCAATAACCGGCAAAATATAAAAATAACGTGATTTTTATAAAAAGTAAAATAGAAATGAATGTGTACGTACCGTCTTCGACGGTACGTCTATTTGTCCATGCGTGAATTAGTTTGATGTGAAATATTATTTCATTCCTCAAATTTGCTTTGGAATATAGTGCGGAAGCACAATTTTTATTTTATATATATGAATTGTCGTTTTAGCCATTTCTGTGAATAATTTCAGGAATTATTTTCCTGCAAATTGTTTTACCGTGAATTGTTTTGCCACTAACAGGGCTTATTATCGGGTTGAACTGAGTTATATGCAGTTTTTGATAAAATGTATGCGTTTGGCGGAGTATTGGTTGAGAGTATTGAACTCTGTAACTTACACCGAAAAAAGACATAAAAATAAAAAATCGTTTGAAATTAATATTGAAGCTAGATTTAACGCCGGTACCTTCCAGATATGACTAAAGCCTTGCCTTTCAGTTGCAAATTCTGTTATTTTTGAACAGAACATCTTTCCCGATAAATCGTTCTTCAAAACAATGTAGTGGTATACTGGAACTTGAACAGTCATTCCAGTCTGGTTCCAGTCGTTCCTTTGAGTTCTGCAGCCATCCATTTATTTCTTTCAATGATTTTTGAAGAACCACATTCTTTCTGCAGCTTATTGTATTTTCTAGAAATGTTTTCCAATCCTACTAAAAGTTTTCACTTACTTCACTTTACTTTTTACCTCTTAACTGGTTAACTGTATCTTAAAATCCTTTCTTCGAATTTATCGCCGCTTCGCACTACTAGTCTACTACCAAATACTAAGACCCCTAACAGAAGACCGATTAACGATTCTATAAATCGGAAATAATCGTAAACCAATAATCGTAACATCAGTTGCTATTTGCTAACAGGCCAAATATCATTAATGAAATCATAAATTAGATCGCCTACAGAAGTTCAATTACCCCGGTATTTACTAAACAACTTAAACACGCAAGTATTAAAAACAAAACAATTAGAAAACCAAATGAGTACGTCATCATTTCATCAAAGCCCATTTCATCAAATTCTCTTATCTAGTCCCCTACCTAAGCAACAGCTTTATGTTTATTTTCCAAATATGATGACTAACCAATCCAAAACTAATTTACATATTAAACGAATATAATATCTTCAATGCACATACATATTACAAATAGACTACTAAACATTTGTTTACATAACAATAAAATAATATTATCCAAAACATATTCCGTATCCTTCAGATTTTGACAAATTATTTGTTTTGATATTTGCAGTTTTGCACTGATTTAGCACAGAAGCGTATTCGTGCTATAAAAATTTTAATTACCAAATTTATTACGATGCTCAAATTTTATTAATTTTTCTGGTATATCGCAAAATTTTACTGTTCATTTCATTTATGATAAATATTTGTGAAAAAATATAACGAAAACAGTATCAACATAATGAAAATTCATTCAATAATTTGTATTTTCATTAATCCAACCATAAAACACAAAAATAAATCAGGCAACTCAAAATATAAAATTCGTGGCATTTTTCTATAAAATTTTATTTTCATCATGTTGGTATTTATAGTATGAATCTAGCCGCCATTTTTCCTGTTGAAAAAACGCGTCAAACGCGTCTTCATCAAATGAATTTCCATTTATTTATGAATGTGATTGAGAAATAATTAAGAAAAAAATTTGTGTTTGATTATTTGTAAAATTTATTATAATTGTTTTGTATAATAATTTGTGTGGTTATATGTTATCAAGTTGTTTAGTAATAAATAAAAGGGTTATAGTTAATTGGGAAGCAAATATAGAGCGCCTGAAGAATGACTGAAACCGGGAACTTTCAAGTTGATCAGCTGGTTTGGTACGTGAATTATATTAAATTTTTGGCCCTAAATTGTATCCACATAATGTGTATAATTGTTCTGTGTATAGTAAAAATATTGCGTACTAAATTTAATAATTATAATTGCACAAGCAGTATTGGGAGTGAATAATAAATAAGAATGATATACATAACCCCACTTTTGGACGATGTTATGTTTAAGAATTTACCCGGGCTTTTGTGATGTTTTTTAAATGGGGGCCACACTCAATAGCGTTAACCGAATAATTGATGTGGATTTCAACATTTAATTTTTGTCAATTACGATAATATTATTGTTTGACCAATTTGTTTATGTTGTGTTGCATCAAGTGACGCTAATTTTTATTATTTTTTTTTATAGGGCGAAAATGAAGGGGTTTTCCCCTTGGCCAGGCCGAATTGTAGAACCAATACCGGATTTAAAGGGACAACCTAAAAAGAAAATACCTTCACAGTGTATATTTTTTTTTGGTACACTTAACTAGTAAGTGTTTTGGTCTTCAAGTCTAAGTGACGCACCCATTTTATTCGCTTTATTTTACTTTTAATTTCAGTGCATGGATTGAAGATTCAAATTTAAAGCCATACGAAGAGTTTAAGAGTAGACTGATCAAGTCTAGTAAGACGACAGCGTTTAAAGATGCATGCGAACAAATCGAAGAGTACAAAAAGGATCCAGCGAATTTTAACAAACGAATCGCAGATTTAATCGCACAATCACAACAACCAAATGATCAACCGCAACAACGCGATATCGACGAAGAGTTCAATAAACTTCGAGAAAATGATGAAATTTTAGATGAATCAGGTGAACCGTTACCGCCCGAAGAGGAGCCCCCTATGACACCAACCCCTAAAAAAGCGGTTAAAAAGAAGCCCTCATCGGAAAGACCTTCGGCCAAATCGAAATCAGTCATAAATAAAGCGAATAATAATGATGGGCAAATTACGACCCCACCGGCAAAACGTAAACGTCGTAATACAGACAATAACATATCGGCTGATTTACAACCAGAAAATTTTGAAATTAACAATGATTTTTCAATAACACGACGAAATCCAGCTTCACGTTTATTAAATCGTCCAATAATTCCGGCGGGACGGCCTGATTCACCCGATCTCGATCTTGAAGCTGTTTCACAAACTTTACAAACCAAAAATATTATACCATCCGATTTAACATTCGGTTTTTTGGGACTCGGGATAATGGGACGTGGAATTGTGAAAAATTTATTAAATTCGGGACACAAAGTTATCGTATGGAATCGTACATTAAGTAAAACTCGTAAATTTGAGGTGGCTGGTGCTGAAATTCGTAAAACTCCCATGGATGTTGTGGATGCTTCGGATATTACATTTTCATGTATATCGGATCCCAAGGCGGTCAAAGATGTAAATATATTATTTAGATGTTCTTAATATTTACGAAATAATTTAATTAATCCTACTTGCAGATGGTTTTTGGAAATTGTGGAGTACTTCAATGTCCCAGTTTTATTAATAAGGGATACGTTGAAATGACCGGAATTGATTCAGAAACGTCACAAGATATCGCTGATGCCATACTATCAAAAAATGGCCAATATTTGGAGGCTCAGATTCAAGGATCAAAATTTGAAGCGGAAGAGGGCACATTAATTATTTTAGCAGCAGGCGAACGTACATTGTTCAATAATTGCCAATCGTGTTTTGAAGCCATGGGTAAAAATTCATTTTATTTGGGTAATATAGGAAATGCATCCAAAATGAATTTAGTATTACAAACAATATCGGGAGTCACAATTGCCGCCTTAGGAGAAGCATTAGCCCTAGCCGATCGTGCCGGCCTTCAAATCAAAGATGTTATGGAAGTTATTAGTCTAACGAATATGTCATCGCCGCTTATACGTGACAAAGGAAACCGTAATTATATTTTGAATTTTTTTAACCAAAATGTGCATCAAAATCTAACCTGTTGCTTTTATTTTGTTTTTATTTTACCATTTCCGAAGTTATCGTTCGCAATGATTTTGGGACACAACAACCGCTGCAGCATTTGCAAAAGGATTTACGTTTGGCACTTGAAATGGCTGATGGTCTAGAGCAGCCGCTTCCTCTCACGTCATCGTGTAATGAAATATTTAAAACCGCGAAGCGGCAAGGTTATGGGGATCATGATTCTAGTGCGGTACATATTACATCTAGATTGTAACATACATTTTTATTAAAAACCGAAAATCGTTAAATTCTAAGAGAAAAAAATCTATTAAAAAGAATGAAAAATCCAAATGAAAAATAATTAACTGTTATTTATTATTGGTTTTAAAAATTTTCATTAATTTTTCTGTTTCTTTGGTTCAACACTTCTGTCATATCTCAATTTTTTTTTAACTTAAAATAAATCCAAAGAGTCGTCTAAATTTTTAAAATTCAAAAATTTCAATAAAATAAGTGCAATTTTTTCTCTAATTTCTCATATTTTGTATAAGTTTAGTATAATTAATAATGTATTTAAAAAAAGAAAAATTAAGAAATTGAGATAAGACAGAATAATGTAAGTCTTATCATATACACATAAAAAAAATTGACTGAAATTTTTTTCTTTTTTTTTTTTTTTTTTTTTTTGTTTGTTTTGGAACTGTAGTTATATGTACGAAGTAATCCACACTCTGATGATCATCACCACCATTAATCCCCCCCCAAGAAAACTATATCTAACTAAAATCATCAGAGTTACTATATTTTAATACATACATAAATAAAAAGTAAACCAACCGTTTATTATCTTATATACATATTAGTTTCAAGTTATATAAATACATTATTTTTTTTTTTTAAATAATCAATTTAACGATAAAAACCTTTTCTTTTATTTTTCATTTTATAATTATTTTTATTATAAATATACATACATACACAATTATTATAAATTTAGCAAAATGAAAAATTTTATAAAATTTTTTTTTTTTTTTGTAAACTTTTTTTTTAAAACGTAATTTTGGGTTTTGGAGAGATTTTTCTGTTTTATTTTATAAATACATATTTTTATTATTAATATAAATTTAACCAACAACAAAAAATTATATTTTTAAGAGATAATTGTGTAATTTGTAGTTTCAATAATTAAAAAAAACGAGACAACATAAAAGAAAAGTTTACAATAAAAAAATGAAAACAAAGTAAAATGATGAGGAAATATGAATCATCATTAGTTAGTACAAGAAAAATATGTGTTTTAATCATATTTGGCTAAATTGTTTTCAATTATTTACGGCGTAGAGGAATTTTTACAATTTGAATTTTCATTAAACGATTGTTATTGACATGAGCAATCACCACATTTATGTATGCACTTCCCAAATGAGTATCCGAAATTTAACATCAAACCTACCATGACCGAGTCATTTGACCCGTTTTTAGAATTTCCTACATTCAACACAATTGCACCCCCCTTAAACATCACGACTTTTTCAATAATATTCGTACAATAAATTTTTCAATATTCACTTCTTTTTTTTATTAATTGGTTTCTACGAAAAGTCTGTAGACTATTTCACGTGCCACAATCGGTCATTTGACCTGCCTTGGTAGGAATAGGAATATATGAAATGTCGATAGGTTTAATGTTAAGGATTCGCAGGCCTCGTAATGACAATATACTCTTTCGGGTGGGCTTCACGTTTTAGAAAGCTTGTAATAGACGGGAGTGTTACCCCGACCTATTATAGAAAGTTGTCCATAAACCTGGTCCCATCGCGGCATTTACCTGCAGCTCAAGCCGGCAAAGGTAAAATTTTTAGTCGTGGGTTTAATGGGAGGTTTTATGAACCTTGTTATACCGCAGGGGGTTAGAAAAGAGGGTGATCATGAAAAGATCACAAAGGACACATTCAGAATAAAAGAAACTTGGAACCTGCCTATATTGACTAGCTGAAACGGGATCAGCATTCCAACATGGATGGACAAATTTTATTGGCCTTAGCTTCAACAATCAAAAAAAAAACAAACATATAATTCCCTGTAGGAGGGATTGGTTAGTGTTAGAATTAGATCAGTAACGGGTAATTAACAGAAGAGCGGCGGAGCATTAAAGCCCACTTCCACTCGCCTCTATTGAGGCCGTTAATTATCCCGCTACCGATCGGGCCCCTTTTAGTTAGTTACCATTATACTCACCACTATTTTTGAGTTGAATAGCAGCTTATCTCTTTCTTTTCTTGTTTATACGAGAAATGATAAAACTATTTATCTTGTTTGTAGTTTTTATTAAAAAAAAAAAAATTAGTTTTAATAATGTTTACAATACCAAACTTAAAACTTGAATTCCTCTCGTTTGTGATTTTTGGCCACTCATCAGGCAAACTACCTAGATTTTATTTAAATTTATCAAACCGCAATAAACCATTTGGCCAAGACGCGGAAAATACCATTATTCGATTCTCAAATTGTGAATTCCATATTATGTTCGATCGGAAGTAATCACTGACGCTTCGCTGTAGTCATCGAAGTTGGAGATTAGGTAACTGTAAAAAACGAGTAACGAATGTAAAACTACGAGTTCTCGTAATTGCGATTTGTTGTTGTGTTTTACTCGTACACTTTTTTAAGTTGTACGATAGACAAGTCGTAATCGTAATGATAAAAAATATTTTTTTTAAGCGTTTTGTCGCAATTTCGAGAAACTCGAAGCTCGTAATGCTTACATAATCGCAACCGGGACCAGTACAAATTTGAATTTTAACCAGATTAGAATCCCTCTAAACAAAGGGTTTCGTTTTCGATACAAAAATGTTGTTTGTTATTCATACAAAACAGAATTTAACTCCACCGATAAATAAGAATTCATTCCACCACAAGAATTGTAATACCCCAAACACAAAAGCGGCGCTATACGCCTGACCTCGCTTCTCTTCGTCTTTATGATTTTTTGTAACCACATAGACGCCGCTAATTTGACAGTTATTTACAGTTAATCAAAAAAGTATTGGCACGCTACGTTTTCTTGAACATATAACCTACTTTCAAATATATTTTATAAAATTGTTTACAAAAAATGTGCATAACCTTTTCGCAAAATGTGTGTACATCCATTCTTTCTCATATTTAATTTTTTTATTTTTTTGTAATAGGGGTTTTCCCTGAACAACAAGTTTTGTATAGAGAAAAAATAACATCAAAAAAGTATTGGCACAGAATTAGTTTTTTGATTGTTATTGCAGAGTTTAGTTGTGCTAAAAATTATTTGTAAAAACTTTCTGTAGCCCTGTGCTTGTTGTTTGTTAGAAAAATTAAATTTTATAAAAATTAGTGATTTTTTGGTTTTCTTTTTAAAAAATCACAATTAGAATGACTAAAGGAACGGAAATATCTTTAGAAACGCGAAAACTTATTATTAAATTATATTTAGAGAAGAAATCATACCGTGAGATTGGATCCATAATAGGAAGAAGCTATTCCAGTGTAAGAAATATAATTATAAAGTTTGGAAAGACAGCTACATTGCACACAGAAAGACGGTCTGGTCGACCAAAAATAGTTTCACCCAAGGAACAGCGGATTATCGTGAACACCATAAAAAAAGAACCCAAGTATTCAGCACCAAAAATCTGCCAACAGATGTTTCAATCAACAGGAAAAAAATCAAACCCACAAACTGTTAGAAATGTGGTCTATCAAGCTGGTTATCATGGACGTTCTGCGAGAAAAAAACCACTTATTTCAAAAATAAATAGTTTGAAGCGCCAAAAATTTGCTGAGAGACATGTAAATGAGTCTGACGAATTTTGGAAAAATGTTGTGTTTAGCGATGAAAGCGAATATAACATTTTTGGCTCAGATGGGCGTTCCAAAGTGTGGAGAAAGAAAAATGCAGAATTTAATAAATAAAATATTATTCCAACCGTCAAACATGGTGGTGGTAACGTGATGGTGTGGGGTGTATAAGTTCTTCAGGGGTTGGTAATTTAGTTTTTATTGAATCTAATATGGATAGGTATGCTTATTTAAATATTTTAAAAGTAAATTTAATTGAAAGTATTAAAAAGATGGGATTAGATGAGAAAAGTTTTATGTTCCAACAAGACAACGACCCCAAACACACATCAAAAATAGTCAAAGAATGGTGCCTTTATAACATCCCCAAGCAGTTGCATACCCCGCCACAATCTCCAGATTTAAACCCAATAGAACACATTTGGGACTTATTGGAAAGACGTATCAGAACACACACAATATCCTCAAAAGATACTTTGAAATCAGCGTTATTAGAAGAATGGAGTAAAATCAGTCCTGAAGAGTTGGCAAAGTTAATACTCAGTATGAAAAATCACCTGCAAGCAGTTCCATCTGCCATACTTAGGCCCATCTTCTTAAGGTGATACCACAGAAGAAAGATTAACCAGAATAGACATTGCGTGGGCCAAATTTTTTTTTCATCTTATACCGATTTTCCATCGTCAATAGTATAATAGCATAATATTATAATACTATTATACTATTATTCCTTGTCGGTTTTCCATCGCACGCGTTGAAGTTAGCACCAATTATAGTTTTTTTTTATGTGAACGTAGGTATAATTCTTATTTTGAAAATGTTAACGTCTATTCAAAATAAAAAAACGATTAAAAATAACCAAGCATACGCATTAGTTGTGTTTTTAAAAAATTAATAAAATATATGGACTATGCGGATACCACCAAAAAAAAAACAAAAAAAAAATCGAATGGTAATTTAGTGAATTGTCAAAATAATACACTGTCAGATAAATTTACAATGTTAAAAATACAATGTGCTACCTTTTTTTTTTTTTTTTTTTTTTAATTTAAAATAAATTTTATTTATTTATTTTATGTAATTACAATCTAGTCTCCTGGACTAATTAGCAATTTGTTTCTGACTTAATTTACTAACTTAAATTAATCTATGGCTTCTTCCCATTGGCATTCCATAGTGTTTGGTAAATTGATGTAAACCACATCTTTGTTGTGGATTTTAGATCAGCATAATGCTGCTTAAACTGACAATCACACCAGCTCAAAAGGTTTGGTTCTTTTAAGTCTGCGAACTAAATTCGTGATGCTTAGGAGCTGAGTTGCCTCAATGTTCACATGTTGGCGGAGCCTTTCTTCATGTCTCCGAGCTTTTTCCTGGATTTCATTTAAGATGAGGTTCATTTTAAGGTCCCTATGAAGGTCATTGTTCCTAACATACCAAGGTGCATCAACGATGTTCCTTAATACCATATTCTGAAATCTTTGGATGATATTTACGTTGCTCTGTTTGGTACAACCCCAAAGCTGAATACCATAAGTCCAAATCGGTTTCAATATTTGCTTATAAAGTAGAAGCTTGTTGTATGTTGATAAAGAAGAGTTCCTTCCCATCAGCCAATACATTTTTCTGTATTTAAGTCTTAATTCTTCACTTTTCTTCTTGACGTGTGCTTTCCATCGTAGTTTAGCATCCAGGGTCATGCCGAGATACTTAGCTGTGTTCGCATGCGGTATTATTTCCCGATTTATGGTAATCGGAATATGTTCGATTCGTCTGTTTGTAAAGTTGATGTGAACTGATTTAGCTTCATTTAGTTTTATTCTCCATCTTTTTGTCCATTTATATATTTGAGTTATAGCTGATTGTAACTTCTGTGTTGATTCTTCGTTGCTTTTTCCAACAGCTAAGATCGCCGTATCATCTGCAAAAGTTGCCACTGTGTTGTTTTCTAATGTAGGAAGATCATAAGTATATAGTAGGTATAAAACCGGCCCTAATACACTGCCCTGTGGAACTCCTGCATTGATTTCTTTCAATTCAGAAAATGTATCATCTAACTTAATCCTGAAGAACCTATCTTTCAAGTATGATTCTAGTATCTTAGCAAATTGCATTGGTAGAAGATTCCTTAACTTGTGGTTAAGTCCTTCATGCCACACTCTATCAAACGCTTGTGCAACGTCTCATCAATTTGCTACCTATTATATTTTTGATAGCTAAATATTATATTTTGTGAAATTTATCAACCAATTTTAATAATGTAAGTTCTGATTATATTAATTAATGTTAATTATCAAAGATTTTTTATAAGATAAGATCAATTACTAACTAATTAGGATGAAATTAGTAATATAATTAATACCTAATCTATAAAACAAAACACTAACTTATACATTTATTGTTTTTTGCAAAAGATTAAAATTAGAAATTTTCCGGCTAAACCAAAAAATATAAATCTTACAGCAAACATTAACAGAATTGCCAGTAAATATTACCTGCATATTAGTGATGTGCTAAATCGATCTTTTTTGTTCTGTTTTGTTATTTTCTCATATGATTTTTAACGAAAAAGATCGACTTAGCCCATCTCTACTGCATATTACCAAATAAATCAGACTACGAAATACCAAATGATGACAGCGATATATCTTTGTCTGTTAGTAATAAGGAGATATTTGAAAAGTACAGTGCAGATGTGAGCATGATGACGTTGCAAAATTATTAGTAAATATTCTATTTATTAGCATTAATTTTCTAAAAATAATAATAAATTCGGTAATTTTCAGACGAGGAAGCTTTCAACATGCGGACGAGAAAGTGTACAAAAGGCAGTAAGAAGATTAATTAATAAATTGGGAAGTTGAAACAACCGCATTTCGGGCCATCAATCTTATAATGAATAAATTATTTAAATTCAAAAGCTGTTGATTTTTTATTTAAAATAAATATTTAAAAAAATATTTGACCCAAATCACAAAAATTTCACGACCATTTTCCCGCAAATTTTGTCGCAAAGTATCAAATAATTACACACAAAAATGTTATCCATATTTCACAAATTTTTCATCAATTCGTCACATAAATGTTATCCAATATTTGACAATTTTTTAACCAAAACGTTTCACAATTTTGTCGTAAAATTTGTCATTTTACTATGGAAAAAATGTGGATTAAAAGAAAGAAAAAACGATTAATTTTTCACAAAATATTCCACAAATTATCCACAAAAATTCGACAAATTGATCGACAAAATTGTCAAGCAAAAAAGTGACAATTTGGTGATTTCAGGGTACCGTTTGTCGACAAATTATTCACAAAAAATTGACAAATTTTTAAACGATTTGGTCGACAAATCACAATTGAATGTCAACTTTTTGTCGATTTTTTGTGACATGTGGTTACTGGGGATAGTAGTTAATACAAATTATGCTGTCAACACAAAACTTGTCAAATAATTTCACTAACTACACTGTTAAGGATTCTCAATTTTTATTATTTCAAATCAAAACCAGTAAACCAAAGAATACACAACCCAACTTTCTCTTACCTTTCGGCAAATCAAGGTCAAAAAAATGAGTCCAAATTTTTCCATACAAAAACAGCGTTATGTCTCTTCTGGTTGTATTCTGTGGTTATACCTTAAGAGGACATGACTTGTGAGGAAGCCAGTAAGCAGCATCAACTCAGGTTTCCTAAGTTCAAGACACTCCTTACCTCTGACAGACGAAGGTGATATAAATTTATTCGCCTGTCGCAAACCTGGAATTCTGCGCCAGTAGGAGGACTTTTGAACATCCTCCCAGCGTTTTACCGCTGCTCTAAGGTGCCCCTTAGTGACGCCGCAGAAGGGTTCTGGTCCAATAAATGGAGAGGCAGAACCCTCACGGGCGAGGCCATCAGCTGCCTCATTTCCTTCGATTATTCCTTACTATCGACTAACTACACTGTTAAGGATTCTCAATTTTTATTATTTCAAATCAAAACCAGTAAACCAAAGAATACACAACCCAACTTTCTCTTACCTTTCGGCAAATCAAGGTCAAAAAAATGAGTCCAAATTTTTCCATACAAAAACAGCGTTATGTCTCTTCTGGTTGTATTCTGTGGTTATACCTTAAGAGGACATGACTTGTGAGGAAGCCAGTAAGCAGCATCAACTCAGGTTTCCTAAGTTCAAGACACTCCTTACCTCTGACAGACGAAGGTGATATAAATTTATTCGCCTGTCGCAAACCTGGAATTCTGCGCCAGTAGGATGACTTTTGAACATCCTCCCAGCGTTTTACCGCTGCTCTAAGGTGCCCCTTAGCGACGCCGCAGAATGGTTCTGGTCCAATAAATGGAGAGGCAGAACCCTCACGGGCGAGGCCATCAGCTGCCTCATTTCCTTCGATTCCAGTATGACCTGGCACCCACATAAGTGTTACCTTATTTGAGCCTGCCAGATATTTAATAACCTTTAGACAATCCCATACCACCCTTGACTCAACGATACAAGACCTAAGAGCCTTTAAGGCCGATTGGCTGTCTGATACAATATAAATCTTTGCATCGTTTAGGCCTTTTGCTATGCCTATCCTAGCGCAAAGTTCTATAGCATGTACTTCTGCTGGAAAAACGGTAGCATTGGTACCCAAGGACTTCGAGAGAGTAGTGCCACTCCCGTGTATTCCTATCCCCGCCCCATCTTCCGTTTATGATCCATCTGTAAATCATACCATGGACCCTCGCTCAAAGGATGATCCACCTACACTCCACACATCTCGGTCAGGTAACCTAACACAGAATGGTTTGTGGAAGTCCAGTTTAGCTGGCCTATAGTCGGAAGGCATTCCTATGGTAGGGTCTGTCTGAAATTCCTTAAGGATTTCCAGATGACCCACCATATTGCCTGGTTTGATATTTCCTTCCGCCTGCATTTTCAGGGCCATAATTGCAGCATCCTTTTTAACATGCAGCTGTAACGGTGTCAGTCCGAGAAATGACTCCATCGCAGCGGTTGGACATGTTTTCATTGAGCCCGTAACACCGATGCAGGGTAGATACGCTGAACCTTATTCAATAAGGTTTGCGTTGCCTTCTGCTCAGTTTTAGGCCACCGTATAACCGATGCGTAGGTGACCATAGGCCTAATGATTGTAAGAAATGACCAGTAGATCATTTTTGGTTGTAGTCCCCAAGTACGCCCATAGAGCCTTGTTGGCTCTATTTTAAACTTTCAACAAATGTTGGTTCTAGTTCAGTTTTTGATCTAGGATAACCCCTAGATATTTAATCTCGCTGGATAAAGGAACAGTAGTACCGTTTAACGAGGGAGCTGTAAGCGCGAGCTTTTTCCTCCTCGTAAAAGGAACAATGACAGTTTTGTTTAGATTGACACTGAGCCCTTCCTGGTAAGGAAAAAACGTGTAACTTATTTGATTAAAACAATGAAAAAAAGATGTAAATATTATGTTCCACCTACAGATATTTTTGACAATTAAGGGTAAATGTCTGTACTGTATTCACTGGTGTCCAAATAAATTCGAAATGAACCATCATTATGCGAAAAAATTATTCAAAATTTTATGAAAAGATTGGCAGCCTGCGGAGCTAGCAGAGGAGGTCACTTGAACGATATTGTTTTTCATTATTAATCGGAACCAATGTACTTTAATTTCCAATAAAAATAAAGATTTTACACAATTTATGTCTTTTATTTAAAATTTAAAATTCTTCATAGATAAAATATTACAGGTTTTGGAAGCCGATTATGATCCACTAACATATGCGGAGAAATGCCGGTGCGGGGAAATCAAAGCGGATCATGCCAATTGGAGTAGTAGCGGTAAATTATATTTTTCGTAATTACCTAAAATTAAATATTCAGATGTAACCCGCCTGTCCTCGATTAACTGGGAAAATTTAGGCGTCCATCCCGGAAGCAGAACAATTTTAACCTAGCTAGGAACAGATCCCAACTGTATTCCAAATTAAAAATAAAGGCGACGAATTAAAATTAGTTTTAATTATTTATTAAATATATATTTTACATTTTGTTAAAGTTCTCCAAATAAATACAATTTTTAATCTTAAATTAATATGTGTTTAGTTTAGTAGTGTAAAATCATTAAGGCAAGTATCACTAGTGTCTAACAAATTAACGTCGTCCAACATGACGCTCGGTAAATTCATTAGATTGCGATTATTCTCGTTGGCGGCAGGTACTGCGTTTGACGATGTTGGAGATGAAATTGATTTCACTCGTTCAACAGATGAAGTTAAATCTATTGTGTCGATCTGAAATTTTAGAATGGAATAAAATAAAATATATTAGAAACCTTAGTAAATGCATATAGTTCGATTTTTAGATGAAAAAAACAATAAACATGCGCGAGAACAATAAAACCAAGTCCCCAGTTATACTTACAATCCTGTATGGATATTTTACACCACGTTTCGAAAATTCTTTGGTTGACTTATGATCACGGCGTTTCAGAGGTGTTTCCTGGAACATAAATTTTAATTTTCTCGATGAACACGGTTCGCGTTTTAATATAGCAGCAAGGAGGTTCACTCAAATACTGAGTTTTTTAATATATACTTTTTGGATTAATGCATGCAAACGGTACAATATTTACATTAATATATAACCAAATCTGTTCAATTTCTAAACATAATTTAGGTACATTGAAAAATTATCGTAACTACAAATTATAGGAAAATCGTTCGTTCAATTGATTATTTTACGTTCGCCCGAAAAACATAGTTATTTAGGGGCTATGATTTGAGTATTAGGAATTTATAAAGTTAAAATATTGAATGCACAGGAAGATAGGAATATCAAATATTTTACAAATTCTGGCGCTAAGAAAATTTTAATTTGTTAGGAAAATGTAAATTTAAGAATTGTAAAAATTCAAAATATAATCTCGGAATTCAGAAATTTTAATAAATTTTTGTTCTAAAAACATTGCAATTTAGGTATTTATTTAAAAATTTAGAATTAATTTAAGTATTTAGCAATCAATAGCAATAGTTTTTAAACATTTTAAAACGATAAAACCTTAAACTTGTTTTACGGAATTGAAATTGAGAAACTCTGAAATATTGGCGTTTAGCAATTAGAATTTGAAATCAAGGAATTTGATTTTAAAACAGTTAGGAATTTGGAGTTATTGAACTTATAAATTATGGACTTTAGTTTTATTTTGTTTTCGTATCTATGAATATTGGAATTTTAAAAAAATACTAACTCAGTTTAATTATAAATTTGTATTTTAGGAACATTGGAATTTAGTAACTTGCACATCTATTACTTATATGAAAATTGCCCTTCCCAAGTATCATACACATGCATGCAACAAGATTAATTAATTATGAAGGAGAACTTTGAAAAAGCAAATATTGGTAAGTAACAGATAGTTTATTCGTTTTTATTTAAACGAACAAGATATAGTTCGGTGTTTTGAGATTATCGTTCCCTCGAGTCATACAAGATGATTATACTTTTCATGTATCACTAATAATATTTGCAGTTGGTTGGACAAACAAATTTAAATACGTCATCACAAACAAACTTTCTACTTATAACCTTACCATATCATCACTTGACTGCAACAAGTCAAGTCCTGATTCATTTGATTCATTGCCGTCGCGCCTAACTTGAGTCTTCTGCAATTCCTACGAAAAAAAAGAAAGCCAAACCATTAAAGCTAGAAATAAAACAATAAAAGTGATACTTACACTGCTGCTATTAGTACTAGAGTATCCAAGACAAACGATCACCGAAGATGAGGAACCGGGTCGATTTTTTATCGCCCCCTCAATCACAGAATACCCGCTTCGTTTTAATAGTAGCGTATCATCTAAATCCTCATCGGATTCATGTTTAATGAATGATTCATATTTCCCCGTAGGTGACAACCTTACATTTGCGTTGTTATATTCTACGGCAATAGGTTGATTACGATTTTTTAGTATACTCTTGTAAATAGGTTCTTTTGAAAGGTATACCGGATCACACCCAAGAGTCACCTTCGGGGTTTCAAATTTATTCATATCCAAATTAATTTTGATATTCTTAGTTAGTTTACTAAATTTATTTGATGAACTGAGCGTAGCTGCTGCATCAATCGAGTGTTGTAATTCGAAAGAGCTGTCCAAATTTAAATTTTCGGTTAAATTTGTGAAACGAGTCCGTTTCGAGACACTACGATTTAACTTTTTGCTTGATAGCAGGGCAGAGAGTAATATTGTGTTACTATTCGAACCCAATGTACTGTCCGACTGATGTTTAACGGTTTCAGATTGGGCGACAAATGCATCATTTAGGTTTGTCCATTTAAGCCGGGGTGTCATCATGATGTTGACTTTCATTATTGCAGTAATTCTCGCCGTTGGTGAATCCGCCCCCAACTTGGTTTTATCTAATAGGCCGTAATCATTTGAATCCTTGTACTTATTGATCGAACATTTTAAATTAGTTAGCTGAACGGAATTTTTGTTCAAACGGATCAGATATTGTTCTAAGACATTCGCATTGATTTGTAGATTTTTTGCGTTCACGCTAGAGTGATTGAAGAACTGAAGTTTGATCTGACCTGCATAGAAAAGAATTATGTCGTATAGATCGATTAAATTTATCGTTGATTTATTCGGCAAGAATAAGTTCGCAAGTTTTGATTTGATTAATTTCTCAGAGCAAGAGTCGAGGCTCGATTCGTTGTTGTATTTGGCGAGGAGGAGAGTCGATTTTTGAAGGTATGCCGAGTCAAATTGCACTAAGGACGTACTATTTGTGTTGATTTTTTGTTGGACGGTTGTTTTGAATTTATGCAGGACGGTTTTGTATTTCTCATAGTATAAGGTTTGATCCTCGAGTAAAGCAAAATGATTGTTTATAATTTGGGTGATCTCACGTTCATTTATCTTGGTCGAATAAAGATCGAATTTGATATTGGCTGCCTGCAGATTTATAAGCGAGTGTAAATGGTTTCTTAATGATAAATTAAGATTTTCTAGATTTGTAGCGCTTCCCATGTACTTCTTTACCAATTTAGCGGAACTCTCTTGCCAAAGCTTGGATTTGGAGTTCATTTCGACCATATATTGTTTTGTGAAGTGCTCGGATTTATCAACTAGCTTTATATCGTTTAGACTGGCCAATTTCTGTTTCTTTTTGATCACATCACGCATTACTAGCCGTATCAGTTTCAATAGCACTATCAAAAATTTCGTGCCGCCAGGCACGACCACAATAAATGTTTGTACTGTGCCAAGGTCTAGTTCATATTTGATATTCAACTCATTTAAATATTGGACCGTCTTGGTTCTGAAAAAATAATTATTAATAAGAAATGCACCAACAAGTATGTATTAAGACTGTACTTACCGAAATGTATTTTCTGTGTTCTTATCGAGCGGCCAATAAAATCTTTGCTTAAATTCAATTGGATCCAACGCCATAAATAGAAAATGCATCACATGAAAAAATGCTTTGGGATTCGATTTAACAAACATATCGCTGGAGAGCACAGCCCTAAGATCATCACTTGGCTCGATCAAATAGGTAAGCCCCAACAAATATTTATACACTCGAAGACATAATATCTTGTCGCCTGCTCTTACTGCACCTTTAGCCGATGTGGTGGTGTCAGAACACGTTTTATTTAAAGTTAAATTCATAATTGTTTAAGCTTTTCTGTTGTATTATGATACATTCGCCTTCGCTTCACCAGTTAGAAATGTCAGATTGCACTTTCAAAATTGTTTAAATATGGCGGTTGTTTACAGTATATTATCGACCCTATCTACCGAATTATATACATATATATTTATACCGAGTTTACACCGAAGATAGTAAATACCCAAGTGTTACTACTTCAAATATATTTTTGTTTTTCTGGAACTTTTTTTGGAACTGAGAACGACATTTGAGTTCCATTTTATTATAAGATTTCCTTTGAACAGTGGAACAAAAACCCTAAACTAATGGAACTAAATATGTTTGATTGTATATATGTATGTATTCAAAATAGAATTTGGCGGGAATCAGTAATTTGAGGTTATATTGAAAAATATACTTATTTCAATATTTCCCGTGTTAAATAAAAGAATCGTTTTTTGTATGAATTTGATAAAAATGCATATGTATATTTAAAGAAGTACTTGGGAGGAACATTTTCTTGTTTTTTGGTTTTTGCTATCTTATCGTTTAAGTTGTGGAAGTCATCTTTTGCTATTTGGTTGAATTTTGATGTTGCACATTCTAAAATTAAGAATATAATTAACATGATTATTTGTATATTTGGTAGTTGCTAAAGATCAGTTAACCATTTAATAAAATTAAAAATAAATAATAACAATAAAATTTTTGGCTGATAAATTCTCTTGACGGCCTTTCAATGTGAACTGTTGAGCTGATGGACTGTGCTTGATGATTTATTTAATTATTGAATTATGATTATGAGTATTAAATGAGTATTAACAATTTTACACCATATAGGTATTATTTATTTACTTACAAAAAATGTAAATTACATTACCACAAAAAAGCTCAAAAGAACTTCACTTGCCAAAAATAACAAAGAAAATAGCGTTGATCGCCCTCGTATATACATACTATGTACTACGACTATATAAAAATAAACTATTTCCATCACTTCCATTGCTTATGGAGAAAAATAGAACATTTGTTGGAACTGTCAAATTCAGTTCCATTTTGTAATACTTGGGTAGCCCTAGTGTTCAATCGGGCAAAAATGATAAAAAATATCATGATATTTTTTATCACTTTTAGCATAAAACGCACTCATTTATCACGAAAAAAACCATGGGTGACATGTAATAACCATCACTTTTTTCGTTTCGATGCATTTTCGACAGAGTAACGGTATCTTACAACTAAATTGTTTTAAAATTTTATATTTTTAACAAAGGAATACAGTTATTCTATCGAAAAAGCATCGAAGCGAAAAAAGTGATGGTTATTACATGTAACCCCAGATTTTTTTCGGTTTGAGCTATCAAAAGAAATGACATTTGAATTGAGATTTTTGATTATTTTGATTTTTTGTGTGCAATGTTAAAATATAATTTTTATTAGAAATATAAATAAAATAGCTATGTGATTATTTTTTAGTGTGTGTTTTTATTTTCGTTAAGTTGTTAAGAATATGGACAAGGTACAGCACGGAAATTTTGATTGAAGCTTTCGAAGAGTATAGAGATAATTCATCTTGTTTTGTAGCAGTGTGATCAAATTCTCTCTGTCTTGCACTATTTGATTGTGTATCGCTTTGGGTTACACAGGCACTTATTACTAATAATATCATTCATCCCAATTTCCAAATTTGCTTGCATCTGTATGCTGAAATATTTGTTCGGTTAAAATAGTCTCCTTGGTGTTCTTTCGGTTTCGAGATTTCAATGTGAGAGCAATCAATGGCTCCAATCACATTTCTAATATTGGATATAGCTTTGAAACGGTCAGCTATAATATTTTGTTCATCTAAAGATGGCAACTTTGCAACTTCTGCGCTTCATTTGCCATGAATACTGCAAATTCTAAGATCACGTAACAGGCGTAGCTCTTACTGACCCCAAATCGATCATCTATCTGACGAAATGTTTCGGTATTGGCTAAATACCAAACATGTAAATTTGGATTTTTGGCGTTAACTGCAGAAATATTTTTTTTTCTCCGTGCAATGCCTGCGATGTAGCTATCTGTAATAAAACAATCGATAAGTAAACATGCGAATTTATTATTTAAATTCTTGTATGTGCACTTACCAACAACTATTTGAAGAGTGCTTTTGGACAACCTGAAGTGCCGTCGAAATTGAGCATCGGTGTAATTTTCAATGACATAATTGAAAATTTCTTCAACTTAATGAAAATTTTCAATAATTTTATGCTTCTCGTTATACAACATTAAAACGATTTCATCGTCCATTTCACTGTCACTTGACTGAAGCATATTTATTTGTAATAAAATTAAAACTTTACCTATCGATCTTTTACTAATCTAACCCTAACCTAACTTATGAAATTAAACACAAAAACCTAAAAAGATTGAATAAAACCTAAACTCAAAAACCTAAACAAAATTAAAATGATAAAAAATAACTAAATTTAATTTTAAAATAAGAAAATTTAATTCAAAAATTTTTCTTCGGAAAACGAATCAAAACAAAATGACATTTAAAATCAATTTGGTCGTGTTCAATCGGGCAAAAATGAAAAAAAATATCATGATATTTCATCCCACCCTAACTTCATTCCGTAATCCTGTACGTCAAACCCGATTGAACAACCAAAATTGAAAAAAAATGATAAATTGATTTTAAATGTTACATTTGGTTTTAAATCGCTTCGTAAAATTCAATAAACTCGTTTTGTCGTCAGGTTTTTAATTAAATGTTATATTTTCTAATTATTTTTTTTATAAATTATTTTGATATTGAAACTATTTGGTTTTTATCCAAATATTGGAGACACAAATAATTTTAGTTTGAGTTTTATTGTGTTTGTATTCTCAGACAAAACTACGAAACATAAATGATTATTTAAGTTTAAATAAATAGGTAACTGTGTAAATACCATATAAATATCTTAAAAAAGCAAATTTAATTTAATTTAATTACCGAAAATATCATAAAAAAAATAAATTCAAAATTGACAGCTGGAACCCAAAAAACCAAGAAAAAAGTTGGTTTTTTTGTGTGGTGCCAAAATATCATGATATTTTTTATCATTTTTGCCCGATTGAACACTAGGTTTATCATTTTTGTTTTTCATTTTGGGTGTTCAATCGGGTTTGACGTACAGTATTACGGAATGAAGTTAGGGTGGGATAAAATATCATGATATTTTTTATCATTTTTGCCCGATTGAACACGACCAATATACTTTAGTCTTTCTCTTTTTCGCACAGAATTATCGATGCTTGACATTTGCTTATTTCAGCTCTATTTGTCTAATACTAAAGATACATGTTAAACCGAAAGTGGTCTGACTGAAAACGTCCGAGATAAACTCAACATGTACACGGCGGCTTGACTGAAAGCAAAGATTATTAACAAGAAGATCTTCTTGTTAATAATCTTTGCTTTCAGTCAAGCCGCCGTTTACATGTTGAATTTATCTCGGACATTTTCAGTCAGACCACTTTCACTTTAACATGTATCTTTAGTATAACTCTATGATAAAAAGCTGGAAAAAATTTGTTGGAACGTGTAAATCACGCATAAACGAACTAATTGACCCTAGCGACGCAAATATAGCTAGAATGAAGTTGTTACACATTAGGAAACAAGCGTACGAACTAAATTTTTAGTACAGAAATACGTTTAATTTCTTTTTCATTTTTTAAATGTGTGTGGAAGAGAAAAAATATTCGTATTTCGTAGATTGACAGCATTTTAGCTAACCCGCCTACTCCACATGACTTAAATTTTACCATTATAATTACCATATAGGTAACAAAAATATAAAAAATGGCGTCGGGTGAGGAAACCGTACAATAAATTTGAAGGTTAGAAATCATTTGCGTTTTGATATTTTAAAGAAATTGTGTAAAAATTGTTGCAAAAAAAACCGTCACACGTATGTGTATTTTAAAGATTCTTTTTTGGCTGTCACATTTTTAAGCATGTATTTAAAAATATCTCAACAAAAATTTATGTTTTTTTGTGTAACAAAAATTTTTTGTAAAAAAATCCTCACGTCACAGGTCACAAAAATTCTAGTAGCTTCTAACTACAAATTAGAAAACTTCCAATTGTAACTGGTAGCCATGTTTTTAAATCCAGCCAAGAAATGTAAAATGTTGGTATACAATCAAGTTATGGCTTCTTGGCAGTAAATGATTGTATGACATATGGAAAGTCGTTGCAATTTTGTATATCCACTAGCAACTGTTCGAATTTTAATGGTATAAGTCGATGTTAATGGCAAGTGGAGAGTAGGTGTAAAAGATCAATTAGGGTAGGTGCACGAGAGAATTGGGCATTTTGGGAGGGCAAAGTGTTATGAGAAAATAAGGAAGCATTATTGGTTCGCAAACATGAAGGTTAAGATTGATAGCTTTTTCAAAAAATGTATTAAATTTATTATGCATTCCACACCTCCACGTTCAACTGAACAAGCATTGTATAGTATACCAAAGAAGCCTGTTTTTATTGCTGAAATGGCTCATTCCTAATTTCGTCAAGTTCGGAGTTTATTTGTATCACATTCATCTGGAGAGTTTCACACTTGGCATAATGGGTGTTGCACAGGGATTTGCTTCTCCAATATCTTTCATTTTAAAATTTTCGATCAATTTGGTGTTAACCGATGGCTTGAGTTGTTTGTCATTTGAAAACAATAAGAAGTCGTCGCCATGACATAAACAGAATCTTATCTCCTTCTATTTTGTAGTATGTTCAAGAATCAACCTTAGACTGTAAAATTCCAAATTGTTTTATTACTTTATCTAGTGGATTTTCAAACTTGACTGGACGGCTTGAGTAAATAAAGTGACTTCCTCAGTTGGCATACTTTAACGACGTTTTTGAACCTCTTGGGTTAAAGCATTTAAATTTCTTCTTTAACTTGAAAGATTCACATTCATCTTTTATTGCATTTTCCCACATTAATATATCAGCCAGCAACAAAGCTTATTTGATGGTTGTTGGATTATTCACTGTGGTGAGATATGTAGGAAACAAACTCCCATTTGTCTCGGATTAGGCTGTAGTGGCCATTTTCTTAGTACAGCTTCCACTGGTATTGCTGGAAAATATTCAAAATCCGAGGTTATTTTAGCTTTATATTCTCTATCACTTGAAACGGAAGTATCAACCAAAATACAAAAAAAAACAAAAGCGATTTTCCTGCGAGAAGACATGGAAATATCAATGTCGATGAAGAGGCGATGACTCTGATGATACTATGGTGGAGAAGAAGCTCTTGGGATGTTGACATTTCTACAAGTCAACCTCACCATTCTAAGGCAGCATCAGCTACTCTCATCATAAAAATTGGAAAAGAAGGGACAGATGTCGTCTTGATCCAGGAACCTTGGGTCACGGAAGACCGGCTACTTAGGCTCAAGACTCCCTATTATAGATTAATGCACGCGAAAAAGAAGGTAGCTTATGATGAAGTGGATATTCCACCAATTATTCTAGGTGAGCTAATCCTAGAGGTTCAGAAGCGCAAGGTTGGTGTCATTCTGGGGGGGGGGGTTGCAAATTCTCATCGCACGATCTGGGGAAGTACAGACACAAATGAACGAGGTGAGTTACTGCTTGATTACATTTTAAGTACTAACGTTCATATATGTAACATGCCGCTTCTGCGGTCTGGAAGCGGAATCAGCGGAACATGTTCTGTGCCATTGCCCAGCCATTTTCCAGCAAAGACTGCAACATCTAGGAGGGAGAACAATGAGCCCGGATAGTATGTATCTTGTACCGGCCAGTAGTATTGTCAGATTCATTAAGAGCCTGAATATTGACTGGACGGATAATTAAGTAGGGTCCAGCACAATAGATCTTTTAGGTCGCGGTGCGAGGTGGCTTATCGCCCACATGGCCCTCCGGTTAATAATAATAATAATAATAATAATATATGTAACATAGGTAATAAGCCTACTTTTATAACTAGAAATAGACAGGATGTATTAATTAGATATTACACTTGTCTCAAACTTTTTGACAGTTAGTTTATTAAACTGGAAATTGTCGGAGAACCACTCCTTTTCTGATCATTGTTATCTTAAATTTGAAATGAACTTGGCTTCTCCAAAAAGTTCAATCTACAGAAATAGGAGGAAAACCAACTGGGATAACTTTAAAATAATTCTGGGTAATTCACTACCAGTTCCGGTGCCAAAACCTCCAAAGACTGCGCAAGAGCTCGATGCCTTAGTGGACGAGCAGCCCGGCTCTTTTAATGAAGCAAAAATAATAATTATCATTAATAATTTTCATACCGTAATCATTTGCGTTTTTCGAGGTTAGTTTATAGGTTAACATTAGAATCGTGTACCCTTCTACCAACTTAATCCCATGTTCGGGGAATTGAATTCTCCAGTATTAAGAAAATACATTGATATGAGGAATTCATTTTCTTTATTGTTGTATTATATATCTGATAAATGTATTGGTGAGCCTGGAGTTCTGCGGGCTCGTTTGGCTAATGGTCGTGGTCGGCCTGGGGAATGGGGGAAGGGGGCAGGTTAGATGGACCTGGTGTAGGTGAATTTGGTGTGGATGGACCTGATATGTTTTCAAAACCATCCTCAATAGAAAATTCTTCATCGGAATCAGGCTCCTTGAAGTTACACATGAAACACGGTTTGCAAACCCGAACATAGTGATTGCCACATGTTCGCCTGAGGCATAATTCACAGATGGCAGTTGTTCTCATGTCTCTGACCTTCGTTCGGAATCTTTAACATTGCTCACACCTGCGCAAAGTGGAAGTTTGCTCCGATTGTCTAGATGTTTCTGAACTAATTCCAGTGTCAATTCTTTTAGAAAAAATTTCTTATTGTCCCAAGCCGGATGACATACTTCAAACAATAGGTAAGCTGCAAGTTCAGCCACGTCAAGCGTATATTATAAAATATGACATTTGGCCATCGGTTACTTTTCCGTTTTCAGTTGTAGCCCCGCGCCATTTTGTTGAATGTATCGACGCCGCCTTTGTGTTAGTTGTAATCATGGATGATAATTGTTTTTTTGTTCCTTCATTTATCTCCTCGGCTGTATTTGCACTCGACATTAGAAGAACATTTTTTTGGAATCGGTAATGTAGCTCACAAGCGTCACATCATCCGAGAAGCAGAAAACTGAAGCAAACGGAACTCTTTTCTTAGCTTTACGACCGATTTAGGCCCCAGTCAGGGTGTGGAAAATTCCAGTGGATCTATCATCGTTTGGTTGGGTACCCAAATAAATTTCTGCTGATACAAAATAATTGGTTTTCATATCTACAAGCTAAATATTCTAATCATATTCTTTCCTGGATTGAATCACATTCTTTCCTAGCTATATATTGGCGAAACCTGCGTCTGTTTATGAAAGTCACCAACTGCTCGCTCATCGATTGTGAGTTCTTTGAATGGAAGGAAAGGCAAATTTATATTCATTTTGAAGAGCCCAAATATGGCGGATTGAAGCCAACTTATCTTCTCGAAATCGATCCACACGAGTTCTCGAATCATCGAAACGCAAACACCGACTGATTTGCTCGAATCTCGCTCATGACACCACTCCTCTATAAAATGGTATATGAGTCCTGTGGAATAAATCTTTAGCTACCACTTAATTTAATTTCTCAACGCAAGCAATATGCCGATAAACGCATACATTTCATCTATATTGGTATTTCGCATCGATTGCTGCTTGTGGCTCTGACTCTTCTTTCTAAACTCTACCATCATTGTCTTCCATATTCTGAATGACTTCTACAAAATGAATGTCTTAAAGAGGTTCATCATTTGCATATGGGCCATCCAAATTGCAATCGTCGCAATCCGGTTCATAATTTGGATAAATGTCGCTATCAGAATCGCGATCTCTAGACTACATCAACCGATAGCAAAACATCCTACTGATCTTCCCCACCAATCGGTTCAATCACAATTTCAGCAAGCTCTGGTTCTTCCATGTTTTAGTTTGAACAAATTAACGCACAAAATAAGATTAAACCACTCCACGTAATAGCCCGACTGAATTGAAATAAATGGAGGGTTGAAATTGCTGGCTGTTACGTGCAAAATGAGACTTCAAATATTTTTGATTGCTTTTCGTTCGTGGAATAAAAATAAAATGTATTTCATTACCCTAGACAGACTGTGGTTTTATAAATCCGATTTAGCTAAACTATAGTTTAAGTATTCTATGCAAAAACAAAGGAATTAGCTAAAATCGAGGTTGGCACACTGCGACTAATCTCGAAAAATTTACTAATGCTGTGATCTGATCGATCTGAGTACTAAAAATCTACACGGCATAAGTTAAAATAGTTAAATTTTATTCACAACAGAAATTTTAACTGGTCACGGACCAGTTAAAAATTTGTAGCTTGTATTTTGCTTTTCTCAAAGGAGCGAGGAACATTTAAAGATTTTTTTTCCACAGTTAAAAAATTTAACTTTTTACCCGATTGAAACACAGTATAAATTGGTTTTATTAAATCGCAGTGCGTCTAGGGTATAAGGCTGCGGACCAATAGTCGGGTAAATTTTTCTTTTACCTACTTTTTAACAGTGTGCAAAGTAAATTAAAATACTGTACTAAAAAGTTGGGTAAAATATGAGAAATAAATAATGTTAATTTTTTGATGTTTCAGTGATTTTTGGTAAAAATTTTCGCGTTTCCATTATACATATATAAAGGTCGTGTTCAGTCGGGCAAAAGTGATAAAAATATTATGATACTTTTTATCACGTTTTGCCGTAAAACGCACTCATTTATAAAAAAAAAAGCAATTTTTTTTTTTTGGTTATAAGTGTCAAAATAAATACATACATATTTGAAAATCAAATATTTGTTTTTGATTGTAGTGAGATATTTTTAATATTTTTGAGGAAGGGTATTGTTTTTTTATTTTATAAAAAATCGCGATAAATTGATATTGATGTTGCCCAAATAAACACACAGCTTGTCAACAGAAGTTTGAGGTATAAAATCACTTTTTTTCATTTTTGGTTGGTCGGGCATGACATAAAATACAACGAAGTGAACTTAGGGTAATAAAAAATATCATGATATTTTTAATCACTTTTGCTGTTTAGTTGGGCAAGGAATATTTGTACTCTACCCTTGATGTTAAACTCAAGGCAGACCAAGGCTTTCTGGGCCTGTCAAAGACTCTATTGGCGTACTTGGGGACTACAACCAAAAATGATCTACTGGTCATCACCTACGAGTATGCATCGGTTGTATGGTGGCCTAAAACTGAGCAGAAAGCAACGCAAACTTTATTGAATAAGGTTCAGCGTATAGCCTGCATCTGTGTTACGGGTGTAATGAAAACATTTTCAACCGCTGCGATGGAGTCACTTCTAGGACTGGCACCGTTGCACCTGCCTGTTAAAAAGGATGCTGTAATTATGGTCCTGAAAATGCAGGTGGAAGGAAATATCAAGCCAGGCAATATGGTGGGTTATCTGGAAATCCTTAAGGAATTTCAGACAGACCCTACCATATTAATGCCTTCCGACCGTATGCCAGCTAAACTAGACTTCCACAAACCATTTTGTGTTAGCTTATCTAACTGGGGTGTGTGGAGTGCAGGTGGACCATCCTTTGAGCGAGGGTCCATGGTATGGTTTACAGATGGATCAAAAACCGAAGATGGGGCGGAGGTAGGAATATATGGGAGTGGCACTGCCCTCTCGAAATCTTTGGGTACCAATGCTAACGTTTTCCAAGCAAAAGTATATGCTATAAGTTTTGCGCTAGGATAGGCATAGCAAAAGCCCTAAACGATGCAAAGATTTATATTGTATCAGACAGCCAATGGGCCTTAAAGGCTCTTAGGTCTTGTACCGTTGAGTCAAAGCTAGTATGGGATTGTCTGAAGGTTATTAAACATCTGGCAGGCTCAAATAAGGTAACACTTATGTGGGTGCCAGGTCATACTATAATCGAAGGAAATAAGGCAGCTGATGGTCTCGCCCTCGAGGATTCTGCCTCTCCATTTATTGGACCAGAAACCTTCTGCGGCGTCACTAAGGGACACCTTAGAGCAGCGGTAAAATGCTGGGAGGAGGTTAAGAAGTCCTCCTACTGGCGCAGAATTTCAGGTTTGCGACAGGCGAATCAATTTGTATCACCTTCGTCTATCAGGGTTAAGAAGTGTCTTGAACTTAGGAAACCTGAGTTGATGCTGCTTACTGGCTTCTTCACAGGTCATGTCCCCTTAAGGTATCTGTGAGGTGTGCTACTGTATGGCACGTGCGACTGTAGGGCAGACAACGCTACTAGAAAAGGTAGCGATGAGTAGTGGAAGGAGAGAGATGTCAAACCAGTAGAAGCAGACTAACGAACAAAGATACACGTGTAAAGTGTATTAATGAAATATATATAAAGATAACCAAATATACAAATATATAGAGTTTTATTACGGACAACCGAAGTTGTCACAGTGGCGACGAGGAGAAGAACCGAATCCACGAACCGGATTCTAAAACCTTTTTATTACCAAGTTTTTTTTTCGTGTTTGAGCGTTTAACCTCAAAATCCGAAAAGTCCAGCACTACACGTTTGAGCGTTTAACCTCAAAATTCAAAAAGTCCAGCACGACACTATACGTATAAAAATGGACGCAAACCAGATAAAAGAATTGATGGAAACAGTTTTGGCTGCGGCTGATAAACGGGCGCAAGCAGAACGTGAAGCGGCCGAAAAACGTTTCGAATTATTGCTGTCGAAACAGCAGCCCAACATTTGTGTCAACGCAGATGAAAACTCAGCCGGATCACCGCTGGTAGTGCAAGGGTTCTCAGTAGTCAAAGATTTGTCGGATCGCATCGAAAAATTCGTTTACGATCCCGAAAATAGCGTCACATTTGATCTTTGGTACGCGAGGTACCAAAGCATCTTCGAGGGAGAGGCCAAAACGCTGCCAGACGCGACAAAAGTCGGACTATTATTGCAAAAACTCTCGCAACTCGACTACCAAAAGTTTGCGAACACAATATTGCCCGTGTTGCCGATGGAGCTGTCATTAGGGACCGCAGTAAAAGAACTCAGACGAATTTTTGGGTCAAAAGAGTCGCGTTTCGCGCTCCGTTATAAAGTTTTCAAAATAAAAAGAGAAAGAGGTGAAGACGATAAAAGTTACGCAGCCCGAGTCACGCGCGAATGCGTGAAATTCGAAATCACTAAATGCAGCGAAGAAGACCTAAAGATGCTCGCGTTCGTACAAGGTCTTGTCGATTCGGATGACGCGGCAATTCTCAAGAGGCTGCTCCATATGCTGGATTTACATTATACGCAAAGCGAGGCAGCCGACGATCCTGGAACAGCGCCCAAACTAAACCTGAACACACTGGCCAGCACCTGCGAACGGATGCGAACCCTCGAAAAAGAGAGGGCCATGGTCGAGCATCCGGAGACGGTAAAACAGGAAGTCCTGGCCGTACGCAAAAAACCGCAATCTGAACGAGATTCCACGTCACAACGACAGACCTCACAGCAAACTATAACCAATTCTACGAGCGCACCGAACCCATTTGTACCGCCGAGGCCGTGTGCTCACTGTGGGGGAAATCATTTCCACAAAGATTGCCCGTTTAGCGGAAAGACATGCACGCTGTGTAATGGAATTGGACATAAAAGTGAGGCGGGGTTCTGCAGCAGCTCGCGCATCTGGAGACAGCTCCAACAACAACGACGGAAAAATCCACGTCGTCGAAGTAACGCGGTCAGCACCCACCAACAGAAATCAACGAAAAAATTCGTCACAGCAACCGTGGACGGTATTAAAGTAAAGCTGCAGCATGACAGTGGTTCAGATTTGACCATCATCTCGCAAGCAAACTGGCTGAAGCTTGGCGAACCAAGTTTAAAACGGTACAATGGAACTGCCGTAAACGCTTCTGGCGAGCCTATCCAGATCTTAGGATGTTTCGACGCGGCTTTGACGATAGGCGAGTACGAAGCTATCGGGACAATTTTCGTCTCACCGTCATCGCTGAACCTTTTCGGCAACGAATGGATGACGAGATTGAATTTATGGGATGTGCCACCGTCAGTATATTGCCACAACGTCAAGGCAATCGACAGCGGTCCACGCACACTCGAACAAGTGGTTGAAGCGAGTTTTCCACTGCTTTTCTCCAAAACCTTGGGTTGCTGTAACCAAATGAAGGCGTCGCTCACGCTTAAGCCCGAGGCAAACCCGATCTACCGCCGTGCACGGCCGGTGCCACATGCAGCCTCAAAGCCAATCGAGGACGAACTGTTTAGATTGCAGTGCCAGGGTGTCATCGTACCAATCAGCTACGCGGACTATGTAGCACCAATCGTGGTAGTGAAAAAGAAAGACGGGCGCATACGAATCACCGCCGACTACTCCACAGGACTCAATGACGTGCTGGAACCGAATAAATACCCGCTCCCAACGCAAGAGGGAATATTGGCTAAGCTCGCGGGAAATACAATTTTCACTGTCATCGACATGTCGGACGCTTTCCTGCAGGTGGAACTCGACGATGCTTCAAAAAAGCTGATGCCGATCAACACTCACTGCGGGCTGTTTCAGGTTAATCGCTTGCAACCAGGCGTTAAAACGGCCCCCGGCATTTTCCAACAATTAATGGACACTATGACAGGCGGCATCGACGGTGTTTTTCCTTGGATCGACGACATTATCATCGGAGGCAAAGACGATAAACAGCACCGCGAGCGCCTTTTCAACGTTTTAAGCCGCATGCAAGAATATGGTTTCACTCTCAAACCATCAAAATGCTCGTTCGGTCAGAAGTCCGTCGAGTTTCTGAGCCACATCATTGACGAAACCGGCATCCGGCCAAACCCAGCCAAGTTGGAAGTCATACAGCAGCTGCCACCGCCATTGGACATTACCCAGCTGCGCGCTTTTTTGGGTGCGGTAAACTGGTATGGCAAGTTCATACCCAAACTCAAGGAAATGCGCGGGCCACTCGATGAACTGCTTAAAGACGAAGCCGAATACGAGTGGACCGAAGCCCAAGACACTGCATTCAGCCAGCTAAAGGAAGTGCTCGCATCTGACTTAGCTCTAACGCACTACGACCCAGCCAAGAAAATTATCGTCGCAGCAGATGCGTCCAGCTATGGATGGGGCGGTGTACTCATGCACCAACTGGATGACGGCACCAGGAAGCCCGTCATGCACGTATCGGGATCGTTTACGAAGGCGGAAAAAAATTATGCCCAGGTTCAAAGGGAGGCGTTGGCCCTGGTGCGGACACTGAAAAAATTCCATCGTTTCGTGTACGGCCGCAAATTTGAGCTGCAGACAGACCATCAGCCGCTGCTAGCCATCTTCGGTGCGAAAGGTGGTATTCCAATATACACCGCAAACCGCCTACAGCGATACGCAGAGAACCTTCTTGCTTACGATTTTGAGATCAGGTATGTGGACACAAAAAGTTTCGCATATGCCGATTTCATTTCGAGATTAATCGCAGCGCAACCGCTGCTCGAATCCGAAGATACCGTCATCGCAACCGTCGATGCGGAAAATCATGATTGTTTCGCGATTGACACCGCTAAATCGCTGCCAGTCAACTTTGGGGACATCCAAAAGGCGACCGCAGAAAGCAGCGTGCTTCAAAAGGTCGCTCAATACGTCACATATGGCTGGCCACGCCAGCAGAAGCTTATTTCCGACTCAGCAGCAGCACATTTCTTCAATCGCAAGTCGGAGTTGTCGGTGGAGCAGGGATGTCTGTTCCTCGGCGATCGAATCATCATTCCAGACAGATTCCACAACCAATTGTTGAACGAACTACACGACGGGCACCCAGGGGTGGCACGCATGAAACTGCTCGCGCGAAGCAAGTTTTTCTGGCCGGGTATTGATGGAGCGATCGAACAAGTGGTACGCCAATGCAGCGAGTGCGCAATCAATGCAAAGTCTCCAACAAAATGTACGCTTCAGGCCTGGCCGAGTCCCAGGGAAGCTTGGTCACGAATCCACATCGACTATGCCGGCCCAATCAATGATGCCTACTATCTGGTCATCGTCGACGCTTTCTCCAACTGGCCAGAGATTTTCAAGATGCGCAGCACCAGCGCAGCTAAAACAATCGATAATTTGTGCGAAGTTTTCGCACGCCAAGGCATCTGCGAAACTATCATCTCCGACAACGGTCCACAATTTATCTCGGCTGAGTTCAAACGGTTCTGTGAGGCGAATGGCATCAAACATTTGACATCAGCGCCCTATCATCCTCAATCAAACGGGCGCGCGGAACGTTTCGTCGGCATGCTCAAAACCGGCCTAAAGAAACTCGAAGGCGAGGGCAACGCGGAACAGGTCCTGCGCAAATTCCTCACGTGCTATCGCTACACACCATCACCAGCACTCGGGGACAAATCACCGTTCCAATTGATGACCGGGCGAGAAATGCGCACCAAGCTGGACTTAATTAAGCCACCACCAGTGCACAACGATAAACGAAATGTGGAAATGGAGGAGCAATTCAACGCTCACCACGGCGCGAAGCACAAAGAGTTCAAGGCTGGCGAGAGGGTGTTCTTCAAGTGTATGAAGGGCAACGATTGGACCTGGCAGGCCGGTACAATCATTGAACGCCGAGGGAAGGTCAACTACGTGGTCCAAGCACAGATGAAGAATAGCGAACGAAAGGTTACGTGCCACGCCAACCAACTGCGAACGCGTCTCACGGCTGCGCCACCATCAGAAGAAGACAACGTCTTGATGGACACTTTCCAGCTGCGACCAACGCAACGCGTAGTGGAACCAATCATTGTTCCGCAACAACTACTTCCAGAGGAGGAACCAGGGCCAGCACTAGGTGCAGAGCCACAGCACGATGCAGAGCCACAGCACGGTGCAGAGC
This sequence comes from Tipula vernalis, assembly GCA_958295665.1. NCBI lineage: Eukaryota > Metazoa > Arthropoda > Insecta > Diptera > Tipulidae > Tipula > Tipula vernalis. Next base: position 161,368,673 of record OY282558.1, read on the forward strand.
CACAGCAACCCCGTAGGTCCCAGCGAACAACAGCTGGAAAGCTACCGTCGCGTTTTGCTGACTACGAGTTGGTGCCGACGGCCACTCTAAACGGGGAGAACTGTGAGGTGTGCTACTGTATGGCACGTGCGACTGTAGGGCAGACAACGCTACTAGAAAAGGTAGCGATGAGTAGTGGAAGGAGAGAGATGTCAAACCAGTAGAAGCAGACTAACGAACAAAGATACACGTGTAAAGTATATTAATGAAATATATATAAAGATAACCAAATATACAAATATATAGAGTTTTATTACGGACAACCGAAGTTGTCACAGTATCACCTTAAGGAAATGGGTCTAAGTACGACAGATGGATGCCGCTTCTGCAATCTGGACGCGGAATCAGCGGAGCATGTTCTGTGCCAGCACCTAGCCATTTTCCAGCAAAGACTGCAACATCTAGGAGGGAGAACAATGAGCCCAGATAGTATGTATCTTGTACCTGCCGGTAGTAGGTATTGTCAGGTTCATTAAGAGCCTGAATATTGACTGAACGGCTATTTGAGCAGGGTCCATGCACAAAAGATCTTTTAGGTCGCAGTGCGAGGTGGCTTGATTACCTGTCGAAATTAATAGCTCAATGTTTTTGCTGTACTATTGTAAAATGGAATTTTCCATGATAAAAATGTTCTAAATGTTTTTACGCTATTTTAACTGGAAAAATCATGAACTTTCGAGAAGTTTGGTTTGTGTACATAAAAAGGCGAACAAGATCGAATTGGATTTATGTATTAGAATTTGGAACGCGATAGTGTAAATTTGTAAGATTATTAGTATTTGGTAAGCGATAGTGTGAAGATTAAAAAAACGAATTAAAAAGTGTTTTAGTGGAAATAAAAATTATAAGTGTACAGTAAAATTGTGTAAAAATTAAATAAAGTGATTTTGTGAATTATCATTAATAAATTGTGTTATAATAATTCTTGTGCTAAATAAATAAATTCGTTGGTGATAAATTGAATTGAATTTGTTTTATTCATAATCCAGTGATACGAACCTTAATGGACAAGGCAAAAACGTAACAATATTAATAAAAAATATTAAAATAATAAAAACAAAATGTGATGTTGACGTTTAAAATACCAAAATTATACATAATGTCAAGAACAAAATTTGTCAAAATATCCCGATATTTTGTGTCAAAAAGCCATCAGTGAACATACGGATTGAGATATTATTTTCATTATACATAAGTGAAATGACTAATACTTGTCACACATCATGGAAAATCAGTCGGCATGTCATTTGAGAACCCAGCAAAAAAATTGTCTTTGATAACATGTCTTGTGTTTGTCTGGGAAGAAGATCAAAATACGAAATAAAATGTGTTGAAAAGAGAAAAAATAATAGAAAACATGCCTCTTGATTGTTTTTAGATTTTTAATGCAGTCACGTCTGCAACATGTGTTGCAGCGGTCCAAGCGGTTGATACGACAAATAGTATCACTCAGTCTTGTGATCGTCTTGCGATTATTTTCGAAGACCGGTTTGTTTTTTACTTCTGGACTTGTTCGTTGAAGCAATGTCGTATTTTGTTTATTTTAGAAAATAAAGATTTAATGAAAAAAATATAAAATTAATGAAATTAAGGACAAATAAATAATTAAATATTAATATGTGCATAAAAAACTAAATTTTAACAATAATGGATGATTCAATTTTTATCTTTAAGATTAAAACAAAGTTTACACCGAAATAAATTTTCTATGAAAAATAAATTCGACAAAAATACTCTCCATTTCCTCCATTTTATTTTCATAGTAATAAGTAAATGCACAAGCAAGTGCACAACCACGACCTAAGTGCGTGCGCCGAAGATCGTAGAAACGAATTTGTTTTTTGTACCCAATCATAATCAAAACGAATTTTTTAAAGGAATATTAATAATATAATATATTATTAATATAATTAATATATAATTAATTTTTAAAAAATTACTCTTAATGTTCTCATATACAAATAATAGCGAATAAATCCCATTATCAACATATAAATCAAATTTTTGTTTTCATTTACAACAAATTTGCATTCAAAAATAATTACCAGATGTTTTACCAAAGACGACTACAAAACATGTCACCAAAGGCAACCACACGACATGTTACCACAGACAACCACACGACATGTTACCAAGGAAGATCACATTACATGTTACTAAAGACGACCTCACAATATGTTACTAAAGACAACATCTAAACAAATAACCAAAGACAAACCACAACATGTTACTGCAGACGACATCCAAACAAATTACCAAAAAAATTACCTAATTACCAAGACAAGTAACTAAAGACAACGTCTAAACAAGTCTTGCAAGACTAAGTAGTTTTCCCAAAATGAATATACATAGGACGTGTTCAATCGGGCAAAAATGATAAAAAATATCATGATATTTTATCCCACCCTAACTTCATTTTGTAATACTATACGTCAAACCCGATTGAACAACCAAAATTGATAAAAAATGATAAATTGATTTTAAATGTTACATTTTGTTTTAAATCGCTTTGAAAAATTCAATAAACTCGTTTTGTCGTAGGTTTTTAATTAAATGTTATATTTTTTAATTAATTTTTTTTATAAATTATTTTGATATTGAAACTATTTGGTTTTTATCCAAATATTGGAGACACAAATAATTTTAGTTTGAGTTTTTGATGTGTTTGTGTTCTCAGACAAAACTTCGAAATATAAATTATTATTTATGTTTAAATAAATTGGTGACTGTGTAAATACCATATGAATATCTTAAAAAAGCAAATTCAATTTAATTTAAGTACCGAAAATATCATAAAGAAAATAAATTAAAAATTGACAGCTGGAACTAAGAAAAAAGTTGGTTTTTTTGTGTGATAAATGAGTGCGTTTAATGCCAAAAGTGATAAAAATATCATGATATTTTTTATCATTTTTGCCCGATTGAACACTATCATAGTTGTCTTTTAAGTGTCTTATACTTGTTACCAAGACGCGTTGTAATGGCCAGTCTCCACTCGTCGCGACGAAAAAAAAATGGCATGACGTCATGACAAAATTGGTATATTATACTTACAACTACTAACATAACAAATAATTATATTTTCTCTGTTTTTGTTTATAAAATGGAAATCTATTTACATGTGTCATTTTGGATTAATAAAATATTCATTCAAACCAAATATAGACTTGTCCCCCCGTTTATATTTGTGGTTTTTACTTTAGGATTTTTGATTTTATTTGTATAAATAAATTAAATTCAAGCTGCTGACAAATATGTTAAGCTGAAAGAAATGTATTAAGCCTTTAATAATATGAATGTCGCTCGTTTTGCCACCGATAGCAATCAAATAAAATTTTCCAACTAAAATTACAATTAAAAATTATGTACAAGTCAAGCTTTGTTACAAAAATCATTATTAAATTAAAATAATTCAAAAAGTAACATTTTATTATCAATAAATTATGTTTATTGTTATTGTTACAATTATTATTAATTCTCTAATGATTTTGAAGAAACAACAATTTTTTTAGCATGGCGCAAATAATTGAGAGTAAAATAAAAATTGCTCTCACTTCGTCGTGACAAAATTTCAAAAAAGATGGAAATTATGATGTTTTGGTTCTCTTCGTCACGAGTAATGCGCATGAGCACAATCAGCTTTGTTTATGTATTCATACAAATTTTACCCAATAAACAATAATTGGCACAAGCTCGTGTCAATTTTTCTTCGTCGTGACGAGTGGAGACCGGCCATAAGTGTATCCGGCATGTGTCTTCAAAGACACATTCGCTGGGAAGCTAACAGGACTTGTCAATTGTTCATAGTCAACGCGCCATCAAAAATCGATAAAAAAATATTTTCTTTTTTCATACTCATGTAAGAAAGGGTTAGAAACAATAACGTTTGTTTTTAATTTAATAAAATTTAATTCATGTGTTTGTTTGTTTGTTTTTAAATTTGCTCGGGTCATCTTTCAATCCATAACACAAATTCATGTGGATGTTGATAAGTTTTCTACCCCTATGCGCACCTTCACAAATTTCAAAAGTTTAAAAAATTGCCAATAGTTGCATTAGTTTTCCGTTAGAGCTGGCGAACAACCGTAAAAATTGTCAAATAGACTTCTGGAAACAGTCATAATTAAGAATGGACACTCTACAAGTAAAGATTGCAACTAAATTTAAATAAATAATTAAATCAAAAAGATTGAGAATCAAATTTATGTTTAACTTTTATTTTAAATAGCACAATTTGTTCGTTAACCCCTGATTTCCCAATATTATAGTTTTCTTGCAATACAATTGGTTTTGGTCTAATTGAAATGATTTAATCTATTGTTTAACAATTTAATATTACTAATTTAAAACAAATTAAAATTGTTTTATATTAATAAAATAATTTAAATCGATTATATATAGAGGTGCCATCTCTTAGCCTTATTACCAAAGCTTCAAACAAAAGAATTAATTCATATAGCACAGCAACACTATTTTCACCGAAATCACATCAAAATCAAATCGTGCAATAATTCCCTTGCACCGATAGAGAAAAATCAACATCTCAAAAAACTAAAAAAAAAGAAAATGGCGAACTTTGCGTGTTGTACATTTTGCATTGTATTGACTTCATTTTCTTCAAAATAAAAAAAAGAAAGAAAAGAAAACTTAAATTTAATATATCACATAATCAAATAATCAATTAGTTTATTCTGTATCATATTGTAATTAATTTTGTTAAGTTCTATATACATTAAAAGTTTCTTGTACAAAAAAAAAAAGTGAAATGTGAAATATCTAAAAGAAAAAATTGTAAATAAAAAAAAAGAAAATTTTTTTTTGTATTATAAATGGAGACTTATATAAAAAAAAATTATTTAAAAAAATCAAAAACACTAAATCAAGTGATAGACGACAGATGTGTGTGTTACTATTTCTTATTATTTTTTTTATTGTAATGATATTTTAGTGTGTGGCGCGTCAAATAAATAATTTTTCGTCGTTTCTGTTATTTACCGCTAATTTTGTGCTCAATTAGATTTTCTTTACTATAGTATTTCTAATTAATTAATTAACTATTAGAAGTAGTTATCCATTTTACTAAAACGACAGAAAAAATAAAGAAAAAAGAAAATTTTTTTATCCACTTCTATAATAACATTTCAAGGAAAACTTTCTTTTCTCACGTCGTCTCGTCACTCGCATACAATAAAATAAACCAACCAAATTCAAAACAATTTAATTTTTTATATTTTTATTTTAGTTTTTATGTTGTTAAGTTCGGTTTGCGTTTTTTTGACAAAACGAGAGACATAATTAAATTTATTAATAATTTACTGATAATAAATAAGTAAATCGAATATCAAATAATCAAGAGAAGGAAAATATACGGCACATCAAATTAATAAAAAAAAAAACAAAAAAAAAAAAATCTAGTACTATGAAAATAAAATGAAAAATTTTCAGAATACTTTATATTCGTCGTCGACGGATGAAATGAAGAAATCACAAAAGCCACGGTAAGATATTTTTAATTTGAAAAATTTCAGATATGTATTATTTTATTCTAGCGAAAAAAATGAATTAAGTACAACGGAAAATCGTATTTTCTTTTTCATTAAATTTTCAATTTTTTACAAATTTTGACATTATCGTGATCATTTCACACATACGAAAAAAACTGTTTAAGTAGTAGTGATGTGCAAAAGCAACAGAGTGGCCATGATAATATTACACATATGAAATCTACTCACTAAACACCGAAGTATAAAAAGAAAACCTAGCTAGCTATTATCAATTATTAAAAAAAATTAAAAATTTTCCTGTAATTAAGAATTTAATTTTCGAATTAATTTTATTTAGAAACTCCATCATTTTACATATTGCCAATTGGCGAGAGTTGAACTGGAAAAATTTTCTCTGCATATTTATGACATCATCTCTATCAAAGCATATTTTCAACGCCTTCCAAGCCAAAGTGGATCCCTTCCATAGAATTATCCTCTAAAATATTTATTTTTATCTAAATAGTATTAAACAGCGAATTTTGTTGTTGTTTTATTTAGTCCAAGGTCGTTATGAATTGGTTTCATTGTTAATTTACTTTGCATATTAAACGATAGTTTAATTCTTGTGAAAATATTTTGAAAACAATTTTATTACAAATACGCATCACCTATAACAACGAATTTTCCATATTCTTATTGGATTTTCCTCAATGGTGACATACGTTTTAATTTTTATCTAGCTCCCAGAGGTGCGATAGGCATGTCAAGAAAATAACGAATAAATTTGTGTGGTTTCTAAATTGTAGCTAGTTAGTTGTTGAGCTCTTGTAAGCGACTTCTTATTTAGAATTTGGGGTCGGATAGAGGTTAGAGTTATATTTAAAAAATTGAAAATTGGCTCTTTTGTTTGTTGTCTGGAACTTAAACGTTAGAATTGAAAAATTTGTTTGTCCAATTTGGAATTTTACCATAAGTCTTAAGGGAATTGATTGGGACCTTATGAGCTCCATATAGCACTCACTAAAGAGCTTATACACAAAAAAAAAAAAAAAATACTATTTCACGTTAGTGTAATTATTAAAATTGGTCAAGCTCTATCTATCACAGTCCAAAAATTTTGGCCAAGTAAAAAATTTGTAAGATATCAAATTAAATGCTGTAACTTTAAAGCTTCTAAAAAAAAACTATTCTACAATAATTACCGATATAATTACAGAACTATTTTTTCAGACAGTCGACATTGAAGAGCTTTTAGACAGTTCAACTAGTATTTGTATGGTGCTTTCAATTAGGTTGATTTTGCAAAACCAAAGGCTTACCGCTAGGTGTAGACCACCATATCGAGTGGCAAAAATATAATCTTACTCTCTATAAACAATAAACGCAGTAGGCCATGTTCAAATAACACCGCCAGACTAAAATGTATGAAGTTGTCACTGGATAACGAAATGCTTAAAATAAAACCTATTTTGTAAACCAATTGAGCTTATCTTTATAATTCCGACTCTTTCAAAATAACAATTTTCGAACCGACTCCAACTCCGATTGCAATTTTGATTTATAAAACAAAAATGTTAATGCGTTAAGCGTAAGCAAATTTTTTAAGATTTAGTCTTTGAAGTAAAAGCCTAAGACGCGGAAAACATACGTTCCGCATTTACGTAGGTGTAGGTGAGTCACAGTTAGCAACGGAGCTGCATCATGAATAACGTCTGGATATATTAAAATTACCTGATGATAATGAAGAAACGCACACATAGAAAGATGTAGTGGCCCTAGAAACGCATGTGGAAGGTGATAGTATACGTGCGACTAAAGTCACTCGAGGGTACGTAGTCTTTCACTCGGAACTGTGAATGGTTTTAAAAGAAAAAAATATGATTAACAAAAAATCGAAGGGTTTTACCGTGGTATGTAATGAAAAGGCAAATAAAAATAGCTTAGCCATTAGTCGATCCGAATTTTTCGACCGTGCTCACCTAATTATCTTATACCGCAGCCCAGGTCTAGTTAGACTAGAAGATTTTTCTTACTATTTAAGTAATTATCGCAAAATTGTAGGGTCGATAAAACTAACTGAGGATGAAGCTATCTCATAATGAATTCTAGAAAAAATGAGAATCTCTAAATTATTCTCTGCAAATTTGAAAATTCGTTTTAATATTCCTTAAAAATGTTTAACGGAATTTGATATTTTTGATTGGTAACGTTCATGTGGAGCAAACAAGGAAGGTAGCCATTGTTGGCGAGTTGTAGGATGAGTGGTGGGCGTCCATTAAATATAGACAAGTGCGTTTTGTTTTGCTTTGTTGTTGGCTGATATGTACATATTTTTGTAAAGTAATAATCGTGAATTTCATAGTTTTAAATTGTTCCATTTAGTTTTATTTGGAATACTTATATAAAAAGGATATTAAGTAAAAGTTAAGAAGTTATTTTTATTACAAAACGGTTCAAACAATTTAACTATCAAATAAGGTGAACATTTAGGTTCTGTTCGGTAATTCGGGTAGTATACAATTGTTTCCTTCTCTCATGCGAAATATCAAACAAGCACTCAGTGGTGGCAGTGGTGGCCAAGCTAAATAGAATTTTTTTTTGGTTTTTTTGCTCTATTTATTTTGAAAATTAGTCTAAAATACTCATTTGGCTTGGCCACCACGGGTTTAGAAGGATAAATAATTAAATAAAAATACCAAAATCAGTTTTAAATATTGTTCGAATCGAATTAAATTTCATTCCGTGGTATTTAGATATGAATGGAAGCCATAAAAATGGCGAATCCTTTTTGTTTCAAAGGTTCACGTTTTTGTTTAAATTTTTAGTCTTTTCACCACTTTACATAGTTACGTTTAAAAGAGTGTTATGAATTGAAGTAAAGGCGAAATTCTTTTGGAATGGTGCCCTCATTCTTGATCTGCTTTTTGTCTGTCTATAGTTGCTGGTGCTCCCTTTTTAGCTTTTCACTGCATGTGTTTACGTTGGAAGTACTTTTTAACTATTTTTGGATTCACTTGACATTTTTTATCCAACTAAAAGGTTTTGCACTGCGCACCGCCGTTTTAGCTTTCAATTTACTTCGAACTTTGCTGTTTTACAGCTGACATTTTTTACCAGGCCCAGATTTTCTTTCCACGCTTTTTTATTCTGAACTAGATTAATTGATTCTGAGATCTTTAAAATAGTGATAAATTTGTTTTTTTTGGTCAGATTTTCTAATTCGGGCATTTGTTGTTATTTGTGTTATAGGAATACAATACATTCTTTCCCGATTTCAGTGTCATGAGCTCCCGTTTGACTGCTGATAATCGGCAGTCAGTGTTGCCATTTATCAATTATATGTGTTCAATTTGCTTGGAATAGGATACATATTTAAAATAAATATAAACAAGAACACATTTAATGAAAAATATAATGATTTTATTAAGTGCTTATGTTTGAAAAGTTGTAAAAATACTATGTGGTCCTACTGTGATGGCCAAACACTGTAGGTCAAACTGAAACATGGATTTTTGCAAACTTTTACCAAAACTTTTGGATTTAAAAAAAAAAATAAGTAGATTGTTTGAACCTATTACGTGCGTTCATAAAATCCGGTATCGGTGGAATTTTGGCGGAAATCGCTCGGTTTTACAAATTAGGAAAACGGTATCATGAACACCTCTTTCGCCGTAAATTTCCGTGAAAAATTATCCGGTAGACATTAGTTGACGGACAGCGATTTTTCCTTTAAAAAAACCCAAATTTTTATTACAATGATTAAAATTACATGATTAAATTAATTTGAAAATGCTTATTGATTAAAAAATCATTTATTAACTTTTAATAATATTTATTAGAATAATTTAATGCATTAAAATATTGAAGAACGCCATTTAGCAAAAACTTAATGGCCGATTTTATGAATAAGTTGGATAAACAAGCAAACTAACTAAAAATTCGATACAACCTTAAACTAAATTTTTTAGTCAATCATAATTAATCTTCAGGGTGCCTAACGCGCCACACCTATCGTCCGTTTTAAAGGACCATTTTATTACAATTATAATAAAGTGTACCCCAAGTCACTCATAAAAGAGAACCAAGCTTGATATTTTTATTTATTATTTTGACAACCCCATAGCAAAATATAGAGTAACTAAACGTAAACGACCGGCATTTTCGACCTGAATTCATGATCTCACCCCTACAATGTTTTCATTTTATCGTCAAACTACATTATAACGCGACTTTCACCAGTATTTGACTTAAATTTGCAAACACTCTGATGCAGAAATACATACTATATATCGAAATATGGGCAACTTAAAAATAATATCGCTCATAAACCTAACTTCCTGATTTTGTTTGAAATCTTACGTCAAAGGTGGGCAAAATCATTGATAGTTTTATAACGCTTTTTAGAATATTGATAATTTCGATAACGTAAACTAAAACTTTCGATAAACTAAATAAACAATAATTATCGTTATGTCAAATTAGCTTCACATTTAAAATTATGGTAATTAGTAGTTATTTTACAAAACTGAATAATTAGTATTTGGTGTCGCATGACCTCCAAAATAAATATTTAATATATTATTTATATATATATATATGTCTAGTTTATCTATCTTTTCAGGTCGAATTTCCTTCCTTGCACCCGAATGCGATTTTATAGTTTCAAAACTGAGTTGAATATTCTTAATTAACATAATCGTGAGATTTTATTTGCGAACGGTTATGGTATCTCACTTCATCAATGAACTACCACCAAAATTTCGGCTGGATGTAATTTCAGCATCCAATCGATGTTCATACTCATAATATCGACAGGCATCAGGATCATCTAAATTGAACTTCTTCCCCTCGCTAAAAAATAATTTTTGCCATTTATCGTAGTTTTTGCTAATCATCCGAACACGTGTTATGGTTACTGGCAACTTGTAAGTTAGTACGAATTTGTAAACTTTTTGTGTGACCCTGGCCGACTCCAATTCCTGTTTAGTGGTCCGATTTTGCGAACGAAAAACGGCCGAATTCGATGATGTCAACTTTGTCAAAATCATTGCTGATCTCATGATTCATTCGTATTCTATAATCTGTACTTGGTTTTATCTTTGATGAAACCGAGAATTCTTTTAATAATCTGAGGCTCAGTTGCAGCAATTTTCTGGATATTTTGTGCTGTCAAAGTTCAAGGCTCGCAACCAAAGATGATATCTCGTCTTATCAGTGCTGTGCGGATGTCTAGTTTTATTTTGCGCGATGTATGAGGAGACTTAAATATTTTGATATAGGCGTAAAATGTTCGGTAGCTCGGTTTGTTTTTAGCTTTATATAATTATTTCCTAATTAATTTAGCCGATCTCTACCCAATTTGTTTTTTCGGGGTTTATTAAATTAATTTTTCATCTACGGTGGAGTTAATTCTATTTCAGTGAGCGCGATATTACAATTTTTGCGTTTAATCTGTTGTGAAATTCTTTTGTCTTTTCAATCTTTCTCGATTTGAATTAAATTATAAACAATCTTCTGAAAAATTATACAGCAACACCATATTCTTGTCCATAATTTTTAAACATTCTTTTTAAGTAATAATGGCGAAGAGAACTTATTATCTTTTATGAGTATTACTATAAGAAATAGATTTTCGAAAGTTGTTCCTTACAATAAAGTAGATAACTTTAGGATTTCCGAAAATTTTATTAGAAATAATAATAATTTTAAAGATTTAAATTTCAAGATTAACCCACAAATTATCCCGTGTTTTAAGTATGAATGTATGAATCCGATGTTGTCCTCCCTCTAATAAATTGTAGTGGTTCCCAAATAATTTTTTGTTTCTTGTTTTTCTATGCTCTCGTCTATAATAAAGTAATGTTGTTCTTCATTTCGATTTTGTTTTCCAAAAGTTGACTATGATGAGTCATATCGAGTCAAGTTAATCGTCAGAAATATAAACTTGTTTAATTTATTTTAGCCGCTAGTTATCTATTAAAACTCTGACATTCGCCTTGTTTTAAATTTAAAACATTAAAAAGAACACATTTCTTAATTAAATTTGTTATTGCATAGAAGAAAATAAACGTGCACAGGACAAGTATTGTTGGATTGGCTCAACGGTAACAGGCAATTTGGCACGATTTATGGTGTACTTTCCTAACCCAAATTTGTTTAGGTTAATTCTTTAATGATTACTGCAATAAAATGACTACCACCCAATTTATGTCATAACTCAAGATTTTACTTATTTAGAAACTATTAACAGGTTCACTTTAATTTTTAAAATGAATAAATAAATTACTCAATTCTCATTTTCAATTACATAATTATTTATTATCAATCGAAAAATTTTCTGAATCATTGGAAAATCATAATTTGATTTTTATATAGAAATTATACATTTTTATACAGCTGTTTGTTTCAATGTTAAGGTTTAAAATTAAAACGAAATAATTTATTTTTTGGGTTCAGCTCCAGAAAGTGCAAAACATGACTTTTCTATTGATATTCATTTCTCCATATTTCTCCTTCGCCTTACAGAGCTTTGACAATGAAAAACTTTTTACTTTTGACTTACATGTTTGTATGAATTTCCAACATAACGAGCAAAAATTGTTATTCAGTAAATAACATGTGAAGTAAAATGTAAGAAGTTTTTTCATTGTGAATGCTCTGTTAGTGAATTTTTATACACCTAACATAATAACCAAGAGGTAATTAAGAGTACCCAATAGAACATACAAATTTCGGGTATTAAATAAAATTTAAATTAACAAAATTTTGTTAAAATTTAGTAGTGTTTATTTGAAGTGTTTAGTTTATTTGAAGTGTTTAGTTTATTTGAAATGAGGATGATCTCTGTGTCTCTACCGAACGATTATGTAATTCACGTAACAACAAAACTTGCGATATGTTGCAATTGGTTTACATGGTTTGTTTTTGTTTGCCTTCTTTACGTATACAGTACAAAAATTTAAGTTTATGATTAATCAATAATAATCAATTCTTGAAATATGTCGGTTTAAACTAACAAATTCGTCTGATGTTTAGAAATATATACTTTAACTCGAATCTCAAATTATTCGATTCTCACTATTAAAATTAAATAGTCAATTCAGTCAATATTAACTTAACCCAATGACCTAAAATTAAAAAAAAAAAATATATAAGCAAATGGTTTATTAATTTTCAATATATGTACATAAGTATGTACTTACATAGGTTATTATTATTATCGCAAAGATACGATATGTGGAATACTTACAAAATTTTAAATCCCTTCGATCCGTAGAAACATACAAAAAAAAACGTCGAAGGCCAATTTATGTCATTAAATTGTGACGCCACTATTATAAGATCATGACGTGCACATGGCGACAGTTTATTTAGTTCTAAAAATCACGTGGTTTATGGAATAAAATTATTGATTTCTTTCGCTACGATTCCGCATCTAAATAGCATGATCGCACTCTAATTTATGAAGAGTTTGTTTACTTTTCAAGTAATCATGATTTGTTACGTGTGAAAATTAATCGCCGGTATATAAGTATGCATCATTCAAAAACCCATCCTAATAATTTTCTAATCAATTAAATTGATTACATGAGACTAATCTATGAAATTAACTAAAAACAATGATATGGAAATTTGTGTAATAGTATGTCGATATGTATGTACAAGATTTGGAATGCAACAAGTTGATGAAATATTACCTGATACCATAAAAATTTATGTATTTTGGATGTGCACATTATTAAACATCTAAACATATATAAATGCACACACAATATGACAAAAAAACAATCCAATCAATTCCAGACGATAAAAATAGAGATTTTATCTTATTTACGTTGAAATTGTGACGTTTTTTTTGCGGACTCTAAAATTTGTTTTTCCGTAATAATACCCGACATTTGGGGTGGAGAATTTTAATTGTGACGCATGATATATTAAGGAGAAAATTAGAGGATATATACGCTATTTATATATTGGTTTAACGTTTAAAACTCGTCGATAGAATTAAATATGTACAGTGCGCTTTATATTTAGATACGAGTACAAACACATTAAACAAAATGAATAAAACTTACGTAATTATCATTAACTCTACTTGTAAATTACTAAAAGCAAAAATTTCATAAGATTTGTTTTTTTTTGTTTTGTTTAATACCGAATTTGTGTGTGTATATGATTGTGTTGTGTACAACCAAATTTCTTATATCATCTTAATCACAATATAAATGTAACATCTAGCGGTGCAAAAGAAAAAACAAAAATATTAACAAATAAATAATATCATATACATTTACTGGCAATCACTGATGATTTCCAAATGATCGAAGTCTCGGAGATTACCCACATTCTAAGTCAGTGTTACTCAAAGTTGAATTTAATAAGGACATTCCAATATTTTGAAATATGTATATATTAACTAATTCTCTTAATTTTCAAATTATACTTTGAAATTCCAGTCAAAATTGAAAAACTTATTCCATTTTACCAAATAAATTTTTATTCAAATTTCAATAATTTGACTCAACTCAAAGAACACTATTTTTTTGCATCACTTTGGACTAAATTCGTGGAGAACTATTTGGAGAACTAGGCAATTCAGAGGGGACATTTGCCTCATCGATACCTAGTTGTGTCACATTTTGGATGACACGTTGCTGCTTTATTACGAATTACTCGTTGATAGTCAAAACAGTAATGTGCTGAAGAATTTTAAAGTATTATCGATTTTATAGCGTACAAAGCCAGTTTTTCTTAATCAATAGTTCTTGAACCGTCAACGAGTGTTAAACCTGTCATTGATTTGTTGATCCCGCGTTTTGGGTTCTGCCTATCGTATTAATTAACGGTTCACCCTTTGGCTGATACCAATTTTCACCGTGGTTTCAGTATCGAACGTCGAATTGCACCCGGCGTGACGATAAGTTCATCAGTGTTTGTAAATTGATTCAAATGCACATAAGCATAACAGGATTGGATGAAATCGAGTGCATCTAGAAGGAAACATCGAAGTATCTCGCGGGCGATTACCATCCATTAAGCGTATCTGGCTATAAGTAAAGACCGACTATCACTTTTAACTTTGGTTTCTTATGGTTCTGCTTTCTTACTTCAACAAGTTTCGTTTTGGCCAATTGATTTTACTGATATCCAAACTGAAATCAAATTTTGCATCAGTTTTAGTACCGTTCTCCGTGTCGTGCTGAAATAATTGCTCTGCTCTCGAAAATATTATACCTTATGCTTCCTTATGCTGAAATTTGGAATATCAAAAGAGATAATGTTCGGGACATTAAACAATAAAATTTTAGGTCGGTCTGTTCTGGGCTCGAGGTTTTGCCAGCTGCTTTTAGTCTCCTCTTATCCTATTTTAACGCTCCAAGCGCGGGAAACGTGGAATTTGCTTTCTAAATATTTTGTAAAATTTAGCAGCCACTATCTCTCTATTAATGCGTTGACACTGATTTTTATAAAAAGAAAGGGAAACACGTTTTCCTTGCACGCTGTAGGTGGTTTTAGGATTAACATGTAAAAGTATATGAAATTCGCATCTCGAGTTATAATTCTGTTATGAGTTATCACCTTTTAAATCTTTGCCACAGAATTAATGATCAGAGCGACATAAACTCCAACTTAGAACTCGACAATACCTATATAAGGAAGTCTGGCAGTAAGCTTGGAATCAATTTAGTTTCGAAATGGCATATATTTCCCCTTCACTTTATATGTTAGTGTATTAAAACAGATGTTCCGAATACTAATTAGTTAATTACTTACTTGAAAGTTACACAGCTACTTTCTTATATTAAACTTAATCAAATTATTTTCTTTCATTATCTCTTCAGACTTAAAAATTGAATTATACAACACATTTTCATAATACTGTTTAAGGTTCTTGATCCTTATTTATTTTATAAAACTTGGAAACGGCCAGCCATTTCGTAGGAATGCTTGTTTTATCAACCTTATAGCGTATATGAGCTTCGCGGGCTGTTCGCTAGACATAGCTGATTTAATATAATATAAACGCAAAGCAATAATAAGATCTTAATCATTAAATTTTTCAATTTAGCTACCTAATTATTTAAAGGAAAATAAATATTTAGAGGTCGCGGACCTTTGTTTGAGTAACGCTGTATCAAACTATTAATTTGTTTAGTATAAGAAAAATAACCAGAATGTTGGCTGTGTGGATTATTAATGAATTAAATTCCACATACAGTGGAGGAAATATTTATCCAGTAATTAATTTATTAATTAAGTGATGTGAAACCTAACAAATTCATGCTGGGATAAAATGGTCAATGAAATATTTTATCATTGATTTCTAAAAGGCAGAGGTTACTTTCCACATATTTGACTTTTCTGTTGAAATCAAAATATTTTTCATAAATTACAAGATTTATTCCCACCCCCAACTTAATCAAGGAGAGATTGTTTTGAAGACACTGTTGGTCTATTGGTGTGATTGGAAACAACTTGTGGTAACAACAAGATTGCCCTACTTGCCTTACATCAACTGAAATAATGACTGCACAAGTTACCTGGATGCTCAGAGATGTTCAGAGTTATATAAAAGGACAAATAGAAGAATGTTTCCGGATCAACAGAAAATTTAAAACATCTCGATTTATTTAAAGTGAATTTATAATAAATATTTCTTTCACTATATTAATATATATGTACATATCTCTAACACATAATTCTTATCATTTAATTTATTTTTTGCTTCTTTATAAAATAAAAACTGACTTTCTTACGTTTTATTTTGTTTTTTGCTGTACATATGTGATCTTTATATGTCATCAAAGTACGAAAAATAAATTTTAAGATTAATAATATTTTTTTTAAACAAAGTTATACATATTACGAAATTAAAAATGTTCTCTTGTGTTGTAGTTTATACAAAATTTAATTACAATATGTTCTGTATATAGTGTTTGCACGTACATACATATATTACTGTATTAATTGTTTAGGATTTGAATTAATAAATTAATTTAAAATTTGATGGTTGAGTGAAACTTTTATGATATTATTTAAGATGTAGTGTGTATTTGAAAATATACAATATTAGGGATCGCATCCACTAAAGACAATAACATTTTTATTTCCTATCATTTTATAGCAAAATGTTATTAGATAGAAATTAGTATAAATTAGCTAGTTTATATAATATATATTAAAAGCTTTGTCACGAACATTGAATATTTAGTTTGTTCGTTGCTTTTTGAATAATTAATCATTCAAAGTAACTATCCATATAATATAAACCAAACAGAGTTTCGTACATAAAAATGTTAATGATGTCCGTTTAAATGTATAATAAAATTTGTTACATCTCGATTTTTTGGTTTTTTGAAATTTTTCTTGTTTCTATTCAAAGACGACCGGAATTTATACCATCTATAATAATCAGAAAATATAGAATCCGCCCTGATTAATAATAATAATAATCCTTTGGTTGGCCTAATACTCAGATAGGAATATGTAAATCAATTTCTTATGCTAAATTGCTTGCAGGGAAAATGCAATTGAAAAATGAGTTTAATTCGTGTAGGTACTTAGTAGATAAAAGACTTTTTTCGAATTTATTTTCCTCATTTATAACATCTTTCGGTTTAGAAACAATACTAATCTTAATTTTAATTTAATAAATTTGGTGAGCCATTATTGTTTATAAATAAAAAAACAAGAATATTTCGCATGGTAGTATATCGATGGCTTAATTAACAAAGGCCCTAATCCACACTTTCAAAATTGTTGGAAAATCGAGAAAAACGGTTAAAACAACCAACATTTTAATAGAATTAATTTTTCAAAACTGAATATAGAACGAAATGAAGCTAATTTCGATCGAAAATTATAACATAGAATGATGTGGTTTTTTGTGATGCTCATTTTGGTATCAAAATGTCATTTTTGAAAAAATTGTGGATTAGGGCCTTTGTTAATTAAGCCATCGATATTGTGCATTTGCACGCCTACTACACTTTTCTATGAAAATATCAAAATTTCATCGTTCTCTGTTCGTAAAATAAATAAATACGATAGCTTCAAAACAAAAGTTTAGTTATAGTATACAGTTGCAAATCTAAGGTCCCTTACTTATAGTGGTCCGCCCTTATATCATTAGCGATTATACCAACAACTAGTAAAACCAAACGTATTTTGTCCTATCATTGTTAACATTGGTTAAGTCTGGTAGTCGGAGAATTCAGAGTCAATTTTAAGTACATATATTATTGTGAGATTAGCGATATAAATACTCCATGTGCTTGAATTAAAGTTTTAAGATCTCTAAGATCGAATTAATATTTACATTTCACAATAATTGGTGACCAAGTTCAAATCAATGTTTCAAAACCAAAATAGCTATACAGCTAACGTAGAACGAACTTAACATAATTTCAATCAGATGTGTCATATTTAATCACGATTTCAAACCAAATTTGAATTTATTTTCTGAAAGAGAATTATTTTCCCTACTTATCATTTTACTGTGAAAAGAAATTGCTTTAAAGAATAATTGCCGAACACTAATTAATGTCTTTTTTACATTGTGCACCATCTGTATTGCCTTTTAAAATGCATAGTTGATAAACTAACATTTTTTTATATAAAATTGTGGCAACTAAATAAAAAACCAAACATATATAAGTGAACATATAAATCAGTGACAAGTTTGTCTTTATGAGAGACGGTAGTATTACAAAAAAAAAACTTACCTTCAAAACTGTTAGAATACTTTCGAATGAATTTAGTTGCTGTTTAGAATTTGTATAATATACTTATATCGATAGAAAGCGTTGACGTTATATATGTCAGTTAAATTTAACTTGTTTCAAATGCATTTCCGTTTTACAACGTTTGCGGCAGACGTAACCCCCGTTAACGGTAACCCCCGAAGAACACTGTACTTGAAGAACACGAGTTTCGAAGAACATGGATACCTTGCCCCGAATTAGACGGTTTCAAACTACACGATTTTCGAGTAATTCTTTCGAACGAATTAATCGTGTTCTTCGGGGGTTACCTGTTTTCGATTTAGTCAAATTACATTTATTTAGAAGACATTAGAGAATGCAATATTTGGACTAAATCATCTCCCAATCTCTCAATCATCTACCGGTTTTACCGGTAATTTACCGGCTTAGTTTAATAAAATGAAATTCAAATGCACTTTGTTTATAAATTCATTTTAGTGCATGATTCATTCGTCTTCTAGTCTGTTTAATTAAAAATAATAAAATAAATAAATTTAATTAAAAAATTATAACAAAATGGAATTTGAATTCTTATAGTCGCCAGAAAATTGTTTGAATTTTATATAACATAGGAATAATTTTCATTATACGTTTCATTACGCTTGTAAGAGGAGAGCATAGAGAATCCGTATACTGGAAGTTGTGCGTTTCCGTATTTTTGTAAATAATCTTCCGGCATCGGAAAAAAAACCTTTCTTAGTTCATACTTGTTGGATGAATCGTTTTAAGTTATTTCTATTGACAATTCCAAATGTTTACTCCTTAATCCCTCCTCGACAAAATACGTCAGTTCACCCCTTAATGATTTCGTTAATTTTTCCCCCTGCAGTTGTTTGCTCCAAATTGATATTTCAACTTTTTCGTATTGGTACAACTACGACCCTACGACCTACGACCCTGATTTCATTATCCAATTCTAAATTTGTGGAGTTATGAGCAGAGTTAGCAAGTTTTAATATTACCAAAGTTTTAACTTAATTTGAATTAATTACAAATCGGTCTGATTAAATATTAATATGTATTATTTTTTCGCTAATTAGACAGACCAACCAGGATCAGGATACAGAAACAAGAATAGTAATTTCCGGCGTATTTTTCGATACTGAATCCGAATCTGGTCGCAGAATTGATCTATCACGTCAGGATTTTAGGATATCCTAACCTAATAATATAAGGCTGTTTTTAGGGGTTTTTAATACATATTTGATTGTATTGCCATGGAATTTTAGCAGTAAAAACAAATGGTGCCATCGTAAAGTATCATTCATTTATCCCCTCTCATTTTCAATTTTAATCGTCTATATATCTATACCTTTTACCATATTGTAAATTTGTAAAGCCTTTAATTCTCTTGCAATTTTCAGAAGATCAACTTCATCAAACCTTAATTAAAATGTATTTTAATATTAATTGTAGATTTCTGAATTAAGGAATTATCCGTAATATCTATTGAATATATTGTGGTCCTCATCATCTCTTATAAGGTTGTTTTGGGTCTGAAAGAAAATGAAATTATGACCAATTAATCCACTTGGAACGCAAGTGTACTGGATAACGAGCAACAGCAGAAATTTACCGGTAAATAAATTGCAATTACTGGTAATTTGCCAATACATTTTTATAGGTTAACCGATTTATAGGTTAACCGGTTACCAGTATAGCATTCCGTAGAAGAAATGTTGCTGATTTGTTAAGTCCAAATTTTTATGAATCCTATATTTAACCAAATAATAATGATTTTTGTTATAGGATTCTATTTTCAAATTAAAACCAAATTTAAAGTTTTATTTTTTACTTTTCTTTTTCAAATTCAACGTTTTGTAAATACATATCAATGTTTTCGAAGTCAGTTCCAATTTGACCACAAAACACTATAATAACCTCCGTTGTCTAAATTCTGTTTTCAAGTCTTCATATTTCAATATTTATTGAACAAACAAATTATCTAAAAAATCTAAATTATATTCGATCCTCAGATTTCAAATTACAATCTTTTGACGACACATTTTAATTTATAAGTCCGAGTTTGTATTTTTTTACATATTACATATTCTTCATTGAATTTTAGATTTTTAGATAATTTGGAAAAAAAATTTATTTTAACTTACTAAAATTCTTCGTCGGTTGCAACAAACGAAAGTTGGTCGAATATCAAACGTGATGTGAACATAGGTGCTGTCGAAATTTAAGAATAAAAACTGTTGTACTTTACAACAAGGGAAATTCGCATTTCGTACCACGTAAAATCCCGACATCCGAATTATTTTTTTATTATTCAAATATTAAAGGAAAATTGTTTTGTAATCTTTTTTGTACTGAAATCTGAAGGAGTTTAAATTAACCGAACCAATATCGGAATTTAGAATGAATAAACATCGGAATGAAAATCAGAAATTAAGAAAGTAACCACAAATAACGACACATCTAATTTAGGCTTGGCTTTCTGTCAAGTTGATGATCTCACTCGTTTTACAGCTTTAAGAGAATTCAAATATCTCCCAATTTAGAGGTCATCCTTTAAACAATTCCATTAGAAATTTAATAACCTTGTCCTGGATTATTTATAGTAAATAATGTAACAATTCAATTCCCAATGCAACAAAAAGGAAATTAAATGTTGAATATGTTTTACTAGTATGTAGGTATATTACCTAAATTCTGTAGATAGATGGCACACACATATATGTAATAGGAGAGTGAGCATTGTTAGTGTTGTAGTCGAATTTAATTTTTTAGGGAGCTCAAAAAAGAAAAAAACACTTAAAACTGATCAGAATTCAGCAATATTTGTATTTTTTGTGTCTTTGTGTGTGTTTATGTACCTTTATAATAAATTTGATTTGACACTTTGAACGTGATGTTTGAATACAAAACACGTCATACTTACACCAAAGTGTTAGTTTAACCCTGAAACCTAACTCGAACTGGTATTGCGGTGGTATGCATACATTTTAGTTTGGCGCGCGAAACCTTGACAAAAATGTGCAATTTCTTCAAAATAATTTTTTTTTTTTTTGTGAATTTGCATACCGCGGCATACATACTCGTTTTTATGTAATATGCCGACATCTTTATATCATTTATACATATACAAACATCGAAAAATTGATTTATGTTACAAACAAATTCAATAGCAAAACAATCTGTGTTCATGGTTGATTAAATTTTCAAAATATATACCTACCTACTTATTATGTAGCTAAACGTTTTTTGTCACGTGAACGTATTTCTATTTAAACATTAGAAATCTATAAATAATATCATAATTTCTTTTTATAAAATCTATGTACATATGTATTTTATAATTAAAAAATCAACATGCTGTTTATACATAGGCAGACATCAAGTACGATTTTTTTGTATGCATGAATCAATCAATAATTGACTGTATAATATGTACTTGTTTCTAAAAGTCATTTTCATTATGTATCTACTACCAAAAAAAAAAAAGTTTGAACTTAAAATTTAAATGAAAAGTTATATCTTTCTTTTCGGCAAGGCAAAAAAAAAAAATTGTGATTAATCAGCAGAAAAACTCTGGTGAAAAATCAATACAATTTAAGGATTTTTTCCTTCTCTATTTTTAAATATTATCAACACCTTCACCGCTTTACGTACTATAGTACATGTACAGACAATAAAAATTATAGAACAGTAACAAGCTGCCAAGAAGAAGAAAAATCCATATAGCAACTAATTAGCAATTATTATATGTACTACCGTTCCAATTACATATTTTTGATGATGACAAAAGCAAATAGGATGCTGATTTTAATGAAATAGTTTTTTTTAAATCCAAACAGCTATTGTTTATATAAGTATGAACGTAGATGTAGAATTGAAAAATTTGTAAACTTTAAAGAAATTTATTAAAAGTCAAAGGTGAAAGTGTATGCATACTTACAATTGGATTATTGAGTCAACATCAACCCTTTTACAAAATTAAATGTATTTTTAACACTTTAGCATTTAAACGTGTGGTTTAACTTTACCCTCTCTTTCTCTCTCAGAACAGATTTATAAAAATAAATTTTATAAGGAAGCACATGCTTATGCCACGATATTTTTGCGATCGATTTAGATTTTTGGTACAATATCAATTAAATAAGTACTGCTGTATTTCTAAGAATCAAGAAATACTTATTGACGTATATATAAATAGCTTCCAGGACTACTTACATTATAATAATCTTTAATATGTATGCTTATTGCAAAAACCAATAAAAAATGTGCAACACATCATTTTCTCGTTTCTTACCTCTTTGACTATAAACTATGCATGTCGAGTAAAGAGTTATTAAGCACTAACACAAACAATCAATCAAAATATTTAAAGGACCTATTTTTTATTCAACAGTGTAGTGCATTTCATTATTTTTCCTTGTCCTTCTTTGAGAATTTTCTATTGGAGAAGCAAAGAAAAATTGTAGACTGTATTGTTCGCTGTGAATAAAAAAATAAACTTATTGGTATTACTGTAAAATAAAATAAAAGTCCAAAGTAAAACTATTCTTAATACTTATTCTGAAGCAGATTGTATTAGTTTATGGGTGGTCGTGAGATCGTCACTTTCGATTCGATTTCGATAGAGTTTTATATCTTGTTTCAAGAATAAAATTGTTCTCTATTTCGCTTTTTAATCATGTTTTGTTCATTGTTAAGTTCTTTTTCTATTGGATTTTATCTCCTATGAAGGAAAAGCTCGTAACACTACATTCACATACACAAAACAATATAAGGTACCTGCATGTTGCAGAGCAAAGCACTACATACTGTACCACCGAGAATAACCTCATTAATCTCAAGGCGATCTAAAACATGATTGTATAAATATAATTGAAAATAAATCAAACCAATTTATTTTTCGTAACATTTTCATTATATTAACAGAATACGGGGCAAATAGAGAAGTAATAATATCAGCATTCCCAACTACTCTTCAGTTGTTTAATTCCCTTTCTATTATTTTTCCAGGACTGTGGAGTCCGCGAAAAATGTTCGGCTCTGGTTCCGACTCCGGAAATGTATAGATTTATTAACGACTCCGGTTCCAGCTCCAGCTCCCGCTCTAACTACGGCTCCGGCTCAAACTCCGGCTCAAACTCCGGCTCCAACACCGACTCCAGCTCCTACTCCGACAGTAAATATAATCTTTCTATGCTTAAACCAAATCGGGTTTTCATTTCCGTGAAACGCTATTATTTATGTGGTCAACAACTATTGCTGTTTCGCAAGTTGGCAGTAACTTAACCATAGCGTGTGGGCGTGAATTTGCAAAGGTCGTGTGTTCGATCCCAGGAAGTGGTATTTTTATTTTATTTTTTTTATTGAAAAATACTTTTATAGATAATTGACACCCTCTACAACTTCTACAATTTTTGTGTCTATATAATTTGCAGAACTGTTTGCTTACAATTTAGCGCAACGAATACCTCAATAAACCTTTGCTAGGTAAAACGATGACTTTGGTGAGACCGATGAAACGATGACTTTGGTGAGACTGCGGAGTTGGAATTGGGACGGCCTAGGCGCAGGGTTGCTAATTTACATATAGTTTGAACGGACGAACGACGCCAAGGAAATATTCTGTACAAAATCAGAGCTACCGAAGCAAACTAAAATATATCGAATTTTCTGGTACCGTACGACTCATCGACTAAGCAGGGATGCCTTATTAGACTGTACAATATAAAGCTATTTATAGGGGGAAGTTACTATATGATGCATTTACGGGAAGGCACAATTTAATTGCAAGGATATCATTCCATAAAGTCAATAATCTGGCGATACATTTCAATTTCATACGAAGTCAATTACCTTTTTTGCTTACCATGTGCAACAATAGGTCATCGCTAAACGCAGAGTTACAGCCTAAGCATGAGGAGGAAGGTTGTCGGTGGTTGCAGAAGAAAACGATCTG
The DNA here is from genome assembly GCA_958295665.1 of Tipula vernalis. Taxonomy (NCBI): domain Eukaryota; kingdom Metazoa; phylum Arthropoda; class Insecta; order Diptera; family Tipulidae; genus Tipula; species Tipula vernalis. Next base: position 161,392,882 of record OY282558.1, read on the forward strand.
TTCAAAGACGAGGCTCGGATCATCCATGGGATTATACTTCTTTAATTTTTTTTTTTGTTCAGATTTATTTCATATCCATTTGTGCATTTCCTAATTATTGTTATGATACAAAAAAATCCGTGTTTTTTTGTAAACAAATTAACCGCATTTCTCGTCGGTTTTCAGTTATGAATGGAAATAACTCGACAATTTTCTAAATTTTCGAAAATAAGTTTAAAATAAGTTTTTCCTAAAATCTAATGTGACATTTCCAATTACTTTGTTTTCCAAAAAAAAGCATAGTTTTTAAGAAAAACAAGAGGTTATTTCCGATTCTTCCAGTTGCTTTATAAACGTATTTTGACCAACGAGCGGAAAATATCATCGATTTCTGGCGGAAATTTCAATCTTCCATATTTGAGTTGAGTTCTACATAAAAAAAAACATTTTCGGCTATGGCTATTTCCAGCTCTAGAAGAGTTACCTGTAGGATCGCGATGAGAGATTTTGAATTAGCTTTGAATAAGCCCGAGATATTTCATTGATTTGTAAGATACATTTAAGGTGCGATTTTTGGTTTGAAAAGGTTTAAATATAAGTTTTTATTATTATTATTATTTTTTTATTTAATCCCAGACAAAATACAAAATTGGAATAAAAATAGAAGGATTCTATGCCGAAAATCGATAGTTTCGAGTTCCTTTATAGTGACAATATAAAATATGAGTAAACAAAAACAATTAAATAAAAAAACATATTTAAAATAATTATACAGTTCAGTTTATCAAAAACACTATAAGATGTGTATTTTCCAAAACTTCATCAGTAATAGTCGAGTATTAAGCGATAACACGAAACAAATTTGAGACGTTAGGCTTTTCAAAGAGCCAATCTTTCACACTGGACAAAAACGGAGGGTTGGGGGGGGGGAGGAGGGGGGAGTGATGTAACAAGGATATAGTGGCGGAAATGATCGTTATTAAATCTGGGAATACTGTACAAAATTTGATGGTTTGTACGGAAGTTGTATCGAGCATCAAATCTTATTATAGCCCACTACGCTTAAAAAATATTTTTAAGATCTTATAAACTTATAAATGTTGCTTTGGTAGGATATTGGTAGAGATTTGAATACACCATTTGCCGTTAAATATAAAGCATCCTAGCTGGTCAAAGTTTCTATTGATTTATCACCGATTGCAAAGCCCGCCACATGTTTCATATTTTTCAGATTATATAAGTCCTTGTTAATTCTTCTTGATGTTTTTTTTTTTTTTTAATTTTTTCTTTGGTTTTACGTAATTTTCTGTGAAATATTATGACAAAATATTTAATCAGCTAAAATACATTTTCTCGCTCGAATTAAGAAAGACGGAGATTTCTCGAGAAGAAACCCAAACTTCGGCTAATCCGATTTGGAATTCCAATTTACACTTCCCGATTGTATACTACCTTGATCAACAAGTTCCCGGAATAACCACCGTGTGGCGCTCCCATCGTTCCGATTTGAGTTCTGTTTTTTTGTTAAGTTGGTACATCTGTTGTTGATATTCCCTCTAAATCTTAGCGTCATAGCTTGACATTTGCAAAAGTTACGTGCTCAAGAGTACATCTATCTCTGTGTGTGTTGGCGATTTTTCCATTATTTCCTCTCGGCTGCTGAAACGCGTTCCCCGCAATGGTTTTTTAACTCGATTGAACAGAAAGAAATCACAGGGAGCCAAATCAGGTGAATTCGGTGGCTGTTGCATGGTATTTGTTGCATTTTTCGTCAAAAAATTACGAATAATGATGGCACTGTGCGACGGTGCGTTATCATGGTGCAAAATCCACGAGTTTTCTGTCCACAATTCTGGTTTCTTTCGGCGAATTGCTTCACGCAAACGTCTCATAACGCCGAAATCATACTCTTTGTTTACGGTCTGGCCTTCTGGCAAAAATTCATGATGCACTACACCGTTGTAATCCATGAAAACCGTGAGCATTGCATTCTTTTTTGACTGAAAACGACGTGGTTTTTTTTCTGTGAACGCCATTCACTTGCCTGATGTCTGGATTGCGTGTCGTACTCATAAACCCACGTCTCGTCTCCAGTAATGATCCTTTTGATGAATGTGGGATCGGATTCAGCCTCGCAAATCATGTCTAAAATTGTAAATAATTTCTAAAATTGTAAATAATCGCTAACACACACAGAGATAGATGTACTCTTGACTACGTAACTTTTGCAAATGTCAAGCTATGACGATAAGATTTAGAGGGAATATCAACAACAGATGTACCAACTTAACAAAAAAAACAGAACTCAAATCGGAACGATGGGAGCGCCACACGGTGGTTATTCCGGGAACTTGTTGATCTGAATATGTATAGTGTTGAATTAACTGAATAGAGAATAATTTGTTATTCCTTATTTGATGCCAAATGAATAATCATCACAGTATGTTTTGTTTTCTACTCACTATTCAGATCGAAAGAGAAGAGAAATGAAGAGTAGTTTTGAGTGCGAGTTTACGTATTTATTCTGCGGGGAAATTTTGATCAGGCAACCAAACGGCTTAGTCTATTTTGTAAACAAATTTCCCCTTCTGAATAAAATTGTTTTAAATTGCATATAAAATATTTTTAAATTGCATATAAAATATTTTTAAATTGCAGACAATTTTTCCGAAGAATATTTAGGTAAACTCGCAGTGAACGCTGAAAAATATTTATGTTTTGTTTTTGTAATCCTTTATATGAAAACATAAAATTAAATTAAGCTTGTTTTCTGCATCTGCAAAATTCATTGAATGTAAATTCAAGCATTATTTGAGACCCTCGGACTAGTATAGTACAGTATTTTTGTTAGTAATGATTTTGAATTATCAAATTACTCTGGGATAAATATTTAGGATCAATTTTTTCGTTTTGGAAAGGTTACCAAAGAATTAACAAAATAAAATTTCTATCCTTTTAAAGGATTTTTCAAATTAATATATTTATCGAGTATTATTTGGTTTATATTATATAATGTATAAATTAAATATCTTATATTCGGTTGGCAATTAGGCAGTGGGTTGCAAAAGTTAGCTCAGCAGTGTGTAGGAAACCAAATTAACCAATTTTTAAAATAATTGTTTTGAAAATATTAAGATGTTTTGAAGGCCAGGGGTCATAACGAGTCCATTATTTATATATTTTTTTACCTACAATACTGGGAAGCGATTCGTAATTCATCACTCACTTGTCTTGGCTAAAAAACTGGTTTGAATCTATGCTGAATTAGCTTGTAAAATGATGTATATTTATGGATAAATGCTTCTAGCTATTCTGGAAAAGGGGAAATTATTCTGGAAAAGGAGAAATCTTTAATAATTATTTTGGAAAATGGCGAATTTACTTTTTTTTGTTATTACAATCTCTGCTGTTTACAAGAAAAAGCGCTACTGTTGAGTTAGTGATGAATTATGCGTCGCAGCCTAACACTGGAAAGAAAAACGAAAACATACCCTAAGTTTTGACAATTTTACGTATATTTTTCATACATACATTTATCTTTAGAAAATAATAATTACAAATGAAAGAAAATATGTATTAATTGTATTTCTAAAACTTAATTTAACGAAAAAAGTAAACAAATTACTATTCGATCTTCGATATACGATCAACGGCCCTAAATATTTTTTGGCAAGATTCTATAGAATTTTCGGTGCAGTCCCTTACACGGCTCCATCCCAAAATAAGTTAAGGTTTACTCTCAGTTATTAGCATTCCATCATCTAAAGTTGTCCAAAGATTTTCCATTGAATCGTCATCTAAAATTATCGAAAGAGTTCTATGGATTTCCGTTTTGGACGTGCGTTTTATGTCGCGATTTGGACGTGCGTTTTATGTCGTTGCCATTGAAAAACCACGACCCATTTTCATTTTCTTGAAGGACGGTCCAAAATACTCCTTCAAGATAATGTCAACTTACACTTAAATCGCCGGCGTGCCGCGGTTTGCAGCCGAATGTAAACCGCCCGCACTGTTTTGTAAAACTTAAAAATTTGTCTCCTCACAATTACAAAACAAAACAATAAAATCTAAAAACAAATCTTGTGAATATAATGATTAGAGATTTTATGTTCAAAGTCATATAAGGATAACTTATGATTCTCTCGTTTAACATAGGCACCGACTTGAAGCTATACCATATTAGAGATTGCAAAAATGCCAAGACCGTCGGTTTAGCGATAGTCAGATCCAGTGCATCCTTTGTTTAAATTTTATAGGAAATTTTTGGGCCCTCCGTACAAAAATGAAAATGTGTCGCTATGTTCTTCAACGACAGCGTCCCAAAATACAAGTCCAAATTGTTAAATGCTTATACATTACTTCAAAATAGATGGATCTCACGGTAGTCAGATCTAAATCCAATATAACGTCCTTGGGCAATTAAAGATGACGGAATACCATTGACTGAGATTAAATCTTAACTCATTTTGGGACGGAGTCTAAACAGTGTAGGAGGCGATTCTACCGGAAATTTTATAGAATCTTATCGGAAATTTGCTTAGACGGTTGATGGCTGTCTTCCCAAAAAATGGAATTCTTATTTAAAAAAGTAGTACTAATTTGTTTATTTTTTTCTTTTCTCGGTTGACGTCTGTGGTTAAAGGAACCATCCCTGACGAATTGATACATTATTTTGAGATAGTAATTTAAACCTTGAATTATTTTCTTTCATTTGTAACTATTGTTTTTTAAAGATAAATGTATATTTATGAAAAATTTACATAAAACCGTCAAAACTTAGCATTTGTTACTTTTTTTCCAGTATTGCATTTACTTCATGGTGCGACTTTTCTATTCCCCCAAATGAAAAAAATTCTTTCCGGAAAAATTTTTTCTTCGAATGAAGAGATCATCGCGGAAACAAAAGCTTATTTTGATTTTAAATCTAGAGATAACTGACTAGTCCTAAAATAAAAAATTAAGCTATTTCTGAATCTCATTATTCATAGAACCGGAATTCGATTTCTAGACAAAATAAAATTAGCAAACGACGTAAGATTAAAATACTACCTAAGAATACAGCAAACCAAATTAAGTAAGACTGTTTGGTGGCTTTCAAATAAATTTCATTCGAAATTTGTAAACGTGAAATCTAACTTAAGAGGCGTTGGGTGTCGTAGTAAGAAATTAAACTCGAAGTCAATTTTGAGCTACTTTATATAGAGGAATATTCCCTGATACAAAATTATTTATTAAATAAGTATTACTGTTGGACATAATCCACTAATTTCCCAATTCTGTTCAATTTTGAATGACAAGAAAGACTTATGAAATCATTTCTTCTCAAACTCTCATAATCTTGAACAAAATGATGAAAGATTCTAATGTAGGTAGGCTAATTTGCCTTTTAATCTATTTTGCTAGATACATTTTTATTAAATGTTTAGGTAATTGGGGTTCTTCGAAAAATAATTATGGTTTTGAAGATTAAAAGTTAAGTTTTTTTTTTTTAATTTAATCGTAGTCCTTAATAAATATTTACTTAATGAGTAAAATGAAATAGGTATAATGAGATGGGTATCAGATACAAAATATAAGTGACAACTCTAATTTGTTTCTGAAAATGTGCTAAATTATGTATGTGTCTTAAATATGTGCTAAATTATGTTTGATATCTTTAATCATTTAGCTTGTTTCCATGTAAGGTTAAAACCGGCTTGAATTGAAGTTAGTGTTCATGAAAACAGTCAGTTTAAACTCAACGAAGGTACAGGAATTGAGTAGAGTTGAAGTCCAAAAACCTAATTCCAATCCAACCTAACAATCTCGTTTATGGAAACATAATAATTGATGAGTGGGTTTTGTTTCAATAACATTTGAACTAAGGATATTTCAGATTTGATAGTTATACACATAAAGGACGTTGCTCGTCAATTTGTTGTAGTAGTAGGGCTCGTGGGGTTTTTAAAATACGCATTTTTTCTGTTTTATGATTAGTGAAGTGGTACAACTATAAAACAATTACCTATATGTAATTTAAATATGCATGTAACATTTTTATTGCTTTTCGAGAAAGGCAAATGCATTAGGAGTAAACAATTTGTACTGAAAGCTGTAGCATAACCAACTGCCCTTTAGCAAACCTTGATGATTTTCTTTGGTTCTTATTTTCCTTAGAATACATTTAGTTTTTACAACGTAGTGTGACTATTGGAACATTAAACCCCAATTAGCTTAATCGTATATTTTGTCATGGCAAATAACCGCCAAGTTTTAATTTTTTTTGTGTAAACCCTTGGCGGCTGCTACTAGCACAGCTACTACTCACTTTGAACAAATGATTTGAAATGGCTAGATCATATTTACTGAAATGAGGCAGCACGATCAAAGAAAATAGTACGGAGTATTTGCCACTTTCAAAAAATATTAATTACATTTTCCAAAAGGCAGCAACGACAAGTTATATTAAAACTACGGACATTCTTAAGTAACCATGTTGTTTTTATTTATTATTCGTAATAAATTTTGGAAATTTGGCTATTTGGGATAATTTTGGTTTCGAAAAATAATTCCGCAGAAAAAAATGAATTAATGTGAAATTATCGTCTGCGATGACAAATTTTAAAAAGTTGAATTAAAATTTACTCGAAATTGATTCAGTTTTAATTATGAAGTAAATGCACCGCTTTTATCCAATAAGCTTCTTTAGTATTTTTTCGTGAAGGTTTAATTTGGAAAACGAATTTACTTCGCCGTAAGAGTTTATTATTATGTTTATTTACATACAAAAGTTTCCGATGAAATTAATTCGATCCACCGATAGTTTTGTGATATTTTTGTTTATACAAATTTTTCGATGATAAACTTTGTTTTAGACTGACTATCTTTGTACAAATATTTTTATTGTTGCCCTTGAAGACAATTTAAATGTGTAAATATTCGATTTTGTATAAATTTTTTTAACAACAGGTAGGTTAGTGTCACCTAGCGGCATCATGTGAAAGTTTTTTTTTTATGTTTTCCATTAGATTGCGACATTTATTTTATTATATATTTATATAAAAATACAATCTGTAGATAGTTACAATCCAGCGGTGATTAGTAAATCTAACAAAGACATACTTGAGCCGTTAAACGAAAATGTTTCTAAGTCAGATTAAAATTTAATATGTTTCTGACAATTTTTCAATTCAACCGGAAGGGTATTAATGACTTTAGGAGCCTGCATTAAAAACGAATTTGAATAACGAAATAACCATTGAACCTTGCGGAACCCCATTATTAAATGTTATACCTTGACTCAAAGTATTATTTATTTTAGCAGCCTGAGAAAGTTCAGAAAAAAAGCCATTAAAAATAATGAAGCGTTTTCGGTATGTATTTATAAATTTCCTAAAACCACACTGATTTTTACGTCAAAAATTAGTGTTAAATATTCAAAAAATAAGTAGCTCTTTAGTGAACTAGTTTTTCAATAATTTTACCAAATGCAGAAAGCTATGAAATTGGTCTGTAATTAATATTGGAATAACAACTTATTGTTTTAGTCTGAGAGAAGAAATTACTAACTTAATCTGTTTGAGTTAAGATGTTTAGGATTTCAAATGAATCAGTTTCCCAGAAAACCCAAGATTTTCATTCCGAATTATACATAAATAAGATTAGAACTTTCTTGAATGTTACCTGTTGTGGATTTAAATTTATTTTCGTAGAATTTGGCTTTCGTAAAACATGTTTAAAAGTCTTAAAATTTCAAACATTGAGATGCATTTTCAAAGTAGAATTGCAAGAATTTTTAGATAATTTTTTACATAAGTAATTTTTCAATTTAATTTGTTTAAGCAAATCAGGTGAAATCCAAGGGATGATAATAATATCCTTAGCTTTCACTGTACGTCATGAAGTATTGCCATCAATGTACAAAATTAAAATCCAAAAAAATCTAAAGCATTGAATTTTTTTTTTTTTTTTTTTTTGATTTCCTGGTTTCTCTCCGAATGCGGCAAATCATGTGCAAATTCTGGGTAATGGAATCTTTAGCTAGGAAAAAAAATCAAAGATTTGACTTCAATGTTATCATTTTAACAATCCCATCAGCTCTATACGTAGAATTACATTTACCGTAAATGGTAAATCTCGAAACTTTATTATTATCGAGTTCTAATTCCTCAATCCAGACCTGAGACAGAAAAATGATTTGAGCCAATGTGTCAAGCAAGAGCACTCATGTTAACTAAAAATAAATTAAAAATTTTCTTTAACTTCTAATAATTTTGATGGATTATAAAAAAGTTTAGCTTATTCTTAATATAGTTGGTATAGAAGATGTTTGAAAATCTACGTTGGCATTTATTAATTGTATTCTTTCTTTCTTTTGGAGAGAAGTAATGAACCCCCACTGCATCAAGGAATTTAATTCTTGTATAGCCGTGCTACTTCGATTTAGCTATTGCGGTAAGGTAGAACGTTATCAATATGCTGCTCATACTAAGGTTATGAGAATGTTGGCCGAGAGTTAAAGATTTAGTTAGCTTAAGAAAGTAGCATACCAAGTTTTAAAAATAAATTGCAAAATAAGTCCGAAATGGAAAATGCACGTTGTACGTAATTTGTATGTGCTTTTTTGATACATCTTTTTTGATGTCAATTATGATGTTCATCATATTTATCGGTTAACTTGGTGTTGTCAAATTATAATTAATTTAGTGATTATAATGAAATTTAATTTAATTCAAAAATCTGCATTTCAATATGCATTTCGCATGCACCCATTTTGTCTACTAAACAAAATCAATATTGTCTCAAAGAATTGATATACAATACCGGCGAAAAGTTTTTAGTTGATGCTTCTTGTTTTATAATGGAAACCAAGTTTTATATATTTAATAGCAAATTTCTTTTAATTTAATATAATTCAATTAATTTCAAGTTTAAATAAATTATAAAAAACCAAACAAGAACATCCTAATACCTAAACTGTGTACGCTTTCGTTGATGTGGGCTCCATTAGCTTTTAATTTAAGCCGTTAGGGCTGTTATAATCGGCCACTTCCACTCCTACAAGCAAAATAGTTTATTTTTTGTAAAGCCCGTTGGATGGAGATAGTTATCAGTTAGAACTATATTTTTAAATTCTATTCTCTTCTTTATGTAATTACAGCGATAACAATTCTTTTCGTTAATTTCATTGGTAAAAATTTCTTAGCATATACCAGTTTTGAGTAAACTCCTTTGTTAAAACTAGCTTTGACTTGGTAACTCTTGTTTTCTTTGTTTTCGCGTTTCGATAGTAACATAAATACATACGCACTTATTTTGTAGTTTTAAGTAACGCAATCCTCTTTGATGCACTAATGTTCAGTATATTTCAATAAAAACAATTTATATTTTTTCTTGCTTCGAGCTTACAGGTTGGTATTTTCGGTATTTATTTACTACCCTTGCCAATAAATTCTAGTGACTGGAATCATGTAACTATTCCCAGTAATGGTGAGTTTAATAAAATAACTGCGTTTGTTTATCAGTTGGTTTTTAGTTAAATTAAGGAAAATCCTGCTTATTATACATGCCTCTAATAAGGCTAAATGCTCTATTCGTTATTGATGTTCTGGGCTGCAACCGTACACTATTTATACGTTTTAAAGAAGTTTGGTTCTCAAGGCACTTGTAAGTTGCAGAAGGTTTACTTAAAAGTTGATAAATTGTTTTAAAACTTTTATTGCCGTTTGGTATAGTACAACAACTCAGATTTGTGCTGTTTACTATCCTTTTTTAATGTTTTTTCGTATTTATAGGAGTAGGATGCAAATCTCACCTTGTTTCTCAACAATTTTAATTAATAAAGATTTATTTTCCTAAATAATTAAAATTTAAAATTTTTCTAATTTTGAAGGTTGATAGAAGTTTTTCTCTCGAACGACCAATGTTTCAATTTCCCGGTTGTGTTGCTTATGATTCAACCACAGCTGTACCTAAAATTATATAAACTGCCTATTGAAAATGCTTTCCAGAATCCTTTCTGAACAAATATTATGTAACAAAAGTAGCAGTAGTAGTTCAGCAAAACAAAATTTAAATTCTATCAGTTTATTAATCATTTACTGAAGGCCAAACCTGTTTATTTTTAATTAAAAACAATTATCAGGGCGCCACAACATTATGACATTTGTTAAATCAAATCCAACGATGTTATTATCTTTATTGGCATTTGCTTATTATAGGTATACTAAATTACTAATCTGAATATCCGCCGGATTTATCTGCGGCTTATTATCTATAAATTTTTAACAATTTCGAAGGAAATGTGTTATTGAAAAAAAAAAAAAATACTTAAACTAAATACTTTCTCAAACAATGGTTTGGAAATAATTATGACGTATTTTCACGACGTAAACCGATAGATACAAACGCTACAAAGCTTAAATTAAAATAATTGGTCTGTTTGAAATGATTAAAATTTTTTTATTTTTTTTTTTTAAATAAATGTAACTACAAAAAATCTCCCTTTATGCGAATACAAATTTTAGTTGTACAAATAACGAATAGAATGCATGTCAAAATTTATATTCGGGGAGTATAATAACCCTAGTCTCTTTGTACATGTATATTACATTATATTTGTTTACAATAAATATATAATTCTACCAACAACAAGTATTAAGTAAATTACGTCTTTTGCGATTGTTTTTATTTTATATTTATGTTTTCCCTGTGTTGTGTTGTGTTCTGTGTATGAGGTGATATATGCGCCAATTTGCATGTATTGGAGACATATTTCCGGAGTGGTTTCAATTAAACCAACAAATAATTTATGATTTACTGAATGAAATATAGTAGATACTTCAAAAAAAAAAAAATACATCAACCCGCAACTCGAAACTTATTTAAGCACAAACGGTAAAAATATGACATTGTACTTATGTCTAAATGCCGCCGATTTCTTGTATTTCAACTTGATTATCAACATCCAATTTGTCTTATCATATTTGTATGTATTTAGTGTGCTTAATATACCACAATATTTTTTTTTTTACTTCTAATTACAATCAAAACAAACGTAAACTTATGTTGTATTTGTATGTGTTGGGTACTACAAGTATATACTGAGTTACTATATAAAGTAATCAGCAAAAGTAGTCGTATAGTACAGATTTTTTAGTGTTTTTTCGCTTTGAATTAGAATTGGATTTTGGCAACAGTATCATTTCAGTCAGTACTGGATAAATAAGTAAAATGTTAATGAACAATATTTTGGGGAGGTGATCTCTCGTCGATTCCGTGGCTGAGAATTGCTGTAGGTAGGTTAAAAATTTGAAAATTGTTGCGAGAAAACTAAATGTAGTTTTTCTTTTCGTTTTTCTGTGAGTTTAACATTTAGTGGATCAAAGAAAAGTTCATCTGTGTCAAGTTATAGCTCGACGTTAACACGAAGGTTTCCATTCTAGTCTCGAAGGGGAATTGATTACGTTTCAAAGTTTCTTAAGAAAAATTGCTCGAATTACGTCTACAAATTCTCATAGCTGTTCTCCTTGTGAGAATGTTTTTTTTTCTTGCTTACGACGCGACGCTCTTTATCATACTTATCATTTTGGGATTATTTTTTACTACAAATAGTGATTGCTGAACCAAAGTTTTCAGTTCTCCCCATCGGTAGAATTTTGACGGAATTCATCCGATGAACAGGAACACACCGCCTACTCGGTAGATTTCTGTCAAAAATGGTCCGGTATAGTTAGTTGACGGATGGCGATTTTCCATTAAAAATACTCGAAATTTATGTCGATTAGAAAACACATTAATTTTGAATATTTATTATTGACGAGTGTAAATTAAAACAAAAAACGACACCTAATTTGATTATTATTAGATTATTTAGACATTTTTTGGTCTATTAGGCAAGCAAGACGGGAAATTTAATAATGGTGCGCTATTGTGGTGATTAAACAGCATTTTAATTTTAATAGAAATGAATAAAAAATAACACAAGTCAATCGTAAAAGAAACATAACTTTGTTTTCATTCATTGTTTTGACAGAAAATTCAAACAAATTTGCTCAATATTTTTACCGACCGAATTTCATGATACTTTTTTTCGAAACGAATCGAATTTCATGATCCCACCCAGGTTTGTTTAAATAAAAGCGGAGAAAATTTCCAAAAAAAATTGTTCTTGCCAAAGTGGTTCTAAGGCTAGGAAATCGTACCGTTAGAAGTACAAAGAAAAACAAATATTTCTTCCCATTTCCCTTTTATCTCTTCTTTAAAGAAGCAAGTAAACATTTTTTATAAAGGGATCGTCGAGCGTTTTACGGTTTTTGCCCCATTAACGACCATTCAGCGGTTATTGAGATATAAATAATAACTTATAAAACGAGAGAAACCTCGTTATTTTTAAACTTTTTCGCAATCGTCGCACCGCGTGTAATGTTTGTAGCTGTACTAGCGACCGTTGAGCTATTATTGAAATATAAATAAAAATGTAAGAAAAATTTTCAGTTTTTACTCTTTTCTCCTTTTCTCTCCACGTCAGTGGCGTCAATTTTCATGAAAAGAACTACTTTTATAAAGAATACTTGAAGCTGCATGTAAAGTTTTGTAAACCAATAAAATTCGTCCATCGGTTGTCGAGATACAACTAAAAACAAATCACGGCGACCAAAATCGGCCAAAATCTCACTCTTTTTTGAGATTAATTTTTTTTTGAGAAACTTTCTTTTCTTGCATGTGAATAAATCCGTTTTTTAATATTTCGCCGTTTACGAGATAAGGCATTTCCAGATGGAAGTAGTTTTCAATTTGTATGAGAAAATGTATACTATTTTTATTTCTCGCCCAGACGCAGTTGAATTATTGCACTTTTCAAAAAATTGACGTAAAATAACTTGACATATTTAATAATTTTATAGCCGTCATAAGTCCCCTTTATCACGGTATTTTGTTTTCTAGTAGCTGAAAAAATACAGGCGCTAATGACCTCGTTTTGACTTTAAATAATTTAAAGGTGACTTTATGTACATTTTCTGCTGAAAAATGTTCTGCACAACGTCGTAAAGTTAGTCGTTAATGGAAGTACTTACGTCAAGAAAATAATCATTTTTATTTGAACTTTGTTGTGGGTTACAAAACGTAAAATTGTTGTATAAGTAGATCCATTATCGGTTTATTTTAATTTTAAAATAAAATTGACCCCATCATTCAATAAATTATCGTGCTTTTATGTAGAAAAATCCGTACAATTCTTTTTTCTGTTTTAGGTTTATTCAATTCCTAAAAATTCAGTATTTGTGTAGCCGATCATAATCTATGATATTGCTTGTTCTGGCGGTGTTTAATTAAAAGCCTTGGCATTCTGTGCTTATCCATTCTAATCCCGGTATTGAGACCGTTATAGCTAGTATTTGTAAATAAGTATTAATGTAATAAAAACAAAGACACTATTTATAAATTAGCTACAAAATATGAAAAAAACAATCAAAAATAAGAATTTATTATGACATTTGTCATTTCGTATTTTTGTCATTTTGACAAGATACATTGAGCAAAATAATTAATTTTTTTATTTTATAAATTTGGTACCTCTTCTGAAAATGTGTTTGCAAATTAAAAATATTTTAATAGGGACACGAAATTTGTTTACAAAATGGGCTTGCGTTGATTAGTTAATTTTTTCCTGCTGAAAACTTTTCTTCAGAAAAATACACGTAAATTCTGATTCGTAAATTCTTACTTCAAAACCTGTCGACAGTAACTTTTTTGGTATTTTTTACACCTTGACAAAGAGAAAACTTTCTGCTCCTCCTTGGCAAACCGGTGAATACAGACAGAAAACCTATTAAGGGCTGCTCGTAATTCATTATTTAAATTTTGTTAAAATTCAAATTATCTAAATACATACATAATTCTTTGCTATTTAATTTTGCTTTATCCTGAACGAAAACGGCTGGTCTTTCAACTCAGAAAGAGTTAATTTAGACTGAAATTGTGAATATAAGTAGATGTTTGGTCGTCGAATTAAAAAATATGTCTTATCGAAGGGCGTGGGGGAAAATTTGACATTTAGGTGCAAAAAATGGTTTTCCACTAATATAACATTTGTAGATTAAATTAAACTTTTTCGAAATTAAACGCAACTTTTCCAAACGAAATTAGACTTAAATGATTTTCACATGTCAGGAGTATCTTAAGTTTAGATTTTAGTAAAACTTACAATTTTCATGAGTAATATTGCCAACTAGTTTACTTTTAAGTAAATCCATATTTTATTTAATTGTAAATTATTCCATTAAGTTAAGAGTTGAAACAAAAACAATAATCCTTTGAATTGATTTTTAAAACTATAATATAATATATTGGGTGGACTGCTTAAAAATAAGTAAATGCTTTTACTAGCAGAGTTGCGAGTAAATAACAAGTACTTACTAGGATTGTATGCAGGGAAGGTTGTATACACTCCAGGCATTATTCAAATAAATCAAATAAACAAAGTGGACACCGGTGGTCACAGGCCGCTTATTATGTTATTCAGTGGGGCATACAGGTGGTGCACTAGTTACTGGAAGTGGTTTCCATCAAACTTGTAAAAAATTCAATTTCCATAGTTAAAAGTACTTTATAATCGTGGTGTTTCTTTTTTTTTTGGAGGCAAATACCCGAAGCCACTGTACCTATTGTTCCTTGCAAGCTCCAATGGCAAATCTACCATATTTAGACTCCATGCTTTTAGTTAAATTGTTTCAGCGATTCTACGTTCTTCTGTTCTTTAAAAGCCTCAAAAGTCTGGAGACGGTTTAATGCAAGGGCTAGTCAACAGCACGCGAATACTTAGAGGAAACTTTGAATGTCGATTCTAATTTGTCTTCAAACTTACTGAATGTCTGTTGGCAAAAAAAACAACGGGCGAATTTACACTCAAATCGCAAAAGTATTATGTGGAAACCTTTGTGTATAAGTATCCATTGAATTACTTCAAGCCTCTTTGATAGGCCTGAGAAACCATTGCAGATAGACGGCTGCCGTTCGTTCAGTATTTAAATTGCGTTACATTTTTGGTTTAAAAAGTCATTAAGTTATTCTATATTGGGTTTGGAGGACGAACCTTACCGACATTAATTGTTTAATTTAAAATTGAAATTTATAATTTATTTACTGACAAAGAAAAATACAAACGACTAAATTTCAGTATAGCCATGTCTCGGTGAGCTTGAGCAAAGTACAGTTCTGTTAAGTTAATCCTCTAAACCTGCCTTGTACGCTTCAAAATACAGTACAGCATTACTCATACACGGCAATTTTGTTGAAGATTTCATATTTAGAGTTTTGTGAATGTTCAAGTTTGAACTAAAAGAAATAGGGGGCGGTTGTATTAGACATAGACGCTATTTTAACTGTAAAATCGTAGCAGCTTGAAAGACGGGAATAGTTCTTTCTGCGCCTTCTTCCTTGCGTGCATCATTAGAAAATGTCAATCGAATCTGTTTACCACTTGTATAGTTTTTGTTTCCTATACTCCCCGCGTACCCTACGTCAACAACAGTATGAACTAAATATAGCATACATAACATTATACTAAAAATAGAATAAGTGTCATTTTCACAGCTCGCTAAGATGTATCATATTTAATACTTAAAGTATGCGTGTAATTTTGTTTGTTTCTAATGTATTTCCATTTCATTATTTTGAAAATCACTTACACTATACATACATACCTTTTGGCCTTTCCATTTTAATCTCACGGAAATTGAATTCGAATTATATATGTAATGTGCAAGTTCGGTGCATTTTGTGTTCCTTTTCTCATATATAATTTGCAATTTCGTACCGGATTTTTACCCTCGCCTAAGATTTTTTCACATCAAAAAACGTTTATCTGATATGAGAATATGAAGAATCAAACGGCTTTCGTTAATGCTTGCTTAACACTTAACCCGCCGGGCGAGCCTTAAAGCGTCGTTCTCTTATGTATGTATTTTTTGTCATATTACAATTATATGAGCAATGCCACATATTAAATCTCAGTTCTGTTGCCGTTTTTATTGTGCAGATACTTTATTTTTGGAAGTTAGTTAATTTTAAAAAAGCGTTCGAAAGGATTAAACAATAAAACTTGATGTTTTGCCGGCGGTTTAGGTAATGTTTCTAGTAAAATAGCCGGCGGATTAGTTCGTAAATAATTGATTGAAAATTAACGAAACGGTTTTAAACATACCATCTACATACATGGCAATCATTAAATACCGATAAAATGTCCAAGTTTGTTTTAGTAGATCGGTAGAAAAATAGAATACACATAGAATCAAATAATAGAAATAATTCATCGTGCTTAGTGATTTCAACTCAGCAAGAGATCGTGGCAGTGCAATTGTTCCTTCTCTTAAACGCTGCAAAATCCATTGCGTTTAAGATACATAGAATGGCATAAGTGTCCTTACTAGTTTCGTTACAGTGGTAGAACACTCAGCTAAAATCCATTCCGAGTTGTTGTTTATTTTGGGTTAAGGACTTTTTTGAGTTTTTTGGGGATTTATCCGTTTTGCGGTCCCCCAAGTTCGAAAAATTGCGTTTCGAAGTGATTAGCTTTTGTTGACAGTAATGTGAATCTTAAGGTTTTGGGGGATTCAAGCTACATTTTTCGGAAATATTATCGCAATTTCCGGGAAATTTTTTTTCAATTGTTTTTTATTTTATTTATTTCAACATTTTTGGCATTTTCTTCAGTGTCTTCAGTATCATATTCTGGAATGTTCAGTACAAAAGAACATTTCCGGGCAATAAAATTCAAAGAAATTGTTCATTCAATGTGCATTTATGCACATCTACATACCAAAAGAGATTTAATGCGGCTTGGAATAATTAATTTTTCTTTTCGAATGTTTTAAACTCGAAGCTGTAACTTCCTAGTTTCTTTTAAAAGAAACCCCTTTTTGCCCCTTTTCCAGAAAAATTTTGCCAAATTGTTCGATCGAATTTCCAAAATGCAATAAAAATTATTGTGGCCTTATTTTTTGACCCCGTTTAGAGTACTGGGTTCGTGTCTCAATAAGGGTGGCATGTAAACGGCGTTTTTTAATCTTCTGATTCTATATTTTGGAATAATTCTGTTCTCCTCTTCCATAAAGTGTTAATTACATAAATTCAACTGCTATTATCAAACGGGATGGAAAATATCTAATCTATGGTTTTAAAGATCTTGACGCAATGAGCATTATATGTAATAAATACGCATGAGAAAGAGTGATTCCCTTAAAATCTCCATCCAGATAAAGTTGTACAGAATGTTGATCAGACACATTTTCATACTTCGGTGGGATAGTTGGATGCTGACTCATGAGACATGTCGACCGCAACAGACCAGTGAAAAGTGCGGGTTTGAGTCTAAAGTTAAGGCCGCGAATGCGTTTGCTCGGAACTCCCTTCTCTGAGCCACCATTTGGTAGATGTAGAGGTCACTATCGATGATGCTGGTGACTCTTTATCTTCATTGGGATAGCAAAGAATTGTGAAAACCACATTATTAGTGCTTTAGTGTTAAAACTGGTAGTTGACTACTCATCTGAATTACCAATATACTAGGTGATTTGAAAAATTCGTCGAGCGCTATGTGAAAAAAGGTTTTAAAAGCTCTGAAAATTTGTAATGAAATGGTAAATGTATTAGTTGAAGCTGCTCCTTCAAAATCAATGGGTTTCCGAATTTCAACGTGTTCGTACAAGCCTTGAAGATGATCGTCGTTATGGACGTCCAAAACCTGCTGCTATCGATGAAATGATTGATCCTGTACATGGTATGGCTATGGAAGACAGAAGACTGACTAATTCTGAAATTGCGGAAGCTGAGGCTATGAGCATCTCAGTTGAACGGGTGTTTCTTATTTTAACGAATGAATTAGTTATGAGAAGCAGTTGACAAGATGGGTGCCCCATTTGTTAAATTCGAATTCGGATCAAAAACCACTTCGAGACCGACTTTCTCAATAACATTTGGGTCGTTTTCGAAAGGATAAAACTAATTTCAAGACTTGGATATCTGGTTCCCTCTGACTTCCATCTTTTCCCAAACCTCAAAAGAAAACTCATCGCATATACATAATATCATTTCGCCAAGTTTAATTACTTAAAATGTTCGATAATAGCTGCATTTCTTGACGTATAGTGATCCGGATCAGATCAAAATTTAAATGTGAAGCAACCAAAATTGATTTTGGATAACAAATGGCGATCTAAAAATTAGTTCAGCTTTTAAAATGTAGTTGAACAATAATTTTGTATTAAGGGGTTGGTAGTAGTGAAATGACCAGTAAAATTAGGTACCGAACTCATTCTGCCTGTTCACACGAGTATTTTATTTATTATATTCTTTTTTCCTTAAGCCTTACTCGATTGCTGCTCCATTTTAACATGGGAAAAATAATTGGCCTTGCTTTGTAGCAAAAATTGAGTCAAATATTTCTAAAGGTCCTTTGATTTTTTTTTCTATGGAAAACTCATGCTACATTACAGGAATCGCTGCGCTTTACTGAACCCATCCATGTTCTTTTAAAAAATTGAGGTGTAACCAAATTGTACAATTTTTTTACTTTGCTTTATCGTACAAATAATTTTGGTATATTCTGTAAATTTGTAAGTATTTATACAAAAAAAAAAAAAAAAAAACAAGGATTTATTATGAAACTGATTTTCTTTTTTGTTATTTATTAAGAAAAACAACCAAAGTAAAAACGATATTATTATTTGTTTTTATTTCAATCTGTTAATTGATAATGGAGGGATTAAAACCAAACATTTCTTATCGCAGAAATGCATATTAGTTAGTAAAACGGTTTCCAATTTTTTGTGTTGTAATATTGTGTCTTAATTTAAGCAATTTATCTATCTGTTGTCTCTAAATTGCATATGGCTAAGGTATTAAGTATAACGTATTATCGCAAAATTAACCAGCACTTTGATAAATAGTGGTTTGGCGAACTGTCTATGTAACACCACGAATACATACATACCTACACAATTTTTTTAATAAAATGTTATTTATTATCTAGTATTTTATTTACTTACAAATATGTACACAAAACTAGAAATTGTTTTTAGTAGTAGTCGATGGTATAAAATTTGGTGTGTGCGATGTAGGGGGCACCACAAAATGATTACCTCTCTTATCAAAACAAAACAACAAAAAAAAAAAAAAACAATTACATTGACAAAAAATCGACTCTGTATCAGTACTTGAAATTTTTTGACATCAAATGAAATTTTGTGTATTTCCAGTCGTTCGTGAATTTTTTTTCTTTTTCGTTTGCTTAATGTTTTAATTATTTCGTTAAATGTTTAGAGACGAATGCTCTTCTATAGTTGTAATTTATTTGGATCTAAATAACTCAATCTTTGTTTTTTTTTTTTTTTATTAAAGTTTTGAAATTAGATTTAATGAAAAGATAGTTATAAAAGTATCTACATTTGTAGATATATCAATTATGCCGTGGTGAGTTTAAAAATTATGTTTAGCAAAATTATCGATCGACTATGGTTTTGTCGCACTTGTACACAATTACTGTGATAGTATTACGCAATTGGTGTAAATTCTTAAAACAATTTTTTTGGAAAGTTATTTTGTTGCAAAAGGTTATAAAATGTGTGTAATAGTAGTACGAACATAAATATTATTGTATTTTTTTGCGTACACACATATAATCTGCTCGTTTTGTTTAAATATCAAGGATTCTGTAAATTCCATAATTTTATTTTACAAACCTTGCAGACTTTTATTCATAATTCTATTTGCATCACCCCAAGCCAGGTCATTAGTCTAAGCAGAATTTAAAAATAACTCTGAATAACTGGACTTGCATGTTTTGTGTCATACATAAAATTGTGTGTGAGAAAAGGATACGAGAAGCAATTTTTGTTTGTCTAGTATTTTATTAACAGGAAATTTTGCTTGCATTTATAACCTTTGCATATCATATTTGTAAAGGAGCATGTTTAGCTTTCATGCATTTTAATAAACACCATATCTAAAAAATTTAGAAGCCGCAAATAAATTTTTTTAATAAGTCTCCTGCTAGAGCAAAAGCAATGCAAGTTTTGTAGGATGATTAAATTCGATGATTTATTTTACAATACTAAAATATATTAAAAAACCGACATCCACCAACAGGATATTTTTTTTGCTACCCTATTCCACAGTTTACAATATTTACGCATTGTAATATGAGGTGGCATTATTCTTAAGCCTTCCACAAGAAATTACTTTTATTGATAGAATTCGATTAAACCTAGTTTAAACAAAATCATATGAGAATTAGCTCATTTCTTGAAAATATTAAATTTATTTCTTTGTTCTTTTTTACAAGTAAATTTGAATCAAAGAGATTTTCGGTAGTAAAATATCAATTAACCCAATTGATATGAATTTTTCTTATAACATTAAATACATTTGTAACCCTCACAAATTTATTACTTTCTTAAAAATAATATTAAGATATCGCGAAGTTGTTTTCCTCCATAAGTTGACGTCCGCATAATTAGTCCACATTATTATGCACAACCGCAATAAAAATGATAAGTACTACTATGTATTATTAAATTATTTAGAATATTATAACAAACATTTTTTTTTTTTTTTTTTTTTTTGTAATTGGTAAACCTTCAAAATTACAACCTGTTACCTCTCGGTAATATTACCTTGATCAATAAAGAAAAAATAATATTCTGTGTACGTACTAAACAAATCGATGTATCATACTGCAACTCAATCACGACCGATCTTCGATCGCTAAGTTTTTCATTTAAAATTTGTTTACTACTTATGTTTTGTTTACACTTAGGCGCTTGATTGACGTATATATATGAATACAAATTTATATTAGTAATTTAATTGTATTTGTTACAAAAATTATAATTATTCACACTTGCTATATGGAATTTATCTAAAAAAAGATGACATACTGGTGATTCGTCGTGTAGCCCGAAGAAGTATGTAGGTAGCTTCAATTTTAATTATTATTGCCCGTCAAATATTTAACTGTATTTGAAAAAAATTATCAAGTTTTTTTTTTTTTTGTTCTTATAAACACATTTTCATAAAGTGGAAATTATATAAATACAAATATTTATTTAAATATGTATTTACAGTGGGGTCCAAATATATGAGGATGATTTTTTTTTCTTCAAAAAAATAATTTTACCTAAACATCATTGCTAGATGTGTCATTGTTTTACGATTCTTTCGTTTGTCTGTATTTTGGAAATGTAGTATCGTTTTGTGTTTAGTGTTACTTGACTAAAGAGTACCAGTCAACCAAAATAAAACAGAAAATTATTTCGATGTCGATTAGTTGCTGATTTAGTTGCGGTAAAAATCCCGGTTTCGACATTTTTATAATACCGAAATGCTGGTATTATATTTTGAGCAGGAATTCGATGTAATATACTATGAGAAGGCTCGTAGAAAAGGCCTTATCAAACGTCTTGTTTTTTATTTATTCCATTTTGGAATTTTCACATACATTACGCCAATCTTCTGGCTCACGTCATAATTCCCAGAGGAAGTTAACATGAGAGAATCTATCGCTCTCGAATAACCTTAACCCGTGAAGAACACGAAAAGAAAACTGAGTAAAAGTTTGAGAAGTATTAGATGCGGACTTTAATTATCGTTTACTATTAACCATGCTTTAAACCCCATTATAAATTCAAAATTTAGGGACCAGGTTTTGCGTTAACAGAAATAGTGTTTAGTTCGAGGTCAAAATAAAATGTTATTTGTCATTTAAACAGCTTTATTTAGGCGGCAAATATCAGTCTAGATGGGAAAAATCCGCCAACGGTCCACTTTGGGCCAAAATATCTATTTTCATTGGTCACGGGCGGGTGTGGGCGGTTGAAAAAGTGGGATATTTACTGTTTTGAGCCGATGAAGAGTTGGCAAAAATGGAAAAAATTGACAATTGGAATTATGCTTATCGAATTTTGTTTTTCCTCCACAACAGTATCATGACCGTCAACGTTTGTTTCCTGATCTATTTCGATATGAGTTTTTTTCGGGCTTTTTATTTCAGTTGACTTCCGGGAACTTCATCCTTATGATTTACTGGCACATATTATTCTGGGAAGTCGCAAAAGCTTCCGGAAATTTCTTCTTCGGACGACTCAATTGTTCCTTACGGTGACTCTACAATATTCAAAAGCACTACATTATTATCTAATTAAACTAATAAAATAAAATAGTAGTCGTCTTTTTTTTTTTTTTTTTTTTTTTTTTTTTATACTATGCAATCTTTTCTGGGGCTCAAGGCACTCCCAACTCTTTCGTAGTTAATTTTACCGTCCTACTTTACGCAGTATTAGCCAAATCGAGGACGTACGGCTATAGACCCGCTTTGTATAAACCACCTGCACATTGCATTGCTTCATGCCAACCTATAGTGCTGACATGAAAGGTGGGTCGGCCCATGGATTCTGCACTCTCAACAGGGGGTCATAGTTGTGTTCATCGTCATCACCGATCGTAATCAGATGATGAAAAATCCCTTTTGCATCCCGCCCCTATCGGGATTCGAACCCGGTACCTCCCGATCCAAACGCCGCAGCTTTAACCACTGCGCCGTTTGCTCGGTATAGTAGTCGTCATGACACCAATAAAAATAAAATTATTCACAACTGATAATAAATTTTATTAAGAATTTAATTTGTCTGCCTGTAAATCAATTGATTTTTTCGGCTTTTTTATAGAAACATATATTAATTGTTCATGACAATCCCAATATTTTCGATTTGGTAAATCGGTCAGATACTTAATGTAAATGGCGAGAGTTGTATTTTTGTAGTTTGGTCGTACCTACCTGATGAGTAGACCAACTTTTCAGTACGAAACCAAACTACCAACATAAAGAAATCTTGGAGGGTCCTCATTTTTGAAGAGTGATGCACTGGTATAATTCTTGGCCCTTGGGCTAAAATTACGGGGAGGGGGGAATGATATTTCTACTTTTTTCAGTAGATATGTTATGAGGGATTGGCCGCTTTATTTTTCTGATTTACCAAATCGAAAATATTGGGATTGTCATGAACAATTAATCCATTTGTCTATAAAAAAAGTCTATCAATTAATAATAAATTTTGTACATGGCACTATGCATTTAAAATTATGCACATGAGGGATGTACATTACTGTTGAATTCAATTTTACATAGGGTTGTACAAGCTTTTCAAATCAATAAAATATCTTGTTTTAGCGAGATACTATTTTCACTTTATATATTGAAAAATCACTATGACTCGATTGTTTCACTTATTACCGTTTAAAATGGCCGTAGTAAACCTCACACTGACAACAATAAAATTTACGTTTACATAACGACTTTTAAAAAATAACTAGATTGAAATGTACAGCTCTATTTAAAAAATAAACAATAAATTGACCAATAAAATGAGTGTGTATCTTTATCAAAAAATGTTATTTTACTTAGACGCAGCGTGGCATGTCAGATTTTAACGAATGGGATAATCTAATTCCACAAAACTGTATTGCTCTACGACTTTGATTTCACCTGGATTTTGTAACCTATGCCCACTAAAAACATTCCACTAAACACCATTTTTTAGCTGATATTTTGTTTAAATTAATAAAATTTATTTTTAAACTTCATCTGTATAGCCATTTTTCTGCTATGTGCAATATTTAGATTTGGATGTGGTGCAAATTAAATTTAATTAACATACGTTAAATCAGAAAATGATTTTCTAAGTCACTTTAAATAGAAATATATCTTATAATATTTGGTAGACTGGAAAAATAATTAATCGCTAGGCTAGCTTATCAAATAAGAAAACTATGTGCATTTAAAGTTTAAATTTCGTTTCTCTGGAAGCATAGTTTTGTCGCTTAGCGTGATGCAGTCGTAAGACGACGATATTTCCATTCTATTCAATAAATCGATTTTTTCGTTTTGTTTATTGTTCGCCCATTATTCATTTGTTACTGAATAGTATTCTTTAATTTTTGGTTTACTATTCATGATTGAAAAAGGGAATTGAAAATTATCATTTAAAAATAATAGAAAGGGAATAAAAGCAAATTGAAGAAGTACAACGAAAAACTTACAGAAAACAAAACAAAACTCCCTCCAACACAATAATAGTATATTATTCAACGAGCATATAATGATAGTTGTTATTCACGAAGATGAAGTTTACCGACACGAGCCGATAGGTGAGTGTCGTAAATCATCTGAGTGAATAACTGCCATCATATGCGAGTAGAACACGATACTTTGTCCACGACTGATAAAAAATTATATTTTATTATCAAGTCCTTTAAATAAACCTAAAATAATTTACTAATTTACGTCGACATTTTGACGTCTCAATTTAATGTCGAGTTCTATGGAATTTTTGAAATATAGCAATTTTAAACGGGTCCCATAGAACGTACAAGCAAATTTATTTTGTGATGGAAACAAAACAACAGGTTTTTTAGATGTGAGATTAGCTGTCAGGAGAAATTTTGTTTGTATTATTAAAAAAGAATACTTAAAATGGAAACTATAAAATTTTGTGGCTACGTAGTCGTAAAAAATATAAAAAATTTTGTAATTTTTATTGATGAATAGCAAATCACAAATCCGAAGTCTCGTTTGTTGTTGTTATTATTATCTTAATTGACATTTATAATTTTGCTGGAAGAAAGGTGGGGGTAAATTTATCAAAATATCTCGATTTCTCAAAATTGATTTACATCAAAAAAAACATCAATAATATTTTCCCATAGTACGCACAAAATTGCTGGAAATCATTTTTTCTTGATTTACAGCAATTTTTTTTCTTCCATAGAACTCCACATAATAATAATGAAAATAGCAAGAGACGACTAGATAAAATTTCAAAAATGAAACTTTTATTTGGTAGTAGTGAATAATGGAAGGAGGGACTACTATATAAACTAGCAGTGAATGATGGATATCATTATAATTGAAGAAACAAACAATCTTTTAATATTAATTTTCACATAGCAAACACATATTATTTGAAAAGTAGGCTTCGGTTTTATAATTGTTTGCTTGTTTTCTGTATAAGAAACAAGGACAAATTTTATACTGCTTGGTGTATATTAATAAATAGACCCATAGTAAACAAATTCCGAGTGCGATAAATTTCCGTGTGCTTAAGTAATAGTAGATTACTTACCGATGCGGAAAGTCCATTCCTTAGTTTACCGAGAGGCGTAGCCTCGAAGTGAACTAGTTTCCGAGAGGATATTGGTATTTGTCCACGACTAACGTATAATATACCCATTATACGTTTGTTTCTTCAATTATAATGATATCCATTATTCACTGCTGGTTTATCTAGTAGTCCCTACTACCAAGTAAAAATTTCATTTTTGAAATTTTATCTAGTAGTCTCTTACCATTTTCATTATTATTAAACTGAGACGTCAAAATGTCAACTGAAATTATTTTAGGTTTATTTAAAGGATTTGATAATAAAATACAATTTTTTATCGGTCGTGGACAAAGTATCGTATTCTACTCGCATATAATGGCTGTTATTCACTCAGATGAGTTACGACACTCGCCTATCGGCTCGTGTCGATAAACTTCATCTTCGTGAATAACAGCTATAATTATATGCTCGTTGAATAATATACTATTTTCGCCGAGGTTTGTATACTACATATTTCACATTCAGCGGCATTTAATAAAACAAGCAACATTAAACATAAATAAATAAAAACCTATCTCTATAATATTATCGTTTATTTTGGCAAAATATTAACACTTAGACACTGCACAATTGACATTTTATAAAATTCGTTTTTTTTTTTTCGGGTTAGTAATGCTTTCATTACTGACCGATTAGGTCTCATTACTAACCCCCTTTTTTTACTATTACTAACCGCTTGAAGTGTATCCATGGAAATCGCTCACTTTCTAACCTTTAAGAGGTTGGAAACGCTGTATCTTACCAACTGATTGTGAATAAATAAATATTCGCAAGTGCATTTTTTGCAGAAGTAGAAAATGCATCGTTTTCAACTCGCGTGTAATAGTTATAACTCATCCGGATAGTTACTCCTCGCTGTCGCTCGTGTCGCAAGTTTTGGCCCCAAAATTGAAAGTTTTATAAATTTATACCAAAATTGTTAAAGAATACGAAATACATAAAACTAAATGTCCGCATATTTTTGAACAAGACTTTATTAAAATCACACATACGACAAATCTAAATATGTATATAATATTTTTTTATTTTGTATTAAATAATTTTCTGTGGTGGCTCGCCGTCACACATTTAATTGTCATACAAGTGTGACGTATATGAAACAACCGCGTTTGTAATCAATTGTGTACATATATATGTTTTATTGTGTGTTGTTAAATTTTTATAAAAATATCTAATTTTAATTTAGTCAATTTCTGTTTTGCATATCAATTTAAAAATATGAAAAATACATTTATTTTTTTTATTTATTTTTTTTTTTTAAATACACAAATTTACAAAAATCGAAAATAAACAAGAGTGTAGCTATGTAGTAGTTATTCATACAATACAGTATTACAGTATATTTTTTAATCGGTAACAGAATTTTTTCAGTAGCTCAGATTTTTTTAAAGATATTTGTACTTATATCTGGTTTTTGGATACAATAATTATTTTTAGACATATTCTTGAATTATTTGTTGTCTTAAAAATTAGAAATAGTAACGCAAAAAAAACACATTTTGGATATTTTATTAAATTAATCGAAATATAACAAATAATTATTTTTTTAAAATGGCATGCGAAAGTTTCGCTACTCTTTAAAAAAAAAACATCATAACATCAACAATTATAAGAATTGTATGTGACGAATATTTATTTACATATTAAATCGCGATAGAAAATTCGAGTCTGTGTAAATTGCAATAATATGTATTGTGAAAAAACCAACAATCTTGCGTTTATTTATTTTTATTTATTATAGTGTTTGTGTAGTGTAGTTTTTTTTTGCTCGTGATGACAGAGGGTGTGTTGAGGTTTAAAAATTCATAACTACCTAGTAGTTTATATATTTTTAAATAGTAGTAGGTTGTTTTAATTTTTATGCAGTTTTTATTTTAGTTTATGTTCTTATGTCAAAGGTTGTGATGTGATAAATTCTAATTTTTCCGTATAAGTAACTTGATTTACAGTGATTCCTCTTTCATTGAAACATTTTTATTGTAAAAATCTTGGTTTAAAAAAACATTTTTATTATTCGGGCCACTCGAATTAATAAAATGATTTTTTTTTAAACCAAAATTTTGAAAACCCGAATTTTAAAAGCCAACATTAAGCCCAAAGTATACAACATAAAATCCAATAAGTAAAAATTCAACATTGTCGTTAAATCTGCATTTTGAAATTTTTTTAGAATATATTTTCATACAGTAACCATAATTTAAGGAAAACAAGGAATACCTCTATTTATGATATCATTTGGGGAATACCCATATAATATAATTTCAGGGAATACCCGGATTACCTTGTATAATTTTGTAGAATATTCCTCGACGGGAATTCCCCAAAAATAACTTTTTACTTTTGACTTGCAGGTGGAATGAATTTCCAACATAAAGCGTGATTTACACGTTCCAACAATGTTTCCCAACAAAAAATGAAGAGATTAGTATATCGCTAATTCCATTTGAAAGACAAGAACAAATATATAAACAAACAAAATTTTGTTGGATTTTTTTTTCTTTTTTTTTCAACTTTGTTTCCATAAAAAAATTTTTTGACTATAAAATATACTCGACCCGAGTATATTTTATGGAAACAAACAACAACAAACACATTAAAAATGGCGATTTGTAAAATTTTTATAGCGCTTTATTTTTATTTTTTAAAATTTTTATTTAAAAATTAAAATTTACGTTCGAACAATTTTCATTTTAGCCAAGAAAAGTCGTAATTTTGATAAATAAAGTGGTATCGCTGCGGCATTCGTCAAAAATTACATTGTCGATTTTATACCGCCAAAAAATTATAGCATGCCGGACATTTTTGTTTTATTTTTTTATAAATTTTTGTTTAAAAATGGAAGTTTACTTTCGAAAAGCTTTATTTTAGCCAGAAAAGTTGTAATTTTGAAACATAAAGTTGTATTATCGCCCTATTCGACATCGTAGATTTTATACCGCCAAAAAGTTATAGCATGACCGACATTTTCGTTTTATACTTTTCTCTTTTTATCGCATGTAAATATTTTCTATTGCGTGGAGCTCTAAGTCTCAACAAAAAAAAAGTTGGAAAACATTGTTGGAACGTGTAAATCACGCATAACGAACAAACATTTTTGTTTGTTAAGTTTGACATTTTCATACAAACCTGTGTCAAAGTTAAAAATTTTTTCAGTCCTTTATGAAAATATTAGTTCTAAAATGTTTCAAAGTAATCAGTGATTTTAAAGTGTTAAATTCCAATAGAAGCTGCTTTCCTTGACGCATAGTTATCCGGATCAGGTCGAAATTTATATGTGAAGCAACAACAACATTCGATCCAACATTGATTTTGGATCACAAATGGCGATCTAAAAATTAGTTCAGCTATTAAAATGTAGTTTTAATTTTGTATCAAGAACATTAAGAACAATAGTTTTGTATTAAGGTGGTTGGTAATATTGAAATGAACAATAAAATTAAATACCGAACTCACTCTGGCTGTTCACACGAGTATTGCATTCATCACATTCTTTTCTCATTGGTAGAGGAAAGAAGCGACAAATAATATGATGAATATAATACGCGTATGAAGAAGCAGATTCAAAACGAAACGAAACAAAATATTCACATTTGGTGTTTGCTTGTTTCACGCATTTTGGTGTCGTTTCATGAGACATGATTTGATCTGAATCAGATCAAACGTCAAGAAATGCAGCTTATGTTAGAGAATATTCCTTTGTAACGAAGATGTCTGTTGTACGATCAAATAAAGGGAATCCTTTTTGGGAGGTACAAAAAAGTTTTGAATTTTTTTTTATAACTTCGAAGCTTTATTCAAAGAAATTGGTACATTGTACATTTTTTATTCGTTAGCTAAGACTTTTTCCCATCTTTCAGGCAGCATACGAACACCCCGTCGAAAAAATTCCTCGTCTTTTGAGAAAGTTTTTGGCTTCTTCGTAAACAGTGAAATGCTGCTCGGCCAGGCCATGAGTCATCGACCGGAACAAGTGGTAGTCGAAAGGAACAATGTCTGATGAATACGATGAGTGGGGTAGGACATCCCATTTGAAGCGCCTCCAAAATTTCCTTGACGAATTTTGCAACATGTGGCGTTGTCGTGCTAAAAGATCACTTAATCATGTCTTTTGGCATATTGTGGGTGTTTGAGCCAATTCTCGGCTTAATTGCATCAATTGTTGTTGATAACGTTCTCCAGTGATGGTTTCGTTAGGCTGGAGTAGCTCATAGTAGATCACTCCCAACTGATCCCACCAGAAGCACAGCATTAGCTTCTTGCAATGAATATTCGGTTTGACCGTTGAAGTTGATGCATGATCGTGCTTATCCCATGGTTCTTTGCGCTTTGGCTTGTCGTAGTGGGTCCACTTTTCGTCCCCTGTCACGATTCGATGCAAAAAACCCTTCCGATTTGGTCTTTGGAGCAGTTGTTCACACGTAAAAAAACGTCGTTCGACATCTCATGGTTTGAGTTCATACGAAATCCAACCAATTTTCTTGTTTTTGCACCATACTTATGGTCTTGAGGCGGTTTTGAATCGCTTGTTGAGTCACTACCAAAGTTTCAGCGAGCTCCTCTTGAGTATGGCATGAATCTTGCTCCAATAACGCCTCCAACTCAGCGACTTCAAACTTTAGAGGCCTTCCTTCGCGTTCTTTGTCACTGTCGTCAAAATCGCCATTTTTTAAAACGCCGGAACCAGTACTCATTTGTTTTTATTGATGGAGCATGTTCCCCATATTCTTCACACAGTAATCGTTGTTCATTCTTCAAATTAAAAAAAAAAAAAAAAAAGCAGCGCTTCCCGCAAATTGTGTTTTGTTGGCACAAAGGTTGACATTGTTGTTTACACGTCAGTGAAATTACACATACTGATTTTTAGAGGGGAAATGATGACGCTTTTACATGAATATAGTTAAAAGATGATCCGATGCTATTTAATACTAGTTACGCCATCTTTTGTAAATCCCTCAAAACTTATTTGTACACCCGAGAAATAATAAAACATTTCATGTGTATGTGTAGAAAGGAAATCTTTGTTATGCAAAGGATGTGCTTATAATTCAAAAAGGTTCTTTTAATCATTCCCATGACACCGACCGCATTCGAAACATAAATTTTTGAAGCAAATGCCACTTTAACAACAGAAGTGACTAACTTGGAACCTCTACCTTATAAAATTATTAAAGATAGCGTGGGATTAATTGAATTGCTGCGAATCGCGCTTATTTACCGAAAATCCAGGCTCAAAAGCAAAAATTAATTCGAGCCAGGTCTTGTGCTGTAAAGCAACCGGACAATGAAAGCATTTCGGAAGTTTTAAAATATCTTGAAGAAGAACAATTTGTGAAAAATGTTTCTCCGATTAAAAAATTATTCTTCTTGGAACGCAGTCAAGTTTTAAACCGAGTGAGGCCGAATGTTCGCTAATGGATGACAAGTTCAGTTTGGTCCTATGTTTTATGCGTAAATATTTGACCATCCATGGTAAAATTGGTCATGAAGTGGTACGATTACTATTTTACATAATTAGCTCAAAAAGTGGGGTGGTCTATTTTGAATTATTTTATGAAATGTGCAAGTTAGCGTGTGAAAGGCAAATAGATTTAAGACCAAAGAGGATAATATCCGACTTCGAGACAGCCAGCATATCAGCCCTTAAATGTTTTTTCCGAATGCTGAATATTAGAGGGTGTTTGTCCCATTTTGAAAAAATCATCTGGCGAAATATGGTAATAATGAACATTTTAGCTTACAGTTTCGTTTGCTAAAAAGTTTAGCTTTGGTATAGCTGATTAAGTATTATTATATGTATTATAAAGAATTAAAAAAAACTTTCGACCGGAATGTTAGGCAAATTGGAAAATGGTTTGAAAAGAACTACCTAATAGGGACAATAACCAAACTCAAAGAATGGTACAAACAAAACCAATATTCACCCAATTTTTGGACAGTCCTCGATAGTGAAAATTACCCAAGAACCCAAAATTCTGTGGAAAGTTGGCATCGGCGATTTGCAAGTACAGTTCATAAATCACACATTGAAGAAAAAATGCGATCCGGAACTTCATTTCAAGTTTAAAAAGTATTGTGCATAATATGGCATTGCGCAAGAATATTTAAAAACATTTTTTATTAAATAATTTAAGTATTAGGATTTCAAAAACCAAGATTTGCTAATAATTTGGTAAAGTTTATCGGGGGGAAACCATATGAGAGATGAGACAAGAAGAGCAGTCCCGCAAAACACAAAATATTGTGTAATTTTTTGCAGTCTTCACTTATAATATTAAAATAGCCACAGAAGTTAGATTTGTCAGAAATCATATTTTTCGTTTTCATTAATCCAAGTTTCTTGACTTTAGTCACTTAAATTGAAATAACTTGGAGAATCGGCTTGACTAATATGAATCTGCCTTTTTCTTGGAGTTTAAATAAGCTTTCAAGTAAATTTCAACTTCCTTCATATTTTATATTTAACTTGCCCAGTGTGAGTTGTATATAATATTATTCGGGTGGCATTGGAAACTATTTGTTATGTATAGTTCAAATACCAGAACGGTAATATACCACGCCATTCAGGTTAACCACAAATAAGTAGCTATATGTAGATATTTCGAAAATAAAGGTTCCGAGAAAAATTTTCAAGGATAATAAAGTGGCTTGTTTCAGAGTAGAAAACCCGGCCAAATTATTTCGTATGACCTTGCAATTGCATTTCAAGGTCAACTTAATTTATTTTATACAAACCTTTAGTAATCTATACGATTATATTTTTACACCATGATAAAATGATGATAAATAATTTCAAGGTCATCAAAAAATAGCCAAAGATTATTATTAATTTTAAACAGTTTTTTGTTTTTTTTTTTTTTTTTTTGTTACCCGAGTATTTATTTTCGCCTAATTTGGAAACACTAGTACATAAGAATCACCCAAAATTTAAAACAAAGTTTTAAGTTTTTTTTCCTCCTTTAGGAGGTAGAAAAAATGATCTGTCTAGTCATTTTATTCCCCTTATGGACCTTTTAGTTTACACAATATTTTTAGTAATTGTTTCACAGTTTCTGTTGGCGTTAAGTTGGCTTGCGTAATTGATTGTAAGACTCCAGGTATGCTTAATATATTAAAAGTTAATGAACTACAATTCCAAGTACCAAAGAAATTGAACTTTTGGTTTTATTCATATTTGCACTTTTACACTAAAGCGTAAGGAAAGTTTGCTAAACACTTTATTATCTGTTGCCGACAATCTCAGTTGAAATAAGGAATGAAATAAGGATTGCTAATCGAATCGAAATTCAACTTTATAAAGCCGCAACCTTACCGTACAAAAACCAGAGGAATATTTTCGGATTGTACCTTTAATTTATTTCAGGACCGAACAATTAAATTCGTTTTAGTAAATTAGCGACCGTGAATATTGTTTTCACAAAGGCGAAATTATTTGAGCTGATGAGAATAGAAATTATGACTATGCCGGCCGAATCTTTTGTTTACTTAGCGCTAAGATATGGTCTAAATATTAGTGCCAACCGATGGCTTGCAATTATCGTACAAATCAACAGTAGAATTTAGCAAAAACATAATTTAAATCATTTGACCTTAGGCGTTTCGGGCGCAAAGCTTAGAATAGAATGAACACATTAATAAAGTTCTTTACTTCGGGAAGTTCGATCAAACCATTCAGACATTTGTTATGTCGTTTGTTTTTATACGAATACATCGCTCATTCAAATACCACAATGATTTTTTTACTTAAAAAAAAACAATTTTTAGTTGAACGCACTTTGAACGAATTTCAATTGTTAGAACGTCGTATTTGTAAGTAAGCTCTACCAAAATATTATCAATATTATGGTTGTAAAGTATTTCAACCCGAATATGTAATAGCAATTATTCAAAGTTTTAAATCGCATAATTTAGAAATGAGGTTTTTTAAGTTATGACGTTGTGATATTGTATTACTTGAGCGATATGTAAATTATCTAATCGTAAACGTGATTCTAGTAATAAAGAAGTTTTAAATATTGTTATAGATACAATATGGTCTAATGGAATCTCCAATGAGATTTTGTTTAAATCGTTTTCATTACAGAATCCAACGAACGATCAAATTAAACGCTACAAATTGCCGGTCACATGCTTGGGTTTCAATCTAATTTTTAATGTTATCTAACATAAATAATAAGCAAGACCGGATCGTTTATTGGAAATGTGAAAGTAGCCCTCAATTATTTTTAATATTGATCACTCACTCACAAATTTAGCGAAACTATGCAAAATGCGATTTTGTTTGTATACCCTTGGACTATTTAATTGTACGGTTAATCTAATTAATATCTGTGATTACATAATTACAAATCTACTCAAAACGGAAAAATTAGGTCTATGATACTTAAGATTAGGATTAGTAATCGGCTAAATCGATCTTTTTTGTTAAAAATCATATGAGAAAATAAACAAAACAAAACAAAAAAGATCGATTTAGCACATCACTAATTAGGAGGCATGCGACAAATTAAAGAAATTACAAGTCACAGTGCCGGTCTGGTTAATCAATAACTCAAATCACGATAACACTATTTAGTCATCTTCATAGCGTTGATTAATGTTAAATTTTAAAAATTAAGGAAATTTAACAAGGTTATCCAAAAAAAATTTAAATTATGGTTGACTTTGCCAACCTTACAAATATTAGTCAAATTTTTGCTGGAATCGTTCATGGAATATTTATTCACGTAATTGCATTCTAATCTAAATCAAGCAAAATTCAATTTGCTGTTATGGAACTGCCGCCCCTGGTTTTTTGTCATTCAATTATATTTACAAATAACGCAAAGATTAAGATTAACGATGATCGTGGCCATATTCAAATCGTCCAGCAACACCTACAATGTCTAGCAACATTTCTTTGTTTTTAACAAGGAGTATTAAGAAATTAAAATACTTGAGGTTAGTCATATTTGTTCTCTAAATTACTTGTGACTCAACATAATTGTGCTGTTTATTAAAATTTTATTTAGATTAATGTTTTATGGAGTCAGATCACAATATAAGAAAATACTTTTGGAGGTTCTATTCCAGAATGATTTATTATTGAAGGTCTCTATACAAATCTCTATCTCACATCAGCTAATCCATATCACAATCAAATGTAATTTATGTCAATATTACACAATTATAAATTAAGCTATATGTAAATACATACATAAATATAGATAAGTCATTAACGATTAATTGAAAAATCATCCTTTTTAATCGTTTTTTTACTCCCTTTTCCTAAACATAAACACTAACGTTAACACAGTTAAGAAATAGCTTTCGATAAATAATAAAAGTTCCGTGAGTAAAAAATGTATATTTTTTCAAATTAAGGGTCACGACCTTAAATGAGGTTTTGATGTAAAATTTTGTTTTGTTATTTGTTTTATAATACAAACACATTCACCGAGAAGCGGGTTGAGAAAAATATTGAATTTCAGGATTTGATAAAATTTGAAACAATTTCAACAGGGCCGATTTAATAAAATTAAATTCATTTGAAGCAGTTAGTCGAAAAAATCTATATTTTTCTAGGATATTTATTCAAAGTTGTTATCATAAATTTTGTTACATTTCGATAAATGAAAAGTTGTATACAAACAAATCTCGCGTAAAGAAACACCGTAAACAAAAGGAATCGAGAAAATCTAAAAGGCAATTGAAATCAATTTGACGCAATTGTCTTCAAGGTTGGTTGTATAAATCTGCTCGTCTTAGTCAGTTTCGAAAAAAAGGACCTTAGCCGTGTGTAAAATAAGAAAAGTTTGAATCATCATCTTTGTCATATACTTTATGTGTATTTATAGTATGCAGTACTTTCTTAAGCTGTAGTAGAAATTTGCTTGCCGTGGCATTTGGTAAGCTGACTATGCGCTAAAAAAATTAATTTTGAATGAATTCAATAATTTATGCTTATTAACAAATAAGTTATGCAATTATATTTGTTTACTAAGGAAGTGAATAAATACATAATATAAAATATTTTCTGTAATGTTCATGTTAGTGTTATGAAAGTAATTAAAATTATCGTGGGTCTATTGAACTAGAAAAACAGTCAGTGTTCATAATTTCAATCTATACATAACGTTTTTTTTCACAAAAATTTGTCAAATGCTAAATAATCTTAAACTAATCATTAACCAAAAAAGAACATAATTGATTTGCGATATGATTTTAAATATTTCATCTCGCGTGTGTTAATTGGCTTTTAAAAATTTAGATTTTTTCTTCCCATTTTTATGCTTTCATTATTTTTGAATATGCGCCAAAATTTTATGAGTCTAGTTTACTTGTCAGAAATGGTTGAAATTTAGCAGATTTGGTGCGTAATTTTATAATTAATTGTACCGTATAATGGTGGTAACATTTTACCTTGACATTCTCGGTTTAGCGCAGTTATAGTATTTCAAGAGTTTAATAGAAAATATTTGTCTTTGCTGAAGATGCGTACATGGTATATTTCCAGTCAGTTGAATTATTCTCGACAATTAAAAATTTTAACCAGGATTATCAACATAACTTAACCTAAATGGTTCACAGGACAATAATTTGACCCGCAGAATTAGGAAAATAATAACGAATTCAACAGACGTTTTCAACTGATATATGCACCTTTAATTAAGGTTCAAATGTACACCACGAAGTTAGCTATATGAGTTGAAACATAACGAATTGGTTACTATTTTAATCAAATTTTTGTTTGCGATCTGAGACTGTATTAGAAAAATCTTAATGAAAAAAGGAAATACAGTAAAATTTTGTTCTTGTCACAAGCGACAAAAAACTATCGAAAACGGATCGAGAGTGATGGTACAACATGTCACATCTGGGGTGACATGTTCTACCATCACTATTTTCGATGTTCGGTTGGCTTTGTTTCTCTTTTTTCAAGAACAAAATTGTACGCTGTTTCGCTTATTTTATGACGTTTTTTTATTATGCTTTCAACTTGTTCAATTCATCGTGCTATTTATTCTCCACTTCATCACCAAAATTTTTGTTTGCGTTACTTTATCGATTACGATGGAATTAAATAGTATAGAAAATTATACTAATGGACGGAGATCGCAATAGAAAGCGTGATTTAAAAAACGAAAAAAAGAGATATAATGTTCGATCGAACATCGAAAATAGTGATGGTAGAACATGTCACCCCAGAATATTATTATTTTCATAAACAAAAAAAAATCTATTTTATCGACGTCGATAATACAGAATGGGATAATCAAAAAATACTGCCGCATTCGATTGTAAACAAAATATTTTGACAGTCGAAGTCGAGAAATAATTATCATTCAGTTTAATCTTTTGTTTTTTCCAATCTAATAGTTTTTTAAACATTTTATATTCAACAAATCTATTTTCTTTTATTTTATAGGCTGGAGGATTACGATAGAATGGAGCAAAGGGAGCGAGATAAACAAGCCCGTGCCGCCCAATCTCAATTAGCCCAAAATCCCGATGGTGAAGCTTCCGTTCCGGTGTTTAGCGCTCCAGTCAGGGTTAGTATTTATTTAGCAAATGCTCTTACTTCTCATAATACAATTTCTATGCTTGAATATTTATTAATTTTTGCGAAACTATCGAGATTACAAATGCGCTCAATCTTAAACATTTCAGTGTACTCCAACCGAGGATAATCGTAGGATTGCAACAAAATTAGGTGATTTTCAAATTGTAAAAACATCGGTTCTGCATGATCCGCAAAGATTTTTTGGTATATCAACTAATGTGTTAACACCACAAAGACCGTCATCACAGATTCCGAACAATATAACATCGATGCCGGCATCAAATGCGACAGGACCCCAATCTGTCCAATTACCGCCACCAATGTCACAACCACCTGCCCGAGTTCCATCGTTCAATCATCATGCAGTAAGCTAAAAATTAATTTTTTACAGTAATATTTCAAAACTAATAAAATTACTTCAATTTCAGCCACCTCCTGTGCCACGACCAAACATTGGATATCCAAACAAAAACGATAAAACCGTTTATAACGGTCGAACAAATTTTCCAAATCCACAAACTATGAAACATGATAATCATCCTGCCGCTATTCTGAGCGGGAATACCATACAACCGCCACCGCCACCTAAAACAGTGGGTATGTCAAATGGTCGATCTATCGATAATAGTAAACAACTAAATTCAACATCACCAGTAACGCCACAAAATGGTCGGATACGTATACCAAAATCAATATCACGAATGCCTTTACAACCAGAAGAAGAAACAACAGTTTTAGATACACCGGGTGTGGAAAATATATTAAAAGTTATGAGTTCCTCGTTTTTAGTACCTGTTACCGGAATTGGTGCAACACCTCGAAATGAAATTCCGAAAATGAATCCAAATAATTTACCACAGCATAAATACGCCGAAATAGGTAGTATGAGCATGTTTAAAACGCCGCTAAAACCTCGAGACTTTATAGCACCGCTACCACTAAAATTGGATGCAATCGCCGATGACTTAGATGTCTCGGACAGTGATAATGAGGATAAAAAGAATAAAAGCAATGGGCTCCTCGAACCGTTGCAATCGCCTAAGATAGATGCATCGAGCGAGAGTAGCGATTCGATGTCAAGTGAATCGTCGAGCGAAGAATCAAATATGGAAATAAAAATAGAAACACGCGAGGAGCATAGTCCGTCGAACGAACAATGGAATCTCGAGTCGTTTACCAAAAAACAAAAACCAGTCACAATACAAAATGAAATAATTCAGCCGATTGCACCAGAACCGCCACCGTCGTTTGAATCAATTATAAAACATGAAGTGATGCCAATCGATGATAATTTTTTTATAAATCCAATCGATGATCCTGATTATTCTGCGATCGAACATAAAATCATTAAAGATGAGCCAATCATAAATTCACCCATATTATCACCGGAAAAAATCCCATCATCTGATACATTCGAATCGGACGAAATAGAAAGTATACTCGCTGAGGCAACCGCGTTAAAAATTAGTAATCCAGTTTCGAGTTTTTCCGACACTGACGATAAAGTACGGAATGCCTGTGGGAAAAATAAAAAACCTCGGAAAACTAAAAAACGTCCAGTGGTGGTAATAGAGAAAACGAATGGTAGTGAATCGAGTGATGATGATGAATTTTCCACAAGTAGGCGAAGCCGATCAAAATCTGGTGATCAAGAGAAAAAGAGGCCGCCTGGGCGACCGAAAAAAGTACATACGATACAATTAGCCGTAAATCCAACACTCGCTAATAATAATAACGTGACAAAAACTACGCCAAATAAAAAAGAAAGCACGAAGAAGATTGGTAAAAGGAGGCAAAATCCTACTGTAGTTAAAAGTCGATCAAAGTTGAATACAACCGATTCGGAAGATGATGACGAAGATGGGAATACTAGTAGTACAATAGCAGCTAATGTAAATAATGCTAAAACAAAATTAGGTTCGGATCGTTTTGTTGTAGCATCTCCAATCAACACTAAAAATACCGATGAAAATTCAAATTCGGTATCGAGTCCGGCTAGTCGCGAAGAACGAATACATTTGTCTTTGTCGCCAGGAGCTGCACGTATTTCATCACCAGTAAAAAGGTCAACCTCGTCAAGTAATGACGATTCAGACGGCAGTAGTGATGACAGTGAGGGAATTATAAAAGATAAAAAAGTGAAAAGTGATAAAAACAAGAATGATACGTTACGAAAATTATTTTCGAGTAAAGGTGATGGTGGTGCCAAAGGCAAAGGTCAAGTCGTTATTGTTGATCATTCAGAGGATATACAACAACAGCTACAGCAGCAGTTGCAGCTGCAGCAGCAAGTAAAAGAAGATGTGATAGTACCTGTTGAACAAATTATTTCACCGATTGTGACAGTACAACCGTCATCGGCTAGACACGAGACAATAATCCAAAAGAGTTTATGTAGTCCAAGTTTATTAAATAATACACAACTACAACCTCGTCAATTAATTTGTCGAATAGAATTGGCTCGATTGTCACGAATACCACCATCACCATCTGAAATTAGTCATCGAAGGGGTTCCAATCAGTTTCATCAAAATCATGATGATCGTTTACTGAAAAGTCCTCAAACGTGGAATAGTCGTAATCGAAATAGCAACATTAGCTTAAATAATAGTGTTATTAGTAATAATCATGATGATGAAGGACAAGACAGTCGTGTAAATAATAATCGTGATACATTAATAAATTCTAGGCTTTTAATAGACTCAATAAATAATCGAACCAATAGTAATAATAATAGTAGTAATAACAATAAACAAAATTCTAATAAAGATGATATTGTGCAACAGCAAGCAACAACAGAAAATGGTAGAATATATAATAATGGCAATAGACTAAGTGGCTGTAATGTAGTTAGTAAAAATGAGCAAACATCACGGGGCCGAGAATATTCACCAAAAATCACAGCAGCAACGTATGAAGACTTAACGCAACAACAGCAAATTCAACCACCGCCATCATCCCAATTACCATCACAGCAGCAGACAGCGAATAGTAAATCATCATCAATAAAAAATGAGAAAATTAAATCCGAATTTATAATTAGTAACAATGAATACAGTAGTAGTTATAATTCGACATCGCCCAAATTATCGTCTTTATCAGATGCGAATGATAAAAATTTTGCAAATAACAACAATAATAATAGTAAATATAATAATAGCAATAATAATAATAACACAATAAAACGTGAATCTATAAAAGCTGAATTTAATAGTATTGATAGTAATGATAATAAATTAACTGTACCAAATTTAATAACCGCAGCAACAACAAAATCATGTAGTAATACTAGCCTAACAGCTGTTAATAATAGTAGCGATTTTCTACCTGGAATTGAACGAAAACGTAGCTCAAGTTCTAGTAGTAATTCGTATAAAGAAAAGAAACGGAAAAAGAATGTTCAGGTAAATTGGATGCGATTCGTGAATAGAAGCCACACTCTCTCCGATCTATATTCACACAAAACACACTATTTTTTTCTAGGTGGATACAGAACAACATATACAACCAACAAATCATGATCGGTTAGAGCCAATCGTACCGCCGTTACCAACAGTTAAATATAAAAAAGTTTATATTTCGTATTTTGAACATCAAAATGATGAATCAGACTGTTTATCAAGTAATGAAATTAGGTATGTACCACAGTAATTTTGTGTAGTAGAAAATTATTTTCAGGCTCACACCCAAGTAGAAGTAAATTATTTGGCAATATTTTCTAAATTTTCTATTTCTAATGATGATGAATTTTGGACTTTCTACTTTTTGTTGTTGTTGTTGTTCTAAAGAACTTTCACTTTTCATGGATTAAATTCGTTGTGTGATAGTAAATAGATACATAAATACAAGAAGATAGTGTAAATGTGGCAAAAAAATTTCGAAGATTTGATAGAAGATTGTTCTGTTTTCCAAATTCCAATTTATGACATAATTTTTGATAGAAAAAAATATATATTTTCTTTGAATGTTCATCTTCACAAGCAATGAATTTGCACTTCGTTTATAAGAGTCTGATTAGTATAAAGAAAGAGACAAAACATCTTGATGCCCTATTCTTAACATAAACCCCCGCTCGAACCTAATTAGATTTTTGGAAATAATGTTTATTTCTTCTACCCAAATTTTACTCGGCGGCCTAAAGAGGGATGTCGATTTTTTCCATCTTTAAAGCCCCTAAAAAGGTCGAACGATTTGTATGTGTCAGTATTTATCATATTATCCCATTAATCTTTTATCAAACGATTACAACTAATTTCAACAAAATAAAATGTAGTTCTTAAGCAACTCTTTGATAAAAGCAATACCAATCAATATGTTAAAAGGAGGCATTTTGGCTACAAAATTGCAGATAAATCGCAACAAAGATTAAAATCGGAACTGAAACCAAAAAACAATAAAATGTTAGATATGTGAGTATATAAATTGACTTGTTCAGATTATGCAGCTTTCTACAAAAAGAGTAAACAGGAAGGTCCTTCATCATAATTATTCTTAAATTCTTACTAATGTTTGTAAAGCAGTGGGCCATACGGAGGGAACCATGATTAACTTATGTACTGAAGATTTTTTAAGGTACCATAATTCATCAGTTTCCTTAAAGACGTGTAAAACTCTGTGGTTTCAGTAGCGATTTCAGACTTTGTATCTGCCTGAATTTTATTGGTAGTAGTTAGATTGGTTCCCGAAATTTTTTTTTGTTGAGTCGCCTTATTGGTAAACACGCTAACTGAGAAACAGAATGGTTGTTACGTCATCGTGCCGATTGAGCATATTATAAAATTAAATTGATCTTTTGAAAAGCCATCACCCCTCGATTATCATTTTTCCAGCCTTTATTAGCTGTA
Source organism: Tipula vernalis (assembly GCA_958295665.1). NCBI lineage: Eukaryota > Metazoa > Arthropoda > Insecta > Diptera > Tipulidae > Tipula > Tipula vernalis. The sequence continues at coordinate 161,434,437 of OY282558.1, forward strand.
AATAGTGCATGGGGAGGCTTTAGTCAAGTCCTTGGCTTTAGCACAGTAGTCTTGGAATTTTGTGTGATAACAACCACCGTCATATTTCTCCACTATGCTTTGGGGATTCTTTGAGAGAAAAATATACTGATTCCATTAAGCTAAACATTTTAGAGTAAATTAGTTCCAGGTTGGCCGGCCGGTATTGCTACTGTTAGGATTATGACGTACATTTTGTTGCCTGAAATAATAGATTTTTCACTTCGTCGGTGCAAGAATATTAACAAATCGAGATTCAATCATTTCGTACATATTCTATCATGCTTAGCCAACTAGACATAAATGTTACAGTCTATCTATCTCGGCTCTTCGAGCGCTAACTTTCGCAGATATCTTTTTCTTTATCTCATATTTCCGAGCGCTTTTTGGTGAATTCGACAGGTTCCTGTGTTCGGGTTTGACGACTCGACAAGATGCAAGAGGGTTATTGGTATCCAGATTTCCAATAGTGATACTGTACCAAATGTTTTTTGAATGAAAAAAACTGATTTTTTAATTGACCTCTTCTAATATATTAGGAACAGCTTATAATGTACAGTATTCGAATTAAACCATTAGTAATAAATTTACATTTCTTAATTTCTACAGTCAAGATCGTTTTCTCACTGAGGCAAAGCGGTTGAAACACGCAGCTGATCGAGAAAGTGACCATTTACCACAAGCAATGCTTTATTTAGAAGCCGTACTGTATTTTCTTCTTACCGGTGTTGCAATGGAAAAGGAAGTGGTTACAAAGAAAGCAGCACTCACTATTTATAAAGACACACTTAGCCTAATAAAGTAAGCTCGTCCGAATTTGTAGTAAACATGTAATTTAAGACATTTTTTTTGTTAAATTCATTAATTTTTTTTGTAATTTCAGATTTATTTCCTCAAAATTTCGTGGCCAGCAACAATCTTTTACCATGCAGCAGGGAAACATTCATAGCAAAGTAGCAATATTAAGGTAAATAAGAAATGTGATACAACATCTGAGTTACTGACTAACAATCTGTTTTTGATTTACAGTTTAAGATGCCAATCAATGCTTTATCTCAAATTGTATAAAATGCGTAAATTAGATGTGAAAGAAATACAAAAAACTACTACAGAATATTGGCAAAAGACTAGTGAAATTCCAACCGGTAATACTTCATCACCGATTTCGCCGACAAATTCGGTTGGATCTCAAGTTAGTGTAAAAAAATCACGTGCATTTCGATCGACCATCGTATCGCTAATTATTTTATATTATTTTAAATATTACAGAGCTCGGGTTATAGTTCGGGGCCACCTAATTCAAATATGGTGCCGTATCAGGTAATGGTGATTATTATTTTGTTTAACGTATTTACGCCTACATAAATATTAATTGATTCGACTTTTCACTTTCAGGTTCAGTACGCGCTAAAAAGGCAAGGGATTTTATTTAATTATTTAACTAGCAGCCATGATTTATGGGACGAGGCCGATAGTCTTGTTGAAAAGGGGAACCATACAGGTAAATTGAATTTTTAAAACACTATAATTGCAAAGAGTAAGCTTCTCAAACTCGAAATTTAGATTCAAACTCGGTCAATTTTAACATAATTACACAGTTCAAAATTTACATCATCAATGGCCAAAAAAATTGAATTTGCTATTTTCATAATGAAATCAAAAAACTTAACCTATTTTACTCAACTTACTTTTAAACTCTACTAAATCCTTTAGTACCATGTTTATTTATTTATATAAAAGTTTGTAAATTTGGATCGAACGCATTACTATAAAAAGCAATGATATATAAATTAAGCAAATAACATTTAAAAAACGAAATATAAAACTAAGAATAACATTAAAATAGGTTCAGGTAGGAGCATAATGTTAATCGTATTGGTAATAGCTGTCTTTGCTTAAGGAAAAGTCGAACAGATGGTCAATTTTATTAAAACTTGGACAGCATTTTCACCAGTTCATTATCATGATTGTTTGTTCCGTATTTATACATATGCAGGAACTCATGGTCTCTTAACTTCCTGCTCGGTTCATTTATTTTAATTGATTCCAGTATTACTTATGGAGCGTCGGTTTGATCAAGTAAAATATTTCCAACAAACGAACACTTTAAAAGCTATCGTACATTTTCCAATGTTGTTTTATTGATTTTACAGCCATTAAGATATGGTGTTAATAGTTTCAGGTTAACGTGGTACGGTAAACCTTGGTCATAATTCCATCCATATTTCCACGTTTTGTAGCGAAGACAATTTTTTTTCGATATTATCAATGTTCTGGGTAGGTAGGTTCATCGTTAAAAGTACACCATACATTGACAGCATATTTAAGCTAAGGTCTGACCTATAAATATCCCTCGTTCACCGCTTAATAAAACCAAGAATGAAATTAGCTCTAGCGATGCATTGCTCAATGTGTTTAGTAAAGCTCTATTCGGTAAAGCTCACGTTTTCGAATATTATATTTGAAGTATGACAATTTGACTAAATTTCATTAAACATTTCTGTTTTAAAAAATTATAAATGTTAAATCTACGTTATGATGTATGATAAAATGACAACTACGACAAATTAATTTTTTACCTATTTTATAAATGAACAGTACACGAAAAAATAGATTTAAACGCATTCGTTTGTAAAAGTATGCCTTCTATTGGATATCTTTTGATATTTTGGTTCATTCAGGGAGCTACGAAATAATTCAGATTTTTCTAAATAGCTTTTATAGACAAACAAAAACCATTCTAGCGTAAAATAACGCTCTTATACGGCCTATACACACCATACGGTTGATCGTATAACAAGTCGTTTTACTTCAGTTGATTTGACCTATTGAAGGAAAGTTGTATCGTGATGTGGGTGTAGTACAACCTGCAGCACGATAACGGTCGTATCATTCAGTAGTAAGGCATGCTAAAAATTTGTTGTACAACTTGCGATAAATCCAGCCAGCTTTGATCGATTCTGCTTATTCATCAACTTGTTGATACGATTTGTCAAGTGTAATCATTTAGCAAAATCACAACACTTGGTATGTAAACAAATTATACGGATAATTGGATTGACGATTGGAGACGTGATTTTAGACAACATATTTGAGGCCACTGGGCTTCAAAAAATGTCCGCTATACCATATTTTAGTCGTTCTCCGAGCGCTGATGTTAATTTTGTATGGTCGATAGGTAGTGCTTTCTCTATATTTTCAATCGTAAATAGAACTCGTCTGTGAGTAAAACAGTTTACGATTTATCTACCCAATTATCGGTACAACTTGTTGTATAAGGTGTACTACGATCAATCGTGCCGTGTATGGGCCGTTTTATTGCGATTGTCGTGTCGACGTCGATAGCAAAAAAAAATGTATATCGCATTTGTCAACTTCGATAAACATTTGACGATCGATTCTACCATTTTCTGTCGATAACATTTTAGCATCGAAATGGTAGAATCGATCGTCAAATGTTTATCGAGGTCATGATATTCAACACAAATGGCTTGCTATAGACGCCGACACGACATAAATGTTTATCGAGGTCATGATATTCAACACAAATGGCTTGCTATAGACGCCGACACGACATTTCGTTTAGAGCTAAAATGTGGCTGTTTGTTTCTAATGTGAAGATGTTGAAAAATAATCTATATGTAACGTTCATAAGCGGAAAAATTCACAGTTTGGGGAAACAATATTAAAACCTTATCTTAATTAAATATTACAAATTCCTCAGTTATAGTTGTCTGTACTAATCTCCCAAATTAAGTATGTATTACAATAAACGAGGATTTTTATAGACAATATCTTATTCTACAATGAATATGGTCAGAATTCTAAAACCAGTCTGTAACATACTGTTTCGAATTACAATAGGATCAGTTCCATATAATTTCCTATGATCTTTCATAATTTTCAACTTTTGATATAACTAAACCAAAAATTAGATTTTAAAATTTGGTTTCAACTTTTAAGTATTAATGTATGTAATTCAAAATTTAAAAACCCGACCGAAGAAACTTATTCAAATTCATTCTAAATTTAGGTCGATATCCTAAGTAAATTCAGGAAACAAAGAAGCTAAATTTAAAGAAAAAGTTAGGAATTTGTGGGTATAAAAATTTTTAAAAGTGGACATTGAAAATTTAGGTATTTTTAATTTCAGAAGTTACTAACAATTTAACTAAATTTGAAATGTCAAAGGTCAGCTTGATAAATTTGGCTTCAAAAATTTCAATTTCGTTAAATTGTTGTAGTTAACGTTGATTGCTCCAAACCGAAAATTCCAAGGTTTTAAATAAAATATCAAATTTTGGTTAAAATATTGTTGAGTGGCTTACAAAAATTTGAAATTCGTTGATTACTTCGAAAATTGGTAATTAACAAAATCTAAAAAAAAAATGGGGAAGAATAAATTAAATTAAAATTTGGTTTTAAATTAGTAAAATTCGATAAAGTAAAGTTTTACATATTTCAAACGAAGAAAATTAAATAATTTAAAATTGTACTCTGTTTTATTGCGGTCGAACGATAAATTAAACTGACTATTTTGTATGACTCTCTGATTAGGCTGCAAGTTATCGGATTAAAGGAGTTACTTGATCAACAATTTTCAGTTTCCGTTGGTTCCAAAAACAATGAGTCCAAAAGAAAACATCTGGCCTATGGTTTCAAAGACCTTGACACAATTGAATTTAGCTGTGGCAACTGCACATTTGAGAGAGTTTTAAGATTCAAATACTTTGGATCTCTTGTCATTCATGATAAAAGTGCTGGCAGCCGTGTCATGTATCTTCTACGTCCACTGCTAAACTTTAAATAACTTGCAAATTCGGTATGGTATGAGAGTTGGACCCTGACCGATGAATTCGAAGTGGTATTTAACAGTCACCGCGACGGTGATGGCACTTACCGAGTTCTGTATAATCAAGGGATCAGTAATTCAGTAATGAGAATTCCTGATGTTGCGCATGCAATTAAAGGTCAGCGAACACGCTGGCTCGATCACATTCTGCCTCCTGATCCGGAACAATAGAGAAGGCCACTTTTTGGTAGGCGCAGAGATTGTTGTCGGCGAATAACCGGATTGCGATTATCAAGTTATAAAAACATGATAATCTCGTTCTGACAAAATCGTGTAATGATAGTGACTTTGAAACATTTTGGGATTATTTAGATTCTAGATTAAGGGATTGTCAAATTTATGTTTATTGCGGGGGAAAACAAGGAACGAAAAATCAAAAAATTTAACTCTGTACACCCATCCCTCGATTTACGACATTTTTTTTTTACGAATTTTCGGAAACTTTACCTAAAATTCGGTTAACGAAATTTCCGTGCAATGTTTTGGGACGAATTAATTCGTTAAATTTTGATAACCGAATTTTTTCGTCAATTTTTCGATAATTCGCAAAAAAAGATTCCGTAAATCGAGGGATGGGTGTATCCGAATAATATTCAATTTGAAAATTAAATAATAAACAATTTATTCGTAACTGAAACTCATTTCTCAATTCCTCCTATTTTATGACCAAAATTCGGGTACTGGGTCTTTGAATTAAGTGAATCATTTCAAGGTGTTCTGGTTTTCTTACTCTTATTTAAATCTTTATCAATTCGTAACATTAAAAATAAATCGCCAAAAAGTGTCAGCCACTTTTTGAAATTAAGTCGAATTTTCAAAACAAATTTATTTGACCGAATATAATGTTGGGCCTAAATTCCATTTTTCTTACACAGATATTCGTTTTCTTTGTAGAATTTCGAACTAAATTAAAACCAGTAAGTCGTTAAAGCTATTTAAATTTACAAATTATGTATGCCAAAGATTAAAAAAATTATGAAAAGGAAATTCAGTATATCTTAGGTTACAAAAGAATCATTACCATGAATTATCAGTTAGCTACTCTAATAGGGTTATTTATGGTATTAGCACGTCCTGTGCGGGCTTTGTTTTAAATTGAAAATTGATTCATTACATAATTGGCCGATTTCTAGATGTAGGGAATATAACCTTGGAAGCGAAAACAACTAAGCAGGAACTTCGATTGTAAAATTAATTTTTTGTTATTTTTATCAATTTTATTTTATTATAAATAATATTTTAACTGATTTACAAAATCATATATGTAGTAGGTAATTTATTTTTTCATATAATATTCACTTTTAAAGGGATGTATCCCGTTGGTTAGTCCTAATATATTCTTAGCTTATTTTATAATGGCCAGTTCACCAGTTCCATTGGCTTCGTTCGTTAAAGTCTTCTTTCGGTGATAGGGTTGTCTACCATGTAACGTCAGACAGTTTTCATGTCCCTGAAGAGTTATGTTACTTACCACCAAGGCGCATTAGCAATACTTCGTAGAATGTTGTTTTGTGGAACTTCTGAATTATTTTGACGTTCGCCTTCTCCCAGCCCTAGAGCTCGGTACCGTACGTCCATATATGTTTCAGAATTTGCCGATAAAGGATTAGTTTATTGTGGATAGTTAGCTCAAACTTTCCATTTTAACTTAGCGACAAGAGTTATGCCTAAATATTTGTCTGTATTGGCATACGGAACGCTTTTTTGAATTAATTCCTATTGGAATCCAATTAACCTGTCGAGATAAGTTAATGTAAACGGATTTCGTTTCGTTGAGCCGTAATACGTCATCGTTTTGTCCAGTTGCAAAACACATTAGTTATCCTCTGTAGTTTGCTGGTTGTTTCTTCAGCATTATCTCAAATTGCCATGATCGCTCTATATTAGCAAATATTGCAATAGTTCCTTCTCTTGGTGTTAGTAGGTTTCTTGTACATAGTAGACAAAATTGGTCCCAAACAGCTTCCTTGTGGTAATACCGCTGCGATTTTTTCAAGGCGGTATATTCCTCATCCTACTTTACTCGAAAGTTTCTTTCAGTTATACACGATAAGCCTTTTCTTAAGCTTTGTCTTGTTTTCTGGAGAACTATTAATTTGCCAGGTTTTACATGCCTTATGTTTTTCTTTTACCAATTCTTTTAATTCCACTGGATACTTTTTTTTTTAAATTTCTTAATAGTTTCTCTGATCAGTGAACTCGGGCTGCAGATTTTATTATTTCTATAAATGATTTTTGTTTCAATCGCCATGATAATGGTTTGACGAGAATCCTTCGAAATCTTCAACGTGAATTTAGTTGTCGAATACTGCTTTCGTTTTGTAGAAATCTGTGAAGTGTGGTTTAATGCCCATCCTGCTTGAAGCAATTCTTCGGTGTTATAGTTTTGAAACCCCAGTATGTATTTTTTGCATTAATATCACCTTCAATGATAAAGCTATGACCTATTGATTTAAGAGGTTTAGCATAATCCTCGACATTAAACTGTCCATTCTTAACTTGCACATATCCAGTTGTAACTTGCATTATACGATCTTCGATGTGCTTTCCTTCATAATGTTTCATATTTTCTTTAATTAGTATAGATAAACCACCTCTTATCTTTCCATCAGGATGAGTTACACAATGCAAATGGTATCCCCGTGTGACGATGCTTTTCAGGAAACTTTCAATGATTCTACCATCGTTAGTTACAGTTGACTTTCCACTTTAATTTCTTGTGCGAATGTTTTTTGGCATTGAGCTTCGTGTCTCAGCATTCGATGTTTTGAAATTTTGTAGTTTTCTCTGGCCTTGCGAATGCTTTATACTTTGGTCGGAGTTTGGACTCGGAATTTTTTGGAATTGTTTTGCTAACTCACACCCTCTGTAATTGGCGGGCCGTTGTCCTTTCCAGTTATATATTCTGGAATATTTTTATTTATTGTCCAGACTTCTGTAATGTGCTTCTTGGAAGCCCTCTTTTTCTAATGTTTTGGTAATACCAGATGTGTAAATATGAATCCGGAATTTTTTAGTAAAAAGTACACGTTCATCGTATGATAATGGTTAAGAGTATTTTATTCAAAGTATTGCCCATTATTAGTTATACATTATTCCCATCTTTCTGGCAATGCGTGAATGTAACGCCAAACTATTGTTCTCCTATTGAGGCAAACCAGTTATTGAGCCATTTTCGGAGGAAGTGAATTTTAACCGCGAGTAAGCCGAATTTCAAAGTATTTCCCAATTAAGTGCTTTCAACGTTTCCTTGACCGGTTTTGCTTTGTGTGATGGTCGTTTTTCACGCAAAGCTAGATTCAAATTGATCATTTATTGTTGGTAGCGTTTAGTATTTACGGTTTCACCAGATTTTAGCAGCTCAAAATAAATCACACTCTTCTGATACCACCAAATACAGAGCATTGTCTTCCATCCGAAGCGATTTGGCCTTGCAGTCATTGTCGATGGTTGTCCTGGATCAACCCAAGACTTTTTCCGTTTTGGATTCTCAAAATAGATCCATTTTTCATCGCCAATCAGAATTCAATGGAGAAATGATTTTCTTTTGTGTCTGGCGAGCAACATTTCGCAAATGGTTTTTCGATTTTTCTGTTGTCTTTCATTCAGTTTATGCGGAACCCATTTTCCCAGCTTTTGGATCTTTCCTATGGCTTTTAAACGTATGGAGACGACTTCTCGTGACACATTCAATTGATCCGCGAGATGTTTTTGCGTTTGAGCGTCATCCTCATCCAACACTCATAGCACTGTGATTTACCAAGGGCATGCTCACCGTAAGCTTCGACAAGCATTCGATGTGATTCTGCTGCAGTAGTCTTCTTCAAATGATAATAAAAAATCAATGATGTTCGCAAATCGTAATATGTAGGCACAAAACTCGACATTTTTAACCCGAAAAATATGCGTTATTGTATGAAACTAGTATGGTTATGAATTGGATGTTGTTGACAAATGTCAAAAGAAAACAATGGCGCCTATGACGCAGTCAAAAGGTACATTGACAGGTGGCGCCATTTATTGGTAAATTCCGATTTCATATATACACCTGGTATTCACATCATCTAATATTTTCAGATTTTTACTTTGTAAATCCTCTATTATATCGTTGCTCGTGCAGGTTGAATGTAGGCCATAACTTTAATATGATGATTATTTTTATCTTCATAGGTGAACCACACTGGTAACCATCCACATTAAGCTTCATGGTTAATCTCCGGTATGTGTCAGAGTCTGACATGTTTATTTTCCAAACGTTATTATTTAAGGCTCTAACCTTATATCCCTTCTCCGTCATAGATTTCATCAACGTTGGGTTTCAGAATAATTTGATATTCCCACAATATTAATTGGTGGAGGCTGATTTCCTTTGGTTTTATCTTCTTGTTGCTCTACGCTTTTATTTTATTTAGGTATCTGCTCAGATTGCTCGAATTCCGGTAAAGATTCAGCTTTCCTCTTTTTAACTCTCTTAGTTCTTCGTCTGTATAGTAATTAAATCATATATCTAAAGATTTTCTATTCTCTGTTGTTTTCTCATAGTGTCATCTCAATGTTGTTCTTTGCGTGCAGTAACTCGTTGTTCCTACTAGTTAGCAGAACTGCTCTGAATTCTAGTCTAATTCTGAACGGCTTTTCTCGATTTGGGTTTGGAAATAGTTCCTAAGGGGGCCATACTGTGAAGAGTGTGGATTTCTTCCACCTGGAGTAGTAATCCCTTTTTTATCCATTGCCGTTGTCTTATCTTGACAACAATTATTGTGTTTTTCTTACTTTCGGACAGGTATAGCTGCCGCCACCCTAGGGTCAGACTCAGATCAGAAAGCCACTCAATTTTTGGACAGACGCTTTTGCACTTTTCAGTGCAGGTCTATCGATTATTAGGCACCGCTCCCGCTTCGGGCTTGGGGCCGGCTATGGCTGAAAATTAAATAGGCTGGCTGCCTTTTTACTAGTTATAAGTAAGCAAATCAAATTAAGACGCAGCTTTGCTGCATTAGTAGCCACTGGGGGCTTTCAGATCCGCTTTCTGCTGGCAACATGTTGATTAAAATAATCATGCTGCTTTCTGAATGGCTCCGATTTATTGCAAATTGAATGTCATTTTTTCTATCAGTAAACTTTCAAAGTCAATATGTTGCGGGAATTATCCGGTTAAAGCTCATTGATTAGGAATTACGATAATAATTTGAATCAATCGTGCTTAAGTATGTATCCTCAAGCCAGTTAAAAAAATGGAATTCACATTTTTGAAGCAGGTTTGATGTTGAAAAATTAAAATTGGTAAGTTACGTTTAAAATCAAAATTTGTTATTACGTTTTACTATCTTTTGTTGTTGACCTTGGATGAGATTTTTGTTTCTAGTTTCCAGCTAGGGCGGTTCAAAAGATATTCACATTAGAATAAAAAAAAAAAATTTTGGGCGGTTTTCTCTGCCTTGAGAGTATTAGATGTCAATGAGCGTTTTTACGTACTTAAACATTATAAAATTACCGACCAAAAAGAGCACAGTGATTAAAGCTGTGACGTACATGCAAGAAATGATTAAAACAGGTTAAAATTACTAAAAATTCTGATTAGTTTTATGTTCATCGATCTGGTTTTATTTGGAAAATTAGGATGAATAAGTTAACGTCACCTTTTCTCTACTAAAAATGAGTCTATTTGGAGTCAGAAGATTGTTTCTTGAAATTAATTATTTGATTGAAGCCCAGAAAATGTAAGAGAACTTGGAGAATCTTAAACCCGTTAATGTTCTGTTTGTTAAATTCATTTTATTTTGCAATCTCGCAAGTAAATTTTGCAAATAGAAGAGACTGTGAATTGTGTAGTTTGAGAAGAAGGGCTGTTGTAAATTGTAAATCTAACAAATGTTTTACATCTAGTCTAATCTAAATATTTTTCTTTTCTTTTTTTTCTTAGATTTTTTCATAGCTTTAGATCATGAAAATGGTCCAATGACTCTACACAGTTCGTTGTACAACGTTGTTAAGTACGTTCAAGCAGGAATACAAAAATTAAAATTATTGTAAATATTATGTGTAAATAATATAATAAAAATCAAAAAATAATAAAATATTATAAACAAAAAATTTACATAAAATTTATTTTTTTAATTTTGTTATAATAAAACAAAGAAGAAGAATTTAACAAAATATTAAATAAAATTAAATAAAAATGCAATCAGATTGATGGAAACCGTTTTTATTATTTTAATTACCAGAGATAAAACACCACAAAATTTATTTATTTTAATTATTTTGTTAATTATTTAATTATTATTATTAATAAATTAAGGATTTATAAAATCAAAAAAAAAAAAAAAAAAAAGAAACAAATTGTACGAATCAAAAATTATATACATAATAACAAAAATAAACAAACTGCCAACAAAACAAATTAAACGCGCGGCGCAGGGCTCTAATAATCAAATTCGCACAACATCCTTATCTAAACTCAGTCATATCCTGTATAATAAAAACTTATACATTTATACACATAATACAAATGTGGCCATTGCTTAATGTTACCATATTTATGGGCTGTTTACTAAATAAAAATTTAAATATGAAGGTCACATAAATTCTCTACTATTCTTATTATTAATTATTTTTTCACAAACCTGAAACGAATATGTTTTTTGATTAACTGACAATAAATAAATAATAATAAAATCAAACTTTTCATCAACCTTTAGAGTTTTTTTTTTCTCTCATACATAATATATTATACTATATATTTAATTATTTAATTTAAATTATAAACAAAAATCTAATTAAAAAATTATATATTTATTGTTCTTTTTGTTATTTAAGTTTTTATTTTTACTATCCCAAATAAAACTACACAAATATAAAAAAACAAAATGATTTAATTTAATTTTACATAAATCGTAATTTATTGTTTCTATTTAAATATAATTATTAAGTTTTTATTTTTTTTTTAGTATTTCGTTGTATGTTAATTTTTTTTTATTATTTTCTCTATTATTTAAAATTAATTAAATTTGGTTGCTAAAATTTTAGTTGCGCGTTAATTAGGACAAAAATAAAATTTTTATGAATAAAAATAAACTAAGAGACTTAAAATTGTGCTTAAAAAAATTGAATTATAAATTTAAAAAAAAAATAAAAAATGTAATAAAATTATTTTGCAATGTATGTTAGTTTTATATTTTATTTTATGTATATTTTCTAACCATTAAAAATTATAAATTAATAATCCTGACGAGCAATTTATTGAAAAAAAAAAAAATAGTTATGTTATTAAATTTCCTATGGAAAAGCCTTTGTTTATTATTTTTTATTTATTATTATTATTATTTGCATTTACTATTGTTTTAATTTTTTTGTTTCTATAAATTATGGTGGTTTTTTTTTTAAATGTATATTTTAATAAGACATCAAAATAATATATTATACATAGTCTATCGTCTTTCCTTCAAAAAATTAATACTTAATTTAATTAAATACAAATAATGAACTGAATTAACGCAAACATGAAAGAAAACAAAAAAATAATAATTTTAGTCGATATTTTTTACATCGTCATATAATATAAAACAAAATATATAATTTTTTTTTATTATTAACTATTAATTAAATTAAATTTAATATTTAAAACAAAAAAAAAAGAAAATTAACAATTTAAAATTAATAAATTTATATATATACAAGAAAAAACAAAACCAGAAAAATTATATACACAACTTAATATATTATGTATATTTATATGTATATATTATATATATATATATATATATATATATATATATATATATATATATATATATATATATATATATATATATAAAGTATATATAATATATATGTACACGTATTATATAGTAAATTAAAAATAATGTATATTAATTTAAAAAAACTAAAATATATATTTTTAATTATATATTATAAAATAAAATTTGTACAGAAAAAAGAATGAAACATAATTTAAATCTAATTAAAGTTATGCATATACATATATTTAATTTAATTTAATTTAAAATAAATTATTATGATTAATTTTCATAAACATTAAAGAAGTGAAATAATTTAATTTAATATTAAAACAAAATAAATAATGATTAAAGTATTTTATTAAATAAATAAATTTGTAATTTAATAAAATATTTATAATAAACAAAAAAAAAAAAAAACAACAAAAAATCTATATATTATATTCAAAGAACAATATTATTAATTATAAATAAATAAACAAAAAATCTATATTATATATTTATATATATAATATGTAAATACAATTATTAATTTAAAATTAAACAAAAAATTATTAAAAATACAACAAAAAAAATTAATAAGTTATTAATTGTAGAAACAACAAAAAAATTTAGAATAAATTTCGTGAAAATTTTTATAAAAAAAAGCGTTTTCTTTCTCTACAATTTCCATTAGCCGTCTATTTACTTTGTTCTGTTTTGGCATGTTGCTTTACTAATAAATAAATTAAGTGAAAAAGTGTTTTTAAATCAAAAATGTTTCGACGAGGATGGGATTCGAACCCACGCGTGCAGAGCACATTGGATTAGCAGTCCAACGCCTTAACCACTCGGCCACCTCGTCACATTTGTTAAGTCATTTTAACTCGTTTAGATGTTAAACCTTAATTTAGCTTAAGAAAATAATTGGGAGAGCCGCCTCGGCCATTTAAACATAGAAAACGAATTTTTACTTTAAATAAGAAGTATCAATCCTCTTCAGAATGTTAAAAATGTGTACTTACATTAAATAAAAATGTCGAAATTGTATAATCAAAAATTTGATTCACTCTTCTCAGATATTTCCCTGAATTTCGATTTCGGATGTATTTTTAATATTAATCCATACTACAAACTCAATTTTGCATAATGTTGTGTAGCGTAAGCTGCATGTACAACAATTTTAACGAAAAATGTAGCTTATCTAACATTATTTTGTTGCCTGCGCAACGTACATAACTCTTACGCAAATTTTTGCGAAAAATGTTCACAGGCAAATAGAAATTTTGTAAACTAATTTATTGTGGTTGACAGAGAAGAAACTGTGATTTAAATTTTATAAAACTTACCAGGCAAGCAGAAAAAAGGTAAAATTCTACAATATGACCCAACTGGTACAGAACAGAACTAAGCCATTTCTTAACCAAATCCGATGAAAAAGATTTTGTTTAATGGAAATATGATTCTAAAATGAGTTTTTGGAAAAGGTCAGATAAATCGGTTCGGCCGCCTCAACAATGCTCCCCCATCCCTTTCAACGTTATCCATCCTTCTAAACCATTTTATGAATCCGATGAGATCGTGGCTTCCACTTCGATCGGCTGCCCTTTTTTTGGCCTCCAAAAATTCCTCTTGTATACTATATATGGTGTTATCATAACACAAATCTTCAGAAAAGAAATTTTGAATATTGTGAATATTCTAACGTAAACAGGCATTAGATTTATTACTCATTGCCACTAATTAATTTCGAGAAATTAGATATGTAACTGACAATTATTTATTTATAAAAATGTGAAAAGAAGTTAAGCAAATTCAAAATGTTTGCAAGTAAAGAATGGTGGAGCGGTGCAATCCTCCGCGGTAATCAAGAAATATTATTGTATTTAATATCTCCTAATTTTTTTATTGGTCGGTTACTCTCTGTTATAACAAAAATATTTCAAATGAAATTTTCTGATCAAGATCGGGCCTAGAAAATTTCTGTTAAAGCTTATTGAGCGTAGAGTAAAACAAAACGTACGATGATGGCATAGTTGTCAAGTGTGTTGTTTATCATGTTATTGGTTTCAGTTCGATCCTCCTCGTTGACCAACATTTTTTTTACCAATAATTTGAAATTTTTTTTGACTGCTATCGAGTTTTCCTGTTACAACAAACAATAATGTTCTCATCAAAAATCTGTTTTCTTTAACTAAATTTTCTATTTTAGCAGGCAAACAGAACTCAAAACGTACAAATATGGTTGTTACTCGAAAATTTAAATTTTTGTTTTGTAACAGCGAAACAGAATTTACCAGCGTTTCATCACATCAATGAAAAATACTTAGTAGTGCGATACATCGTTACTTTTTTTGGTTAAAGTAATAATTTGTTTAACTCAAGTATTGAATATTGTGCTATTTTTTTGCGATGTTATCAACATATTCTGTTTATCTGTTATAATATTTAAAAGTTTTCTCCTTGAATTCAATGGGCGAGAACAAACTACATTTTGGTGGAAGACGGCCAGTATTCGCTCCGGATATGAACAGAGTATCTTCGCCTCCATTGTGCAAATCGCTCTCCTGATCGTATGTATACTCTTCCTCGCCCATCGTTGCCATGTGAACACATCCTTCATTCGTCAGAGAACATGACTGTTCTCCATTGTTCTTATATCCAATCCAAATGCTTTCGGGTGAACAGAAGGCGGGCTCGTCGGTGGGCTGGGATCAATTTCGACCGTTTGCTAGTCTGTCTGCAGTCAGGTCACCTTCTCGAAGTCGTCTTCTAACTGTCCATCGACTGACTTCGACTTCACGAACTTCTTGGAGCCGCTGTCCCAGTTGAACCGCATTCAAACGACGATTTCGCAACGAAGTCGTCACAAGAAAGCGGTCATCACACTGCGTTGTAGCTTGTAGGACGAGGTCGGCCAGATCCTTGTCACTGTTTGAAGCCGCCAGTTTCTTCATATCTCTGCCACACTCGACAAACGTAGAATCGGCTCAAATTTAGTTGTCGAGCCGAGCGAGTCGTAATCGATGGAAGACCGTTCAGGCTAAGCGTTGATATACGAATGATGACAATTCCGAACGAGCGATTACGGGGTATGCTATTGTATAATTGTTATTTAATTACTTTTAGACGTTAATTATTACCCTTATGCGCCCTTCGACTGTATGCATTTTACTTTCGTGGAAGTTACGTTTGAAGGTAGGCTCAAAATATAGAAAGTATTTAAGCTCCAAGTCAAAATGTATTTAGGGGGTATAATTAATGCTGTAATGTGGTTTGTTGCCGCCGATCACTGCCTGCGTGAACCACTTATTGATTATTAAATGCTAGGCCAGTTAATTGCTGCTTCAGCCTGCCACGTGTGATGTCCCCACACAACACACTCACTCCAAGTCTCACATAAAAATAAAACAATTTATTTGACTTCAAATTAAGGCTTACAATTGCCACAAACAATATTTTTTTCACGTTACAAAAAATATTTAAATTTAATTTGAATATTAATATAATGGCGTCTCAACTGCGTCGGTAATTATGTATTAATTTTTACTCGTGTTCACCACTGTTCTTGACCGATGATTTTTTGATAATCATCCTGTTTTCTTTTTTTCCACAACTTCGTTTTCTCTCTCGGTTTTCTTTTGTTTCTCTCCATACAAACCAACTGTCATTGGTCGCGCGCTACAAACAATGCAAACCGAATGCACAGAACATAGCGACGCCACAGTACTCCCTCCCCAGTGAGAGATCGAACGATATACGATATACGTATTTAACGAAAACGCGCGGGTACAACTACTGCCCTTCCGGTCCGGCTAATTCTGGGAATCAACCTAACCTCCGGCACCGGATTAAACGTCACCACCTTTTTGGACCCCGAGACCCTTGGAAGTGGTGTGAATGGAACTGATGGAGTCAAACATGTAGTAGTATGGATACGTTGGCTTCTAGGTCCCTGATCCTAACCTTAAAGAACTTCTCACTACGACCCAAAACTATAAAAGGCCCCTCGTACGGAGGCTGCAGTGGTGCGCGCACAGCGTCAGTGCGTACAAATACATGCGTACAACTATCTAAATCTTTAAAAATGAATGGACTACTTTTAGTATGATGAGCATGAGTTACTGGCTTTAAGACTTTAAAATGTTCTCTAAGCTCTGCTACAAACTCTGATTGATTTGTTGAGGTACTAGACGAACTAACGAAATCTCCAGGCAACCTGATTGCCTCGCCATACACCATTTCTGCTGCAGTACACTTACTGTCTTCCCGGTATGCTGTTCTTAAACCAAATAACACAGTTGGCAACACTTTAGTCCAATCCTGGCGACCGTGACACTTTATTGGAGATTTCACGTGTCAACTGATCTTACATTACTGACATGCCAAATAAATTTACTACTCACCAATTTCACGGTGTTTTTAATTCCCGGGTGTGAAGAATCATGGATACTGTGAAAAATAGTCATTCTATTCCCGTCGATGTGTCGCAAATAATCTGCAAATCAGTACCAAAGAGAGGTAACTTAGTGAATTTTAGCCCAGAATCTGGCATCAAATCCGTAAGAAGCTCCTGCAAATCTGGCTGGCTTCCTGCCAATTCCACAAAATCAACACTCGACGTGAATCGAATCGAATTGAAATTTCTTCGATACGACAAAATACGTCGGCCACGACATTTTCCTTCCCCGCCATATACCTAATATCAGTTGTAAACTGACTTATATAATCAAGATAACGATATTGACGAGGCGATGCCTTTTCTAAATTCTGCCTAAACGCAAAGGTTAAGGGCTTATGATCAGTGTACAAAACAACGCTTCTGTGAATCGGAGAGCTTAACAGTAATGGTTGTAACTGCCCGTCAACCAATTGTTGTATAACCGCATCTATAGCGATGTTGGATGCATCATCCATTAATGCCAACGGTGCACTGCAAGACGGATGAGCCAATAATGTTGCGTCAGTAAGATCTTGTTTCGCCCTATTGAACGCTGAGATAGATTGTTCGTCCCATTCAATTTTTCGTTTATCATTTTTCTTGGAACCTTTAAGAAATTGATTAAGAATGGTATGGCTACCTGCCGCATTCGAAATGAACCTACGGTAAAAATTAAGCATACCAAGAAAACGTCTCATATCACTAACCGTTTCTGTCAGCTTGTACTCTTTAATTGCTAAAACACGATCAGGAGCTGGTCTGATACCTGATTGACTGATCATGTGACCGAGAAATTTTACCTTGGGTTTTGCAAAAACGCATTTACCAACGTTAATTACTAAACCATAATCTTGGAAACGTGCAAACACAATTTCAATATGTCTCATATGCTCTTTCAGATTTTTCGAAGCTACGAGTACATCGTCTATATATGGAAAAACGAAACTTAACCCGTCCAAAACTGTATGTATAAACCTTTGAAAGGTCTGGGCCGCATTCCGCAACCCGAATGACATGCGATTAAATTCAAATGATCCAAACGGTGTGCATAAGGTTGTCTTAGGAATATCGGCTGGCTCCACCGGTATCTGGTGGTATGCCCTAACTAGATCCAACGTTGAGAAAATACTGCAACCGTCTAATTGATATGTAAAATCCTGTATATGCGGGATTGAATACGCGTCCGGCAGTGTAATAGCATTCAAGGCCCTGTAATCACCGCAGGGTCGCCATGAGCCATCCATCCTTCTTAGGCACCATGTGTAAGGGACTGGACCATGGACCTTTCGTCCGAGTGCACCTAACTTGATTAAACTTTCGAATTTGTTTTTGGCCGTAAGTGTTTTCTAAGCTGACAATCTCCTTACCTTAGCTTTGACTGGTGGACCTTTAGTCACTATATGATGGGTCACGAGATGCTTCACCGGTTTAATTCCCGATGATTCGATAGTTATGTATTTGCCTATACTTTTTTAACAAGGGATACACGATAGAATTTTTAACTGAATCTGACACGACGGACACAGAAACTGCTGGGCATGAAATAAGTTTTCCTGTTACAAATTTTGTAGAAACTGGATCAATAAGACGACGATTTTTAATGTCTACTAACAATCCGAATTTTTCAAGAAAATCTGCACCTAATATGGGTCTAGAAACATCCGCTAATATGAAACTCCATTTGAATGTCTTTTTCAAACCAAAATCTAAATTCAACATTAATGAACCGTATGTACTTATGGGAGTATCGTTCGCAGCGAAAAGTGGGAAATTACTAAGTGGTTGTCTCTTATGGACAATCGTTGCAGGTACCACCGACACGTCTGCTCCGGTATCTACTAAATATTGTTGTTTACTTGATGGATCCCGCATAAAACTAAGCGACTTTGGTTCTGGCCATTATCACATGTCGCTAACTGTGAATGGCCTAATCGTTTAACTTTTCGAATTTACAATTGACCGGGTCTCCGCATTTCTTTGCTTTGGTACCGAACCGATAATGGTACCAACAAAACTTTTTCCCACGCGGAACTGACGAAGATCTATTTCGTGATCTGCCACGTGACTGAGACCGCTCATTAAATTCATGCTGATGTGAACAACATGGCTTGCTTGCTCGACAAACATGTGATACAGGAGGTGTATAACCAACCTGGTTTATATTGTAATTGATTGATGGTAAAACATCACTAATCTTATCGGCTAATCCGGCTACCTTATCCAAACTTTCACTGCTAACCGCTAAAATTGCCTGCATCTCACGAGGCAACTGTTGCAACCACCAATTACGTAATGCCTGATTAGACAGATCGTTGTTACTACTTAGTCATGCGTATTGCTGACAATAACTGACTAGGTTTCTTTTCACCTAAAACCATGCCGCCTAATAATCGCTGTAACCGCGTTGCGTCCGACTCAGTCAAATAATTAATCAATTTCAAGAATTTCGCCTACGATTTTGAGATATCTCTCGTCGAGAGCCCCTACAACGTAATAAAATTTTGTTTGATCATCCTTGAAATTGAGCTTCAATACTATGAAACCAAAAACGAGGGCTCGAGGTCCAAAAAGGGGGTAACTTAACCGCCACACGGTCAATACGCGCTGATGTACTATCAACCATCCCGCCAGATTTACCATTCTCCTTAATCGGTGAACTAGGTGGAGTAACCATTTTAAACAAAATAACTAATTTAATTTGAAAATCGTCGCAGAAAAACAAATTTTCTTTTAACCGAGAAAAAGAACGAATGCACGAGAAACCAAAACTTTTATCAAAATTATTACACTGATATGTTAACCCGTTAGACGACGACAAGACAGTTGAGTGCCACAGGCAATAATAACAGGCAAACATTACTCGAAAGCAACCGTCCAATATACTGAGAATGGAACTGAAGACCAGAATCTTGTTACCCTTCTCTTACCACCGGTCCACCTTTCTATACATATTTCATTTGCGAAAATTAATTAATGACAATAAGTAATAAATCTAATGTCTCTGTTACTTACATTTAGGTATTCACAATATTCAAAATTTATTTTCTGAAGGTTCATGTAGCTCTAATAACAATGGTGTAGTATTCTAAATCAGGCACTCCCGAAAGGGAAAAGAGTTTATGTCTCTTGTTTCAAGAATACAATTCCAATCTATTTCGCTTTCTAATTATGGTTTTTCTATTGCGATCGCAATTTGGTAATAGTATATTTCGGTTTTAGTGTTCGTAGACGAAAGTATGTAGCTATTTATCCTAGTTAGCGATATATATCTCTCAACCTAAAATTTTGGATGTTGCGATTTGAGATTTTCCTCACCTTTATGTAGTCGTTATCGATCTTTCTCCCGAATAGCACCCAGACAATCTTTACCAGCAATGATTTTTAGGTTTAGATGGATTTCGGCCTTTTGAGGAAATTTAGGTACCGACTACCGCTTACAACCACCAAGTTGGAGAGAAACGTCAGCTTGGTGGTGAGTTTTCGGTTGTTTGAGTTAGGGTGCAGCCAATTGAGTTAGGGTGTGGCATGAAGGTTCACAAATGTGTAAAGTGACGTTCATGAAACCCGATTGTAAAAATCCGATTGTTGTTAGGCATAATGTTAATTCGTAGAGACTGTGATCGACGATGTCATTACCGTTAGTCTTGTTTCTGGCAGCGCTGTGAGGCCGAGCTTATAGTTCGATGCTTTTCGAAGAGTTATAGGAGGACGTCCGAGAAATTTAGGCTAGGTACGTTCCATATTCCAAATTTGAAATAGTGGCCCATTGAACACTTTTTTAAAATTGTTAAATTAAATCCTAATATATCGACTCTATACACACATCCAAGCTGCACTGTAATTTTTTTTTCTTATATTGGCTTTGATAATTTTTTGAAAATCTAAAACATTCATAGAAATTAGAAAATATTTCAAAAAATTTTGTTTTTTAATAATTATTCGCATATTACAATAAAAACTCCTTAAATCCGCTCAGCATTAAGGTCGAGTTACAATGGATCCGTCCCATTCCGTTCCGCTTCTCCGTCCAAATTAGTTTTAGACATTTTCTGTACATTATATATGAAGAAACGGAATGATTAGTTATAGTAAAATGGAAAGAGACGGGCGAGCTCATCCGTTTTTTCAAAAAGTTTGGAATTTACGAAAAGACGGAACATCTTAACCAAACCAATCTAATTTTTTTTTTTTTTTTGACATAACGTGAGAAGTAGGCTGTAACTACAAAGGATTTACGATTCGACATTTTTGTCAAATCTTCTTTAACTAAATAAAAAGTTATAGATATCCCTGGTCATACTATAGTTTGGATGAAAAATTCTTCACTATCTAACTCTTTCATTTGGAGAAAGCTAGTCTTAAATTACCCGGATTCATCCCTATCCAGATTTAATGGACGCACCCACCATCTTCTTTTTTTCTTATAAATTCCATAATGTTGGTTATACAAAACATATAAATCATAGCGAATTTCTAGAGATTTTAGAGTCTCGCAGTCTTCCATTTTATTTTTTTATTTGTTTTTCAAATGTCAGTTTAAACAGACGGAACGGATGTAATGTAACCAACAAACGGAAAAGACGAGACGGAGAACGACGGAATGAAACGAGACGGATTCATTGTAACTCGACCTTAAGTCCACGGTGCGCAAGGATGAGAACAAATTATGTAGCAGCGTTTTATTTTCATATTGTACTTAATAAAAATTCAACGCGCGGTTTTCCTTTTTACAAGCTTTTATTTAACTTCGTTTTCTGACTATTTGGCCTTGAGAAACGAATCTGACAATCGATTTTTCGAACAATTCCGTTTATCTATCCGATCACGCTGAAATTTTGCACAGATCCTTGGTTCTGGTAACACACAGTATACTCACGATTGTAATATATTCAAAATGGTGGCCGCCCCAAGATGTCGGATTACGTTTCCTTTATACAATTCCCATGACCTGAACATCAATTGAAAGGGCTTGATGAGTAGAACACGATAATCTAAGTGATATCATTCTAAATACAATATGGTTGACCCTTAGATAGTCGATTACATTTTTCTTCACAATCTCCTTAACAAGAGTAACGAATAATACGGTGGACGTTTCATGATGGCGGATTTCTTCCTTCTTTAAAACCCCCTTGATTTGTTTGAAACCCCCCCGAATTAAAAGTTTCGGCGAATACCCTTAAATAAAAATCGTCAGCATATGTTTTAGGTTCGTCCATTGGGAACACCTGAGTTGAAACATCAGACCAATATGAAGCTCGAATGAAAAAAGACAGACAGCGCTATACACAGCCATTCGCAAGCTCCCAAACATTTGTACAAACCATCAACACCTTTTGTAATAACATGTGCGAAGTAATATAAAGTGATACTATTCATGTCAATGAATCTGATATGTCAATACCAGAACAGCTATATAGTTACCTACTGAATTGTCAAGTAAACGACAGCTGATCTTGTGCCATCGATGCAAGAACCCTGTCATGAGCAACAAGAATGCACCTCCATCAAATGCATATTGGAATAATCTTGAACCTGTCCTACGAATAGTGTACTGAAATGGTTAGTATAGAATAATGCACTAATATCGAATAAAAGCACTTAGAACAAGACTCGAGTGCATGCCCGCCAATATCTAACATAGGAAGAATCCTTAGATCATCGTGGCTTGAATGTAATGAAGTGTTTCTCATTAGGTTATGCGGGTGTTCAATGCTGTCTAATGATGTTAGCGAATTTCATACTAAGTAGCATCAAGAATTCCACCAAAATCTGTGAAAAATAACACCTTGGGTGAGAACATGATTAAGGCTGCCGAAAAATATAAAGAAGTTCGTTTCCTCACAAGTGATGATCCATCTATTGAATAAATTGATCCACGTGACTACCTGGTAGTATACGAAACTTTTATGTTATCAAGAGAGACTTTAGAATGTTCAAAGAGTCCTTATCTTTGAACATTCAAAGATTGTAAGCTCATTGTAATTACTATTCCACAATGAGTCCAAAATGAGCACCTGCAGCTTTGCATGTCATGAATGTAACAATATCGCAGAGCTCGTACAAGTATACAAATGCTTACAGGATCAAAGGCACTACACGCTTGATTACATCGATGTGATTCCAAAAAACGATATGAGTACTGAAAGTATCGGAAAATGTAAGCGAGGTCACACGGAAGACAAGAGATAACATCGTTATTGAACAGTATTCCCATATGGAATCAATGGATTGAAGGAAGACAGAGCTGACAAGATAACACCACTTGAGTAATTTGAGATTCCAAAGAAATCAATACATGTTCTATGCCTTGTCTATGTTCGATAATTACCGAAATAAGCAGCATGTGGAAAAAAAATCGAAGGCCAAGAAGGAATGGTTGAAGATTTGCACCTGTACACTAAGAACTTGAGAGGATCAGCTGCATATTGGCGAACAGTTAATAATAAATTGGTTGCAGAAATAAGATGCATTGGACCACCAACGTATTTCGTGATGTTAAGTTGCAATGATCTGCACTGGTTTGACATGCGATAAGGGTTATTGATAGCTGATAGAACGCCTGATGAAGCGATTAATTGAGCAACAGCCGATGCCCTAATTAAATTCATAAAAAAAACAACGATACAGTTTTCGTTGGTTGTGTAAAAAATTACTGGTGACGATAAGTATTATCTCCCAATCGGAGCAGTGGCGTAACTGGGTACCCGCAGCACTCGCATCCGTGGAGGGGCCCACAGTTATTGGGGCCCCACGAGATTTATCAGGCGTTCGAATATTAGTTCAAAGTCAAGATTACATAGTTGGTAGCTCAGATTAAGCTTAAAGTAGACCACCATTTAAATTTGCAGAACAGAACATTTTTAAGAAAAGGCGGTGGTCTGTAGTTTTTAGAGAAACAAAAAATCGTTCCTATTGCTATTAGATATTTGCTTAAGACAGGTCCAGTAATTTCTTTTCGGATGCTGAAGGTGCCCATACAAATTTTTTTTTTTTTTTTTTTTGCTTATAATAATTTTATTTATGATAACAATAGATTTTTTTTACAAAGTAACTAGTCATTTTTGACTAACAGCGTTTGACTCTGACAATATAATAATAAAGCACTCATATGTATTCTTTACATAAAGTGTTGTTTTGGTTGATGTTGCATTGTGCGGACTATTCATAGGTAACTCAAAAGGTTTTAGTCTTTTGAGTCTTCTTATTATACCCTCTTGATGAATTAGTCTTGCAGCTTCGATGTTAGGGTGATGATGGAGCCTCTCCTGGTGTTTTTGAGCACATTTCTTTATTTCACTTGCGACTGTGTCTATTCCGAGATCTCTATGAAGGTCACTATTACGAGTGTACCAAGGGGCATTTACAATTCCTCTGAGAACTTTATTTTGAAATCGTTGAACTATCTGTTGATTGCTGATTTTGGTGCATCCCCATAGTTGAATACCATATGTCCAGACCGGCTTGAGTACTTGTTTATAAAGCATAACTTTATTATGAATAGATAACTGAGAATTTCTTCCAATTAACCAGTACATTTTTCTATATTTTAACTGAAGCTCTTCTGCTTTCTTTTTCACATGTACTTTCCACTTTAACTTTACATCAAGGTTCATACCAAGGTATTTTGCTTGATTGGCATGTGGTACATGGATATTATTGGGAGTCACAGGTAGTGATTCTATTGATCTATTAGTGAAGTTAATGTGAGTAGACTTCGACTCATTCACTTTAATTCTCCACTTAGCTAGCCAATCTTGTATATTATTTACGGCTATTTGTAATTTGAATGTGACTTCACCGATTGTGTCACCAACAGCTAGAATTTCAGTGTCATCTGTAAACGTGGCGATAGTTGTATTGCTCGTCTGCGGTATGTCGCTAGTAAACAGTACGAAAAGGAAAGGCCCTAAGACACTCCCCTGCGGGACTCCTGCTTTAGCTTCTTTAATACTGGAGTAAACTCCTTCCTGTTTAACTCTAAAATATCTCCGTTTCAGCTATGACTTTAGCAGTTCGCAATACTCAAATGGCAGAGTTTTCTCCAATTTAAATATTAAACCATCTAGCCGGACTTTGTCAAATGCCTGCGCTATGTCAAGAAATATGGCTGAACAAATCTTTTTTTCCTCTAAGGATTTTTCTATTATATTTGTAATTTTAGCGATTTGGCTCCTGATTTTACAACTTCTGGTTTAATTCGTTTTAATAACAATCTCTCAAATAGTTTTGACATAGTTGGAAGAAGTGATATTGGCCTGTACGAGGCCAGTTCACTTGGTGGCTTACCTGGCTTAGGTATCATTATCACTTCCGCAAATTTCGAAGATAGAGGGACATAACGGAGTCTGAAGGAAGCATTAATTATGTCCGATATTTTTTTAATAGCTTTATTAGGTAGTTGTTTTAGAATCTCTCCAGTTATCAGGTCATATCCTGGTGATTTTTTAAGTACTACATGGTTCTTTATTTCTTGTTTAACTTCTTTAGCATTAGTTAATGGAATTTCCTGTCTCAGGATAGTTGTTTGGTTTTCGAACAGTATATCCTGTTGGTTAAGTGTTGTTAAATTTGGCTGAAAGGTACGCTCGAGATGATCCGCGAATTGGTCTGCTTTTTCTTCTTTGCTTTTAGCCAGGTGACCATTATGTGTTCTTATTGGTGGTATATGCATAACTGGCCTTTTCAAATATTTTATTTGCTTTCCACAATGAATAATCACTACCTTTATCATAGGTGAGAGATTGTAGGTATGAATTTATTGATTTATTTTTAAATTCCCGTATTTCTCTACGTATTCGTTGTGTTAAATTATTTAATCTATTTTTGACGGTTGGGTCTCGTGTACGTTGCCACTCCCTACGGGTACTTCTCTTCTCTATAACTAGTGATTTAATTTCCATTGGATAGCATTTGCCAGCTATTTTTTTGTTTGTTGTGTTAGTACTTTTCCACGCCGCTACCTGTATGTCCTTAACGAGCTTCTCCACCTCCTGTTCTAATGTTTCTTCTGATGAAAGTTGTGTGTTTAAAATGATGCTATTGTTTAGTTCATTCCTGAACTTTTTCCAATCAGTATATTTATTTGTTAACAGTGGCTGTTTATCATTAGTAATTATTGTATCACTTATTATCATTAAAATAGAGGAGTGGTCAGATGTGGAGTCCAATCCTTCCTGCACTTGTACATAATCAACCGGGATTTTTCTTGTTATAAAGAAGTCAATTAGGTCTGGTGTTTTATTTTGATCACTGGGCCAATAAGTTGGTTTTCCAGTAGAATGCCACTTGCAGTTGTATTTAATTATTGCTTGATGAAGCTCTTAGTTGTGGTTAGTCTTGATCCCCAGTCAGTATGTTTAGCGTTGAAGTCACCCCCGATTACAAATTTTTGCTGCTTGAAGAACTAAGTATAAGCATTCTCTTTGATTTTATATCTAGGTGGGCAATATATTGCGGATACCACTAACTTGTGGTTGCGGGTATTAATGCTAACGCTAATTGCTTGTATTTCATTACTTTCAAGTTTTTGTTGCAGATGGTATTTAATATCTTTTTTTATAATCACGGCATTGCCCCATCGTGCATTATTATTAGGATGAACTGCTGAGTGAACTTCGTAGCCGCGGATTTTTATATGACTTTGAGTAGTAAGGTGTGTTTCAGATAATAAACTTATATCTATTTTTTCTAAATCAAGAAATAGTTGTGTTTCATTTTGTCGTTGCAATATACCATTGCAGTTCCATGCAAGAATTTTTAAATTATTTGCCATGTTTTTCGAGTAGCGTGAGCCTTTGTAGGATTGATATAAGGGCTTTTTCTTGCTTTTCTTCTTGTGAACTAAGTCTATCAAGAATATCTTGTAGTATTTTATTATGTGGATATATAAGATTCATCTTTTAAATGTATCGTTTTGTGTGACTTATTCCACGTTAATATATTGTAAAAATAAAATAAAACAAATTTTATTTTAATTATCTATTAAACTTCCGTTTATGTGGAATTATTTTTTATTTTTTATTTTTGTAATATCGATTTCGATTAACAAGTAATCATCTTCAGTTACTGAACTACTAAAGAAAATTATGGATTCTGTCATCTTTATATACCTGTTTTATCCCTACGTCATACCCTACTTGATCAAGAATTTCGAATTATTATCATTGAGGAAGGACTTTAAATAGAGAGAGATTTTGTATGGCTAAAATATGCAAGGAAAAATAATTTCTGTTTCGTTTGGAGATTTTGGTTGTGATATTATGAAAGGAATATATAAATTTTAATTGCCTCTTTCTATTTCTCATGTTTTCTGTCCCCATATTATTATAAATGAACACAATTGAAAATTGAAAGGCGGTGCTTAATATTTCATTCTTTCTTCTTTGGATATGTAACAAACAAAAAATCGAACGCAAATGCTAGATCAATACCAACAAAAATGTTCAAAGCATTACGAAAATTTTAATGCCTTAAAAAAATTCGAAAAAAGGAAGATAACAACAAACACAATAATATTTTGTAAACAATGATTTTGGGTTAAGATGTATTTTTTTTATTATATGTAGCATGTCGATATTTTTAGACTAGAAAGGAAAGAGGAAAACAGTTGATTTCAATGCGATCGTTTATAAATCGTATATGTATTGTTTTAGTGTTGGTTAGATACATATATTAAAACCAAACTAAAAAACAAATCAAAAATATACATTCCGTTGCAACTTCGTGAATGTATTTTCGTTTTTTTCTTTTTTAAAACTTCACGTATTGTATTCTACTTTTCATAAAAACATTACAAATACTCGGGAATATTTTTTGAATTTCATTATACTGAAGTTCTTATTTGAGCTTCGCGTTTTCATTTTTTTTAAATACAGTATTTCGTTTTTTCTATTTTTGTGTTTCGTTTTGCATTATACATGTACATATTATGAACGAAGACCAAAATTTAAATACTTTACAGAATGAATTAACAATCCACATATTCAAAAATTTTTGTATTATGATTTTACTTATTCGCAACGTGAAGATCAAAATCCTAAGCACTGTATTTCAAAGATCGAATATTCAGTATAATAAACGTACGAAGAATGCAGTGAAGCTAAAATAAGAGTACGAACTCCATCGTTATCTTAGTCATTTATATTTTTATAATATTTACGTGCGTAAGTACATCTTTTGGGGTAAGGTGGGTTAAATGGCCATGGTGATAGTTAAATGACTCTGTTCATTTATCTTCGCTCCCAAAACCATCAAATGTACAATATATATTAATTTGTTTTTACTGCCAGAACTTTAAATATGGCCGAGTATGATGAATTTCATGGTAATCGGATAAGGAATAGGCAAGTCAAATAATGAAATTCATGAATCTAAAAATTCCAAATTCATCACGTTGCGAATAAGTAAAATCATAATACAAAAATTTTTGAATATGTGGATTGTTAATTCGTTTTGTAAAGTATTTAAATTTTGTTCTTTGTTCATAATAGATGTATAATGCAAATCGAAATAGAAGAATAGAAAAAACGAAATACTGTATTTAAAAATAATAAAAACACGAAGCTCAAATAAGAACATTGAGTATAGTGAAATTCAAAATTCGTCACGTTACGAATAGGTATATTCATAATACAAAATTTTTTGTATTTTGTGTTTTTTCAATTTCGTTATACGAATATTCGTCCATTTTTAATTATAAGGATTATTAATACATTCTGTATAGTATTTAAATTCGTTCTCTGCCAAAAAAATACAATCAATGATGACACCAAATTATCTTAATTACTCGTACCATTAAGAAACAAAAAGAAATAAAAAATTCGAGGCGGCTAAAATAACAACTAAAAAACTACCGAATAAAAACCATACTCGTATATACATATGAATTTCTTCTGCTTTTTTTGTTTTTTTTAGATTTTATCCGTATTGGAGGGCAACATTTTTTCCGTTTTAATATTTTTTGTATGGATTGTGTTAACCCAGTGAATGCCATTTATGTAATATGCAAGTTAGTTTAAAATTGCGCTGGCAAGTTAGCTGTTAACGTGGTAATAAAAAGATTATAAAAAATCGGTTTCACTGAAATATTAGGATTACTTTGTAAGAAAAATTATTTTACCACGATAGTTTCTATCTAATGTGATGTTCTATTGACCCAACAGTTTTCCCAGAAAATCATGGGAAATACGCATTTTATTTTTGCAATAATTCTTTATTAAAATTAACACAAAAGAAATCCAACACTCATTTCGAAAGTAATAATAAATAAAACTAAATATGTTTTCTTTTAACAAAAGTTAAAATTTTATTGTTAGTTATACAGTTAAAATTCTAAGCTTTTTGGAAGTTTGGGTAGATGCTTGGTGCTTAGGTTTATTTTTTAATTTTTGAAATTCACCTTTTACTAATGACCATTTTGAATTTTTTCTGATCAACACAAGAATAAAAAAGTGTATTAAAATTTTAAAATGGTCATAACAAGGCCCTTCATCTTTTAAAGGCAAAAATCCTGGAAAATCCCGAGCCACAATACTCATACATTTTTCCGAAATGTTTGCTACGATATTTGGCAAATGACAGTTTTTTCTAAACATTTGCTCAAATACAGCTACTAAAACATATGCTACTTCACCATACTCCGTCTGCGGTGCTTTAAGTGACCCAAAGTTTGACGATTTATTAAATTTTTTTTCTGTTATATATGTTTCACT
Source organism: Tipula vernalis (assembly GCA_958295665.1). Classification (NCBI taxonomy): domain Eukaryota; kingdom Metazoa; phylum Arthropoda; class Insecta; order Diptera; family Tipulidae; genus Tipula; species Tipula vernalis. The sequence goes on from OY282558.1 coordinate 161,464,176, forward strand.
CGTTGATGTTATGTTGTCATTTTGTTTTAATAATTTTTGACTACATTCATTGCAGTTTACTTTTTTTCAAAATTCGTGCTCTGGAAACAAATATGTTATTGCATATTTTTGGTTGCCCTAATTATTACTTTTTTTTTTATTTAACAAATTTGTTTATCAATTTGATTTTTCCTGAAATCTAAAAATTATAATTATTGCATTCGAAATCGCAAACGTAATTTAAACTCCATCAGATAGAGAGAAAAAAGGCAACAAAAACATAAGCAGTAAAATAAACAAAACACAAAAGGTGAATGACCGTTCTGTGACACAAAATAAAATACATTAGTATAATTTTTCATCTACATTTTTATGTGCACGTGTATTATCAACCAATCCCACTACATGGCATTGTATTATCAACCTAACTTTATTACGATCATTTATTTCTTACGTTTCCCAAACAAACAGATTCGGATAAAAGAAAAAAGGACGAAAGATGCAAATCGAAATTAAGTTATATACATATTTACAAGTGTTGTGTCAGTGTGTATTTCATTTCGCTTATTTAATCTTTGTTTGGCACGATTGTAAAACTACTTCTCGTCAACGCTTACAAATCGGGAAGTGGAACAATTTTATCACGAGTTTTCCATAAAAGGAGGTAAATTCGAATAATATAAATATGATATCATAATTTAAATGTCGTTTTAATTTATTATAAAAAAAAACTTCATTCTAGTTTTAAAAAAAATCAAATTTAGGATGTGTCGTGTTAACAAAAGGGTTAAAAAATACACACGCTGAATCGACTCTTTATTTTGTTTTTTATTTTTTGTTTTACTTATGCTAAACCAAAATACATATAGGTGAAATGATAAAAATTATTAGGACAAAACCAACAAAAATGCTTGTAAAAATGTATAAACATTTTTGTTGGTTTTGGTGAGGGGTGTGGTTTCCAGTATTTATATTTCGTAAATATTTCATATATTTTAAAAACATTTCGTTCTGTTTATTTAAAACATGAATGATAGAAGGAGAGGCATATAGAAATTATCCTCGTCTCATAAAATCACAAAAACCGAACTTAAAATATTTGAAATTATTTTATTTGGGTATATTTCCCTCATACAAAATATGCTTCTATAGTAGTTATTCTATGTTATTATGTCGTATATTTTATTTACAGGAGTATTAATCTTATTATTAAGTAAATTATTATTTCTTCTGTTTTTATAGATCAATAATTCTTCCATTCGGTCCATATTATCACCTTTTCTCATTGTATATAGAATTTTCATGTTAGTATTCATGTCTATATAGTTATGTTGTGTTGTATTGATATGTATAGCAAAGTTTGATGTCGCATACATTTTACCAATATCACGAACGTATTCTTTATATCTTTGACCGAAGGATCTACCTGTTTGTCCTATGTAGAAAACAGGACAATCTGAACAAATCAACTGATATACTCCAGTGTCTAAAATTTCTTCTTTCTTAGGCTTTAATTGCATTTCGAGGTTTTGTTGAGTTTTAAAAGCAATTGTATAGCCAAAATTCCGAAATACTTTTTGTATTTTAGAACTCGTGAAGCTGTTATATTCCATTGAAATGTATATTTTAGATGTATCTTCTTCTAAATTTAATGTTGTATAATTTCGATACATTATTTTGTTTTTGTATGATAAATTAATTTGATCTATTATTTTAGGTCTATATCAATTTTGACTTGCGATGTATTTTATTATGTTTAACTCTTCTAGTTGATCCGCTTGTGTCATTGGTATAATATTTAATCGATTTATCATATGATTATACGCTGCCATTTTATGTTGTAAAGGATGATTTGATTTACTATCAATAGTTTGGTCCGTTTGGGTTGGTTTTCTGAATATTTTAAATTTATGTTTTTGATCAACATTTTTTATAGTTAAATCCAAAAAATTTATACTTTTCTCTTCCTCCATTTCTAGTGTGAATTTAATTTTAGGATGTATAGAGTTGATATAATTTAATAGTTGATTCATTTGCCGATTTGTACCCGTGTACATAAATAGTATATCATCTACATATCTGTGCCAATATTTAATGTTCTTATAATAAATATTTGTATGGCTTAAGATATGTTTCTTTTCAAAATTATTTAAATAAATATTTGCCAACGTTCCTGATTACGGGCTGCCCATTGGGAGTCCATCGGTTTGTTTATAATATTTCTCGTTAAATTTAAAATAATTTTGCTTTGTTATTTCGTTGAGAAGTTTCATGATATCGTCCACAATATTCCTATTGATTGAACTGTTTAGTAATAGCTGTTTTGTAATAGATATTGTTTCTTGAACAGGTATGTTGGAATACATGTTAGTAACATCAAATGAAGCCAGTTTACCGTTGGTTGGTATATCAATTCCTTCTATTTTATTGACAAGTTCAATATTGTTTTTGACAGATTGGTCCCTCCCAAATTTTATGTGGTTGCAAAGCCATTTGTTTACGAATTTTGATATTTTATAAGATGGAGCCGTTGTAAAATTAATTACTGGTCTAATTGGCATATTTGCCTTATGTATTTTTGGCATTCCTCTTAAAATTGGTGCAGCAGGTTTTATCATTTTATTATTATTGATTTCTCTATTATCCATTAGATTATTTGATTTATTTATAACCTCTTTAATCATCTTTTGGTATAGATCAGTTGGATCATTATTTAGTTCTATTAAGTCATTATTAATTATATAATCGTTGACTTTTGTATTGTAATCATCCAATTTCATTATAACCATAGTGTTTCCCTTGTCAGCTTTTGTTATTATTGCCTTATTTTGGGTTATTTTTCTTTTAATTGTATTAATGATTTTGTTGTCACTGCATATATTAATTGGTCTTGGATTATAATTTCGTATTTTGTCCACAATCAAAGCCCGTTTTTGTCCAAAAGATACTCTTTTATCTCTTCTGGTTTGCATGAAGCGTGTAGCTTCCTAGCAATGCCTTTGGTTTGCCTTGTCTGCTTATCTTCGTAGGAATACCACGCTGTCTTTTCTTCGTTAAGAGCTCCTGTTAACTTTCTATATTTATCACTGTCTGTGACATTTATTTTGATATCACCACTATTTAACGCTGTAGCTTGAAACTTTGTATGATTGTTGTCCATGATGTTTCTAATACTCTGATAATTATTGCAATTAGATATTATTACTGGAGGTGGCCGTGGCACTTTTTTCTCCAGTTGTACATTCTTACTTCCGGTTGGGAGTTCATTACTTGATCGTTTCTGTTCCGACGGAACCTGAGCTTTATCCTCCTGTTGCACGTGCCTACTTCCGGTTGGAAGCTGCTCAACTGATTGTTTCGATTCGGGTGAAATCGGTGGTGATTTACTCATCTTACGTTTCTTATTTTTTTTATTACGGTTCAGAATCCATCTCGTTTCTCTACTGAGTTCTTCCTCGTCTGTTTCATACATAACCTCTATATGATCATTGGTATCGCTTATCTTAGATGATCATTGGTATCGCTTATCTTAGTGGTTTCTTTCTCAGACATTACTGCATTTAGAGCATCTTTTAACTCCTTTTTTTCTCGCTGTAAGTTTTTGAGGTCTTTGTTTAGATTTAACGTTAACTTTTCTGTTTTGTAAATCATACTGCGCAGTTCTGCGTTATCCCTTTCTAAGGTGTTCGCTATTGGTGGTGGTGATCTACCCACCCCGGATTTTTGTTTAAATGGGTTGGGTTGCCCAAAAGGGCTGTTAAACAATGATTGGCTCACCCCAGAATCCTTTGAGCCAGCCTCGTTAGAGGGTGGATTTGCCAGCTGATTAGCTGGGTTACCACCTGGGGTACAATTTCCTGGTGTCTCGGTCGCCAGAGCCTCGTTAGTTATCTAGCAGGGTGCACCACGTGCAGGTGAAGATGACATTTGGACTATTTTTAGACCAATTACTTAAGCCCCCTTTCCCACCCCTCCCATACAAATAAAAATGCACAGTAAAAAATTTCCATTGAATTTTACACGTTTTTGATAGTGGGCAAATTTGACTATACTTTTCATGTAAATTTACTTGCATTTTTAAACTACTACTGTAATATTAAAATTAAATTTATTATTATTTACGTATTTTTACAGTACAATTTTAAATGATTATTAAGGGGAAATGTCCGTAATATATCATGTTTAAATATGTAAAAATAAATAATTTAGCAGTAAAATTACAGTGCTAAATATTTAAATATACTTGTTATGTTCGTAATTTAACTTTCTTGGAAATGTAAATTTAAATATATAGTCTGTAAATTTACATTTTATAATTCGTAAATTTTGCCAAAAAATGCAAACTTAATAAAATTAGGATATTAGTTTTAAAAAAACATTTATTTATTATTTTCGAAAAATTAGAATATAATTCGCATATATGTATGTATATATTGTATATATATATATATATATAATATATATATATATATATATATATATATATATATATATATATAATATATATATATATATAATATATATATATATATATATATATATATGTATATATATATATATATATATATATATATATATATATATATATATATATATATATATATATATGTATATATATATATATATATATATATATATACTATATATATATATATATACATATATATATATATATATATATATATATATATATATATATATATATATATATATATATATATATATATATGTAAATATATATATATATATATATATATATATATATATATATATATATATAACTAATAATACCGATTTTCCATCGTCAATAGTATAATAGCATAATAGTATAATACTATTATCCTATTATTCCTTGTCGGTTTTCCATCGCACGCGATGAAGTTAGCACCAATTATAGTTTTTTTTATGTGAAGGTAGGTATAATTCTTATTTTGAAAATTTTAACGTCTATTCATAATAAAAAAACAATTAAAAATAACCAAGCATACGCATTAGTTGTGTTTTTAAAAAATTCTATGCAGATACCACCAAAAAAAAACAAAAAAAAATCGAATGGTAATTTAGTGAATTGTCAAAATAATACACTGTCAGATAAATTTACAATGTTAAAAACACAATTTGCTACCTATTATATTTTAGATAGCTAGTATAACAAAATATTATATTTATACTATTATACTATCAACTTCGGTTTTCCATCGTCGTAGTATAATAGTATAATACTATTATACTATTATACTATGACGATGGAAAATCGGTATAAACTATGATACGAATATTTATATGAAATTATTATTCATTACTATAATTATTATTGGTTTATAAAATTTATTTTATAAAATTAACGATTTTTGCTTTATTATTTAATTTCTGTTTTTTTTTATCTAGAATATTGCGTATTTAAATTAAGGCACACCCTCTGCAACACTTCCAAAGTCTGCGACAAATGAGTAAGATATTCCAAGTTAAAAACGAAAAATGCTGCAACCAGTTGTAACACGGCATATTTTACTGAGCAGCATTGCGAATTTAAACTTTGATTTTCTATTAAGAAATAGAAAATGTTTCCAATGTTTTCATCAGAGTCTGTATGGGAAAATAAAAATAATTTATTAGTATAGTATGCTACTGTCTACAAGTTATTTGAGGAAATTATAGGTTTTTAAATAAAACTATCCTTTCACTAGAATTCTTATAAGATTGCTTTTTTTGTTCAGCATAACTGATTTTATACTTTTGCTAGGCTGGCCTTGTAAGCCCAGCCGCATAAGAGTATAAAAAAATTTGCTAAACACAAAATGCAGCTTTGTGCCATAATTTTGTCGAGAAAGGAAAATGCCATACAATAAAAAATCTCTATCAAAATATTCTCATGAATTCTCATTCCAATTAAACAGCGTTCTTTCTAGTTTTATGTAGGTTCTTTCCGAAATCTAGATTAATTTCAAAACCATTCAAATTGCCAGAGATAAAATAATATTTCCCAGAAATAAATTTAGCTTTGCTTTCGATATAAATCCTCTGTGGTTCTATTTAACAAAGAACAGGTTTCGAAACCAAACATACTTACTTATAACAGCAAAGCATGGAGTAGGACCTAACGCTTCTATTTAATTTTGAGTTGTTCCTGCCTGGGAAGAAAATATATTTCAGTATTATTTATTGATTTAGTTGAATAAGTTAAAAAATATTAGGTACATCATACTGTCGTATCATAATTTCCAATTTTTCCCTAAAATAAAGAGTGATTATTTTTAAAACTTTAAGATCCTCATCTGGTTCAGAAATGTCAAATTTTTTTTTTTTTTTTGTAAATTCGAAAGTTTTTATTTTTTAGTTTCTCCCATCTCTCAAGGAAAAAAATTTCTTCAACATTCAATAAACTGTTAAAGTGATAAATAAGGAAATTAGGTTCCAATAAATGTGGCCAGTGCTGTTTAATTTCTATCATTTTTGGGTTGTTCAGTAGATATTTACGCTGAATCGGAAATGTATTTTTAAAAACCGTTACTATTTCCTGCCTTAGTTCTTCATTTGGGATTTCAAGGTTGTAGTGTTCCTTGAGCCAAATTCGCTTTGATTCGCCTTCTTCTTCGGTATAGTTATCATCGTCCTTGTGTTGTAAAAATTTGGGACACCTTCGGCGATGTTGTAATTTCGTTTCGTTGGTTTATCGATATTGTTAGATGCCCGATTCAAGTAGTTATTATGGTTTAGCAACTTTGTTGCTAAGCCAACCGATTCATCTGAAATAAGCTCTCCTTCACTATTTAGTAGACCCACACTTTTCGGAAATGCTGCTAAAATTTCTCCAGCTACTTTACGAAATATCGTTTGCGGAATGTAAAAAGAAGTTCGTCTCATATCGGAAACAATATAATGGACGATCTTCCTAAGGGTTGTTGGCCATTGAGCAAACTAACTAATTCTTCTGACATTTTATTTAAATTGATTTGGTAACCTGAAAATTATTTTTGGGCATTTCTAATTCCAATATTATCAGATTTATCTGAATTAAATGATGAAATTCTTCCACTTGACATTGAAATAGTTGTGCTCAAAGGTGAATTTGGCAATTCGACATATTCAAAATGTTTACTTTCAGAATTATTAATCCACTTTATAATATCTTCGGAATTGGCGACATTTACAGCGACGGTCTCATTTACAGCGACGGTCTCGTTTATAGCGACAGTCTCGTTTATACCGATGGTCTCGTTTATGGTGGCGGTCTGTTGTGCAATACTTGCTTCTTTGTAAATAGTATCTGGAACTGGAGGCAACTGGAAAATTTCATATTTTTCAACAAAATATTGAAATACATCGGAATCCTCTACTTCCGTCCCATCAGATTCCAGAACAAGCTTGGATCCTAGAATACCCGCAGCATTTGCTAAAGTGAGAAAAAGATAATTAGTAACATGTTTCTTAATATAGATGCATTTACGGGTATTTACCTTTTTCGATGATGCTGGGTATATGGCCAGTAAATAAAAAGCTTTTTTTTGTAATTCGATCAGCATCCCAAATTTTTACAACCAATCGTATTGATGACATAATGTATTAAAAAGAAAATCTAAAGGAAAAATAATATTTAAACAATAATAATAATTTGAATTTTGAAATATCACCAAAACTGTGGAATTGCGCATTGTAGTGTGGCATACGAGATTCGTCCAATTCTATTGGTTATAAAAGGAAAATGAGAGGAAAGTTCGGAAGGAGTAACTACTGTATTATTTTCAAAAATATTTGTAATTTCATATAATCCTAATTTATAATTATAGATCATAGAAAATATATACCGCGAAAAGCTAAATCTGAAGAATTTTCATTAATTAAAATAGCCTTAATTGTTAAACAATAAACAGAAATAATTGACATTATTAGATATTGCCAGGCTCTGCCCCAAACAATATTGAATATTTTTAAATGTCACAGTATTTGCTTGGTAGGGAAAATTTGGTGCAACTGAACTACAGTCCGTAGATAATAATTTAGATGCAATAACGTTACTAATAAATCTTTTTCCAAATAAGGTTGATTGCAATAATTGATGCCTTTGAGTTAATAATTTAGTTAAATTAATAAAATTTCTATTGATGTTTGCTTTCAAATTTTAATGTTGAAAATTTTATTAAAGGACCATATAATTTGAGCAGTAAAGGATAATGTTGTAAATAATGATGCTTTCGTATAAGCCTACTATTTGGAAATAACAAAATTCGTAGTTCTAGGTATCTATCAATCAATACTTCTACATAATTAATCTGGGTAACAGTTACCGTATGTGATGAAACAATTTGCGTTATTTCCAAAAGTGTAATAATCATTTCAAGTACACTATCATTTACATCTTTAATTTTACCAATAATTACCAGTGGTAGTAAAATAAGTTGATAAAAGTTTTGCATTGCATGGCCAGTAATTTTTTTACTATTATATTTTAATTCTGGAAAGGTGACATTATATTTCAGGGATTTTGCTAATCGAGCACTAGTGATATTAAAATAATCGTATGTAAACCAATTATGATTAACAAAGTAATGAACAGCTAAACATAAATCAAGAGGAATTATCCCTTCATATAAATCGTGAGCAATACATGGGGGAAGACCAGTGCTTACATGAAAGAAATTTAATTCATTAAAACACGAATTAGTTTTAACTCCCCTACTAAACTCTAAATGCTCTAAATTTAAAACATCATCATTATATGAACTCTTTGTTCTCAAATCTCTACGAATCTCTTCGTATTCGGAAATTATGTTTAAAGTTTGTTAATGCTATATAGTAATATCTGCAAAAGTATTCAGCAGTACTAAAATTTTCCAGGTAACCTCCAATTTGATGTGAGCCCAAGTTATCGCCACAAATTGCTACTACTGATCCCTTTAAAGATTCTGTATTTTTATTAATAATAATCCCGTTTGTTTCTGAGATTTTTAAATCCGAAAACACATTTTCGAAAATAGCGTTAAATCCGAAAGTTTTTATGTGAGATTCAGTACATAACAAACATAGCATTATATTATTGATCTGGAATCTATTTTGAACATATAAATTACCAAGAATAAAATAAACGCCTAACAACTTGTGTTTTGAGTTTGCTGATCCGAGTGGGTTGCAAACCTCAAATGCATCAACATAGAACAAAAGCTCAATACGTTTCTTGTTATAAAAGAAATCGTTATTTTTATACTGAATACCATCTTTGTAATCTTGAAGTTTTGAATAACTTCTATATTTATTTGTCATAACTTGTGAAAAAATTTCAGTGTCTCCGAAAAGAGATTTTAATGTTTCCAATATTGGAATGTAATAAAAAAAAACAGGGAGTATGGTAATTGTTTAAACCTAAATTGATTTTTACAGGTGCAACCATAGATTGTGACAAAATGTTTTGGTTTCGTTTATAAGTTGACATCGAACTACTAGACATAAAACTTAATTTAGGTAATATTGAAAGTAACAGTTCACTCTTCAAATCATTTTGATTCTTACAATGATCAAAATGTTTTTCTATAATTTCCCGAACTTGCCTTGTTAACAATTCTGAGCAATATAAAAGTTTATCAGCAATTAAAGAAATCACATTTTCAGGGATATTATGTTGGCTTTTTAGTTTTAATAATAAATCTATAGTCACACTTTTAATGTCAATCATAGGGTCTTGTACAATCACTGTTTTTACAGGTATACTGTTCTCTGTGGGACTACTTAAATTTTCTAGCACTGGTGTTTCATTTTGTTGACCTTAGTCTAAACTTGCTTAGTAGTATTAGTAACATTAAATTATTTGACAAATAATTCGATATTTAAACGAATTTTCGAAATTTTTGTGGGTTTTCTAGATTTTTACAGGCTTTCCAAAATTACTCATTCATTAATATCCAAATTTTTCGGTATTATTGAAATTGATCGAGATCAACCGAGATTCACATAATATAGAGATTATTCGATTTTTTCTGAAAGAAAAATTTCTTAAGTTTTTCGACATTCTCTTAGATTATTCGGGAATTTTAAAAATTTTCAAATTTATTCAAATTTGGTTATGCAAAAAATTATTCAAGAATGTCCAGGTTATTTAGCGCGTACAAGAATTCCTTTGGGTTTCCTTGCTTATGGATAATCGATATTTGAGAACTTTCTATAACACATATTAAAGATACTTTGATCGATTATTTCGAAATTTGTGATGCTTTGTTGATATATTTAGAAATCGTCAAAGCATTGAGTTGATTGCAGGAAAGTTCGTTTTATTTGAAGCCATTGAACTGAATTATGTTCTGTATCGTATATTCACTCGAAATTAAATATATTTAATTAATGCGAGGCTGTGGACAATACGAAGAAATAAGTTTTTAACTAAAAGCTTTACGCACTGTGTTTATTCGACTAGTTTTCGCGTGTCTAATATTTTAAATCACGTTGTGTTGACTCGACATTAATGGTGGTCTTATCTACTATCTAAATAAACAAGAAGTTCGTTTTCGACCGATAAGGCAATAGGGCTATATGGATTGGACACGTGAAACAATATCAAGAAAGAAAAAGTTTCACTAAAGTTTTTTATTGTTTCAAGGCATTTGTGAGGGTGTTAGTTGTCTTATTCAAGGATGTATTAAAAGCTTAAAATTAGTTCAACTTTAATCAATTAATAATAAAGTAATGATTTGGTTTTAGAAAGCTTGTAAATACTAAATTTTAAATACATGCTATCACTATTAAACTCCTAAGAATTATTTAGCAATTTTCAAATAAAACGTGCTTAATATTCAAATTGAACAATGTGCATTTAAACGAGAAAGATCGTTCAATTCATTGAATATAACTTTGGGTTCAATCAATTAATTATTTTGCAGCGTTCTTAAATTAGTATTACCTTGCTAGAATTTTTATATCTCCTAAGATCATCATGTACAAAATAAAAATTTGTAAACCGTGAACTACCGCATGATTAAGGATTTATTAAGGACTGTTTTTTTTTAATCAAAATTAAAACAAACATACAATTAAGTTGACTCGCAAGGTTTCAATCAATTTATCTAAAACGAAAGATCACGAGTAGAAGATGAGCATTATAACAAATTAAAACATAATTATATATCTCACTCTCTTTTCTTCTTATACATACGTAAACGACCTTTCTCCGATATCCCCGATTCCCCGCATAAAAGCAACGACCTAGACAAGGTCGTTACATATTGATTGAATCAAAATGTAAAGGAAAAAAAGAGATCGATAAAACCGAAAAATAAAAATAAACAAATAAATTCGAAAGAAAGGAGCGGATTTTATGGATCCGTAATAATTTTTTTTTGTCAGTTCGTTTTTCTAGTTTCTTATCGTGTTCCAGTTAGGAAAGTTCTGTTTTGTGCCTAATTTTTTATGTAAAATTAATTTAAATTTTGTTTTTTTTTAATTTTAATTTTTTTAATTTTTGTGTTCCGTTAATTTTGTTCTAAAATAAGTTCGGTTTTTATTGTATTAATTGCGGTGCAATCCGGTAAGTGAAATTAAATTAATTTTTTTTTTGAAGAGATGACAGTTTATAACGGTACTTACATTAATTTACGTTAATATAATTAGGAAATCAATCAAATTAACCGCTCTTGTTGTTTGTAACTTGTATATAATTTGGTACATATATAAATTATTGATTGTATTTACTACTGTAAACTGTTGTCATCGAATTATATCAATAAAATAATAAATCGAATTGTAAGAATAGAAATTTACAAAAAAAAAAACTTTTTTGTTGTAGTCAATGTAATAAAAACACCACGTGTGTTGGTTGGGTGGTTAACAGATAATTATTACTCTGAGAGATGGGGAAATGTGGTGATTTATTGAAACAAGTTTGTCGTAACCTTGAGGGGGGAAAAACATTTATTAAAGTTAAGTTCGATCAATGTTGGTATAATTATCATCACATTGGTCGATTTTCATATGGTCTGGAGATGTTTTAGCCGCTTTTTGTGTGCAGCAGTGTAAGTACCCTGTGTAACATATTTTTTATTTTTTTTAACACAATCGGAATTTGTCGGTTGTGTAGATTTTGGCATGTTTGGAATTTTGATCTAAAGCCAACTTTACCAGGATCAATGTTATTATCGGTGACATTCCGATTAGGGTTTGCGAAAAATCGTGTTTCTTTTTAAGGTTAAAAAAATGCATTCTATAATAAAATCGCACTTATAGTGTTAGTTCGCTAAAAAACGCCATTAAATAAAGTTTTTTTTTCATAGTTTTTGTTCTCAATTCCAATTCAGATATACAAATTCATTTTTTTATTACAAAAATTAATAAGACGGCTTCTAATTTAATTGCAAAAATTTCCTGATACAGAAAAGATTCCTTCTGAGTCGGTTGTAGTTGGTTTAACTGTAAGTAAGGCATTGAAAAGCAATTATACGTTGTTTGTTCTTTTCCCAGTTGCTTCGCAAAAATGAAATCTTTTCTAAAAGCGTTAACATTAACGACTTCTTGTGTTTTTGTACAGACTCGTTTTCAAAAGCCAAGTTATGTTCATCATTAAGCAACATTACACCCATTTGTTATGTTAATCTCACTACCCTTACTATCGAGCAAACTTTCTAATTCTATTTGAAACAATATTTCCAAAAACCGCTTGCCAAAATTAAGCATTTCTCTTTTTGACGAATATGGCAGAGAAACTCCCGATTGAGTGAGTGATTTGGTTCCTAGATATTTATATATATAATTTAACATAAACGTGACTATGGTTTCGGCCGTTATTATTGTAGCGTCTTTTCATCCCAAAGCTTCCACTGCTTCTTGTAGGGTGACAAAGAAACACAAATATATTTAAGCATTATTTAAGAAAGATCTTCGAGCATATTTAATTTTTGTAAATCATCCAGTGCTTTTTTTATGCAATGAGCTTTAAAAATGGTTAGATCATAAGTAGTAACGTATTTCAAGGAGTTTTGTATTCTAAAATTAGTCCAATGTAAAATTGTATTTCGTACACAGGGCTTGAAAAATTGTACAATATTGTGAACTGAATTAATGCATGGAATGAAATGAAAAGTTAGAATATTCAACTTCATAATATTCTTAAGAATAGACTAGACTAGAATAGATTTATCGACTTCATTAGTTTCTATTGTTGCTTCCACCAATCGGGATGATTTTTTTATATAAAATGTCTCTAGCGCCACGAGTAACCCGTGGTTCATACATAGAACAATTTCAGCTTCCGATTCATTGCCAATTTTAACATTTACTGAAGCTCCGTCACATGTTTTGAGGATATAATATGATTTTTCAAAACCATTCCAAATTTGTTAAGTCGTTGATCAATTAGTTCTCCCGTTTTATATAAATCACAAATTCCGTGTATGCGGATTAAGCCTAAATTTATAAAAATTCAGGTATCTTCTGGCCCTTCTGGCAGCTTGTCCACTCATCAAAAGTTGATGATAATTTATAGAATTGTTTTGATTTTATTTTTTCCTTAGTTCATTTTCAATTTTTGCAGTTCAACAGTCTTTGATCCCTACGGGATTCGGTGTGACTAGCAGGAGAACTTTCCCATGCTGCTTGTTGAATAGTACTGTTAAATACCTCTAGTTCGTCTTCCAACTGTACCGGTGTTTTAATCGGCACTCGTATATTTATTTACATTTCAAATAGTTCTTGGAATAGATCCCAGTTAGTTCTATTATTTGTTAATTTAGGCAGGTTATCCTTATTAATTATCATTGTGCTGAGAGTCATGATAACAGGTGTATGATCGGAAAATATCCCTTCGCTGTTTTCGATCCCTTTCGTTACATAGAAATCAATGAGATCTGGTATTTTATTTATATCAACAGGCCATGGTATGTTGGTTTACCTCCAGAGTGGAACTCGCAGTTATTTATTCGTCCGGCTTCGAATAGCTCTTTTCCTTTATGGGTTGTAAGTCTTGATCCCCAATAGATGTTTTTTGCATTAAAGTCACCACCAATAATAAAATTGGATCCTAGTGATCTAAAGAGTCTATTATAATCTTCTTTGTTTCGGTTATAGCGTGAAGGGCAGTAGATAGAAGAAATACTGTATTCATTATTATTGTTAGTTTCAACTTTTATGGTTTTAACTTGCACACTTTCTTCTTCTATACTGGGTTCTTCATAGTGTTTGAGATTCTTTTTCACTATTACTGTTGATCCTCCTCTGGGTTTTCCTCCTGGGTGAACAGCATGGTAACATTCATAATCACGTATTTTAATAAATGATGTTTTTGTCAAATTGCTCTCCGATATAAGGCATTTATCTGTTTTTTCTAAATTTAGAAAAATTTCTAACTCTGGAACATGCTGCGCTAGTCCGTTCGCGTTCCAGGTGACAATTCTTAATGTTCTGCTCATTTTAGTATATGAGGGCGTTGCCTCGTTCAAGGTTTGATGCATATCTAGACGCTTATATATAGCTTCTAGACCACGTTCTTGCTTTGCTAGCCGTATATTTATGGCTTCTATGCTTCGACATATCCTTTCAAGGGGGTTATCATTCATAGCATTAGATGATTGCTGTACAATTTGTGAATAACTTTTCCGCTCTGTACCTATAACTGGTGATTTTGGCTCCGCTTGGGCTTTAGTTGGTTTCTCTCTGGTAACCTTAGGGTTTTGAGGAAACTGATTCATTTTGTTTCTTAGTCTTTGAAGTTCTTTGGCTACTTCACAGCTTCTATAATTTGCAGGATGATGCCCTTTACAGTTTATAGATTTTACAGGGTTGTTTCTACTTTCTGTACACTGTTTCGCGTTGTGTTTTCCAGCACATTTTACACATCTTGGCTTGAAACCTTGGCATTTTTTGCATTGAGGTATTAGCCTCGTGTTTTTCTTTAGCGATTCTATTTTAACCCTCATATTGAGAATTGCTTTGATGTTGAAGATGTTTTCAACTTTCTCCTTTTTGTTAAACGTAAGCATGAAGAGTGGAAGCCCCCTTTTTTTGACTTGATTGTTCTCACCTCTCTCTCGTTTTAGAATGTTTACTGCATCTTCTATTTGCAGATCTTTTGCCTTTAGGTCCTCAATTATTTCCTCCTTCTTACACGTTGGATGAAGGCCTCTGGCCACAACCTTAATTGCGCGTTCATTTTTATCTTCGTATGTGAACCATTCTTTACCTTCCGTTGGTTTGGGCTTCTTCAATTCTTCATTTTCTTTTTTTCAGTTTTTCAATTTCGCTTCTTAGTTGGGTTAAAACTACATCTATTTCACTGAGTTTTCGACAAAGTTCAGCTTTTTCGTCTTTCTGCTGATTTACAGAGTTAGTATGATTGTTTGGTGATCTTAACAACATTGAACTTCTTTCGAATGGGTTTAGCAATGATTGGCTCACCCCAGAATCCATTGAGCCAGCCTCGTAAGAGGGTGGATTAGCCAACTTGGTAGTTGGTTTACCACCTGGGGTATTATTTCCTTTTTGTGTTGTATTCATTGCTTTAAAACTGGTTATGTATCAACTACCAACCTAACCAGTACAAGTTGGTAGTGGGTCATTGAAGAGAACATCATTTGCTATGTTCTCGGTGGTCAGTTAGCTCGCCAGAGCCTCGTTAGTTAATTAGCAGTAAGTACCACTTGCAGGTGAGGTTGACATTTGGGCTAGTATAATAAGACCATCTAAACCGGTGCCCCTTACCCCCCGTTTGAAAAATTATGAAGAGGTAATACCGCATGATTTTTGGAGGTAATGATGTTATCGCTGATCGTGTAAAGTTCGTTGAATGTCGTAGACTAAAGCTCGGACAATTCTTTCGACATTTTGTTTTTAAACAGGAAATGAGAATATATTTTATTAATTTTTGTGTTCCGTTATATTTTATTCTAATAATTTAATTTGTTCTGTGGAATTAAGCAGAACTATTCTTATACTGTTCTGTCTTAATTCACAGAATGAATGGTCAAGGGTTATTCTCCTTTGTTCAAAACATCCAAGTTTCCAACTTTCGTTCTAAATGGTTTCGTCAATTGAAACGTAAAAACTTAGCGGAACGGAATTGCCATTTAATGGTCCCTGATTCTGAGATTTAAAATTGTGCGCTATGTCATTTTTGTTTTTTAATACAATTCTAATAGGAAACGGGGAAAACATGAATTTTATCGTTGCAGAAAATCCGAGCACAATATCTTCCCGTAACTTTAACGTTCAAAATTTTCAATCATGCAGACTGCAGCAGTGCAGTCTCAAAATATTCAAAATTTTAACATCAAATCTTGGAATTTCTGTTAGAATATATTTTGTCAGGATTTCGGCTAATCTATTTCAAGTTTTTAATTTTTTTGACTTCTTAAATGACTCGTAACAATCAAAATCAAATAAAAACATTACTTTAGTCAGTTTGGCCGTTTGTACGGGAAATTATGCAACTACTATGCTTTTTGATGCGACTTGGTAGTTTCATCAACTAGACCCAGAATGTTTCATTAAAAATTTGTCCTACGGCTTGAGGAGATACAGCGGCACTATTAGAACCTTCTTATTAATTTCCAAATATGGTATCTCGGTGGTATCTTTCATAAATTCATTAAGGTGTACAAAAACTTCATAAGGGTCACTTGTGGTTTTCTGAAACTTCGATATCTACCAAAAATAGTTTCAAAAGTAGAAAATATTTTAACACTAAGCAAGATAACCTTTTGAACTGTCAAATTCAAAAAATATTAAAAACTATTCAAAGTTGTAGTACTCTGTGAGATACTAACAAAATCATTTGTTACCGGTAACCGAGCCATTTTTAGGGGTTAAAACCACCCTTAATTTGCGCACCCCTAATTTACTATGGATTACTTGCATTTTTATGAGGAAAAATACCAATTGGTTTTAACAAAAAAGGGGAGTAGAAACTTTTATAGTTTTTTGAATTTGACAGATTTCTTTTTCGTCAGAAAATACATATAACTTCATTCAAAAGTGGATAATTAGACCAAATAGAACACCACATGACTTATCAGACCTTATCATTTCAATTAGGAATCCTAACTGAATTAACCATAGGATAATTATCCAGCAAAATACACATTAAAATTAAACAATAAATCTGTTTAACGATAAAGCTTTCTGAGATTACTTGTTCCTTCAGTTGGGAGATAACACAAAATGGGAGACATGTATTTGTGGTGTGCGCAATAATTACAGTTTTTGTATTAAAATTGAAAATGGTCTTTTAAATATTTAGGATTGAATGTCGATGAAATGAATGGGAATGTTGGTCCTAGAACGCTGCCTTGCGGGACACCTGCATTAATATAATTTAAGCAAGTAGTTGCGCTGTTTTGTTTGACCAGACAGTTTCCCAAAACTGAGTGAAATTTCTTCGGCAGAAGCTCTTTAATTTTGTAAATTAGTCCATCGTGGCAAACTTTATCAAAAGCTTGGGCGATATCTGAAAAGGCAGCAGAACAATATTTCTTTTCCTCGAAGGTAATTTTGATTGCATTTACAATTCTGTGTACTTGCTCTGTAGTACCATGTTGGTTTCGGAATCCAAATTAATGGTCTGGAATAATGGGCCTTCTTATAATATTGGTTTCAATTTCGTTAGTAACTTTTTTTCAAATAGCTTTGAGATTGTGGGCGGCAGCATGCTTGTTGGACAGTATGATGAGATTTGCGTTTCATTTTTCCCTGGTTCGCATGATCACGTTGAATACAAATGTTATTAGTTTTATGCAATCTGGCAATTCCCTTATCATTTTTCCAGTAATGACATCATGTTCTGGTGGCTTTTTCGGGCTTATTCATGTTTTAATTGTATTCTTAACTTTCTTCCAATTATACTTTATAGGTTTGTAGGATAAATCATCATTCATTGGCTGAGGTAGCACGAAATAATTATCTTCTTCGTGTGGTACGAATACTGTTGTGAGCAAAAGATGAGCAGCAAAAGCATTGGCTCTTCTTCATCACTTCTCGCCCAATTACCAGTTTGTAGTCTAATCGGTGGATTCGAATTTTTTGGCCTTTTAAAAATTTTTGTTGCCTTCTACAAAGAATAATCTGTCCTCTCGGTTGCCGAGAGATCACTTAAATAGTTCTTTATGCTCTGGTTTCCTTCTTCCCGCAAAGCAAATCTTAGGGCCTTAATAGCTCGATTTAATTTCCATTTCAATGACGGTGATTTTGTTTGCTGCCATTGACTAGCCTCCTACATTGATCCCAATTAGTTTGCTTATTTGTAAGACGGCTCGGCATTTCGTTTCTTAGGACATCGGTACTCACTGTTACTATTACCAGTGAGTGATCAGAAGACAGATCATAGCAATCGGTGACCTTAGCATGTGTACGTGGAATGCCCTTAGTTACACAAAAGTTAATTAAATTAGGAATTTTTTGTTTATCCGTGGGCCAGTAAGTTGGGTTACCGGCAGATAAATAATCCAGGGACTGTTCCTCTATAGCATCGTAAAGTTGTTTGCTTTTCGGCGAATCTGGAACCCCAAAGAGTATGTTTAACATTGTAATCACCCCCCGCAAGAAATTTATTATCCAGCTTGCTGAAATAATCCAAGAACTGGTGTTTTTTAATAGCATGTTTTGGAGGACAGTACACTGCCGATATGACACAGTTTCCAGACCACCCCTGCAGACAGATGCTCGTTGATTGTATATGATCTTACTCATACTTCGTAAGTTCGTAGTGTTTTAATCTTCGCTTAATCAATACAGCAGTGACTCCATGTGCTTTACCATCTGGGTGCTTGGTGTCATAAATAGAGTATCCATTAATTTTGAAAAAGCTATTTTTGGTGAAATGTGTTTCTGATATTAAGATTATGTCAATATAGTATTGTGCTCAGTGAGAAATGCATGTACCTCCGCTTTATGTTGTGCTAGGCCGTTTGCATTCCATATGGCTATTTTGATGGTCATTTTTGGCTTTTTACGACTATCTGCATCAGCGCACTCATATTCTGCATCATTAGATCCATGGTTTTCTCCATCATCGCGATGAAGCTTTGCATCATATTAGTTAGTTTGTTTAAAGCTGTTGTGATGTTTCCCTCTTCACTTGCTTGAACTTTAGGAGCGGTATTTTTAAGAACATTGCATTCCATTTTGAGCGTTTGTGTTTACAATTTCTGACCGTGCTTCTTTTCTAGCTGAAGAATGAAGATTAAGGATTCGTTGCTCTGCTCGCTGCTTTAGGCGTTTTTGTACTTTCTTTTTCAATAGTTAAACAATCGTGCTTTCCAGGCACTTTACGACTAACATCGGCATCGTTTTAATAATCTATCACTGATTGGTTGAGTTCATCACTTATGCATTTTCCAGCTTTTGGTTCTGTTAGGCTCAGTGGGCTGCTTTTGTGTTGAATATACTTAACTGTTCGCACCATATATTGAGTAATGTTGAACACTTTCATGATTTATTCTATGGTTAATGATTTCGGCAAAGTAGACAGCAATTATATGTTATCACAATTTTTCTCCAATTGTACAAACTTACTTTTCAGTTGATCCATGAATTCATCATAGAGATGGGCCCAAGTAACCACACGCCACAAATAAACGGTACAAATTTCACTGGTGATTGGTGAACAAAGTGTGGGTAAACTTTTTTTGTGACAAAAAGGAACTTATATTTTGTGACCAGTTTTGTGACAAAAAGTAACTTATATTTTGTGACTTATAGTTTGATTCCAGATGTTGATGATGGTGGTACTATGGCAGTTAAATCGAATAAATTTTGCTGTCGATGATATTTCCTGGATTCCATTTTACTCGGATATATGGAGGATTTTCCAATCTCTGGTAATGTCTTCCTAATTTTAAGAAGAAGGGTCGCATGTTGCAATTCGCACTCCTCACTTTCACTCCTACTCAAAGTACCTTATGTTTTGAGGGCTGATGAATTTCCAGATAAATCAGGAATCGGTGATGCTTCGGTTTCAGTTTTCCGACGTTTAGTAATGATGTTAAAATAGCAGCCTGTTTTTTAAAAACGTTCCAAAAATATTTGTATGGATAGAGAAATTCAGCGGGGTTGGGCCTAACAAAATGCATGATTGTAGTACCCAATGTTTTTTTTCTTTGTTTTAACGGTTACTTTATGAGGTTGGCTGTACAAAAAAAAGTTTTCAGAAAATTGCATTAAGATTAGATTTTTATACACAGAAAAGGGTAGATCAACATACTTAAACGTATTTTGCAAGAAAACTAAAAAGAAGTTATGCTGATTTTTTAGTAGGTAATTCAAAAAGAACATTTTGGCGGCCATTTTGAAAAGGAAGAAATTAAATATGGTACCAATTATATAATTTTCTGGTAATTAGCTTTTTTGGAGCCCAATTATATAATCTTCGGGCAAATAGCTTTTTTTCTTTAGCAATAAATACAAAACCCTTGGCACTATTTTGGTTTTCACGGGGAATTGCAAATTGGGAATTGATTTATTGTGACTTTTTAGTGTATTTTGGTTTTCTTTTTTCCAAAGCATACTGAGCGATTGGAATTTATGTAGTTCATGGTTTGGGAAAAAATATTTCGCAACAAATTTTTAGGGAAAAATAAACAACAAAATTGCTATGAAATGGAATTATTTTGGAAAGAAGAATACCAAAATACCATACACTAAAAAAATCCTAATAAATCAATTCCCAATACCCTGGGAAAACCATAATAGTGCTAAATATGAATGAAATTTATAAATATATGACACCCTCTATCTTAAAAAACAACAACAAATAAATCAAGTTCCACAATTTTGTTTTTTTAATTAGCGCTACACATATAAAAATCATAAAATTAAAACATGACTTCCAAAAACTTGTAATTTGGCGTATTTTTCTCCATATAATTTTTTTTAAACTTTTACAAAATTGTTTATTGTTATTATAATTAATCTGGTACTTTGTATAATGAGTACGACTATCACATAGTACGACTGACGATCACATCAGTACTTGTTCGTTTTTCCTTACTTACACTCACAGCAATTTAATGTACGATAATGTACTGCGTACTACATTACATTACAATTGACTGCGTTAGGAGTGCGTGTGACACACCTCTCTTCAAAATAACAAGCGAACATTTCTTTAAGCGTACAAATTTTTGACAGTCACCTAAATCTAGTAAGTTCATTCATGTGACATTATGTATTTATTTTGATTCTCGCATTAATAAATTCATACCGAACTAGTTCTAATCGTACAATATTACTCTGAAATTCACATGCCAATAATATTTGTCACTAAAAAACATAATTCTGAAAAAACAAAAATTTAAAATGTCTTGCCAAAGACTCGCAGGGGTCGGTTTGATATATCATACATTGGAAAGACACAACAGCAAAAATTGTATTGTAGGAAAAGCAAAATTGTGTTGACAAAACAAAAATTCTATAAAAAAAGAAATATTTTTAGTCACAAGTCAGGTTTAAGCTGTCAAAACCAAAATTTATGAAGTGTTGCACATTTTGAAGAAAACTTTGGCGTTTAGCAGAATAGCTTTTCTAATGGTTGGAAAGATATACACGTCGATTATAGAATCCGCGGGAGCGAATCAATCGCGGATCGAAAACTACATATAAAAAAAATGGGAAACAAAAATTTTATATCATAGTTTCATTGAAATCCCTTTCAATTTTTATGCAAATCGTTAAAAAGAAATTGTTTTAAAAACGCTACAAAACTATTGCGTTTGTACGGTGAATCAAAAAATCCAAATTGCATGTAAATCAATAAAAGTTTTCTAGGATACTTTGATTTGCAGCAATTGTTTGATATTTTTTTTTATATGCAGATTTCGATCCGCGATTGATTCGCTCCCGCGGATTCTATAATCGACATGATTATCTGAGTCCTAATCCAGACAATATACCATTACTTTACGGCTTGAGATGTGCTTATCCGATTAAATACCAAAGTATGATAAATCGTACGTATCGTAACTCCATCAGTCATTTAAAATAATTTTACTTGTCACGATATATTTTCAAGTGAGAAGGAGCTGTGCTAGCAGTAATTTGAAATGACTTTTGTCGTAAAAAGTCAATGCAATATGATGTTTTTCATAGCGACCCGTAGGGAGAGATATGTTTACGCAAAATTGTTTTCCCTAAAACATATAATAAAATATTCCCAAAAAACACTTCCCCAAAACGCGTTTTCCCAAAAAGGCATTTGCTCAATCTCATAACCCCAAACGTCAATTATTGAAAAATTTATTATACATATAGGTATGTACTATATTTGGTCAGAGAAAATATGGTTTATTATTTGAAATTCAAACATATATTATTAAATTTAGTTCCATTTAAATTTATTACTTTTATAATAATTTTGATTACGTAACAACATAACTTATTACATCTTAAACATACATACTTTCAAAATTCAACTAAAATGTCAATTAATCAAGTTATATACTGACAAATTATATGCGATTGGGCGCAGGTAGTCCATTTCGTTGGCCAAGTATGACCAGCTGCGTGCTTGTCAATCTCAAATGCAGCCTACATGTATTCTTTCCCCAGGTGCCCAATTAGGCAGTATGTTCCGATGTGTGATTTACCAGTAATTACCTGAAGTCGTCAATCCCACGCTTCGGCGTTGTTGGTGGTCCGCGGCAGACTTTCACAAGTTTGATCATACACAGACCAAAAATGTGGTGCATAACGCGAAGATTTGTTGGTTCGCTTGTCAGGTAGAATATAGTTATTTCCAAACCAGACAGCAATGTTTTGCGTGAGTGCATCAACGTGCTTTAATAGTTCTTTAAAAAAGGCTGGAATTTCGTCAGGATGAATGAACGCTAAGTGTTGGATCATTCAAATATTAAGTGCTACAGTTTCATTTGTACCGCAAATACTTGTGAAACCTTCTTTCTGAACGCGGCGCCCAATAATTTAGCCCAAATGAACATAGCAACACCGTGTATCCAGAAACACAGCCTTAAAAGCAGAGGTTGAAGTCTTTTCAAAATCAGCCAGTACTAAACTGGGCTTCAAATCCACGAAATGTTCTCAGGGAATCTTCAATATTTCGTAAATCAGTTGATCATAACACTTCCGCGACTTTGAAGTCATCAAACAGAAAAGTGCCGGTACGGTAACGCCGTCAATCTTCGCGAAAATTGTAAATAATTGACGAAATATACATGGAACAACATCAAATGTGCCATCCATCATCCAATAGTCTTGCTTTTCTAACATTCGCAGGATCTTAACAGTTGCCTTAAGGATGATACATTCACTATCGAACCGTTTTTCTGCTAAAGTAAAAATTTCACCATCTAATATTCTCAAATGTTCTGGAACACTGGCTCAGCTAGTTGGCTCTTTAATATCAGTCTCTCGAATTCGTTTCATCTTAGCCTTCGGGCTTCTTTATGCGGTAAATGCATCCTTAACGTTATTGGACAGTTGACAATATTATCCCTTATGATCGCAGCTGGATGTACGTTGGTAGTTTTAGCGCTCCTTAATTTATTGTTGACGCAGTGTACTGGTAAGTTGCTCGCTGTCATACCATGCACATGCGTTGAAGAGCCCTTGGCTGTAAGATGTTCCCCATTTTCAAATTTGGTTGTAATCCGTGCATTGCATTGGTGGTTGCGACGTTCCACGCAACCCGAAGAATACCGATTTTGCTGCACTGATTTCACTTCCATGTAGTTGCTATATCCTACATGATACAATAAATCTTTTCCTTTATAATGACACAATTCTTTTGCCATTCACAAACAATAGATGAAATAAAACCGAACTGCAAACAAACGCATTCTCTAATCATTCTGCATTTAACATTAAACAGACTACTACACTTAGCAGACGAGTATTTTCATAGTTTGAGTAATGCAAGTATTTTTTCTAAAAACATTAAAATATTTTTCAATTTGAATATAAAAAATGGAGGTGTGGCCAACACACGACTTTCATTTACGAACAGAGAATTTTGAGAAATTTAATTTTTTTTTTATAATTTTTAAATTTTTTTTTTTTTAATTTTTAAATTTTTAAATTTTTAAATTTTTTTTTTTAATTTTTAATTTTTTATTTTTATTTGTTTTTAATTTTTGGAAACATTTTGTTTTTTGTAGTTTTTTGTAAACCTTATACTTTTTAAGATATTTGCAAAATAAATTTTCTGGACCAAGGGAGTGGCCACTTCCGGTTAGCCGATTTGGAGTAAAATTCACTGGGACCTCCCAATTTATCAAAAAAGCTTAAATCTGAAGTTTCAGTTCGATTGGTTGAACCATCTGGGCTGTAGAGAGGACACAGACAGACTGACAGACAGACACCATTTCGAAACCCACTTTTTCGAACTCAGGGGACCTCAAAACACATAAATCTCTAAAAATCTCAAGGTCCAAAATTTTCATGATTACTATACTTTTATTTTACTAGAGTAAAAGAAAGTAAAAATTGAGGTGTGGCCAACACACGACTTTCTTTTACGAACAGAATTTTGAGAATTTTTTTTTTTTTTTTTTTTTTAATTTTTAAAGTTTTAATTTTTTTTTTTTTAAAATTTTTTATTTATATTTGTTTTTAATTTTTTATTTTGTATTACGTAGATTTTTGTAAACCTTTTACTTTTTAAGATATTTGCAAAATAAATTTTCTGTACCAAGGGAGTGGCCACTTCCGGTTAGCCGATTTGGAGTGAAATTCACTGGGACATCCCAATTTATCAAAAAAGCTTAAATCTGAAGTTTCAGTTCGATTGGTTGAACCATTTGGGCTGTAGAGAGGACACAAACTGAAAGACTAACAGACTCACAGACAGATACCATTTCGAAACCCACTTTTTCGGACTCAGGGGACCTCAAAACAGATAAATCTCTAAAAATCTCAAGGTCCAAAATTTTCATGATTACTATACTTTATTTTACTAGAGTAAAAGAAAGTAAAATATATCTTTCAAAAACGTATCATATGGAATTGTATTCTAATATAACGCGCCTCTAATATGTATCACCAACATAGTTGTTAAAAAATTTATAAAAAATTTACAACTAAAAGATCCCCAAAAATCCCAAAATGGTTCGCGCGCGCGAAATGTCCAATCCACCATTTTGGGATTTTTGGGGATCTTTTTGGGCAAAGGATTTTTGGGGAAATAATTTTTGGCCAAACGATATTTGACGAAATGATGTTTGGGAAAATATTATTTGTGGAAATAATTTTTGGGGAAACAATTTTGGGCAAAAGTTTTTGGGGAAACGATTTTTGGAGAAACGTACCCAATCCCGACCCGTAACATGGTTTTTAAAAGGAATATGAAAATTTGAATGTTATTCGGCGTGGCAAGCGATACGACTAAGGGAATCGGGCCCATAATCTCTCATTGGATACAGTTAGGTTAGGTTAGGGTGGCTGTCGTAAGAACCGGCACAGATACAAAAAGGTTCGTAGCCATTATGCTATGAGTGCTGCTGGAGTGAACAATTTACTTTACTATTTTTTAAAATGTAAGCTATGTATGTAAGTAACAAACTGATGCTCGATAATTATTGGAATTCAAAATAAACGATCTCAACATTTACATTTTATTCAATTAAAATAACACGCCGCGAACCTCTGATTTCGAGCGATTTAATTAAATGCTTGAACCACTGTATCGCGAGAATGGTTTATCCGGTTGAAGATCCGATGGTGTCAATTTTTGCGTAAAGAAACAGTGGTGGTTAATTAATTTTAAATTAAAATAATAAATATATTTTACGAAAACACCTACGGCCGTGTAGAAGACACAGCCTACCCCGAATTTTCATTTATTTTTAGTAAAGTCTTGGGGGCCGAACCGAAATACTTGGTTCTCTTCTTTACTTTTCAGTACTAAACGCTGATGCTTTGATTCGAATTTATTTAAATGTTTCTAATTGTTCAATCTCTAGGAAATTAGAACAAAACATCAAATTTATTTCAATTTATTTATTTTTATCCTTTAGTTTAAGTTCTGTTATTTTAGTGTAACTCCACAGTTTTGTTTTAAGTTGGTGGACATACCCCAAAATTCCGTAAAATAAAAATACATTTTCCAATTTTGCAGTGTAAAGAAAAGCGTTATGAGGAAAATTGAATTAAGGTTTTATATATACATATGTATATATTCGCCTAAAAAGTACAAAAATATTACATAAGTGCAGTGAAAATAAAATCCTAATTTCATTTCAATTTTCCGAAGATTATCTTGTAATCATAATTTTTAAATTTTATATCTTTTATCTTTGTATTAAATTTTTAACACTTTATGGGTAATCGAAACAGTCTGCTTAGACAAAGGTTATCCAATCTTGTTTGTAAATAAATACTTATGATTTACTAAAAATCTTAAAACCTTACAGTTTTTTGTGCCACCAAAATTTTAATCGTGCCAAGACCGGCACGCGTCCCACATATTTGCAATCACTGTTCTATAGTCTACAGTACAAGGTAGTTGTAACGTACAAGGTCGTTAATAGTTCAAAACACAACACATTTGAATTTGTGAAGGTTATGTTTTTTATTGAAAAATTATGCAAACAACTGTGTTGTATGATCTGTGTACTATTTTGTTTGGAATGAGGAAATACTTTTTTTCCTGAAGGGGAGTTTCAAATCTGGAAATATAATAATCAATTAATTTTTTCTACTACGAAATTATAATTTACAAATTCTATAAGTTCTTGGAAAGAAATCTCAATATTTGACCTATATGCCGCCGGTCACAATCGTCAACTTCATTATTATAACCGATACTCAAAATACATTTTCCATTGACTGAGCTTTTCCTTTCTTCGTATTTTTTATATTTTCTTTTTTTTTTGTTACGACTGCAAGAAAGACTCAAAATACACAACTTTGCATTTTTGAGCAAGTGTAGTATTTGGAGATACAACTTTTTGTTTATTTTTAGTACACTATAGTAAAATATGTTGAGGAAGAAAAGCTTTCGTGCTTGCAGGACGCATGCTCGTGCTTTTTTTTTTTTCATAACACACGCGAACTGCACAACAACAATACAATTTATCAAAGAAAAATCACCCCAATTAAACTACTATACACAAATATGGCAACCCTTGTCTGGTCTATATTTTTGCCGTTCGTGCTTTTCATCGGAAAAGTCGCGCGCTCCTCACGTCCGCACTGCCGCCAGAGGAAAAAAATATTACACTCTGCTGCTCCCCAAACGTCGTTCATTTAGTTCTTGCAATTAAAGAAATCAAGTTGTTCCGTTTATACTTTGGTTTTCTTTTTTTGTATTTTATTAAAACTCACAAATCTCCTTATTTTATTTTATAAATCTCGGTTTTTGGTGTTGTTTATGGTGTAGTAGTAGTCGCGAATGATTTGTGTTTCTTAGCTAAAAAAAAATAAAAAAAATAAAATAATTAATAATTTTGGTTATGTAAAATAAGTTTTTGTGCTTTTCCATGATTTTCATAAATATTTTTATTTTTTAAATTATCTTGCGGCGCTTCTTAAAACAAAAAGTGTAAAGAGTGAACAAAATTAAAGAATTAAATAAGACCCTCCCCTCCACCTTTCAGTGAAAAAAAAAAAAAAAAATAAGCTTTCGAGAAACGGGAAAAAAATTTCGCTCCTGTGGTGGAAAATGATCAAAAATAGTTTTTCTTTGTAATAAAATTTAAAGTAATAATTTTAATAAATATTTTCAATGCAAAATATTATTAATATATAACGAACCCCCTTGTGTTACGAACTTTTATCGTATTATATAGTTTTTAATGTCGGTTTATTGCATAACCAATTACATAATAAAAATTTTTTAGGTGTGTTTCTGTTAAACTGCTGAAATTTTACAAACATATTTTTTCTTTATATGTCACGCTAACAATTCGGTACCAAAATAATCCATTATTTTAATGTATAAGATATGAGTTAAATTGGTTTTTCATCCCAGACATATACACGTTCCAGACTCCGGTATACATACATAGTATATGTAGAAAGAAAAAAAAAATTGGTAAAATTTATCAGTTTCTTGGAAAATTTTTATACATACGAATAAAGTTTCTTTTACTTTTACCAGTTCTAATAAAACTTTCATATCAATACAAATACGTGTATTTAGTGCTATTTTATAAAAAAAAAAAACCATAAATAAGACAAAATATTCCATATCTAAAACCAGAAAGAAAATATTATGTACTAATTTGATTAACAATATTTTTATAGAGAGTAATAATTATCAGCAATAAAAAAAAGTAAAAATAAAATAAATTTCCGCCCTATAAAATAAAAATGAATAGGTGAGTGCAACAAAACAAAACATAAAAATTAATTTTCCGGTTCTTCATCCGGCTCATCTTGAAATTTGATTATGAAATATAACATACGATGAGGACTAAAATGTATGGAATTTATTGTTACGATAACATATAAATACGATCGGGTTTGATTGTCTCTCCCCAATTTGTATACGCATTTCCTCAATCTCTTCGAAGGGATTTTAAATCATTATTGACAAACCGCTTTAATTTTAATATTTAAATAAATTTTGAACACTGCATACATCTTCGTATTAAACCACACCCAATTTTTGGGGGGATTTTAAATATCATACAAAGTAATGTGTATTGAGTGAGTACTCAGATAACGATAATTAATTTTTTTTTGGGAACGCTCTTTATATAAGTAAAGATAAACAATGTGATGTAATTTAAGGCATTCTACGATAGAAAATTATTCCCGGTTTATCTAGCGTTAAAGATCTGATATTTAATACAAAATTGTATTTTGATAGGTATGGAATCCCTGGTGTGTCGAGCTCTTAAATCCAAAATTTTATTTTTTTAATTTTGGATTGATTCCAAAACATTTTTTTTAAATATCGATTATGTTCATATTTTATGTCTGTATATTTACGCTTTAATTGTTAATGCCGGTTCGTTATCAAAACATTGACATCACACAAATAAAAAGTTGTATGATATTGATTTTATGTGTAACATGCAGTTTAAAAATGTATCGTTATATTATGCAACTTTAAGAACTTTTATTATAAGCTTAAATTTTGGTCGTAATCTCATCCATTTTTCCACATTATATACCGTATAAGCTTTTTTTGAATACTCTCAATATTTCGGATATGTTCATCGTAAAAAGGATACCAGACATTGACAGCGTATTCAAGTTGACGAGATCTGATGTAGGCATTCGTCCAACGCTTCATAAAACCAAGCAAATAATTAGCTGTAGCGACGCATTGCTCAATGTGCTTATGTCGTTTTCGATTGATTTTTTACCCCTCTTTGAAAGTGTAACCTCAATTTCTTCGTCAATCGAACATAAACACCGAATTGTGTTCTGTCATCTGTCAAACCATATTAAAACGACAAGTCAAATCGAAAATGACAGCACAATGACAGTACTGTTTAGTCCATATGTGTAAAAAGAGGGGTAAAACTACCAAAAAAAAACTGGAGTAGTCGAAATTGCACTGGTGTAGCTGTCAGTGCAATTTTTTTTGGCAATCGGATATTTCCAGGGTAAAAAAATTACACTTTTTGTGGTCAATTCAATTTGGTCAATCGAAATCCATATTAGTAAAACACATGTTTGAACGAAACTAAACTCTATCTTTAATCTCGAATACTTTTTGTAAAAGTATGCCATTCATTTGATATTATTGTATACCAGGGTTAACTTTACGATGGAACGATAAAATCTTACACTTGTTAATGTTTAGACTGAGAATTTAGACTCGTATGATTTCGCTAATCATAATCTGCAAACATTAATACCTTAGAATGAGAGCCTTGTGGTATCCCAACATAAGAGCCTTGTGGTACTCCTGAGGTAGCTTGAATTAATTTTGATCTTCTATTACCAAATTCAATATACTGAATGCGGTTACTCAAATATGTGAGAAAAATTGAGGAACCAATGTAAGTATTGATATAATCCCTATGAAACAAGAAATATCTTGCTCCAGTTTTGAAAAAAAAGTATTACTCTGGTTACTTTCGATTTCTTTGGAAATCTGCTGGTTTTAATGATTGATTAAAAGAGATAGATGAATTGTCAAACTCGTGAAATAATTTAACAATGAAGCTGGAATGCTATCAGGACCATCTCCATCTCCGAATACTTCTAAAGCTCGTGTTACAATGGATACGTTGCTTTTATCATTGTTTGGATTTCCATACTCATCGATTTCTTCTGGCTAGCTCCTTTTCCCAGTTAATCCGCTTCAGATATAGATGAAATGGTCGGCTTGCAGTTATGGTGATTATTAATATTATTACTGCCGTTGCTTTCCAAAATTATTTCTAAGGCTTTATGGTTAATATCATTATCAATTTTGAATCTCGTAAATTTGGCTTAGATTTATGCCAAAGAAGTATCGAGGAACAGATATTCTGTTTCCGAACTCACATTTAAGGGTAAAATTTCATCCGTTTCTTGGTCATATGACCAGGTAATAGTTGGAAAATTAAAATCCCCCGTGATTAAGATTGTGCCAGAAGGATTAGCAGCATGTGTGGTGTAAGAAGATATCGGTGAGCCAGGCAGAACTTCTGTAATATATCGTATTTAAGTGTTACAAACGCATTTTAATACTTTTTGAGTTAGGTATAACATTATGTAATGTGACGGCCCTAATTCTAAATTGACTAAGATGAATTGACTTAAAACGTTCCAGCTTTCGTTTTTACATAAGGTGGGAGTTGTAACTCCAAAATTACTAAAATGCCTTTGTATCACTTAAATACTGAGATGCCGATTGATAATAATTGAGTTTTTGGTGATTGCTTTTAAACACATAATGGTTCGATGGATAGGTTGGATATTTCAACTAACTCATTTGATAATGATGTATCGACAGCTATCAGTACTCCTTCACCAAATTTTTTTAGTACTTCTTTGCGATGAACGGTCACATCTATAAACCGCATGTGAAATGATTTTCCACAGATGATATAAACCGGAAACAGCATTTTTAAAGCAATATTGTGAAATTGAGCCGCTTTCGAAGATATTTTATTAACATTATGGAAATAAAATGATCGGTTTCTAGTCTTTTATGGTTTGGAAATTAATATAACGTTTTCACGATGAAAGTTCTGTCGGTTTGCAGTTCGAGAGAATTATTGATGGATGTATTTATCACTCGCCAGCTTAGTTCATACACGGGGTGTCTGAACCACTTTTAAATGGCTCGGAAAACCACGTCTCTATTTTCTTCAAGGATCGAAAGTTCCATGTTTGAGAAGTCCAAAAAAACAAAAATTAGCAAAATCCCCGGAGCCGTTTTGAAAAAAACGCAATTTCAAAATTTTTTTGGTGACGATACGGAAATTTACGACTTTTTTGCAGCTTGTTTGTTCTCTCTTGTAGAAAGAAGAATCGAGAATAGAAAGTTTTAATATTTTCAACAAAGATTAACTTTTCCAGACCAAATCAGTAATATTGGACGAAATCTATCGAATTAAGTAATGCAACTTAATTTGAAAAATTACGAAATTCAAGATTATTCAATGAAATACATGGAAACATCAAAATGAAAAGGCAAAATTTATTTAGGCTGCCCAAATCATAATATAGTCCTTACACGAAAAAATGTCTTCTCTTGACTGTCATTGTTTATTCAAGGCTGTGGAACAAAAGCCAGAAACACCTTGAACCTTAAACATGGCGAGAATTATATTCTTGTATAGCTCTTAGAAGTTTGGAGCTATAATCTGGATGTGTATGGTGGACTTTATAATTCATCCAGGTATTTTTGAAGTCATGGTGAACTGACTCCATAACTTGCTCACTGTAGTTCCCGAGTCCTTTCTCCATTTTTCGGCAAAAATGAGGAACGTGGAAAAAGACAACATGAACTTTTGGCGTTATTGGTATTGCTAGGTCCAAATAACTTCTTTGAAATTCTGAAATATACACCTCAAATTTTTCGTCAAGACTACTTGAGAAACATGAATTGACTACACTTGAAAAATCATTAAAACATCTGACATATTTTAAACAATGAACACTACATTTTGCCCGAAGCAGATCTATCTTGTTCAACAAATTTTTGCAGGCATTGCCTGCGAAACCAGGAGATCCATGGACAAATTCTCTGCTTACATTGCACGATTTTGCCCATTTCTCAGTATCGTCTTCGCATTCCCTCAGCATGTGCCCTTACAACGTGTTTACTACCCCGAGCATTAGATGCAGTTCAGGTGGAGGTATTATATCGATAATTTCTGTCTCTGGATTCCCTGTAAAAATAGGTTGAGATACGTGACAGTAAAAATTCTTGGCATTAATTTTTTTACTGCCACTATTCTTGAAGGCGTCTGAATTTTCACGGCAACTACCAACGGTTCTATAACTTCCACACTTACTCAAGAGATCTCTTGATGCAATACACCACGTACACGGGTAATGAGAAGAATGAGCCATGACCCCAGTTATTATATTGGCCATTTTTAGGTATGTGGCAATGGTCATGACTTTTAAGTCATTCAAATGTAGAGAGGACCACAGAGTGCAAACATTCACATAATTTTCTTGTGTATCAGATGAGATACCAAAGATGAATAACTTTTTCACACCCGTGTCCTTAAATTTATTGGCGTGTACTCCATCATGATCTTTGAAATGTGGATTATTATCGGCTCCTTCGAATCTTGATTGAATGGATAAGCCAATTTTCAAAAACCCTCCACCACCGTCAAGCCCAATTTTCAAATCTACTTCTTACAAACCTCTTTTTTCTCGAATATATGTAACTAAACCTTGTACATTATTACAACAAACAAAGCATCCAGATCTATTTATTACACAAGACTTCTTGGTATTCAATACGTCACAATCACGAGATTCAAAAAACGAATCAAGCTGATGATTCAACAAAAGCAGGGGTCCTATTTGGGAATCCGTTTCGGTTCGTCATTCGAAACGAATGATCTATTCGTTTCGAATAAGAATTGGTATTTTTGAATTCGATCAAAAACAAAAATATACACTGTTAAATAATCAAAAGGGAAATTCATTTTTTTGGGTAAACCTATTCGAAAAATATAAACCTTGATAAATTTTTGACGTATCCATACTTTTTTGCCGATTGTCTCACAGTTTGAAGATTTTTGATTTGTATTGTGGATATGTCTTCTACTAAATAATTATTAGAAAGAATATTATTATTTGTGTCTTCTGTACGGAATTAAAGTTGCTGATGATAAATTGCTTCATACAGTCAGTCGTGCTTTTAGGTGTACATCGTAAAAATGGATGTGTTCAAAATGTGTTATTGAGCTAAATCGTAAATATTGTATTTGGGAAAATAAATTTTTTATTTTATTAAACAGATACAATAGTTTTATTTCAATTATGTATATTATATTTCATTGGTGCATAATATTTCAAAATACATAATATTTTTGTACGTGTAAATATGTATCTCTATTTACTATTTGCTGAAATTTTCATGTTTCGCCTGTGTTTACATTTCGTATCCGGCTTGGTTCATTAACCAATTTTCAATTTATTGCTTTTCTTGTAAAATTATTTATTTAGTGGTTACATATATAAGTAAAAATTATCCCCTCCTCAAATCGCATCTTAATTATTAAACTATACATTCTTCGTTTTTATATGGATTCGTCAACAATTTATTCAACGTACATAAATCCGTTCATGAACGTACAAATAATGGTCGAAAACGGATTGGTAGATGAGGGAAATTTATATTCGTTTCGTAGCAATTCGTATTTCTTTCAAAATTATTCGTGTTCGAATTCAAAAATACCGATGGCTCGAAAACGTCGTTCGTTTATTCGAATTCGTATTCGCAAATAGGGGCCCAGGTCCTGCTTCAAGTTGGGCTGAAATATTTTCCTATTCTTACTGCCAACTCGCAAAGCAGCAATTAGAGAATGTGTCTTTCTTGTAGACAACCCCAATTCTGTACTTATTTTCAATATGTCGATAGCTGCGACTGTTTCTTTTCTTGAGCTTTTATCCACATTGTTTGAATTCACTGAAACTGGTAGTTTTTTGCCTCCCCTTTGAGATAACCGCAACTGTCCTTCATTGTTTGAGTGTTCTGGACGTGTAGAATATCTTTTAGCATTGATGAAGCTAATTTTTCCTTTTCTTTGGTAGACAAATTTTTTGAAATCAATTCAGTGAGAATAGGGATGGATTTAGGTGAAGTGCAAATTTTGTTTTTATCCAGTGGTCCTCTGCATTTCTTACACTTTTTCTTGATCACTTTTCTTTTCGCTGAATTTCCTAGGCACAGATTGTCTGGTGCACGTCTCGCAATTTCACACAACTTGCAGTCACAAAGTATCTTATTTTTAGATCGTGTTACACATGGGAGTTCCAGAAAACTAGAATAGTCCGGTAGAGCTAATGTGGTTTCTTCAGAATTTTTTTATTGAATTTGTATATGATGATTTTGCAACTGCTACAGACAGCAGATGGGTAACGAATATCATCAAGATTAATATTTACAGCATTGTTTACCTCAATTTTCAATGGGCCCACAATAGCCCACATTTTATCTTTCTTTCTTAAACAAACAAATCACGCCTCGGTTTTCTTCATGAGTTCGCGCATGGTCCTTTGTCTTTCGTGACATTTTGTTTCACTCTTATGTAGGTAATAGGTTCGTCTATTGCTAATAACTGTTATTTACTGGCCGGTTTGTCAACGACTGTTTTGACTAATATTGCGACAACTAAGTCTGTCTTTCTGCTGATTTTTGAAGCAAACATTTGAAAACAACAAACAGATTTACGTGAAAAGAAACAAAACAATGTCTGTACACAGACAGATATGGTGATGTATTTATTTTTCAAGCATTTCAGCATATCTCTTGGCTACACCTACAGAATTATGAAAAAAAAACCGTGAATTTTCGTATCGTCGTAGAAAAAAAATTGAAATTGCGTTTTTTTCAAAACGGCTCCGGGGATTTTGCAAATTTTTGTTTTTCTGGACTTCTCAAACATGGAACTTTCGATCCTTGAAGAAAATAGAGACGTGGTTTTCCGAGCCATTTAAAAGTGGTTTAGGCACACCGTGCATACTTTAGTTGAAAAAATTCTTACTTTAAACAAAAGTATGCACTGCATAAAGAAGGATTTTGGCCGGGATAAAATTGCAAAATTTTGGTAAGGTGGTCTCCACTCGAATTCTTTCACCAGGAGTCCAGGTGGCCCCATTGCTGATTGTAACGTAGTTGTAAATTATTCAGCAGGTAAACTTCGATATGATACGTAGCTTGGTTTTCCACCTAAAAATTTGAAAATTATGTAAATCAAGTAGAAAAAAAAAGTTTTGTAAATGGAAATTGTTCTAACAAAATCGTGTCATAATAATTTAACAAAAATTTGGAAACTTCCTGGACATACATTTTAAGATGTACTCTGTATACTCTCCAAAATTAGCCTTTTGTTTATGAAACATGTACACTACTGCACCGTATGCTTGCTCACTCTTTATGACGTACATCCATCTTTAATCGAAAGTTCTTATACTTTAATACGAATAATGCATGGCGAAATCACACCTACCAGATCAAACATCCGACTGGTGTCAGCTAGCATATTTTGTTTGGTATGTTGTTTAGTATTTGGAAAACTTACAGTGATTGTAAACGTATCGTAAATCGGTGCGCATAGTAGTCCCAAAACTTTTACCATATTTATTTCTTCGGGAATCCCCTG
Organism: Tipula vernalis; assembly: GCA_958295665.1. Classification (NCBI taxonomy): domain Eukaryota; kingdom Metazoa; phylum Arthropoda; class Insecta; order Diptera; family Tipulidae; genus Tipula; species Tipula vernalis. Next base: position 161,499,809 of record OY282558.1, read on the forward strand.
ATATGGTTTACAATTTGAAACGGATTTAGCTAGACACATTTCGTTATCCCAGTATTTAAGTGAAACGTACGCATTTTAGTAATCTTGGACTTGGATCTACGACCTTACGTAAAATTTTAGACTGAGTCACTAAATTAGATTCCAGAATCATTATTATAACAAGTTGTCATCCCAGTTTTTAAATGACACAGATGGATTTTAATAAAAATAGGGTTAGGACCATCACAATACAAAATGGCAGACCTAGCTCCAAAAAGATTAAAATGCGTTTGTAACACTTAAATACTGAGGTGACGATTTTATAATTTGAAAATATTGTTTTATTATATTTTTGGAATCACTGCCACTCATTAATTCATCTATAAGTAAATCTTTTGGTCAATAACTTTTGCAGCTAACGAATACCGTATGGCACTTTCCTTCGCGATTTCTTTGATTGTTCTCGTAGTTAGAAACGGAGCACGTTTAATACCATATGGTAACCGTTACGAGCTCAAAGTGTTTCAATGGATTACTATTGTTAATTCACCAAACAATTCGTTGTTATCTTCTACCCCTTCTAGTCAAGACGTATTGATGCAACGGAAAGCGTATCAAAATAGAGTAAGTAGGTTTTAGCGATGGCCCATTTCAAGATTTCATTTAACGAGTTTCCCGACGAATCCTTCGCAGATCTATCAAACACACTACTCTTATTTTCCGCTGAACATTGGAAGTTTTTATAATACCGTGATGTGGTATATAATAACCATGAATGAATCTTGGTGGTTTCTTAAACGGTAATCGTTCCAAAAATCTACCCTCCGAATTTTTATTGTCGTTTCTTTGAATAATGATTCGTAAATCTGTTCTTCTGGTGTTAAATATGCTCTCAAGTAGATTTCAATTTCTGTAAGTGTCATCAAACAAACAGTTTTCCAGCAAAAACCAATCCGAATTTACTGTTTTTGGGCCACTATTTATACCACGTTTGGTTATTTTTAATTGTATCATCATCTAACATATTGAAAAAATGATCGGCACCTAGCAAATAGATCGATTTCTTCGGGAACATTAAATAATAGATCAGCTAGACGAATATTTTTAGATACTTCTGATCATCTAAATTAAATTTAATTTGCGGCAACTTTGAGGTGAACTTCGGTAAACTAAATGCTGCATTGATTCATTTAGCAAATTCAACTTAACTGCGATTTTAGTTTTACCTATGTCGACTTGAACCAGTCCAGCCACAGATCAATGTATTTGTGCCTTAGGTATCTTAAACACCGTCGAATAAATGCTCAATTTACAAAGGAAACTTGGGAAAAAATATCCAATAATATTCGGCAATATGATTTGAGATCATAGCGGTTCGGCTGACATGTATGGAATGATTTCTGCTGTAATATAAAATTCTGACACTCAATTGTTTAAAACTGCTGCATTCGCTAATTTATAACTTTCCTTTTGACAACAGCGGCGATTAGTTGTGGCTGACACGTGTTGCCGAACTGTAGTACCTTTACGAGTAATGTTTTATGTTCGCCGCGAGCATCGTTACTAGGAAATTGTAAAATATTTAATGGTTAGATAATCTTCCTATTTAGGCCCTTGAGCCCACCTCAAGAGCGAGTATCGTCGTCTAGTTATTTATCGCTCTCGATGGTAGAGTGAGTATAACGTATAAGGTTTGCTTTATAATCCCGGGTTCCATTTCCAGTGGTGACCAGAAAAAATAAGCCTTAAATTTCTTTCTCCTGTTAAGTCCCAATTAAAAATACATATATTGAAAAAAGTGGTACTGTGTCTGCGGTTGTGCATATATATTACGGAGAAAAAAATTCTAAGCACATCCTTAATACTGTTTTTTAAACCAAAACAAAAAATATTTATTTAAAAGCAGTAACCACGAGTCGCTGGATTTCGCTTCTTTTCAAATGCTTTGAGACCTCTTACAATTTCATCTGAAGTAACGAACAACTTACGAATGCTAACCACATTTGAAAATTGTACCGATTAATCCACAATTTGTTTCTTCCTGTTGTAACGATCGCATAATTTCCCTAGGGCTTCAAAGTAATTTGCTTCCGAAATCTTTAAATTTTTACTAAAGGGCAGGCTTTTCTCTTTGGCCGCTAGCAAACTGGAAGTTTTGAAACAAGACGATTATGTCCAATTATCTAAACGATTTGCAGTCAATTAGGCGTCTGTGAGGACTTTGACATTTTATGTAATTCTATATAAAAAACCCAACAACGCTAAATTTCAGAGGTTAGTTCCAAAGCTGATTGATATTATGATAGAATGATTTGCCCTTACGACATCTCAAAGCTTTTTATCTGGCGAAAACTTTACATCCGACTGGTAAAATTGATACTAACTTTTTAGCTCTCGACAAATTGATGTGGAAATAATAATGTATCAATTCGTTATTCATAGGATGTACCAAAGGAAAAACGAAATGATAAATCAGAGTCGTGGCGATTGTTGATCTACTCGTCAGTTATAATAATTCAAACTTGCTGAATAAAACAATTGCGACACTGCTTGCAACCCAGATTTTCTTGTAGACTGTTAGGCTTCCTTGTTCGGCAAGGTTAAATGACCGCCGAAAGTGTCTTGCATAGAGCTCTATACGGCTGTCCACACGTCTCCACCACCATTTTACTAACCTTACGTAGGAATTTTAGTAAAGCTCTACACCCCGTTAAATCTTAGCTTTAAATCATCAGCATCCCATATCTCAACTTATTTATTTACCCGGTTCTTTGTTGTAAATGCGCAGTATGACATGCTGATCTATAGGTTATATTAAGGCAGTAGTGGTGATACTACAGCATTTCTATTAATCCGTTGTCGCTTTGCAATTCCCTCCCTGAATAGATATTTGTTCATCCAACATTTCTTATATGACTTGTAAAATACAGATAATGATACACTTTTAAATAGGCTGGGATTTCCCTAAAGCCATCATTCTTAGTTTATTGGAACTATCCATGTTTGGACATGACATGACGGTTAGGCGTTCGAATGTTGCTATTATTATGCTTGTTGTTTTTTTTTCCTACAGTGCTTCCTTTCCTTTATCTGTTTATCAAATATTATAATTTCCGTAGAAGGGTTTGTAACGTAATCAATAAAATTATAAAAATCGTAAGGTGCCGGCTTAATATTGTTCCTGAAACTAAAAAAAAAAACAAAATAAATGTGAAATTACATTTTACATAATTTTAAATATTAAAGAGTTTTAAGGGCATATCATTATTTATTATTATTAAAACTATTTACAAACTTTATATTTTCAATAGAAAAATTTCAATTTTAAGAAAATGTATCGAATGAAATTTCATCCGCCGCGGCGAAACCCAGCGGCAAAAAAAATCTTCATCCATCGCTAGCTTATATTTTTGCACAAACTATGATTTCCTATCACTACATAACCAAAAAAAAAATTTGTATTTAAATTTGACGCACGCCGCCGACTCTTGGTGTGATAGGTCCTTTAAGGAAAAATTCGCAAATATTTCGTTATGGCCCCATGAAATACATACCTCCCAACTTTTGTATTTGAATGCGGAGTTATTTCATTATAAAAATAATTCATCTTTTAAAATGAAATACTATAGCTCCCAAATAAATCAAATAATTCTCAGTTTGCTGAAATTTAGTTCATTGTAAATTTGAAAATATTTTGAATATAATATTAAACCAGCCAAAAAATAAATTGAAACGTTTGTGGCACAACTATCAGTAGAGGCGATGTGAAGCGATACAATTTCTTTGACCTGTGTCTGAAAGGTTGACGAAGCAGGTACTCATTTAAGTGAAATTCACAATCCGCTCCAATATATTCGTCGATTTTATTACAACATAATGAATTAAGCCAATCACTTTTAACATTTATAAACATTTATAGAAAAACGGTCAGCAGAGGAGATACGAGCGATTCTATTCCTTTGCATTGTGTCTTCAAGGTTGACAAAGCATATAAAAATTTAACCAAAGTCATCGATTATATTCTAACACAATGAATTAAGCGAACCAAAAACAACTTTAAACATTTGAGGAGTTCTTGATTTTATTAAATTTTAGAATTTTTACAAATCGGCATCCTATCCTCTAAGGTATAAAACTTAAAGTAACATTTGAAAAATGTATTATTTAAAATTACTACATTTTCTTGATTTTTTTTCTAAATTTTTCTAAATGTCCATGGGAGCTTTTTTGATTATGACCCACATATCAAAAAAGCATTGAAGACCTTGAGACATTAATTTCTTTTCAGAAAAGAAATAAAGGCCGCCGACAGTAATTCTACGAAGATTAATTCACTGCACCAGTGAACAAGAAATAAATAACTCCCAACAAAAGGTTTTTAGGACTTATTTGGGACATAACGCAAATTTTTCCCTAAAGTATGTAAAAATTGTTGGCAGTTTGTATTTTTTTTTTTTTTGTAAATTATCTATATTCTCGATGAGAGCTTTCTGATGTTAGTCATTAAAAAATTTCTAATTTTTCAGAGAACTTGTTACAAAACAAAAGAAAAAAATATTCGGGCATCCCTAATTCACCACTACCAAATACATAACCCACTGCCATTACCCTTTAAGTGTCCGATACAATGTTTAGTCTAGACTAAGATTATTTTTGGAATAAGATAAGTTTATTCCTAATAAAGTTTTTTTTTAATTCCAGTAATATTACAACTTCGTTGATCTTGACCTTTTTATTACCAAATACTAAAAGAGGTTTGCGAATACATAATCAAGCATAATTTCTTTTTATAGAAAAGGTTTATTTTTGGTTGGTCGAATATACAGCCAGTTACAAGACAGTTTCTTACCATTCGACAGACGTTAAAACGGTTGTGCGTAAAATCGTTCGTTGGGTTGACCACCGACCGTGTCCACTAATACGTCATAAGTACGGTTCGAAAGGTCTCGTACAGATACCGTGTCCATCGATATCGGCGGTGTGCGTCGATATCGGCCTTTAAGGTAAGCCAGAGATTTTATTTTTGGTTGTTAATATGTGTTAAGCATATGGCCTATGCAAGAAATACATATTTAGCTTGTGGGGATTAAAAAAGTAAATTTGTATGTACATCTTAATATAAAAATTCCAATTCGACCTTTTTATTGTAAATATTCAAACTTATTAACATAGGTACAACGTGAATTTCCAAATACCTAAACATACACAAAAATTTGCGGCATGAAGATAGCATACATATAGCACTTGTAAACGTAAAAATATTCCACCCAAGATATCATTTTTCATTTTATCAATAACAAATTTATTTTATTATTCCATGTTTGTACTTAAAAAAAGAAAACCATAAAAAATTAACAATTTTCCAATAAAAATACTTAATTTGTATGACTGTATAGTACAATACATACATAAATATGCAGTTGTAGAGTTTACTACGTACATATACATATACTCGTAACAAATACATGCTATTGTACACGATTTTCCCAATTTTCTTTTGTAAACGACAACATCAACAATTTTATTAATTAAAAAAAATAAAAATTCTACTTGACATAATTAATTTTCTTTTTTGCTTTCTATCAAAATGATGAAAATGAATTTTTGGTTTGTTTGGTAAATTAGAAAAATTAAGTTGTTTTTTCCATTTTCTCACAATGACGTAAATATAGAGATAATCAGATAATAACCCTGCTTAACGTGACGGTCACGGTATATACACACGAAGCTAGAACGAGTAAAAAAAGAAAAACAAAAAAATTTAATCGGATTGGTTTCGTAGGCATTGGTTTCGTGTTAATTTTTTGTTTTTATTTCGTTTCGGATATTTTAATGTTTTGTTATTCCTCGTGGTTGTGCTTTAAATGTTCAGCATGGAAATTTAAATAAACTTTAAGTAATTTTTGAAATGCTTCAATGTAACAAGGTATTCACAATGAAAAACTTTTTACTTTTGACTTTAATGATTTATATGAATTTCCAACATAACGAACAAAAATGTCTGTACATTATGTTGAAAATTCATATAAACCAATTGTAAAAAGTTTTTCCATTGTAAATGCTCTGTAACTTTGAGAAATTCTAAGATTTACAATACAACTAAACTGCCGTGCTAAGAAAAAAAGTCATATTTGCCTTTTTGTAGTTTTGAGTAATTTCAATTTTTCTGTTTTTGTTGCCCATGTCTTTCTAAGATACGACTACTAAATAACGGGATTTTTTGACATTTAATAAAGGAGATTTGACATTTTAAAAGAGACCCTAACCCATTTTTTGACTTTTGGCGCTTGTGACTTTTTTTCTTAGCACGGCAGTAAACTTACTAATATATTTCAAATACTTAGGGTATATCAAGCCAATTTTAGTCAGAATATCTAGCAGGTTTTGATTTATGAAAATGTCGGTTATCTTAATTTAACTGACGTTAAAATAATAGATTAAACTGAATCGTAGCCTTAAAAATGCTAGGTTAAAATTGACGGTTAAATGTTTAAAAATCACCGCTGTTGAACTTCAACATGCTTTCCATTTTTTGTTCTAAAATATAAATAGGCACCCCAGCAGATGGCCCGGCTAATTTGGTTTGGTACTTGAATCAATTACCCGTTCGTTTGGTTCCTGATTTCAACATGCCTTAAATTATAACTGAGTAAAGAGAAACTCGTTTATAGTTTGTAGCCTTCTTATTGTACCATAATATAAACAGCAACAAGCAGCAAAAACATTAAGTTAAGGTTTCATAAAGATTACAATGTATAGCAACCTCAACAATGGGCGAAGAGGTTCGAAACAGGTCAGATTTTTAATTTTTTTATTAGGTATATTGGAAATTGGTAATGTAATGTTCTTGGTTCGATTATTAAATGAACAAGCAAAGGAATTTGTAACTATTTTTTTTAGTATGATGGTGTAGAAAGGCCCAGTTTTAGCGACGGTATTTGCACAATTGTTACAATTATACTCCCAACCCTTTTATTGCTAAAGAAAGTGTGAAAATAGATCCGAGTAAAACAAATATATCACCCACATTTTTATTAAGTTACTTAACTTTAAAAGACTTGCATCCATATGATCCGTAAAACCGCATATCAAATAATTCGAGTATAAAACCCGTGTTAAATCAAATACCTTATAAAAAAGCCAGTGTAGAAATATAATAATTTGGTGTACTATATAACGAGCTAACCTCTGAGTCATTCTCAAAATTTTGACACATGCAGTCTTATCCGTGGAACGTGTTGGCTGAAGAAACAATCTGAATTTCAATCCGTGAAATATAGAAGGGCCACCGCAATTGTGCATGTGTGATCATTATGCTTTTGAAAGGTGCGTTGTCATGATGATAAAGGACTTTTTCGTCGCCAAGTGGGGTCGTTTTTGGTTAAATTCATCATTTAATTGCTCAAGTAGATGTGCGTAATGGACTCAGTTAATTGTTGACCATTTTTGCAGATAGCCATCTCTCTATGAGAGTCGCTTTGGGCGCCTTCGGGGGAGCAGCACTACATTCAAACCACAGTTTATACATGTTTGATCAACGGTTACAAAACGACGATAAACATCTTCTGGATTACTCAGAAACCTCCCTAAATAAAGCTGGGAAATCTCCATTTACTTGAATTTTTGTTCCAGTGTTTCAGCTACTTCGCGCACCCTTATTTGTAGGTCCACCAGTACCGCTTTATGAAGTTTTTGAACGATTTATGAAGTGTTTCCTGTTTTTGGACGACCACTCCTGGCCCCATCATTTGTGCTTGTTCTGAGACCGATTGAGCTCGTCTATTAACGGGTGGGATACAATATACTTCTGATCCTGCGATATTTTTAATCATTCGCAATTTCAGAAATTTCATTTTATGTAAATGTTCGATTTATTTAATATAATTTAGTTTATTCTCAACTGATCGTAAGCGTTTGCTTCACTAATCGTTTTATTAATTTAGTTAAATTAATGAAATCTACTACCGATAGAATCTTCTTCCTCTTTTCTTTTAAACTTCCCCTTAATATTTAATTGATTAGAAACAAAGTATTCATCTGGTTTTTCCTGAAATTCCATCCGATGTTGCCATATAACTAATTGGACCTGCCTCTTATTTCCGATTGTCCCTTAAATCCAATTGTACAAATTTCTCAGATTTGTATGGAAGTTTATCCATGTAGAAGCAGAAATGTTTATGTTAGCTTTGGCTAATGAATAAATTAAAATCTTTTTTAACTTTCATCAGATAGCCATAAAACCGGTAGATTACGAAAAAAAATTGGGGAATGTTTGTGTTTTAATCCTGTGACCTAGAATTTGATTTTTTCAGCTAGTGCGGATCAAGAGGTATTCTCATTTAAAAAATTAGTTTAAGCGATGTTGTGGTATAATTAAGCAACTCAACCACATGATTAGACAAAGTATGAAAGTATGCTATGGTAATATTTTCTACGACTGTTTTGAAAAACCTTGAATTTGATTTTCCAGCTAGTGCGACCACGAAAACCACTCTGTCAAACAACCTAGTTGGTTCAGCTTTGCTCTCTGACGCTCTGATCCTGCGATATTTTTAGTCATGCACTATAAAGTATGGTGTTCAACTAAATTATTGGTCCACGTTCGATGTCCGACAAAATAATACCGTACACCAACTAATGTCCAAAAGTTTGCGATACGGACCGAATACCGTGTTCCTGTTGATGTACCTTCATTCTAACCGTATTGTAATCTTGCAAAATTATTTCAATTTCCTTATGCGGTCGGTGATATTAAATTATAGGCATCAACTAAAGCAGCTTGTCTGTGCTGCCATTTGTGTGAGTCATTTGCAATTACTTCCACATGTCAAAGTTAAAAACAAAATTAAATATGACGGGATAATTTTACAAATAGTAGGATAATTTTGAAATCGGATTCAGGGTATCCCACAACCTAAGGGCTGCCTCTATGGTCTCTGAATTCAAATACATTGTAAATTAAAATGCAAAATTTGGCGTGTAACGAGTAAAAAACGACTTGTACCATTGAAATTTAAGAAATGTATGTGTTATAGAAGTTAGAACCCAATGTGGCAACCTCCAGCATTTTGAATACAGCACGCGCTGCTCTTCGCTATTATGTCTAAGGAAGCAACCATACCAGTCAGGTATTTTGTTGGAAATGATTAAATTACTAAGTTGTCAAATTTATAATTATGGTTTTGATTTCTAGATGAAAACTAGTCGGCAGATTTTTAAAATTAACAATGTATTTGAATTCAGAGAGCGTAGAGGGCAATCTTGTATCTTATATATAAATTATCTTAAATATTGTTTTATTTAAACTAAGGTAGAAAAGAGTGCTTCTGGATGAAGCGTTGTAGTAATACGACAAGCTACGAACAGTCAGTTTGTGGTAAAAAGTGTTTATCGTCTGCCTACGCTGTTTTACACAAAGTACTCGTTTCTGCCTTACTTTAATCAAAAAAATCGTTTTAGATAGTTTAAGCCTTATAGGATTACTTCGTAACCTAACATTCAGCTAAGTGTAGCTGGTTTAAAAGTAGTTCCATTTCCATTATGTTTTACCTATATATAATGTGTAGATACTAATTTCTATACATACTTGGTTGTGTAGATACTAATTTCTATACATACTTGGTTTCAAATTATTTTAAAAATACCATTGTCTAACCCGTTATCCTCTATAAAAACGGTCAGAATGCCGAACATATTAGACAGTTATACTTCAGGACAATTGTCTTCAGCACAACAAAAATCATCTTGTTAGTAATTTGTTCAGGAAGGAGGGATGCCTATTTGTGAATTCGATTCGAACGTGTTCGAATCTCCGAAGTATTGAATTCTTATTTGAATTGAATCAGATTCGCGAGTTTCTTATTTCAAAGAGTCGAATACTTTCGAATCGAATTCCCAATTAGTGTCTCCATATAAAGGAAAATTTTCATTTTATAAAGTGCCAAACGAAACGTTGCACCAAAAGTGATAATTATGCCCTGACTGTATGCATGTCAATACAGAAAGAGACCAGTAAATAGTTTTAATTACGTTTCTCTCCTCGATGCACATTGGAATCAATTAACGGAAACAAAGAAGCTTCCTGTATTTTTACGTGTAGTAAACCAAAGTTTATGAATTAACGAAACAATAAAAAAACAAGAAGCCAACCAAACTCTGTGTGTATACTTTTCATTCTCGCATATTTCTTAATTTCTTCACTGATGAATTCCATTTTTAGATCCTTGTGAAGGTTATCGTTCCTTATGTACCATAGTGCGTTAACCATATTATGCAAGACTTTATTTTGAAAAGTTTGAATTATTTTTACGTTAGTTTTCTTGGTACAGCCCCATAGTTGTATACCATACTTCCAAACAGGTTTAAATATAAGAACAGTTTATTATGTAATGTTAGCTCAGAGTTTCTTACTATGAGCCAATTTTTCTATTTTTTTTTTTTTTTTTTTTTGACATGCTCTTTTCACTTGTGTTTAGCATCAAGGGTCATTCCTAAGTATTTTGCCGTGTTTGCATGTGGAATTGGTTTCGAATTCAGTCTCAACAGGTAACCAACTAACAATTTTATTGGTATAGTTTACATGTACAGATTTAGTTTCGTTGAATTGATTCGCAATTTCTTCGTCCAATTAATCCTCTATATTGTCTTCAATTGCCAAGATTGCAGTATCATCCGCAAATGTTGCAATACTTGTTCCTTTTGTACTTGGTACGTCACGCGTATATAGTATGTAGAGTTGACCAGAACACTTCCTTGTGAAACTCCAGCCGATATTTTCTTTAGTTCGGAAAGTGTCGTTCAGCTTGATATGACTTTAAAATCAAGTAAAACTACTTCAGCAGATCTCTGTCTAGTTTATATTCCAGGCATCGGTGCCATACTTCGTCGAAGGCTTGAGATACGTCCAAGAAGACACTTGAGCTTATTTCTTTATTTTCCAGAGCATCTTCAACTAAATCTATGATTTTGTGCACTTGATCTATGGTAGAATATCTCTCTATAAACCCAAATTGGTGAGGAGGAGTGAGTTTTCTTACTTCAATTACTACTGATTTTAACCTCTTGAGTAGTAGCCTTTCAAATAATTTTGAAATTGTAGGAAGTAGGGAAATCGGCCTGTGTGATGTTTTCTTGTTTGGCGGCTTGTTAGGTTTTAGAATCATTATCACCTTTCGCAATCATTTCTCTGGTAGTGCTTTAATTATAAGTCCAGTGATTAGGTCATAACCAGGGGATTTTTTTGTGCTACAGGTCTTATGTTTTGGTTATCCAATTTATTTACTGAAATTATATTTTCTTCAGCTGTTTGCTTCTAGCCAAAGTTCCATCTTCATTCTTGATAGGAGTTATTTGTAGTTTAGGCCTTTTAAGACCTTTAGTTGCTTTCCAAAGGGAATAATTAGCGTGCTTGTTGCCAGAAGGGTCAGCTAGGTATTCGCTAAGCATTTTCAATTTGTTGCTTAAATAATTAAGTCGTGCTTTGCTTTGTGGCGCTCGATTCTTCAGCCAGATTTTTCACGCTTTCCGTTTTTCTCTAACCAAATCTCTCACTTTTACTGGATAGTTGATGTGATTTTCCGTTTGGTTACGAGTAGGAGGAATACTCTGCCACGCTACTTGTAGTATACTGTATTTCAGCAGCTCTAATTGAACATAAAGTTGTGTCGGAGTTTTAATTGGTACTTGTAATTCAGTATTGTCTTCGACTAGGTTCTGGAAGAGGTCCGAGTTTGTTTTATTATTTCTTAACCTAGGCAACTTTTCTTTTTTGATAATTGGTATCACTGAGTATCATAATGACAAGCGTGTGATAAAATAAATCTATCAAATCTGGTATCTTATTTGTATCCGCTAGCCAATGTGTTGGTTTACCTCCAGACAGGAACTCGCAGTTTAAAGCTCGACCAGCTGCAAATAGCTAATTACCCTTATGAGTAGTTAGTCTTGAACGTCAATATGTATTTTTAGTATTAAAATCGTCTCCGATTATGAAGTTAAATCCGAGCGATTTGAGTCACGTAACATAATTTTGTTTATTCAGATTATACCGCGGAGGGAAATATATTGAAGATATGTTCATTGTCTTTTGATTAATTAATCGAACATTAATGGTGGCTACTTGCATAATTTCTTTTTCAATTTTTACTCCTTTGTAATGTTTAATGTTTTCCTTCACAAATATGGTTGAGCCTCCTCTCGCTTTTCCTGCTGGGTGGATGGCGTGGTAGCACTGGTATCCTTGAATTCTAACGAATGAATCTTTTGTCAGATGAGATTTTGAAATTAGGCATATACACATATGTAGGTATCTATCTTTTCTAAATTTAGAAAAATTTCGAGCTCTGGAATTTGTTGCAACAGCCTATTTGCATTCCAATTGGCGATTATGAATGTGTTATTCATCTTCATAGATTAGTACATCATGGAAGTGATTTCATTCACTGTTTCTTGCTTATTTAACCGCTTATTTATAGCGTCCAGGCTTCTTTCTTGTTTTAGTAGCCTTAAGTTTAAGCCTTTTATATTATTTAGAATTTTTTAAGAATTAGCCTTTGGCCGTTTTCCTTGTTAATTACTGTTTTCCGCTGTTGTACAATCTGTGAGTATGTTTTTCGGCGTACTATTGCACTTGTTTGTGGTACTTCTACCGCAGGGTTTTTGGAAATCGTCTTGTTACTGGACACTGCACGGTTTAGCGGGCCCTGGCGTTTTTTGTTTCTCAAATTTTTCAGTTCGCTGGCTACTTCACATTCTCTATAGTTAGCTGGATGCTCTCCGTTACAGTTTATGCATTTTTGAGGCGTATTTTTTGTCAAATTACAAGCTTGGGCGGGATATTTCCCCGAACATTTCACACATCTAGGCTCTCGTGGCATTTTTCTTACATTGGGGTATCAAACCAGTGAATTTTCATAACGCTTCTATTCTAATTTCTAACTCTCATGTTAAGGACTGCCTTAATATTGAACATTTTTTCCACTTTTTTTTTGCTATTAAAATAAGCCATAAACAATGGAAGCCCCCTTTTATTAATTTTGGTCCCTTGGTCAGTTACGGGTTTTTCTTTTTTTTAGGATATTACCCTCTAAACCCTGGTGTTTAAGGTCTTCGATTATATTCTACTTTGTACAGGTTGAGTGAAGACCTCTAGCCATCACTTTGACTGGGCGATCATTTTTGTCCTCGTATGTGTACCATTCCTTTCATTCATCTGTCAGCTTTGCAGCCAAGGCTCTATAAGATTCAATATCTGTTGTATTGATTTTTTATTGGATAGTAGCATATTCAGTTACACCAATAATGTTGATTGGTGGTGGTGCCTTTTGCTTAATTTTGGAAGGTTGGTTTTCCTGTTCGGGTATATTTTGCTGATTTTGATTTAATACACCTGTTTTTGAAGTTTCGTTCTGAATTTTGGTCAATCTGAATTCTCTTTTTATTTTGTACATCGCCATCCAATATTGCACAAAAAACAGGGGAAATATGGGGGTGGTTCATCTAACTTTTGCAATTTAGTTTGGCTCTAAATTCAAAGACGAATGAATATTTTCCAAAGCGGTTTGTTTTAAGTAACGAACACAATTTCATTCAAATGAATTCCACAGCTGGCTTTACAATACCCCATTCTGTCAACCCAATCTTTCAGAACATTTTCGATTGTACGGGCTCTTATCTTATCAATGGCAACTTCGATTTGATCTTTCAAGTTTTGGACAGTCTCTAGATGGTTAGTGTAACACTTATCCTAAACGGCTTCCTACAAAAAAAGACTAACGGGGTCATTTATACTAAATTTTCCACGTAAATTTCTTACAGTTTGGATAGAAGACTCACTATTTTGAAAGTAAGTTTTCAATATTTCCCAATTTTATTCAAGCGTAAAGCCACGCTCGAAATAACCGGTAGTTGAAATTGCAAACGCTAGATGGACCATCGGTTATGTGTTTTGAGTGTACATAAGTAGTGCCTCAATTGTTAACCGTTTTCCATAATGTCTCTGTATACCCCATATTTTAGTGTTTCCAAAGTCAGGGTAACGAATGACCCTAGCTGATGGAATTGTTGGACTACCGCACTTTTTTCTCCGCTTGGATTAAAGGTTGCTAAATATTATACGTATGGTTTTGTATCCTATTATCTAAAAACTTCCGCGTTTGCCCAACATAAAGGAGTCTGCACTTATTCGTTTTGAGTGCCGACTCACTTATGTTGGACAAACGCGGTAGTTTTTAGATAAGAGGATACAAAATCATAGGTATGATATGAAGAAACTTTTCATACAAGCGGAGAATAAAACTGCGGTAGTTGCACCAGTCCTTCTTGTGACCTTCCCTCACGCCCCACCATACCGTCGTTCTTTCCCCTTTCCCCTATTTGTATATGTCTGTGTGTACAATTAGCCTTATTTTGTTTCGAAGGTTTGCCTGATAATTGATTTTGATTTTGTCTTTTGAAGAAAGCAAATACGAAAAATAATTTTTTTTCTACCGTTACTAAAAATTTAATGGAGTCCATTTTTAATTGTGGTTAGGAAAAATTTTAGCTAATATAATTTTAGCAAAACTTTTGTGAATTAAATTGAATGTTTTTATTTTAAAAAATAAATTTTTCTTTGTAAAAAATTTGCTTATTTAATAATAGTAGATTTTTCTACATGTAAAGAAAGGTGATAATTTTCCAGCGAGTGTAATTGTTTAATTCACGAGCGAGCACGGAGTGGATTAACAATTTTACGAGCATGGTAAATCACTTTTCTTACCCGCTGTCTACACTATGCAAATCCATTGATATTTTCTATCATGATATACATTTTATCAATGTATGTGTTGAATGTATTTGACATTTATACGCATTTCGACACTATTAGCAAATTATCAGGAGGCTATTTCACGTAAGTTTGTTAGTAAATTATTATGAAATGTCATAAAAAGTTACTTTGTTTTGCCATTTGAAATTGTTCTCTCAAGTGAAAAAAATGTCTTTAATTACCGAAAGTACAGTGCGATTAATCGACTTGTATCGCAAAAATGAAATTTTATGGAAGATAACCCATAAAAATTACAAATGGGTTGACATAAAAAGTTCTGTTGACAAAAAATAGCGGACGAAATGACCGTAAATGTTGAAAACGTTAGGAAAAAATAGGGGGAATCTTCGAAATGTACAAAATAAAAAATAACCGAGTGAAAAAAATCTGGAAGCGCTGTTTGTTGACGATAAAAAAACTCTGCTTTTAAGCGCGTTTTTTTATTCGCTCCGGATAGCTGCTATCGAGAGCCGTCATTTTTCTACGCCTAAATTTAAATTTGACGCGCTATTTATTGGTAAACTAAACTTATTTAACATCAAACTATCATTTTTAATTCAATTGTTTAGCGAAAACTTGATATAAAAAATATTTGGCTCTACCTATTTATACGGAGCGCTATCCGGAGCCACTTTTCATATGACGGCTCTCGATAGCAGCTATCCGGAGCGAATAAAAAAACGCCGTATTTGTACGACGAAATGAAGTTGTTGGACGAGGATGGTTCTCCTTATTGTACAATTTTCTGAAAAATTTTCTTGGACAAAGTATTTTTAACCTAACCACAACTGGCAAGTGTTAAAAAACAAGTAATTTTTTCATAGCATTGAAACATTTTTGTTTCACATTTGAAGAAATTATTATGATAGTGAAATGCCCAGTTATGATATTTTTTGGACAAATATTTGTCAATACATTGAAAAAAAAAACATATGCAAACATAAAATTACTGCAGACGGCGGGTTACGTTGGACATGCAGTAAACGAAAAAATATTTTTCATATTTGCTTTCTTCAATCAAAATGAATTGTCTTTGTGAATGACTTTTATTATAGAAGATTTTGCACTGAGGCAAAACCTACATTAATGTACTACAAGTCTGATTGTCACCAATATTAAAAATTTATTTTGCCCTTATACATGAAAGTATTGGTGATCGACAGATTATATAAATGAGTGAGAAAAACATACAAATTGTAGATAAAACAAAACAAACGAATTGTGGAGGGAAAATTGGGTATGTTAATAATGAAAAAAACTAATTGGGATTGGTTAGTTGAGAGTATTTTTATTCTATTTTCGCAACAACACTTTCAAGTATAAGGTATTAAATATAAGAGGGTATCTGTGTGCTCAAAATCTTCTATAATAAAAGTCATGAAAATTCCATACATATGAAATAAAAAAAATCAGGTTCTATGTGTATTGGTGTATGTGTTAGTTAACTAAGTATAAAGGTGTTGGTGTAGAAACAAGAAAAAAAAATTCAAATTTACGTTGAATTGTTAGTGTAACTAATACAGCCAAATCTAGTGGAATCAATAAATGTATTTGTCTGTAAAAGAGAGTTTCATGACTTTTATTATAGAAGATTTTGGTGTGCTTCATCACTGAATCAGGCTTGAAGTATTACATTAGTGTTGGTTTTGTTTTTGACCATAATTATGGTGATCCACTAATTAAACACACATTTTATGTGTCAAATTTTGACTGACTTCGGTTCGTGTTTCTTTCACACAACCATCGATTTTATATTTTTATCTAATTTTATTTTGACAGACAAACTTTTCTTCGCAATGTAATTCGGGTTAAACGAAAAAAAAAAATTGTCGAACTTGGTTCAACAAAAATACCCCACTCCAAATTAGTTTGTGGGTAAAGCGGTAAGAAACGAGGGGAATACCGTAAAGAAACGACTTACTAGTGTAACTCAGTCATGTTATTGCGAGACCGGCGGTTTCTCAACAACACGATTAGACACGAGTTTTGTTGGCTTCTATACAAAAACAAGTAAAAATAAAAAAAAACGATAATTTTAAACAAAAATGTTTCATTCTCTTTTTCTTTCTTGATTTATCGGAATTGTATTATGTCACGAATACCTGCCTCGAAAGATCGAGCTAACCTGCGTTGACATGTTCTACCATCACTATTTTCGATGTTCGATCGTACATTGCATCTCTTTTTTTTTTAAATAAAATCGTACACGCTTTATCTATTGCGATCTCCGTCTATTAGTATAAATTTCTATACTATCCAATCCCATCGTAATCGGTAAAGTACCGAAAAAATGGTGGTGATAAAGGGGAGAAGAAATAGCACGATGAATCGAACAAGTCGAGAGCATAATACAAAAAAAGGTAATTAAATAAGCGAAATAGCTTACAATTTTATTCTTGAAAAAGAGATACAATGTGTAGAACATGTTACTCTTGGTATTTATTGAATCATGAGAATGTCCTATGTTTTCCTTCATGTGCAACAAAGATAGGAACACTATTAAAACTATATATGTATGTTGGTTTCTTTCTGTATTGCCATGCATACAGTTAGTACACAGGAAATTATCTATTTTGGTGGTTCGAATCAATGCCATTTTAATACATATATGAAAAGGAATATTATTTTATTCTTTTTCCATATTATTATAACTTCTCATCTATTTTCACCCGGGGAAATTATTGTTTCGAAGCTTTGTTTAAGAAAATCATGGTGTTTTCCAAGAGTACTAGAAATACTGAAAATTCACTTAATAAATCGCTCATTTGCTTCAACAGTGACACAACTCAAAAATTACTATTGTTCAGGAAACAATTTTAAAATTATTGAATTGTAATACTTTTCGACAATAATTTTAAAATGACCTAGGGATATAATTTATAGATGTAATTGGAAATATGTTGATAGAAACATAGTATTATAATACCTTTAATAAAGCATGTGTAGGGAGGGCCCACAACCTGCGAAATGATAAACACTTCGTAGGTGCCAGTTAATTTTTAATGAATGTCGATTAGTTTATTTTCAGCTAGAAGCCGCACAACCAAGAAACAATTTCAGTGTTTCGTGAGAAAATAAAGTTCTGGTTATCTCACGACCTCTGAACTAATTTGGCCATCTGGATGCTACGATCTAACACCGCTAGCCTTTTTCAGACCCTAGACCTAGCCATTCCAATCAAAATATATAACAATCCAATTTTAAGAAACAAAGCGATCCTTTATGGTTGCAGAGTTAAATGTTTATTTTACTGACCACATAAAACACAGCCTTATAATAAAGTATGTACTTTTTATACAAAGTGAAAAAGTTTTTTTTTTTTTTTTTTGAAAAATTTTCCTATATCCACTAAACACATTTTCGTTATACTCGTGTTTATTTTATTTTCTTTTTTCGTTCAGTTCAGTTCATTTTTTAATTATTTTAAATTTAATTTTTTTTATAATTTCGGTTTTCTTTTTAGTTTTGTTAATTTTTTTTATTTTATTTTTTTTTTTTTTTGGTTCATTGTAATTATTCGGAATCCTGTTTTTTTATTGTTTTATGTGTAAAAAAATTCTTGGAATTACAAAATACGTAAATTACGTTTACAATTACAACACAAGGAAGCAAATTTAACAGTAGAAGTGTGTGCGCGCGTGTTTTTCTATAATTTAATTTGGTTCTTTAAAATCTATTTCAAGTTTTTTTTTTGTGTAAGTGTCAGATCTTTATAAAAAAAAATCGGTAAAAGACTCACACTTTGCTTAACTAAAGTTCGTTTTTTACAATACCAAAATATGACATGTGATATAAGCCTTTTACTAATAGAATTCGATAAAAAGAAAGAGCAAATTAAATAATAAAAAATTACGTGTGATATTTATTGATTTTATTTATTTACTTAGAAAAAAAACGTATAAATTAAAATAGTTTATATTTTGTTATAATTTATCAAATTATTTTAAGAACAAAAAGAGAGTATGAAAAATTTAATTTTAAAAATAAATTTATGAAAATAAAAATTTATTTTTATCATAAGAAAAATATTTATTTTTATAGGTAAGTTTTTTTTTTTTTTAATAGCGATTGTTGCTCAGTTGTTTCAATTTTAATAATTTTTTTTTACGATTTTTGTCAGAAAATTTTAAATCGGTTTGTTGTTTTAATTTTATTTTTGTTACATGCGTATCGTGTGTGGTGGTGTGTACGAGGTGCAAAATAAATAACAATTGTTATGCAAAAGCAAACTAAATTTTAATTTTCTTTTTTGTTGCTGTTTAGAAAATTCCGGATTTTCATTGATGGTTTAGTAATTTAGTTTTTCATTATATGAATGTGTACAGTAGTATTGTGTGTATTAATAGGAAATCGATATAATTATAAACCAATAAAGCAAATTAAGTTGGATTATCGTGTTATTATTGGTTGGAAAAATTCGTGTACAGTGAACAAATAAATTTTGTATACCAAGAATGTGGACATGTGTTGAGTCTTATAAGAATAAGGCAGATTCATTTAGAACACAAATGAACCATGCTGTTGATCTTTTTTTATTTCCAATTGGATTTGAGCATAAGTTGAGATCGATGCTTACTGTTTAGTAATACAAAGTAAGAATTTGACAGTGTTTAATTGAATTGAATAAAACAGGGCGTTTGGTTTGTTTGGTGATCTTGATAATTATAATTAAATGTACTTTTGATTAATTATTTATAAAACGATTTATTCATTACATACATTTTTATTACTTTGTGTTTTCAATTAACCTCATATTATTTACTATAAAACTGTATTAAATATTGATAATTATAAGTTCAGTGATGTGATTTCTTTTGTAATTTAGGCAAGAGATTTATCTTGTATTTAATCGAACTGATAAAAAATCCGTTTTACACCTAATTCTTAATATATTAAAGTTCGAAGCTAATAAAATTCAAATGAACGTTTTTACACAGCCAGTATGAATAGGTGAGATCTAAATACACTTGCATGCAAAAGTCTACATACACTTTCTTTAATAAAACTTCTCATAAATCCAAATAAAAAATTTTCTTAGTTTTTGTTTAATTTCAGTCTTGTTTACTTTCAAATATAAAGTCAGTTTTATGTAATGATTACAACCACCTAGTTTTTAAAATCAAAAAAGAAAATCTGGCCAAATTCCTTGTTGCATAAATCAACATATGCTTCAGTAAAACAAAACAATAAAATGAAATTTGTGAGATTTTCATAGAAAATAGTGGGAAGTTGGATTACCGTCATATTTGATAACCTTTTCCATCCGTTTAGGCATAGACATCAGCAACTTTTCGGCAACCACATGCCCTATTTTGCTCCATTCGGTTTGCAAGGCGCACTGTTATTCATTTTGCGATTTCATCGCCATAAAATCATAGAGTGAAAACGGATTGAGATTTTTAATAATCCCTTTGGTTTTTTAAAGAAGGCACTTTGCCCTTTGGTGTATATTTACAGGGTAATTGATAAGGTCTTGCCGAAAATGAAAAATAATACACATATTGTGTTTTCGCGACTTGTCACATTTTATATTTTTTGATACTAGATTATATAAAAAACTTTAAAATTTAATTCAGTTTTATTAAAAATACATTCTAAACTATTAAACTAATCTTTTAAAAATATATTTTCATTAGAAATCTTTGGAAGATTTCTGAATATTCTTTCCTGGAGGTTTTATGTCGAAGGTAAGGGATTCCAAACTTTATTGGGGCTTTTTATGTAATCGAGATAATATGCAAGCTCTAATATAAACTACATAAAATGAGTTCGATCGTGTAGTGGCGAAACCCCATAAATTCTTCTTCTAGTACAATTTTTGTACCTTGAAATTGCTTTTGGATTGCATTACATAAGGGACACGATTTCGCAGAACTTGATTCCATAACAGCTTTAAGGACTTTTCCATCAATCATTGGTCAAAATAAAACCAATGTATCAATTTTCTTATTTCTTCCACTGTTTGATTAATAACATTTTTCATTTCTCTTACAATTAAATTTCATAGGCATACAAAACTGAACCGAATTTGGTCGTCTGTTTCTCCAGATTTCTTGTCCAGTGGTTTGATTTTGATATTGCAACCATAAATATGTGTGAAGCTTCTGCCGATTATCCATCAAATCCCCATTTGCTGAATAATTTAAGCTCCACGTTTGTTAGGTGTGATCTTTAAGCGTTTCCAATTTTACCTCGGATGATGATTCTGTAACGGTTAAATCCTCTGGAACACACTCATCCTTAGTCACTATTATTTTATTATAGCTTCCGGTGTGTATTTAATTGGGTTATCTTGAGGTGAAAGAATACTGTCTTTTATTCTTTTTGGACTAGATAACGAAACTTCTTTGACAATAGTACCCTTTCAAATTTTATATTCTTTGTTGTATAGATGAACTAACGCGGAACTGAATGTAGTTTCAGAAATTTCATCAATTACATTACCTGTGTTGCTGAAGTCAAACAATCATCAACACTTTTCGATGGTCTTCCTTTTGCGTTTTGTGATAAATTTTTTAATGTTCAGGATGTGATTTTCTTAACAGCAGGTTGTGATTCACTTATGGTACAGATGTTTTTTTTAAATTAGTAATCGTTATTCTTTACCTCTTCTTTCTAGCACAGACCGAAAACTTTAATTTATCAAAAGAATCGCTTTTAGTCATAATTATTTAGATAATAGCCTTAGTTATTCGGACCATGATAATGTTGCAGCAGTTAACTGCTCAAAGTTTTTAATTTTTCACCAGAACATCCGTAGTTTACGCAACAATTTTGACATTTTTGTGGCATTTAAATTCTTTTGGTACCTTACCGGTTATGATTGTTTTATCTGAAATATGAATTTATGACTATGAAATAAATTTTTACTGCATTCTTTGGGCCGGGTGGTTTTGATATTTTTTATAATTGTCACTTGACTGTTCGTTTGAGTCAATCAATATAAATTGTGACTCTAAAGTCTTCGGATATCATTAAGTTATCTCTACAAATTAATGATGATAGTTTCGTTATTGGTGGCATACCGGGTGTTTTTTGTTTACCTGATACACTCAAATATCTCGGAAAATAAGCACTCTACGAATAAAATGATAAAGATCAAAATTTAATTATTGTAGGTGGGGCGGGGTAACTTTGAAACTAAAATATGAACCCCTATTTTTTATCGCAGATTCGGATTCTACGGCTAAAAATACTTAGGATTTGACTGAAACATTTTTTTCGATTCATGATAGGTGGCGCTGTAATTGACGATATTCGTCACTATGACGATAGGTTTACGATAATGAGAAGCCCTTTCCAGTAATTGAAAATTTAAGAAACACAAATTGTTTGACTAACTTCGAGTATTTTCAATGAAACCATGGTATTTTTATTACAGACGTATTGCAGAATCGTTTGCGTAGGTTCTCAGTAGGAGGAATCGCAAAAAATTTAATATCATCAATTACAATGCCATCTATCATGAATCGAAAAAAAATGTTCAGTTAAATCCTAAGTATTTTTAGTCGTAGAATCCGAATCTGCAATAAAAAATAGGGGTTCATATTTTAGTTTCAAAGTTACCTCGCCCCACCTACAAGGAGGAGGGGCGGGGCGTACTAATTTTAACACTAATGTATTTCCCCCATGGAATAATTAAATTTTGATCTTTACCATTTTTTTTCGTAGAGTGCATATTTTCCAAGATATTTCAGTGTATCAGGTTAAAAAAATCACCCGGTATATCGCCTTTGATCTGTTTCTGTAGCAAATTTTATTTATTAATTTTCATCTTATCTGTGTTATGAAAACTAAAAATTTAATTATTTTGAGTAATTTTAATGTTGACGTCTTAAGCTTGCCTAATAGCAGTAACGACTACATTTTTATGATGTCCTTCTTTGGTTTGCAGTCTCTGGTTGGTTCTCCTGTATGTGTTATTAACTCTAGTGTTACGTGTATAGATCATTGTTTTCCCATTGTTGATTACTGATCATAGTTTAATTATATTAGAAATCGTTCTGTCTTGCAATATCAAACCATCTCAAAATAAAGGTTCCTTAAATATTTTAATCTAACTAAATTTTATTGGTTGATTTCATTGTAAATTTTTTTAAATGTTCCTTAAGTGATCCGCCTACTTCCCTTAATAATTTCTTAAGTTGCTATGTTTTAACAATATCGCATCATCTTGTTTCATTTACACTGCTCGAAAATCTAATACCAAGCCAAAGAGAATACACATGTGATGTGTATTCTCTTTGACCAAGCTTAATACTTGATTTCTATTTGGTTAATCTAATCAATAGAAAAAGGAGAATTAGTATAAAATATAGCAAACATCCTAATAATGTTATACTCAAAGAATATTTTTTGAGGTTGTCGGATAAAATATAAGTTCTTGCGTTAAAATTGGGAAACTTAATTACTACAACCGTAAAATTGGTGTGTTCTGGCAATTATAATTATTTTTCAAGAATTGTTAATGATTTGAAGTTGAATTATTCTTTACCGTACGCTTGTAATTTAAGTGGTAATTAGGATTTTGTTGATTCGTTTTTTATTGCGCTAGTCGAGAGTTATGAAATTATGACCATTTTAAATAAACAGTTTAAAATCTCGTAAAAGCGCGAATCTGTTGGGTATTAGTTCCGATATGTTGAAATCTGTTTGTAAATTTGTTTCTCCGATTCTTACTGCTTTTGTTAATGACAGTTATTCCATTCCATAAAAAAGGTAATCGCTTACTCAAGGAAAACTTTCGTCCTGTTGCTTCGTCTGGTTGCGTTCCTTTTTCTAATTTATATAAATGATATTTTTAGCCTGGGGGCCTATGTGTAAAAATTATAGCGTTTGCTGACGATATGGCTTTAAGTTATTCAGGGTCATGTTTGGATAACGTCTCTAATGATATTAACCATGATTTGAAATTGTTAAGTGCTTGGTTTGATAATGCCGATCTTGTACGATTCTAAGTCAGAAAACTAAAATTATGTTTTTCAAGATATATGGGGACCCTCTTTGTTCGATTATATGCCAGAATTCATGTACCTACCATCACTATTCTACTGTAACTTCCTGAACCGTAATAATTATTCTTTCAGATACCTTGGTCAACCACCACCTGTATGTTGGCCTTAATTGAAAGTCGCATATTCAAAATTTAAAAACCAATTGGGTTCTATTCTAAGATTTTATCATGCTTGTTTTGGTTGGTTCTCGTTTGAATTATGGAATTTCCTGCTGGGGTGGTGCCTTTAATTGTAAGTTGAAGCCGTTGATCACGTTACAAAATGATATTATTCGTTCTATATTTTTTATATATCTTACTGATTCCTGTTGTCCTATTTATGTTGCTAACAAATAATTCCTCTCCGACACCTATTTGTGCTTTATTTTACTATCGAAGTGGTCAGAGGGTAGTGAGGTTCGTTTCTGCTTATGATTTTCAAAATAATCAACTTTAATATTGAAACTTTGAGGCGGTAGTCATTGGCCCGTATTTCACTAATTGCTTACCATTTCAAATCCGGTCACTGTTCATCCATCACTAATTTGTTTTTGAAGCTGGGGAAAGGTTGGTTATTTGAAAGGAATGATATTCAATTTCTGTTTGAGGTAGTCTTATAAGTTAATAATTTAATTATATATATATTTTTATATTTTGATTAGAAGTTGATTTTCGCTGTATGTAGACTTTTGTTTCATTGAATTTTAAGTTTTTTTATAATTTTGAGGAATACAAATTACAAAGTCAAACTATTTATGACTGATGTACTTCTATTTAAAAATATAAGTTTGTTTGACATTGAGAGTAAATCTAGAAGATATTGTTTAAGATTTTAAAATTTTGTCCATTATTGCATTTTAGCTTAAAGTTAAATTGAGTTTAGTATTTTGTTTTATGATCTTGAGACAGAGATGAAATTCTAAGTTCAGATTTTTGGATTTATCTAGATTTCGAAATATCATATAACTGGCGTTGAGTGTCGTGTGACATAAAAATTATGATCATTATTTAATATTTTCGAGATTATTCAAGGTTTTGCGAAGTTTGTGCTTGATATTTTTCAGATTATTCGAGATTCTTAGCGGTTTCTCGATTTTTCAAGATTATTATAAGATGCTAAGAGTTTTCTGGGAATATTAGAAATTTTTGAATATCGATTTGGGATATTCTCGAATTGTAAGTTTTTTAAATTATTTCGAGAATATTCGGGTTTCTGGATATTTCCCGAATTTACAAGAGTATTAGTTACGTATTGTTACAGACTTTATTTGTTTTTGACCTTTTCGAAATTTGCATAGCATTTAGCAAGTTTGGAGGATGTTGAATTACACAGATGACATTTTTTGGGGATATTTCAAACTGTCCAGGGTTGATTGGTACTGAGATTATTTCTAAGACTATTCGAGATTTGTGAGATTTTGATATTAATGTTCGGTACATTTCAAGAATTTATTAATTACTGAAAATTATTCAAAATTCCCAAAAGAAAATAATTCAGAAAGAACAAACAAATTACATGGCATCACGCTACACCATTCAAGATAATACAAATTCTAACTGAAACGAAAAAATAATATATCGACGTTGATGTTCTTCAAAATGGCCATCAAAGATGCAAATGTCGTTGTTAAAAAAACGACAAGGTACATGCACAATTGCTTCACTAACTTAAGTACTCGTAGATGTCGCGAATTAAGAAAAAATATTTCTGTCAGAAAACAAATAGCTATGACAAGGTACACGACCAAATCAAGTGTCATTTAAAAGCTACTGGTAATACCTTTCAAGGCATATAAATATTTTTTTCTGAAAGCGATGACCAAGTTGGTCTATTTTACAGAAGCGTATGAAGGACAATAGGGAAGTTTAGTAATTTTCTTTCAAACCAACTTAAATTTAATAACAATTTGGTAATTTTGTGCCTTTTGGAAACAAACGAAAATTTCAAAAATAAGAAATTTAAATTATTGAAAAAATTTTAAAAATGGTAATTTCTTTCTGTTTAATTTGAAATTATAAAATGAAAGTATTTGCTGGGTTTAAATAAAAAAAAAAAAGACGAGATTGGTGCATCCTTTTCAGAGAGTCGACAAATGGTTGCCTAAGCCAATATAAACAGCTGACTCGCGATCGAAACCGTTTGGGCGAGATTGTTTATATCATACAATATATGGCAGCGATGGCTTCTGAAATGCTTATTATTATTTTTATTACATATTATTATTCTACTCGCCACTAGATTGCTATTTACCTAAGGCTCAGGATCACTGCTTCACTGTAAAGATTTGTTTCATGTTCAAATCTAAAAATAGATGTGGTTAAAAAAATTATCATTTATATTTAGAAGTTATCAAAAAATCTAATTTTCCAAACATACTCGAAAGGTTTGGAGTTTTCTAATGACTCTAAAAGATTCCAGCATTTTATATTCGTTTTTAGTTTCAACAAATTTCAATTGTTCTTTCGTATTCTATCTAGGTGTGAATCTTTAAAAATATCATCATTGGTATGTTTGTTTTTAAAATTGCTGAGCTGTCTTTTGCTAATTCTTTGGTCTTGCAATAGGATTTATTTAGGGCTAAAGTTATCATCTAAGTTTGATTGGAACCTTCATTCAAATATGGTTAAGAAAAAAATTCTTACATGCTAGATGTAAAAACTAAGATTAAAATTAATCATAAGCTTTCTTATGTATGTTATATTTATTTACAATGTTGGAGTTCGCTAACGGATACTAAAATAATGGAAATCCAGACTCTACAAAATAAAGCTTTAAGGCCTGACACCCACAACAACTTTATATAATGTTGAACTCTTACTATTTTCAAAGTTGATCAAATACGTACTTATATGTGTTTTTAATATACAAAATCGAGAATTTTTTAGTTAGATCGTCTCACTTTCTGGTAAAGAACCGATCCGCCAAATTTCGTCTTTGATGCCGCAATGAACAGCTTGTTTTATAACGGCATATTGATTTACAATAAATTGCCCAGCGATATTAAAAAAAAATTAAGATTGGTTCCTTTAAAACATTTGTAAAGGTCATATTATGATGAATACTGCACGGAATAGAATCATGCTCACAATATTATTTTTTAATTTACAACTAACTGTCCATGTACTTTTTTGTTTGTTTCTTTCTTCGATCCTCAGATTATTTTACAACCCAAGTTGTTAAAGTAATAAATGGTTTAGTAAAGCAATAGGTTATTGATTTTGTTTTCATTGATTGCTGTGGTTGTTCAAAAAAAAAAAACGTATTTTGAACCTCAATTCGTCGAGGATATTGGAGGAGAATTCCACTATATACGAGTATAGAGAAATGATAGATTTTGGTTTGGTTGAATCAACAGTAATAAACCTACCAACATGTTTTTAGCTCTATCTACATTTGTTCTAATTTTTTGAAGTAGATATTTAGGAGCCTTTCCTTACTATTTTTTCTTTCGGCTTATTATTTTTAAATTTATTGCATCCCCTTCGGATAGAATACACTTAAGCCAACGTTTATCCAGTCTTCGAAACAGTTGTTAAAGTCGATTTCCGGAAAAGCCTTCAAACCTTCTTCGATTCGGCTTGTATCTCTTCAATTGAGTTAAAACGATGTCCTCGGAGCGGCGTGTGAGACGGCGCTTATTGTGATGCAAAAACCAAGAATTGTTTGCCCAAACAACGTAAACAAATTCTCTAATTGTCAATCGACGATTTTTGAGCACCAAACCTTTCATTTCCTTGACGTCGTGTTCATCGGTAGACGTTGAAGGGCGACAAGGATATGCATCGTCGTCAATGCGTTCTCTGCCTTCTTTGAACAACTTATACCAATCAAAAATACTCACTCTTGACAGTGCATTGTCATCTAAAGGCTTTTTCAACAATTCGAACTATTTGAAAGCCGAAATTCCATTTTTGAAGCAAATTTTGATGCGACTTCTTTGCTGAACTTTTTTAAAAATCGTATCTCATTAGCTACTAAAGATATTAACACGAAATTTGACACATATGTCTATTAGCCTGCGCGATTTAAATGGAAAAGTCATACTACTTTTTCATCACAGTAGTTTGTCACAAACAAGCTGTTTCAAAGGACCATACACAAACCGCCTACTACGTAATATCTTGTTGAAAATAAAGCCGTCCTTAGTTCTATCAATATTAATTTAGTTACCTGCTTTTGGAGTTCCTTATTTGCCTAAAAATGCTAATATCTGATGAAATGAACAACTCATTTAATTTCTACTATTTAAAAAAGAAAGGCAGAAGAGTCTGCTTTATTTTCGACTAGCTGCCACGTGGCTTACGCATTTGTTCAAGGTCCTTCAAGAAATCATGAATCTATCTATATCTAGCATTTTAAAGTAATTTTTGTACAACATTATGTATTATCATAACTACCAATATATTTACATACACGAATTAATATAAAAAGTAAAAATGTTTATCGTAAAACAACAACAAAATTATTAAATTTCCCATAGGTGTTATAGTACAGTACGCATTGTACCAATATTAATATTTATTAGATTAGAAAAAATCGATTTTAAATATAAAATAATAATTTTTATAAACACAAGTTTAACACACACTGCAGTTGGTATAGTTTTGGTTAGAATTCGTAATCAAAAACTATTATCTAAATGTCATTCTAACTTTAATATTTGGGGGGTTGGTTCTTACAAACCATATGGTTGGTGTTGGTGTTTTTATTCTCGATATCTTTTAATATAACAATAATTTGTTTAATTATTTTATAG
Organism: Tipula vernalis; assembly: GCA_958295665.1. Taxonomy (NCBI): domain Eukaryota; kingdom Metazoa; phylum Arthropoda; class Insecta; order Diptera; family Tipulidae; genus Tipula; species Tipula vernalis. The sequence continues at coordinate 161,528,343 of OY282558.1, forward strand.
CTATTAAAACAAAACTTCTTAAAGGAATAATAATTCAACATTTTTTTTGTCTATTTGCAGCTTTTAAATTGTAACGAAAATTTTTGTACGATCGATAATCGATGAATTAAGGTAAAGCTTTTACTTACTATATAATATTCAAATATACTTAATTGAATGTTTTGTATTAGGTTTTTTAGATATATACACAAATTACGACACGTGGAACGTGAAAATATATAACATTATATCTATATATACCGTTATACATATATAGAACAGCTAACCAAATATATAAAATCAGTATTACATTTTTTTTTAAAAACTACTACTATTTTAAACAAAATAAAATTTTTTAAATTTATTTAATTAACAAAAAATATTTTTGAGTAATGATGACAAATGGTATGGTTGAGAAAGCCCAAAATGGTGGCGGCAGTATCGGTATTGGGGGCCAAGAAGATTCTAAAACTAATTTAATTGTTAATTATTTGCCACAAACAATGACCCAGGAAGAAATAAAATCTTTATTTGGTAGTATCGGATCGGTGGAGAGCTGTAAATTGATACGAGATAAAGTTACAGGTAGGTTGGACTTTGCTGTAATTAAATTAATAGTTGAAACAGTTTGCATTAGTGTTATGTGTTGGGGAGGTGTGGCACACACGTCTTTCGTTCATATTCTAAAAAAATTTAATATTCTCTTAAACGATTGATAAAGTCAAAAACTTAGATGTCAAAAAAAGGATGTCTTAAAGGAGATTAAAGTGTTCTTAAATGGATTCACCTTTGTGTCAATACAAGTATCAACCGACTTCTCGTCAATACGCACTAACTCGAGTATATATCGATTAGGATAATATAGATACGTAATCATAAAAAGCCATTTTACTTTATTATAAACAAAAATTCATTCAATTTAAGAACGCATTAAATACATACCATAGTTTGTCGTGTTGGCTTTAACCCAAAAGGATAGAATACTAAAGAGATACATAGAGCATTCTAAGTTCTTTACTATGGTATTGTTAGTGTAAAATATTCACAAATTTTAAATAATGGGCCCAATTCTAAAACGTTAAGATTCATGCTATGTTATTTTATTTTCCCGCTTCCTATTTGAATTTGTATTGCAAAAACAAAAATAACATAACATAACATACAATTTTGGAAGACAGAATCCGGCCTTTTGCGACTTTTAAATGTTAAAAGCTGGCAAATTCAAAAACAAAATTGTATCAAAACCTTCATCCCTATTGACAACCACTATTCAAGAAACAGCCTTTATGTGTCTTGGTCACTGATTATGAATCTGAAGTCAGAGTTGTAAAATTAAGTAATAAAAATGAATTATGTGTAAAGCGCAATAATAACCGTATTTACCTGGACAAAGTTACAACAACTGCCCAAAAAATGTCTTTATTTTAATCAAAGTAGAACAGATCAAAGAAAAGGGGAAAATATAAATCAAAACTAAATTTATTTACATTTTTCTCAACAAAATACCACCTGTGAAAGATGACGCGCGTCTTACAAAAATCGAAGAAAACTGACGCATAAGCAGCCATGATATTGCTAAGGAATTAAATATCGATCAGAAACCAGTTTTAAACTACTTGCTTTGTAATGTAAGGCTGGATACCCAAAGAAGCTCGATTTTTGGGTGCCGCAGAAATTGTCGATGAAATATTTGACCGAATTTCCATCAGCGAATTGCTACTGAAACGCAACGAAATCGTTCCATTTTTGAAGAAAATCATTACTGACGATGAAAAATAGGTAAATTACGAGAATTTCGTTCGAAAAAGATCATGGTCAAAGGAAAGGTGAACCACCACAAACGAGTTCAAAGCCAGGATTGACGCCCCATAAAGTTATGCTATGTGTATTATGGGAATAGCAGGAAATCGTGCATTATGATGTTCTAGAACCTAGTCAAACGGTTGATTCTGATCTCTAGACCGCACACATTCTTGATTACACAGAAAAAATTGAGAGAACTTGGCTGGAAAGTTTTGATGGTCGTATAGTCCAGACCTTGCACCCTCTAACTACCATTTATTTCGATCTCTGCAAAACTCCCTTGGTGATCTAAAGTTACCGTAAAAAAAGGACTGTGCAAATCAATTGGCCAAGTTTTTCGCCGATAAACCACAGAAGTTCTACACCGATGGAATTATGAAATTTCCCGAAAAATGGCAACAGGTCATAGATAATAATGTCCAATATGTTGTTAAATAAAACTCGCTTTGAATAAAAAAAAAATTAACCAAAAATGACAAAAAACTCTCAATATTCTTTCCCCAACCTATTTTTCAGAAACTTCAATAAAATTGGAAGAAGCAGCTTAGAGCAGTCAATTTGTTTTATTTGGAATATAATACTTTCACCTACAACCTCTGATAAGTTTTACAATCGAACACGACAGAACAACACAACCTTTTGATATTATCGTATTTTAAAGATTGACATTGTTAAAAATGGTCGTTTACCAATTCCGTAACAATGTTGATAAAACTCAAACAATGGTAGGATTGTGACTAATGTTCTAGAGCAGCTCTTCTTTTATTGATTCTTGAACGTTAGATATGTACTTTAGCCAACCCAATGGAAACCAAAACCCATCTAAAAACTTTTTTTTTGGACTTTTGGCCAGCTTTTTTCGATTTGGCCGTACTAACGAGTTTATAACTAAATGAATAATTTAAGCATTTACATGCAATTTTAGTATTATGTTACTGTTGTATTTTATTTAGTACAAATAAAATTGGAAATGGATATGAAAAACTTCTTCGAGTTCCATTCGTTAACATGCCCGTTTGTATAAATATGACAAGAAGGATTTTCATCCTACTGACTCTTCAAATCAGTTTCTTTTATTTTTGAAAATGGGGTAAAAACTGCTGTTTGGCATTTAAATTATCCGATGATATTAAAATATAACTCCATAATCGTAAACATTCAATATTTCCTTACTGGATGCAAATAAGGTTGTTATGATTTGCTCTTGTCGATAAAATAATAGGTTAAAACTAAAGTTCATTGTCATATGCAGCAGTGCGATGCGTCGTTATGTTGTTTAGTTAATTCAATAAACAAATTGGCGGATTGGCGACTAATAATGCGAAACGAATGGTGGCCTTGGTATTTCACAATATTTTTTCGAAAAATACAACAAAATTTTTCTCCACAAAATCACGTCAGAAATCCGAAGTCAAAAGTAACTAATTATTAGATTAAAACTCCTGTTTCCGATTATAGTTTCTATTTTTTGTATGTTGTTTAATTCTCGAGATCCAAGAATCTAAAAATTACCAACAATTTTCACTCTCTATAACTATCAACACTGCCATGACGTAGTGTAATTCTTCACGTAGCCATCGACGTATGACGTTCAGTAAGTTTTATTAAGCGGTCATTGTCATATATGAGGAAGTTTCACCAAATCGTTTGACTTTGTCAAGCAGCATTGGGTTCTTGCTTACTTAAGTAAATACCTGCAACGTCTCGTCAATGCTGTAAGCTGTATTTTCTCAGTTTGAGATTGCATATTAACAGGTGGTGCAAATACTTAAGCCGAAACTTGACAGCAATACTAATGGTAGTACGAAGACTTTGTATTTGGATTAAACGACACCAATTTTCAGGAAAATACCTAACTAAAATAAATTTTTACAAAGTTGAGAATATTTCGCCAACTAAGGTACTTCTGCGATAGCGATCTTTATTGGGGCTACTACTAAAAAGTGATGAAAAGTGGCTAAATTACTTTTCAACACTTCGCAGTTCTAAATATATTGAATCTATAAATGTGAATATGTGATGGTTTGGAGGAGTAAAGATATAAATAAACATTCGTTACTAATTACAATGGGGGCTGGAAGGAGGAGGAGTACCCAATTTAGGATTGAAATTAACGAAAGTTTTGTAAAATTCAGATCGTTACGACATACTATATAAATAAACTGTTATATCTATGACACTCTATGGAAAAATTGTCGCCTTAGGGGTCGCATAGATGTATCGTAAACTGCTGATAATAATACCCGAGTTTAGTATTGGGAGATTGTTGAAATTGTTAGTATTTGGTAGTAGAGTAGTAGTGGTATGTCTGGTTTTTTAAAAGGTAGTAGCACCATTGTTAAAGGGCAGTAACCATTTTGAAACAGTCTTTAAACACTCTTACAGTACTACACCCGGATTTTTTTCCCCCGCTTCCAAAATGAATTGAAAACGCAAACACAACTTACATTAAATAAAATTGTCGAAGTTAGGTTCACCGTCTTTCTGGGGGTCGCGGTTACATTTTCTCAAATAAGTCTCCGTTATTTTGCAGTTGAGGAAAAAATGGTAGAATGCAAAGTTGTTCTACGGGAAATTTCCTATCGATACAAGTACATAGTACTATTATTTAATTCTTTTTTGTTTTACAAAGAAGATGACAGATTTTTAAGTTGCCTTAAATTAAAAATTATTTTGAAAACTAGAAATTTGAAAAGGAAATTATAGGAATTTTTAATACAAACAATGAAAGTATGATAAAAATCGAAAATTTCGTAATAGGCCAGCAGGGTTGCAAAATTTTAATACGAATTAATACGAAATAATGAAAAACCTATAATGGCTATGTATCTCTTTAATATCTATCATTTTTGCTTTAAAGACAAGCGTTCAAAACATACACAAATGTCTGTACAAAGTCTTATTAGTAGCTCATAACGCAGGTCTCAGTAAAGAAAATTGTATGCTGAATTTATGTAATAGTGCATTTTACGTTACATTTAAAAGTATTTTTAAAAAATTTCAATTCTAGGAAAAATTATAAGAAAAAGAAGAAAAAATAAATTATTGGTTCTATTATACTTCTCACCAATGAATCACTTGGTCGACTTCAAGTCACCGCACCATTCAAATTTGGTAGTATAGTTTTCGACGTGAGTTAGAGTAATGTAATGGTCAAAATGCTTACCCAACATTTTTCGGTATTTAGTGTGATTTTTACAGAATAAAAGAAAATGGATATGAAAAACACTTAAGGTTTTTTTTATTAATTTTATTTTAATTAAATATTGAATGTATTTAATAAAAATATTGTTTTATTATTTAACATTGTTTTTTTATTATTTACAACAAAATGAAAGACAAAAATCAAAAATTCTCACATATCCGTATCCATAGCGAATAGTAATATCTAAATTGAACTCACACGACTTTCCGAGTCGCGGCGACTCATCAGTGAAGTGTGAGAGTCTGTCATGGTCACTTCGCAAGTTTAAATCGAAACTCTGAGAGAGCTATTCCCTGAATATGATACGAATTCGAATGTATAAGATTCGTGTTTGATTTAAATACGAAATGAGCGACTCTGATTCAATTCAAATAAGAATATTAAATTTACATATTCATACCGTATTCAGCAATAGCCTTCCTGCCCTGCACCCTGATTCTCTAAAAAATAAGATAATGTGTAAATGGGTAAACTTGTGAAAAGCAAAGCTTACTTTTATGTGTTTGCAATTTCTCGGTTTGACTTATTACTAAAATAATATCGAAAATTTCCAAACTCATAAAAGTAAGCTTTGCTTTCCACAAGTTTACCCGTTTACACATTATCTTATTTTTTATAGAATCAGCACCCTGGTCTAAACATAAATCGGTTGATTTTTATTTTAAAATTAGTATTTTTACAAAAAATAATAATTTTTTAAAATAATAACGATATTCAAGAAATTTCAAAAATTTGTACTGAGTTCTTTTCAATTCCTCTATTTCACGTGCTTTTATTCACTTTGACGTGGTCCGAACTAATTTTGGGACCATAGTAGGCTAATCAATAAATGGGACAACCTACATCTCAGTATCTAAATTCTTAATTATTCAAGCGGTAACTGACGTAAGCGGCTCTTCTTATTGAGATTTAAGCTCATAAAAGCATTTCAAGCATTTAAAAGTGCTGAATTGATGGTAGCAGGTAATCCTGAAGGATTACTTGACTTACAAATTATTCTTTCGCCCTACTCTTTTCCAACCAATTTTACCTGTTAAATATTTGTGCATCTTGCAGTTCTAGGCAATAAGTTTACATTTTTAAAAGTCCATGTGGATTTTTGGCGAAATAAATATTAAATGTGCCAATTTGTCCTAAAATAGCCAATTTTTACAACAAAACAAAGGTAACCAGCACAATGAACTTATTCCTTTTTGCTAATCTCAGCAAAATCTAAAAATATCATTTTAAAACTGTGCAGTTTTTGGAACAATCTCCTTTGTACCATAAATCGTTGTTCATTGTAAAATTGCAATTTTCTGTCGATGACATTTTAACTCAAGATATGTCGATTCGTACTTAGTTGGAAAACGTAACGACAATACCGTCAAGTCTAGGTGACATCTAAACTTACTCATTGATTTTAAACTTTTATCATGAACCCATCCATTAATTCCCGAGCCAATAAGATAGTCGTACTTCTATGTGCCAAAATTCACTGGAAGGTTCATTTTAAACAGAAAGCTCAAGGGACAAATATATCAAAGCACTTAGTCGGTACAAAAATGCTTGGGGCAAAGTGTCTTTTCTGGAGAATTAGTCTTCCTACTGACTCAAAAAAATTCTATAATTTAGATGTTTCAAGGCGAACAAATGAATCTCTAACCAATTTAAATTTCATTTAACAAAAAAAGACAATTAGCAGATATATATATTTTAACAAGCTCTTTATTAGACACATCTATTCGAAAAGTGACACAACTTAACTCTCCTCCGGCGGTATAATTTTACAACGTTAACAGGCGGGAGAGCTATGGCCTTACAAGAAAAGTTATGGCAATTTAAAAATGGAAAAGGTATAGTTAAAACGAGGGTTAAAAAGGGCAGGGTTCAAGCTACGACTGAATCGCAAAATTCACATAAAACGTTATCCTACAAGTTCAACACTGCCAATGACGGAAAAAAGAAAAAAGGAAAGAAGAAGTTGGCTGTAAGTACTAAGTTTAGAGAGTTTATTTTTTCAGACATTTTTACAAGTTGTTAAGAGGTAGATCGCATAGTCTAGGCGGGAGGGAGGAGGCGATTGGTAAGGATGTGATCTTCATAAAGATTGGGCAAGATCGTTGCAGAGGTGTATAAGATACAAGTTGCGCGGAACAAGTAACGGTCGCAAACATCGCACACGTAACCAAACTCAATGCGAATGAAAACTTTTTCGAAGTGTTTTTTTTGAGAAACTAGTTAACTGTATTTTAGTTGATTTTGAGTTATGAATGAAAATAATTAGATAATTCTCAAAGGTTTCAAAAATAAATTACAGTTTTACAATATTTTCCTCCATTTTCGCGTTTTCTGAACAATTTAAATTTGCAGGTAACACCGCATCCCCTTTGAAATACTTTTTACTCTTGCTTTACAGGATTGTAAAAATTTCCAACATAACGAACAAAAATTTTTGTTCGTTATGTTGGAAATTCATATAATCCTGTAAGGCAAAAGTAAAAAGTATTTCATTGGGGATGCGGTGTTACTAATTTCTCAAAAAAAAAAAAAAAATCACAGAATTGTCAAACATTACATATTCATAAAAACATTCTGGCTGTAGAATACAAATTTCCGTAGCCTTTTGATTTTTAAATATGCATATTGAAATATTGAAACCATCTAGTTGGGTGACGTCTTTCGGCAAAATTATTTATTGAGGGGTCTTGGAGATATTAGAATTTATTTTATTTTCGAAAGATATCGCGATCTTTTTTCCCGATCATTAAAAGTTAATGACCGGAACCCCTAGAACCGCAGTTTATTGAGGAACCGAGAACCGGAACATGTCAATAAAATAAATGTAAAAACCACTTGAAACCAATATCTGGTTCTTTTAATGGCTGTATCGGTTCGTTCATAGACAGTCCTCGATAAACCCTATTTTTTTTTTATTTTAATTTTATCAAGGAAGGAATGGTGAGAAGGTTTATAATGGATTGGGAGTTTAGACTTCAATAATTCTGTTTTGATACTTCTTCTTCAATAATTCTGGTTTTGATTGAACTTCTTAATTAAGTATTTCTCATGTTATATTGTCCAATTTATTTATAATACAAAACAAATTTTTTATCTGAGTTTTCAAGTATTCTCTGTTGGGAGACTGAAATAATTCCGACGAAAATTGTTTATGTCGGAAATAATTCATTTCTAATAATATGAATTAATTTCGCGACATAAACAGCCCTATCCTCTTAGTCACGCGAAATAACAGTCAAGTTTTAATATTCCTTCCGTAAATTCTAGACGACTACTAGCACAGCTACTGCTCACTTGAAAATTGATCATGACAAGAAAAATCATTTGAAATGACAGTGCAATGCGATGTTTTTGATAGCAGCCGTCTAGGGTTTATAGAAGGAATATTAAAACTTGACTGTTATTTGGCGTGACAAACGATTCGACTAAGGAAATAGAGCCCAACAATTTTAAAAATTAAATTATACATTTTAAAAATGTTGATATCGCGGATTTAATAATAGGTCGCCTTCGTTTCGTTACACCTTCACGAAAAAGTTCTAAAAAAAACTACTAAATTAGTTAATTTCGCGCGGAGTTAATTTAGTTTTTAAAAATTGATGTAGAATTAATTCATATTAAATATGAATTGCCTAATTCGTAGCGAAAATGTGCACAATTAATTCCTTTTTTTAGACGGAATTAATTCAAGCACCCTTCTCTGACCTCGTTTCACAGCTCTGCTAGCCGTCATGCTTTTTATTCTAGAAACGGTACTTTTTCTACTTGAACAATATTACCGAAATATTTTGAGCCCATAATAAAATAGTATAGCCACATTTAACAATGGGTTTCAGTTCAAACAACCGCAAAATCTTTCGTGTTCAGTTATCTGATTTTCTTATCTATGATTCACGAATTTTCCGCTTCGTTCTACTTTTTTTTATTTTAAATTATGTTCTCTAATCTGGACCAATGAAGCTTGATTGATTGATTTTGATTGATTGCGATCTACGATCAAGCATTAAAGCAAGTCTCCCGTATTATAAATGCGAATACCACACCACCATACCCCATGCTACACAACACGATACCATTCTTCATGAAGCCAAAGCCCGTAAAGAAAGGCGCCACATCGATAACCACATAAGTCTAATTATTGTGATATCCGCCCCTGGCCAGGCCGCCGTCGTACACCTTTTTACATATAACAAGATCGAGGGATGGGAAAGGAATGTTAGCAACAAAGACTCAACCCGGTTCCAGACACCTAAGTAGTTGATATAGTTAGTAAATTTGTTAGTAATATATTTTTTAGTAATTTATGCACAAGAAATACAATTTTAAAGTTCATCTACTGCTCCAACCTGTAAGAAGACGACACAAATTTCCTCGTACCGCAAACTCTTTTTCTGAAAAGCTGTAAACAACTATTATTATTCCCCTCCCCCATTTTTTCCATCGGCGGTTGTGAGAGGGAGGGGTGGGGGCGAGATTTCGTTCCATCATCATGTTCCCATGCGGTCACCCAAATTTGTACTAACTGTAGGTAGTGTTGCTTGACGTTGTTGTTGAAATCGTTGCGTCTCTGCTGTCCCTGCTACTCGCCCCCCGGCTAATCTGGACCAATGAAGCTGTGAATAAAATGTATCAAAATAATCCGGTGAGTAAACTGCATTTATTCAAGGGATAAACTTTTTAGCCTTTTTTTACACAATAAAGACATTTTCGTAATAAATTAAGAAAAGAAAAAACAGAAAATAATACAATGAAAAAATTCAAAGGTATTCAATACAAAACAGTATGGAAAGTATGATATCTTTACATTTTCCCCAAACTTGACAGATTAGGAGTAAACAAATTCTTAACAATTCAAAAATCTCTAGTTGTTTTGCTGAATATCATCCAAAATGTATGTACAGCTGTGAACATGAAAATAACAGTAGGCTCTATAAATTGTTTGCAAGGCAGTTTATTTATGTTTATTCATTATGTCTTATATGGCGGCATTGGCTCTCAGCATAATGTTCGACGTCCGGCCGGTGCCGCCTGTCTACCAAATAATCCTGAGAAAATAGTTCAACGCGGTGACGCCGTTTTTAAAAATATGTGAAATAAAATATATTTACTAATTATCTCATAGTTTGAATCTTTAATTTTTTGTGGTACTTTTTAATGAAGTGCGTTAATCCCTTAAATAGTGCTATTTTAATGTTAACCGTGATTTTCATTTTTTCGTCATTAATTTTTTTTCAAGAGTATTACATGAATTTGAAAATATATGATCTTGTGAAATTATGAAAATATGAAAGTATGTGATCACATTTTTAAGACTGAAAATATTTTGTTTCTTTTAAAAAATTTTGGTACTGCTATTTTCGTGCTCGCAACGGTGTCTTAGAAAAAAATGCTGGTGAATAAATTTGTTTGATTTTTTAAGTAGAATTAGATTCCGAAATAAAACATTAGTTTTACATTTGAAAAAACAAGGTGACTTTAAAATTACCTTAAAATGGTCTACCAAATCAAAAATAAATAAAACCATGTTATTTCCCTTTTTAAACCAATCAATGCTTTCTTAGAACTTTTTTCTAAAGATCCGCTCGTTTTCGAGTTGTTCACTCTATACCTGAATAGCTTAAAATATACATTTTTAAATATAAATCGACCGAGTTAGGGCACTTAAAATAACACTTTCTCAATCAGAAAAACTCAAAATTTAAATCCAAAAAAATGTGGAATCAAAAGTTTCTTTATTTTAGAAAGTGAAAATAGAATGTGTATAGGCCATAAAATAACTGGTTCGAAAATCCTGAACCCATTTTAGAAATCTAGTGACAGTTTCAAGCTTTAATATTTCGCCTTACATGTACTTAAAATATTCAAAAGAAACCAATACCAAGTTTAAAATACTGAGAATTTTCGTCAATTTTTATTTTTATTTTCTGTATTTTGTATTTATATTTGCGATTATTTTATTTATGATTTCGTTATTTCTACGTTACGTTAGAGTACCAATTTTTAAATGATATTTGCATGGATCTGAAATATCTGCGAAAACCACAAACTAAATAAGTTCCCAATATTGGGAATTTATTGCATAATGAAATACGCAAACTAAGAAGTGCAAATACTCCCTCAAAAAATTAAATAAATCCTCAATGTAAAGAAAAATAAATCCCCAAATTTTTATTTGTATTTTTTTAAAATTAGAATAGAAATCTCCATTTTCCAGAATATTTCAAAACTAAATCTTCCCTTCCTAGAAATTCTGAAAAATCAACATTTAATTTTGAATTATTCTGGAAAATGGAAATTTTCAATCTACATATTTTTAAAATTAATACCCTGCAGCCATTAAAGTGCAATTTTTCATTTATTTCTAGGACAAAGTTTAGGGTATGGATTTGTCAACTATCATCGGCAAGAAGATGCGGACAAAGCTATAAGCACGTTAAATGGCTTACGTCTTCAAAATAAAACAATTAAAGTATCGTTTGCTCGTCCGAGTTCCGAGTCAATTAAAGGTGCAAATTTATATGTATCCGGACTTCCAAAAAGTATGACACAACCAGATTTAGAGGTACTTTTTAGTCCGTACGGCCGTATTATTACTTCTAGAATATTATGTGATAACATGACAGGTATGTTTGAACTTGTTAATACTATTATTAGATAATTTTATTAGAAACATAATTTCAATAAAGCGATGATCTTCACGTAAATAATCTGAATATTATATTTCCAATTTTTATACTAAATCGCTTTCAGTTTCGTAAAGAGCCACATCACAAAATTAATGATCCATTAAATTTAAATTTACCTAACCAAATTTACCTGCAAAAATCTCGTGCTCTCCTCAGTCGCCACTCCCAAAAATATAATATATACAAGAAAGAACATATTTTTAAAGCAAACAAATGTTATTTTCTGGATTTGGTTCGAATAAAAAATTTAATATTAATTCCAAATAAGCAAAATTAATAAAATCATCTTCAACCGAAAATTGGAAATAATAAACATTATGTAGGCAATTCTTGAGATATATTCTTATATAAAATTCCAGCAGGCTTTTAAAACGTATTCGAACAAAAATTCTAATAGTAATTGAATTTTTAATTTTTTATTAATTATAATTAACAAAAACGATCGTTTTTATTATTGTATTTGTTTTATGTTTTGTTTTTTTTTCTATTTTTTTAAAAATTTATTTTCATGTCAATCGCGGCAAATTTTTATTACTACTACAGAGGCAGTTAACATGCCGGGTATGTAATTTGGATTGAAACTACTTGAGCATTCAGTACTTAACACACAATTTTTTATGTTTGTTGTTTGAAATTTTAAGAGCATACATTCGAAATTACTAACCTTTTACCCATTTCATTAATGAACGATAACTTTGTTTTGAAATAATTTTTGAAAGTCTCAGTGTTGTAATCAGCTTATCTATGGCGAAAAGAAAAACGCTTTGTTTGATTACAATATTGAAGCTTTTATGTGAAACATTTTTTTAATGCTTGATACATTTAAATTCAATATCAATGTCGCTCCATTCTTGTTTTTGTTTGCACTACATTCGTAATCAAAATGTTGCTTCTCACAAATCATTTTGCGTTCATTATACATTTGTTTATTTCTAATTATCATAAAACGAAAATTCCTGTAATTCAAATCGTTGAACGAATTAGCTAACTTTCTTACAATGAAAAACTTTATCAATATCCATTGATCCGCTCGTGGAAATATTCCGAATTTAACGTTAATTGTTCTAATGACTTTTTGAAAAAGTTAGTGGCACTTTAAGAATTCAACCTTACATGCCAAGTGTAAATATCCTAGAAAACAAAAAAAATTAATTAATTACATAATTAAATTACCGATATATGTATTTATGTATGGTATATCGTATTTCTATTCTATATCTCATTTTACGGATAATCTTGAAAGTGTTACATTTACTATGTATATCCTAAGTAATTTTCTAAATTATAATTTTGTAAAATCAAACATTTGGAATCGAATTTAAAAAAATTTATTAAATTCACCATTTTGAGCCCAAAGCACCCAAAAATTACAGGAATTTTTGGAATTTACAGTTTTTTATTCATTTAAAATTTGGTGCATCCCTGCCTTCTACGTAATTCGAAAACTAGTACCTAATGAAAATAATTTAAGTGCTGCCTTATTCTACATTTTCCTTTCATTTTTAAATAATCGCAAATTTAAAAAAAAGTGAAGATAACATAGATTTGGAAAATGGAGTTTGGCCACTTTCAAAATGAACAGCTTATTATATAGGCCATCCATTTTTATTTATTCTAATGCTAAGGGCGAATCCGCGGGCAAATCATTTACTCTATTTATTCAATTCGATTATCCCAATAACTTTCTTTATTTTTAGAAAGGTAAATGCACTTTCCGTATTTAAGTGCATTTACTCTGAGAACACCAAACATTCTTATAGAAGGCCCCGCGGCCTAAGTCAAGTGATTTAACGGGTGTAGCAACAACTGTGACCTAATTTTCATATCGAAGAAATGATAGTACGAGTAATTAATGATTATACGGGATATCAAAATAATTTTAGTGATGGTGTTGTAGACACTAAAATTGTCCAATAATCATTGTATCAATTATTTGCATGTTGAAATTTCAATTTTATATTTTTATTTATAACAACGAAATTTTATAATTTTCCAATACATATTTTTATTGTATTTAATATTTTTACATACATATATTCATTACGCTTTGGTTTGTTTTTACTTATTTCGATTTGAATTCATTATTATTAAAATTAAATCTAAAAATTTACCATTAAAAATAATTCTCAAAATCCAGAAAACCGTAGCATTTGTTAATATATTGTCTTTTATAACTAAGATTAACCGTGTACATCCCGAAATCATATTTAATTATTTTATTTTTTAGTTGCTTTTTGTAATGTAAATAAATAAATGTACAAAAAAAATTAATTTATGTTAGGTCTTTCTAAAGGTGTCGGATTCATACGATTCGATCAGCGGATGGAAGCGGAACGAGCGATTAAAGAATTAAATGGAACAACACCAAAGGGTACAACAGAACCGATAACGGTTAAATTCGCCAACAATCCAAGTAGTAATAAGTCATATCCACCGTTGGCGGCATATTTAACACCACAAACGGCACGACGATATCCTGGACCGGGAATACATCCGGCCGCCGGTCGTTTTAGGTAACTAAAATATATTTTCTTTGTTTTTTTTTTTTGTTTTGTTTTTTGTTTTGTTTAATAAGATATTAATTTACAATTAAGTATGAATTACAGTTCAATCACGTCTAGATATTCACCATTGACTGGCGATCTACTCGCAAATACTATGCTACCTGGAACATCGATTAATGGATCCGGTTGGTGTATATTCGTTTACAATTTAGCGCCTGAAACAGAAGAAAACGTTTTATGGCAATTATTTGGTCCATTTGGTGCTGTTCAATCGGTTAAGGTAAATATCATTTGTAAACTTAAGATTTTTGGTGTTAAGTTTAATTGTGCATAATGCAAAAATTATTTTATGCTTTTTAGGTAAATGAAAATTAAAAAACTAATATAATTATTTTTTGTATGTAATTGAAATGAAGTTAAGTGAGGGTAGGTGGTAGGTGATAGTTTATGTCATCTTCGGATAACAATGAATTTATTTGAACAAAAAGTTGAAACAACCTTTGGTTGCAGTTGTTTGTCTTCGTGAACTGTATAAGCTATAATTGCTTTCAAATTTAATTACACTTTGATCTTGTCTTACATAACCATTTAAAATGTGGTGGGATTGTCTGAATAGAGGTATTTAAAATCTCAGTTATTATGTAAGTTTAGTTTCTCAGAAAGTCAGAAATAACAACAAACTAAACAAATTATTGTTTACATCCGTGCTTTGAAGGAACTTTAGACTTTGCAAAAATAGTTTAATTAAGTTTTGATCTGATAATATTTTATAAAATTATTAAAATCATAATGTATTAATATTATAATAGTACACTAGAATCAAAAGTAAAACAAATTAAACTTGTTCTACCCATAATAAAAAAAATACAATATTAATGAAATAACACTACTAAATTAATATTAATTGTTTTTTTTCCTTCTAATTTTAAGGTTATACGCGATTTACAATCAAACAAATGTAAAGGCTTCGGTTTTGTCACCATGACAAATTACGATGAAGCAGTAGTAGCAATTCAATCTTTAAACGGTTATACATTGGGCAATCGAGTACTTCAAGTTAGTTTTAAAACTAATAAAACAAAACCGACAATTAATGCGTGAATGAATTAATTTAGATATTTTATAAAATTAATTCTATTATTTTGTTTCGTTCATCACATATTATTATTGAATTTTTATTTTATTTTTCGTGATTTTTATAACTTATAGCAAATTTAATTAAAATTTTGTCTTGAATTAAAATAAAAAAAAAGAAAGTAAAATTGTGTAAAAACAAATTTTTTTGTTGAATATATCTGTTTCTTAAAAAATATTATTTGATTTATAATTATTTAAATTATATCTTTAATATTATAAATTATCTATACTTAATTATTTTCTTAAATTAAAATTTACAAACAAACAAAAATTCCATTATTATGAGTAAAAAAAACAAAACAAGAAAAAAACTATAATTTTTTATAGTGAATATTTTTGAAAAAAATAAAAATACAAAACAATGTTACAATCATAATTTAAATTAATATTAATTATTGATAAATTATATACAAATATTTTATAAATTTTATTAGACTTTTTTTTGTTTTGTTGCATTTCTGGAGATAAAAACTAATAAAAATAAAAAAACGATCACACGTTTTAAAACTATTATTTACATATAATTAATTAAATTAATTATTTAAAAAAAAAAAAAAAAAAAAAGTTAAATATATATCTTATTCCATGTTTTATGTATTTTTCTAAAAAAAAATTATAAAATCTTTTTTGGCAATTATTGTTAAAATTATTATTTGAATTTATTTTTGTTAAAAAAAAAACATGAAATATTAATTATTTGTTTCTTTAGTTAATTATTTAATTTGAATTTGTGTTTTTAATTTTTTAATTCGTTTAATTTTAATTTGTATTGATTATTTAATGTTAAATTTATGTGTTTTAATTTTTGTTTTATTTGTTTTTCGTTTCAATAAAGAATTTATTATGATTATTAAAAATTATGAATTTTATTTATTTTTTTTTATTTAAATTAATAATAAAAATGCAGTTACTAAAAAATTTAAAGTTTGGTTAGTTTATTTTTTTTTTTCGTAGCAACAATTGGTATAAAATATTACAATGAGGAACACACGATTCATGTGGCCTTACAGTGCTATTGGGTAAAGTAACGTTATCGCTGGGTAAAGTAACGTTCGGTAAAGAACGCATAGTTCTCAAAGTTACAGAAAGGTTTGTACACAATTTTTGATAAAATCTACGCTTACATTTACAAAAGCAACTCTGTGATTGTGGATCATAAGTTTTACCTGTGGTAGGTAAGTGCTCCAAAACACAAAATTAGATTACTATTTTAGTAGCTGCATTTCAATAAAACAATACATATTTTAATTTAAAAAAAGGTGCTTCAATATTTATAAAAAATAAATGATAAAAAATGTCCTATTATTAAAAAAACAATATATTTAAAATAAATTTATAAGTTAAAGTTGGTAAAAAATTAAAATTAATTAACACAAAAAAAAAAGAGAAAATACCAAGAAACTTGTACCTAATTAAAATAAAATAAAAATACAATTATGGTATATGTATTTATAAAAAGGTCCCCGTGATTAATTAAATAATATTATTGTTGTTTTATTTTTTTAAACTTATAAAATATAAAATTGATATAAATTAAATTAAATCAGTGTTTTTTATTAACTACACCATATATTATAATATACCTACTACAAAATATTAAAATTAAGCGTACAATTTGATTTAACATTTTTCGTCTCCAACTAACTATTAGTAATAAATTAATTTAGAAATTGTTTTAGTAATGCGCTTAAATTAATTTTTTAATTTATAATATTTTTGTCTCTCGAGTCGACCACTAGAAAACTCATTACATAGAGCTTGTAAATAAAGTGTAGTTTCTTTTTTAAATTACCTACATAGTTAAAAAATTAAAAACAATCGAATTATTAAAATGTATCATTAAAAAATACAGTTTGAGGACCTGAAATCAATAATATCTGTTTTTTCATAAAAATAAACACGCATTTACATATAAAAAAAAATTACTATTTGTAGATAATGTTTAATTTATATTTTTCGGGGTTTTGAAATAAATCAAATTATAATTTCATAGCAGAGTAGTAATTAAAAAAAAATATTAACATATTCAATCGAAATCTGAATAAACAATTTAAAATAAGAGACACATAGTAAAATAATTTGGAAATTGATTGTTAATAGAGCTATGTACGCATTTTAGAAAGCAGAAGTATATAGTACATCCATTAATTTGGAAACTAGACTATTTTACGGAATCTTGTTGTGCTCGAAAATTAAATGAATGATTTTCTTTACGAAATAATTTACCAAAACGATTTGAGTTGTCTTTCCAATAAACAAAAAATCCAATCTATTAACAAAAAAAAAAAAAAACTAATAATAAATAAACACTACAATAAATAAAAATAAAATATGGTTGTGCTAGAAAACTCACAAAAACGCGATGAGTATTAAAAATATAAAATAAAATATTAATTCAAATTTTTTTTTGTTTTTTGTGTTTTCAACCATTTTTTATAAACTATTAAACTGTAGATAATTAGATAAAAAAGTTATCTTTTTAAATTTATTATAATTACACTTTAATTAAACAAACTAAAATAATAATAAATAATTTTCATTTAAATAGTAAAAGTATAATAATAAAATAATTAATGTTTTTTGGTATTTACATATTAAATTATTCTAATTATTATTATTAACATGGAAATTGTAGGATCTAAATTATAATTAATATCAATATTATAAATAATTAGTGCGAAAGTGATCGAGGGGTGGCGAAATTTTCTGTAAACGCGAAGATTTATTGTTATATCCGTAAAAAAAAAAAAATATCAAAATCCCTGATTATGTATTATAAATAATATTACTTTTCATATTTTTATTAATAAATCCTTTTTGTGTTAGAAAACTTTTAAGCCTAATTACATGATTATGAATTTTATAATCCCCACCAAAAACATAAAATATTTATAAACAAAGTAATATCAAAATGTTAACAAAATACAAAAAAAATTTAGAAATTTTTAATGAAATCTTCCCAAAAAAATCTAAATCATAATTAGCCATATAATTATGTCTTTTTAAATGTAAATGATAAAAGAAATTGCATTAACATATTTTATAAAAACACACACTTAAATAAAAAAATGAGAAAAATCTGTGATCACATTGAAAAGCCAAAAATTTATACAATTTAGTAGCAAAAAAAAAAGAAAGAAAAAAATCATTATCCATAAATAAATTTTTTTAAATAATTAAAAAATTATTCAACAATTTTTTGGTGTGACACTTTTAAATAAAAAAAAAAAAAAATAATAATTTAACAATATTATTTAATATTGTGTAAAAAATCAAAGCAATACAAACTATTTTAAAAGAAAATAAGCTAACAAGATTTTTACATGGGTACATCTTACCAAAGAAATATGTATCGAAAAATCTAGAGACTATTTTACGTAACAAAAAAAAAAATCAATAAGAAAATTGCTATTGCAAACGTAATATAAGGAATAATATTTTGATAAAGTATTGAAATTAAATAATATATTAAATAGTGCTTACTTATAACACAAATATACATTCATAATTATAATGTTAGTGATACGACCTGCAGACTATTTTACGAACTGGAAACTTTTTGTAGATAGGATCCGAATCTTTTTCAAGTTTGTGCGTCTGGTTTGATGGCTAAATAGAAATGAATTTTTCAGAATTTAATATAGTTATTTTCTCAATTCATGCATTTTCTTGAGGTTTGGGAACTGAGTTATTTTTAAATGTAATTTAATTGACAAAACTTTTTTCCTTGTAATAACAATGATTTTTAATAATAATTGTTAAAAATGAATCGACGAAAGAGCTATCTGAAATCGATCTTCTAAAGTATTATTGCTGCAATGAAAAACATTTAAAAACCCTACAAAATAACAAAAATTAGTAAATTATCAAAATCTCTTGTAAGTATGGTTTTAGAATAATTCACTTGTGGTGCCTACAACATAGTTTTTATCTTTTGACTTTTAGTTTAGAAAATGAAGTATCCAATCATAACCTTTCCAGAAAGAGGTGTACTGCAACATTTGAGTTTTAGCTTCAATTATTTTAAATGTAGTAAGAGTCTTACTTATCTACATACAAAAATTAGCTCATACAAAATTTAAAAAAATGAAATCGAAATCATCTAACAAAATTAAAATTTGTTTTTTGTTTAAAACTATAATTAACTTCTTACTGCATCAAATCACAATTAATTATCCAACTAAAAGCTCAACAGTAAAAAACGGAGAAGAGGCCTACTTATTTTGATATATTGTAAAATAGGTAATTATTCGAAAGCGTAAAATTAGGCAAAATATAACTTCGACGGAAGGCTCGTCGCCCATCACTGAAAGTTTTGGAATAAACAACTAGAAAATTTAAAGAAATTATTTTACCGAACTTATTTATCAAGTTATTAAATAAAAAATTAATTTGGATATTGAAAGCTTTCACATTTTAAAACCCATCTACGGCTACAATTTGGGCAAAATTTATTATTATCTTAATATAAAATCAAAATATATCAGCAGAATGAAATAATACCTATTCCAAATCTGCTAATAATGTCTGACACTATAAATACAATAAGCAAGGCATTCAGGTTTCCGCATCATGTAGGACATCGAAAATATACTAAATCCACTCTATCATAATCTATTTAGATCTTAACGCGTTGATTTTTTAACAGCTTGAAATTTAGCGGAGTTGAATGCATCTAATGAATATGAAGGCTGTCGACACAAATATACGGTAATACGGTTTTAGGTAGTTTTTCAACCGAAGGAATTGATGAATACAACTTTTGCGATAATGTTGCTAATAAGATGAGAAAAGTTTAACTCTGTCAAGCTTGTCTGTTGAAAACTTACCCAAATTAAAGGAACACTGACATTTTTCACTCAAACTTTTATTTCCTTTTTAAGGTAAACTAATAATCAGAATTAATACGATTTACAGCTTTTCCGAAAACAATTATAGAACTACCTCTATATATTAAAATTGTCAAAAGCCCTAGAAGGATTTAACGTCTAAAAGCTTCCGAAAACAGCAGTTTAAAAAAAAAAAAAAATTAAAGTTTCCTCAAGATTTCCTTATAATCAGTGTTAATCGGACAAGCACGTTATTGGGCATTTTTGTAATTAGGGGTGTTCATGAAAAAATTAAAAACCGCGCATAAGCATATGATATCCCAATGACTGGTGAACTACGTGGTCAAATACTAAAATTTTCAGTTTCGGTTGCTCTCAAAATCAAAGAAACCGTTATTTTATCTGATCTCTGGTAGAAAATGATGTAAAGAAACTTAGGATTCTAGCTAATAACAATACGTGTACATTTCAAGGAGCGGTGAATTTCCGATAAATCGGAACTCTTACCACTCATGATAATAGTGTGACAGAGGATATCAAGGCTAAAATCAAAATACCTTTCAAAAGCCGAAATAAAGTTGTACTATGGAAGTTGACTAGGCTTGTTAGTTATATGGGTGTGAGAGTTAAACGGATGAGGATGAAAGCGGGTTCAAAATGTGATGATGATGGCTTTGAAAAATCGAAGGGGCCAACTGACGATTGTAAAATCGTTTAGTATTAATAATAAGGTACTATATTAAAAGTAAACTGCGAACGAGTTAGGAATGCTTTGAGTCCAATAATATATTCCCAGTTAAAAACAAAGAAACCAATATTGTAGATAGAAGGAAACATTTTTATTTAGTTTCGCAAACAATATGTTTTTCAAATTAACATCAGTTAAATTTGTTCTTGGGTTACTCAAATTTAGTTTTAAACTGGAAAAACCTCTTTCGACACTAACTTGCGTGATAGGTAAGAATATTTCATATTTTCCCAGTATATAACCATCGATTTCATTGAAGGCTTCTACCAATTCCTTTCAAAATCTAAAATTTTTCTTCCTCCGAAGATGAATCTGCCTCTAAATTGCTTAGATAGTTTCCGAAGAGGGAACTGGAACTTTGCATAGAAGAATTTTCATGAAAGCCCCTAATTGAGTTTTCCTCAACTCGTCGTGTCCAAATAAGAGTATTACATCTACAAATCGCTCATTTTTTGAAGAAGCTTTAAAGTTGTTAAAGTTAATTTCGGCTTAATTTTTTTTAAAATAAAATCCTTTCCACAAAGTGTGGCAAGAATTTTATTTAAAAAAAATTAAGCCAAATTTAACATTAAAAACGTGAGACGCCCCTCCAAACAATTAATGATTTGCAGATGTAATACTCTTATTTGGACACGACGAACTGTAACTAATGGAGCGCTTTTGTTAATCTAGTTTTACAAATCTGGAAAATATATCAAATTCATATTTTAAGAATATAAAAATATTCATCCTAAGAGCTTAATTAAAACAAACATTTTGTTTTACTGCTAACATTTTACAAGCTACTTCCTTCAAATGTTTTATTGCCGCTTCGTTTTGGTTTCTATTAAGAACACGTTTGAATCGAGGATTCAAGTACAATAAAAAGCTCCTCTCATTGCATCATTGTTCAAAAGATCAATTTCACGAGCTTCTAAATAGATTAGTTCAAGCGCACAATGGAATCGTCTTCTTCAAAGAAGCCAAAAGAGACCTTAAATTAATTTTACTTCTTCCATTGGAGACAGAATTCTGTACGCTTTTCATTGAACCTTATAAAATATTTTCAAAATGTTCATCATTATTTGAATCAGTTACTGGAACATCAAAATTAAAATCAGAAGCTAATATTCATCAGCCCACCCGTTTTTATCATATTGTGGCCAATCTCTGTTGTTTTGCCTTTAAATTAACTGCAGTATGTCATCCATGTAACACAATCATTCCTAAATTTAAATGCAGATTCTTTTGATGATGAGTTGTAGCTATCGGGCTTAGCAGCTATCGGGAGCGAATAAAAAGCACAGTTTATAATTCTTCGAGCTTTTTCTTAAAATGTTTTTTAAATTGATTAAGTTAGTCCGCGCAAACAAACTTTCACAAAATTACACAAACTTTTTTGTGTGTTAGCATTAAAACTCAAATATTCCCTGGTTTTGATATCAGTTTTGCTGCCCATTTTTTTATATAAAATTACCAGAAATTATTTTATATTGTGGATGAGCCAAATGATTTGTCAACTAAATTGCGTTAAAAACACTGCTTTGAAATAATAAAAAGTATTATATCAAGAATCTGGCAAATCGGGTTCAACCCCGAGCAGACTGCTTTATGATCGTTGTAAATCTTTCTCATCCAACCTGAGCAATTCATCTTATCTTACAAATCTTATTCTAAAAGTGGATAAATACCAAATCACCCTTATTTAATACCACAATAAACAAATACTAGGTAAAGACACTGTAGTGTGAGTGGATTACAACCACATCAATAATTTCATAAAACATAAAGAATATAGGTCAGCATCAGCGCTGAGTTAAATCAAAATAAATTTAATCTCAACTCTATTTAACGGGCTTTTACAGATATAATATCCTCGGCATCGCCGAAAATTACAAAATGTGACTACTAAATAAAGAGACCTACGTAATATGAGTGATCCACAAAACTATTTTTTATTCCTCAAAGTCTTTTAAAGCAAAACTGTGAGCTAACCTAAAACTCTAACCTCTTTTACAGTTATAAAACTACCGGTAATATTACTCAGACAGCGTTGGAGCCTCGTATCAAATGTCTTTGGCATATCCGTGTAACATATTTTTAACAATAAAGCTTCAACTATGGCTTGTACAAAATTATTTGTGCCTTGAAAAATGTTGGATACTTTTTTTTTTTTTTCTTTTAAAGGGTGGGTGTATATAGCCCAAAGCACTTCGACCATTGAGGCCTATTGTGCATCCCTAGGGATTCCTACGTTAAATGTAGATCTATCCTTGATAAACGCCGCTACCTGATGCATATCCAGTGGGTCGGCGTTAGGCCACTGGATTATGTACGCATTGAGGAACTTTAATCTTTTTAGGATGATAGCATCGCATGTGAATAGCAGGTGTTCCGATGTCTCCTTACCGCAGTCGCAGAATCTGCACTGTTCCGTAAGAGACCTTCCCATTTTATGTAGATGGCCATTAAAAGGGCCGTGCCCTGTTAAAAACCAGGTAAGGGATCTTAGGGATTGGCGGTCCATCCTCGGTGCCTCTCCCAGACGTATAATATTATAACTGAATAGTTTCTTGGCCTGTCTCATCGCAATGGAGGACTCCCAGACTAATTTTCTATAGTTCTGCTCCCAGTCCCTTGTACCATCTACCAAATG
This sequence comes from Tipula vernalis, assembly GCA_958295665.1. Taxonomy (NCBI): domain Eukaryota; kingdom Metazoa; phylum Arthropoda; class Insecta; order Diptera; family Tipulidae; genus Tipula; species Tipula vernalis. Next base: position 161,551,869 of record OY282558.1, read on the forward strand.
GGTTTTGGAAAAAGCAGGTGGATGCTGGATACTGCAGGTGGTTAGAATTGACGGTCGACCGGTGTGTTCTAGCGGGAAAAAGTGAACTATGTAAAATATACAACACAAATTTACTATATGGAAAAGTGACTTTTTAATTTTAATATTTATTTATTTAACTTTTAACTATTAAAGTACAATTTAAATTCTTAATCAGGCAACGATATTAGTAGTTTAAAAGATTGGTTCCTCTATGTCATAATGTTCTTAAAAAAAAATCTTAAAATTAAGAAGATTATTTAAAATAAAACTATACAAAAATGACAAAAACAAATTAACAATAAAAAGATGGAAACAAAAAAAATAACTTCTTTAGTTTCAAAGAGAAAATCTTTCACTAAAGTTAAAAATTTATCTATGATTTTCGATTCAAGACGAGGCATCGGTAGACGCTTAAAAACTGATAGTCCAGTGTATAAATAGTATATGCTGAAAGCTGTGATAGTGAAGTTTGGTGTATTAATTAAACAAAAGTCTTTGATCACTTATTGAAAAAAACAATTTTAAAACTCTAAATATAGTATGTTCGTACTGAAGCGGAAGAATTCTAAAATCACTATAGAATGGCCAGGCTTATTTCCGCCGGCACTTAAAAAAATAACTCCAACTAAATGATTGGTGAAGCTGCACGAGCATGATAAAAGTAAAGTAATACTGAAGAGTGTAATTGTTATTTCAGACTAAGATATGCCCCTTCCAATTTGAAGTGGACAGAACATTGTGGTACATCGTACTCAGTCTGAAAACGCTTGCTGTAGGTTTTGTCAGTTCTAATCATATATGTCCTATTTCCAAGATAAGACGAAAACCATTTATAGACAGTGCCCCTAAACCCCAATGAAAATAATGTTTTTAATAGTCGACCATATCAAAAGCTCTCTTAATGCCATCTATTCAATGAAAACCGTTTATTCTATTATGATACTCAATTAAAGCAGTTTCCGCACTATAACCAGCTCTGAACCCAAATTGTTTAGCACTCAACGCCTACTCACGGAGGAACCTATTGATTCTATACTTCAAAGTTTTTCCGTAATTTTTAAAATCGTAGGTTGCAGAGAAATAGCTAATACCAAGAATATAAACACTATTATTTTTCAAACTCTTAATAGTGCATGAAATATACTCACATCGACCGGATTAATAAAAAAAATTACCAGATATTAATTACCTAGATGCCAATTCTTTTTATTATCGTTGCCACAATAGATAAACTTGTTATTGAAGTAGTTACTTTTATCACTGAAATTTTGTTAAAGTGAGTCCTAAGTGAAACATTATGCTTCTTGAATTTATTAACAAATATTATCTTTTACAAATAAAATCTTTTAGAATCTCATAGAAAGGAAATACAAGAAGATAGTATAGAATTACACAAAGTAACTAAATTCGACATACTTCTTGAAGGCTCATCAAAGAAAATAACAGAAAAGTTGTTGAGGAAAAAAACCAAATTAAACTGGGAACGGCAAGCTTACATAATATCATCATCACTTCCATTACCATTAAAATAAACATTGTTCCACGGTGGAATCCTAAAATCAACTTGTATTAAGCATTGATCAGTTATCTTTAAATCTAAATAATGTTAATAAATCATTCTAACGTACCTAATCGAGCAAATCAATAATCAATACAGCTGGAACTGTTACGAAAAATTCTAGTAGGGCAATTTATCAATGATACCAAGCCAAACGAAGTTACACTGCACATGTAATCATCACTACTTGGTGGACAATTTAAAATATTAATGTTCATATCACCAAGAACAATTACATTTTTGCATGTCGACACCGATATAAATCGTAAGCTGTAAACACAAACAAAAACGAAAACTTCAATACGAAATAATGTGGTCAATTTTAAAATATCCACGGAACTTAAAGATGTCGCTGGTGTCGTAACTACAAGTTTCGGACCCCTCCGCAACATTTTCGGCTTTCCTTACTAATATAAAAATGTTTAGTAAATTATGTGAGTTCCAATTACCTTGGGCCCACCCGCTACCGAGGGTGCTGTGTTTACCTAGTTACGCAACGGGATGTCGCTTTATAACTACAGCTAAGACGAGTTATAATTACAACAACTTATACAATTATAACCAAGCAACTGATAACTGACGATAATTACACCTGCCCCTCGATTAACACGGTAATTAAGTTCCGCCAAATTACCGTGTAACTCAAAACCGTGTTAATCGCGACTAATACACGTGTCCCTCGATTGACACGGTATTTGATTAACGCGGCGAAACTTCTTTGCGTGTTAATCAAGACTTTGTCTCAATTCGTTGACCGTGTTAAATCAAATCCGTGTTAATCAACTACCGTGTTAATCGAGGGACAGGTGTATTACGTTTTAATTGATAAATAAGAGCTGAAATTTAATATTTTTTAAACTTTTATGGTTTTAGTAAGACTAGCTTAATTAGAGCTGCTGGCTCGAGCTAGCTCGAGCCGAAAAGATCTAGCTTTTGGGGGTAATTGCAGACTCGATCTTTTTGTTTTCGACGAACTTTGAAAAAGTTAAAAGAATTCGAAAACTGTGTCCGTGTGTAGCATTTTTTTTTCGAATTTCGAAATTTTGATTTCAGATTCGGATTCCTCATACCCAAATTACTATTAGAAAGTATTGTTAAAAAGTTTGTAACTCTTACCATTCAAGAGATAAAGAGAATTTTCTTAATAAAGAGAGATAATTTACGTTATAAAATTAATATTTTGGGATCAAAAACGCTTGTACTCTAAAAAGATCGAAAGCTCGAGCTTTGCAAAATCAACAGCTCTAAGCTTAATATCAAATTTCTGTAATTTTTAAGTACACGTTTCTAGGCATAATTCAAAATACCATAGCTAATTATTTTAAAATATCTAGTTTGTGACAATTATTGTATTATTGTACCTAATTCTCAGGGAAAATATTGGTATTACCGCTTCTGTGCTGAGACATTTAGTATCGTATTTACTAAAATGTAATTCTCAGACCAATAAACAATTTTACACACAATTTATAGTTTTTACGTAAGTCGAAGCATGTTTTAAATTATTAATTACATTTTTGGCCAGCGGTGAGAACAGTATTCGGAACCAAGGCGTGGTACAACACTCTCTTATTCACTGTTATTTAAAACTTTTTAGTTTTTTAGTGGGACGTAACATTTTTGTGCATGCCCAATTTTGCGACACACCTGAACGGTATCCTTTTGTGACATACGATTGTGCCGCGTAACATACTTTGGGACACAAAACGTTGCTTAAATTATTTACCCAATAACGTGATGTAGGAAAAAATTATATTCAAAACTCAAATCAAGCAAGAATATAGACGGGTTTTGCTAGATTTATAGTAAATTATTATGGGGTATATAGTTTTCTAATAAATACTTTCCTTATAACACAATTCTTCTCACCTTATAAGGTACTTACAAACCTGTTATTTAGGTACTAGGTAGCAATTATGTTAATTATTTAGTTATTTTTATGCATATAATTTGCGCCAAACTACGTACGTACGTAATAAAAACTTATTTTTCGATAAATACCTTATTTATGCAAATCAGCTACAATACTTAACACATATTGGGGCACATTTCGCAGGTTTCCACACGTTCAAACACGCCTCTCTTATTTTATAAATTTAATTCTTGGAAAGGTTTATTTATTTATAATAAATTCTGGAAAACAACGATTTAATAAAAACAATTTAATAAATTACAGCGCTACCATTGACTGAGCCAAACACTAGTTCAAGTTATTTTTGTTAATCATCGGTAATTCCACAGATTTCTCACTAATTTTACAAGAAATTACGACGTCCATTTCTTCATATTTTAACACATCCTTACGTCTTACATATCTTAATTTCAAAGCATACAAATTACGCCACTAGTTTTAAAATTAAGATAATTCTTTATTTCTTTGTTTCCGATAACACGTCCTAACTTGATGACAACACAGCACACTTTACAACAAAATATTCAAATTATTTATGATTTCAAATCCAGTACCAACTGATAAATTTCAAAATGGGTGAATGTGTATTTATACCTGTATAAAACGGAATACATATGTTGTATCAAGCGAAACTATTGAGGTTGTTTATCAATTCAATTTTTTTTTTTACTTTTATAAACGTGTTTAATTTTATTCAGAGATGTGAACCGAAAAAATTATATCGCCATTTAAAAGCGATTTGTGGGATTACGGTTGTTATTACTGTTTTCACTTAACCTCAATTTAATGATTAACAAATTTAGCATTTAGCATATTAAAAACGAATTAGCCCAAATATCAGATCGCAACACGAATTCAAGATACATGTTTAGAAGTAATTATGACCATAGTTAGGCCTAATTCAAAAAATTTCAAAAACAACGATCGCAAAAAAAAAAAAACTAAAAATAAATTTTAAAACACATAATAAGCCAGGATTTGAACCAATTTTAATAACAATAAAATAAATAAACATTTTGATATCCTTGTAAACATTACGAAAATTTAACAGCAAAAGTAAAATTTCTGTGGAGTTTTTAATCTTTAAAAATGGTTGATGAGAAGGGAGGACTGCGATTAAATTTAAAAATATTAATAAAATGTATTGTCTTCCATATATTCGAAGAGACAGGCAATGTGCGCGATAAAAGCATTTCAGCGAAACACAAAATGGGGATGATGGGTAGGAAAGGTTTTTTTATATCCTAAATTTTATACAATAAAAAAAAAATAAATTAAATTAAATTTAATTAAAATTGAATGAGACAAGACTGATTTTTATTTTTTTTTGTAAGCAAAAACAATTTAAAATGACACCAATTGTATTGAGTATGAGTCTAGCTAGGATATAAACGTTAAGTAAATGGTGTGCTCCATGGGAATTTTAAGGATTAAAAAAAAAAAAACGGTAGTTTGTGAACCGTAAAAATTAATTAAAGTTTTAGTGGTAATTGTTTAATAAATTAATTTACTTATTTCATGGTAAACTGTTTTTACAAAAACCATTGACAAAATATATAATATCTTTATCATTGTTTAAATGTGTAATTGTTTATTATAATCTTAATTAATTAATTAAATTATTATTATATTATTATTAATTACCCCAAATTTAACAAAAAAACCAAACTATATATGTACATTTTAATTAATTAATTAAACAAAAGAAAGTAATAAAAATAAAAAAATTAATTAGTTAATAGCAAAATAAAAAAAAAATCTTCTTATTCTATTTATATAATTCATTATTAATTACTTAACATTATAATTACTCATAAATTATTAAGCGAAATTATATTTGTTAATTTAAAAAGATCTTGCGCGATTAAACAATAAAACGCTTTATTTTGATTTTGGTATTCTTTTTGTCGTAAATTAATTAATTCAATTAAAAAATATATATTTGTTCAAATTATAAAAGAACCATGTAAATTAATTATATTCTATATTGTTTCTAGAGATTCAATTTTATGTTTTATTATTAAAAATAATTATTTATCAAACTTAAATAAAAACAACAAACATATTTGTATTATAAGATTTTTAATTATTGGTTCCTGATGCTGCACTTGAAATTTGTTAAATTCAAAGCGTTTGCTTAAAAGTGGTTTGTAAAATCAGTGGTTTAAATGCGAGGAGCTTGCTAGCAGTTTCAATCATAACATTTCCTTGACTTACTGACATAGTTGCCTGGCAACATTTAGATATATTCATATAAGTTGAGCTCTATCCTTAGGTTCGGTATTCAAGTAATTGTTTCCACTTCCCACTTTAGTTACCCTGAAAAGAGCGAATTTTATCAGCCGTATAGTTGTCGATATTAGAGATAATGGAATTAATTTCTTCTGCACTTTTCATATTGCATATAAGTTCAAATATGTTTATGGAAATTTGAATTTGCAATTATTTCTGGGGACCTTTTATGAAATTTATCGATTTCGGACTTTCAACATAACGAAAAAATCCGCCTTATCATGAAACTAATTGCAGCGGATTAATAAATTTCGACATTATTTTTAAAGTTTAAATGTTAAAGGTATTTTGAGCAGAATTTATTATTACATTCTTTGGCAAATACTATATAAACCCTCGTTCCTCAATAAAATTGAAATTAAAAAAATATAAAGGGCTGAAACCTCACGGGGTGATCAGAAATTCGGTCTTGAAAATTAACTCAACTCCCAAATCAATCACTAACTGAACATTTTAACTTAATCTTCAGCTTAAATTTGAACTCAATTTACAACTCAACCTCCACCCAATCACCAATTCAATCCTAAATCGACCCTTAACCTAACCCCAAATCTACCCCCAAACAAATACATAACCGAACCACTCACTTAACCCCAACACAAGCTAACTCAGCCCTAACTCAATTTGAACTCAACTTAGCTCGAACCAAATATCAACCCTCTACTCAACACCACACTTAACGGCCAACAAAATCCCGAAGTCAACTCGATTCGAAATCTACATGCGTGTCTGAGTTCAATTGAACACCCTACAAACCCTCAAACGGTGGTTTGGCGTCTAGTGGAGGGGTGGATCAAAGTTGAGTAGATTAATCTACCAGCTCCGTAACCTTCCAGTAGGGTGTGCATCACGTGAGCTGTTCTGGTCTTGTCATTAATCCAGTCCAAAATATGCGGACTCTGGATACCAGGCATCCTCCAGTTTTATTTAGACTTCCTGTAGTAAAGCTGGGTGACCTACAGGCGATTTGCAATTCCGAGCAACTCGTAAGAGTAAAAACAAATGGAATACGAGGCAGGAGTAGGAATATATGGGAGTGGGACAACCCTCTCGAGGTCCTTGGGCTCCAATGCTACCGTCTTTCTAGCGAAACTATATGCTGTAGTAAACATCTAGGAGGGAGAGCAATAAGCCCAGATAGTATGTATCACGTACCGGGAGGCAGTATTGTCAGGTTCATTAAGAACCTGAATATTGACTGGACGGGTAAATAAGCAGCAATCAACCCAACCCTCAACCCAACTCTAAACTCAACCATAACTCGTCCTCAACTCAACCTTCAACTCAACCCCAATCCAACCCTCAACCCTCACTCAACCCCAGTCCTACCCGATAATAATTCAATTCTCAACGCAACTCTCAACTAAATTTCAACTCAACTATCAAATCAACATGGTCCGAAAAATTACATACGCACATGAGCTCAACTCAGAGCAAGTCAAGCTAACTTCCAACTCAAATCTCAACTGAAACCCCAAATAAATCCCCAACTGAACAGCTGAATGTACCACAACTCAACTTCAACAGAACCCCAACCCAACACTAATCAATCCTAACTCGATCACAAATTCAGCGCTTAGCTCAACCCAAAACTCAACTCCCTATTCAATCCCCAAGTCAGCATGGTACGAAAAAATACATGCATGCATGAAATTAACTCAAGCTAACTTCCAACTCAACCCACAAGTCTCTCCAAATAAATCCCTAATCGGACCTCTAACTAAACCTCAACTCAACCCCAGATCAACATCCAATTTAACCCTAAACTCAATTCCTAAACTAACACGGTCTTAAAACTGCTTGTGTCTATAAACTTAACTTAATCCTAACTGAACCTCTAACTCGAAAACTCAACGTACAACTCAATTCTCAAACCAAGGCGACTCCAAAAACTACATTCTTACGTGAACTCAACTCAAATTAACTCAAGCTAACCTCCAACTCTCACCTGTTGTCATCTTAATACAAACAAATTCCCAACCGCTGACTCCTATTCAACTCAATTCTAACCCAACTCAACCCAAATTCAGCCCTACTCCAGCCCCAACTCAATCTTAACTGGATCTGCAATCCAGCCGTTAAATCAACCTCAAACTCAACCCCAACTTAACTCCCAAATCAACGTGGTCTTATAAACTACATACGTATATGAACTCAACTCTAGCTAACTCTAATTCAGCTGTCAATTTAACACCCAAACATACTCCCATGCTTACTAAACCCTAACCCAACCACAACCCAACTCATCCCCAATTAAACTCGCAAATGAAACACAATTCAACCCTCATCTCAACCGAAAACTAAACGCCTAACTCAATAGTAAATTACCAAGTAATTTCGAACAATTTTCAACAACATCAAACAATCTCTTCGAATCTGCAAGATTACAAAATAATTCTCGACTCTTATGTAGTTTTGAATTAATTGTAATATCAGGCGAGCAATGTCAACGAACAGGTAATTTTGAAAATATCGAATAATCTCGATATACCGAGCAACCCAATTCATCTAAATAATTCGCGAATATCCGGAATAATCTAATATTATTTCAAGCAACTCGGATAGACTGAAATATTCTCAAAAAATGTCGTCTATGTAAATCAATATCACTCAAACTTAACTCAACTTCGCTTGCCAATTTCGAGGACAATCGAAAATACAAATTACCTCAAAAAATTCGAATAATGTGAGAATTCTAGAAACATATCGATAATCACAAAAAAGGATCAATAAGAAAAAAACTCGCTAAGAATCTCGAATAATCTGAGAAATATTATAAAAAATGCGCTCAGTGAGAAAATTAGACTCAAATAACCACGAAAAGCTCGATATATTCTGGAGAAATTCCGAATATTTACGAAAATTAAATGTTATTGAAAAATCAATAAATCACCATCAATCTGTAATAAACAGATATATATCTCAATGCTAATCCAAAAATCTAGGGTGATCCAAACATTTCGAAATGTCGGATTTCAAGAGTGTCACCTAACTCAATGCTTCTTAATTTTAATCGAAAATAATGAGCGAATAATGACTAATTCATCATTAACTATTCTTCACTGAATTCAGGCTTCGCCTGAGCGCATTTCATTCATGCCATAGATGTTTAAGATAAAAAAATTGGCTTGCAACTGGTATAGTAGTATTATTTTTACTCCATTTTAATATACATTTTTTAAATATGTTGATTCATTGATTTTAATAAATTTTATAACAAAATCGTTTTATTATCAATGTTTTAAAGAAATCCAGAAATCCTGTAATGGTCAATATAGTATGTGAACCTGCAACAATTTATACATACCTTTTACATGTTAAGGATCAAAATTCAGCAAAAAAAAATTTAATTAACAATAAACAAACAATTAATTATGTTTTTAATTTCACTTTTATATCACTTCATTACAAATACGTGGATTTAGTTGTTTTGCGTTTTTCCCGTTACCAAAATTGAAGGTCCGCCGTTCGTTCGCGTTATCCAATGGAATGTTCTATCTTAAACCTCGGGTTTTGTATTTGACTGTTAATTCGGTGTACCCCAAATGTAACACCCTATAACTTGTAATCCAGTGTTAGCGTTGTAATACTCTTGTTTATAAAAATGATAAAATAATTTTATAAGAGGGAAAAAAAAATATTGAAAGAGGCCCTATTTGATCAAAAGATAACATGAAGCTAGGTCACCGTTACGTCAAACCAAGTTGTTCAAACTCACCCGCTATAACCAGTCCACATATGTATATATGTATATGGGCGTTTCAGTTGGTATCCCGAAAACTAATTTCACTCAACAAAAAATAGTTAAACTGCCGATTTGGATTTGAATTTTACTCCCAAATTGTCTATCATCACGATTTAAAACACAAAAAAAATTATGGAAAATTAAACTACAAACTAACATTAGATCTAATGACAAGTATGAATTCTTACCTAAAAGAAAAGAAAAGTGAAATTTCGTGATATCACCAACACAAATTCCAGAATATAAAATTAAATCAATTTTACTATTATTATTAATTTTTTTTTTCTCTTTTGATTTGGTTCTGGAACAACGTACTAATTAATTTTGACTATTAAGCACTGACCACGGTGGCCTCTGATATGAACTGATTTGTATATTTTTTTTTTTTATAATTATTTTGAAGTACCACATGATTTGTGTTCGTTTGTATGCTTAAAATCGGTACGTATTGCAAGTGATTTGCATACAGAATCGTGCTGTATACTAATACCTTGCACCCAAACATACTACATTTACATTCATATTTCTTCTTCAAAATTTCAACAAACAAAATCGAATGATACAACAATATTTTAGGCGTATAAATGTGTAGTGATGCAGAAAAAAAATCAATACAATTACCTGCTTCATTTAGGACTCTCGCGCCAAAATATTATGCTATTTCTTCTTAACCTATCCAACTTTTAATCAATATGTAGTACAACAACAAAAATAAAATGCAAATTTCACAGTAGTATAATAAAGGGATGCGTACGGATCGTTAACGTTTGGATGCGGTGTAAAAGAAAATTTTAAAAATAGAAATTTCATTTCATTACAGGGCAGATTCGATTGGTCGGAGTTCTATTGAAGCGCAATCGAAGCTGAGTTAATTAGGAAAAATAATACGATACAACTATATTAGCATTAAGGTTTAATATCTTTGGCATGAAAATTTCCCATCAATTTCCCATGCATATCTTCACACCTATAGATTACGTTACGTACTTTACTAATAATACGAGCGGCTAAAAATTTGGGAGCTAGTTTTGATGAAAATTGCTTACTAGAATCACTTAAATAGTGTTGACGAACGTAAACTAACTGACCCGGTTGGTACAAGACAGGTCTAGTTCGCAGATTGTACCTTTTTGCAGATTGTAGCTTTCACTTTGGCATGAATTATATTTAACCTGTCACTCAATGGCAATAATTCAACTTCGTTTTCAGAAGCACAGTTCAAATTTCTGGGGAGTGTATATGAGGTGCTACTAGTCACCATATTATAACGGAACAAAACAAAGTAAGGCGAATACTGTGTAGACTGGTGGACTAACGCTCGCAATGCGGATCCAATTTCACCAATTTTGTCATCCCAATTTCGATGGTCGTCTTTAATATACGTACGAACCGCCGATAAAATGGACCGGTTTACTCTTTTCGAGGCATTGGCCTGTGGAGAGTATAGTGCAGTAAACGAATGGGTAACATTATAATCTGTTAAAAGTTTCTCAAAAATTTTACATTTGAATTGGGTTTTCACCGTTATCACTAACCAGAGTTTCGGGTGTGCCAAATGTTAAAAAGACAGGTTGTAAAAGAACAAATTTAGAAAATTGGTCAACTACCACAAAAAGATAAATGTTGCCACTTTTTGAACGTGGATATGGTCTCATGAAATCCACAAATATATGTTGCCAAGGTCGTTCGGCTAGGTGAGAATTTCCCATAGGTGGTTTAGATAGAAGGTTACTACTTTTGTTGGTTTTGCATGACGAATATTTAGAGATATATTCGTGAACTTGCGGTCGCATTTTTGGCCAGAAGTAGTAACGCCGCAATCTATCAAGAGTTTTATTAATTCCCCCATGGGCACCTGTCGCCACATCATGCTGTTCGTATATCAATTTTTCGGTCATTTGTTCCGGGATCCACACCTTCCACACAGATAAATCAAACAATGAGTCGTTTAGTTTGGGCTCAATCCTAATCAGAATCCGATTACTATTTATCTTAAAATTTGGATAATTTTCGGGGCTGGACAAAATTTGTTCACATAACTTTGAATATGTTGGATTCTCAAATTCGTTGGAATCCATGTCAACAGAATTAATCAGTAAAGGCCAATCATCATTCATCTCCTCCACAGTGTCACAGTATGCGCGAGGCAGAGCATCTGGCACCACGTTTCTAGCCCCTTTTTCATGCTCAATTGTAAAATTGTAGCCTTGGAACTTGAGGCTCCACCTTGCGAGGCGGCCACTCAGGTTCTTCTGCGACATGAGCCATTTCAGACTCGAATGGTCCGTGATTATTTTGAAGGCGAATCCCTCAATATACGGTCTAAATTATTTTATGCTGACTATCGAGGCCAAACACTCGAGTTCTGAAATTGAATAATTTCTTTGAGCTGAATTCACTTTCTTAGAAACAAAGGCTATAGGTCTCTCCTGCCCGTCATCTGCATACTGAAACAAGACACCACCAACTCCTGACGTACTAGCATCACAGCGAATAGCAAAGGGTTTTGTGTAGTCGGGGTAGGTGAGCACGGGTATATTTGTAAGATGTATTTTCAGTTTATCAAAAGCACTTTGAGCCTCAGCAGTCCATTTGAATTTAGTTCCTTTTTTCAAAAGATCGGTAATCGGAGCGGTTATGGTGGCGTAGTTGAATATGAAGCGCTGATACCATCCAGTCATACCCAACAGGCAACGTGTTTGCTTAGTTGAAGTGGGTGCCGGAAATTTCAGTATCGCTTCAATCTTGTCCGGATCAGTTTTTAAGCCACCTTCCCCCACTATATATCCAAGATACTGTAACGAAGTTAAAGATGACTCAACTATAGTATCCAAATTTTTGATTTCAAATAAAAATGGAACAAAAAAAAAGTCACTTCGTTAAAGAAATAAATACTGGTTCATTGCCTTTGTACGGTCATTTAAGTGCGGCTAATGCTCAGGAGCTTAGGGGTGGGATTTACAAAGGATGAACTCAGTCTTGTTAGACCGTTAATTTAATTAATTGCAAGATCATGAAATTCTGACCACAACAGAAAAATAATAATTAAATAAGTGAATGTAAGAAAAAAAAAAATTTAGGAGTCATCATCATCATCAACCATAGAGTAAACACACATAATCCAGTATATTGCTTACAGCAAGAATGCAAAACAGTAAGTATTAATGAGAAGCAGAAAATAAAATTAAAGGTATGCAAAGAGAGAGAGAAAAAAAAAATTGTAAGTAAATAAAAAGAAAAGGATCTATTCCTGTCATTGCATTACTCACCTATCTCACCGATGATTTGATCAATGAATCATCATTACGTAATTATAAATCAACAAAACTAAATAAAAAGAAATTCAATGTAGTATCAAGTTTCACAAAAAAAAACTATTATGTGTATTTAATTATTGCTTCATTCATAAATATTCAACATTTGAAAATTATAAATGTAAATTTGAGAAAAGGCAAGAAAATTAAAGACGTACGAGTATGTACTTATATACAAATTTCAAATTAATTCTAGTAGCCTGTTCTAATCCTAGTCTAAACTTATTATGTACCTATTCTAAAATATAACCAAAAATTACATAAGAAAAAAAAAAAATAATGATAATAATAATTATGATAATAATTAATAATAAAAATAATAATAATAATAACAATAAAAATTAAGAATTATAATAAATGTATATGTATAATAAAATAGAAAATAAAATCTTATCTTGACCAAGTTGCGTTTAAAATGGTGAATGTTGCATGTTGAATCAGCACATTGAACATTATGTTATGTACGTATATCCATATTTTCAATGTTGCATGTTGAATATCGAAAATGAATCAATTACACATTATGTATACATACATATTTTAAATGTTGCACGGAAAATATTGAATTTAGCTATTCAATGCTGCACGTTGACTGTAACCAACAAAAAAAAAAACAATTTTCACCTGGTCAGTCAAATATTTTCTTGTTCACAAATTATTTTGATTTTATTAACACCGGAGATTTATAGTTTATTATATGTAGTGTTATTAGTGCATTTATGTTTTTTTGTTTATTAAGTTTTAGGTTATTATATATATATTTTTCGTTATTTTATAGATTTAGTTTTATTTAGGATTGTTCGGTATTTTTATTTTAATTTAAATTTTAACATGTCACTTTCACTGTTGAACTTCGCTGTGTATCGTCTTGTTAATTGTGGTAACTGTGTATAACTTAGTACCAATATTTAACAAAGTAACAGACTTTAATTATAACACTATATATTAATTAAAATGTTCGATACGGAATTATTACTTTTATTGATTAATGATTATTCACTTTACGATCATTCACATCAAATTTTGACTTGACATTATTTTATGACCTTTTGTAATCATAGCTGTCTCAAAAAAAAAAGAAAACGTTCTTGAGGCTATGTTCGGAGCACATGTTTATTTTAATTTATAATTTCTATAACTTAAGTATAACTAAGTATGATTATGTACATATAAAGATCATATAACAGTTTGCACTAAACCAAAGTATTTCTTAAAAATTACACATAAATATATATACTATATATAGTTTTTAATTTAATTTATTTTTGTATATATGTACATTAACACAAGAAAGAATGGTATGACCATTCTGGTCAGTTATAAACGAACGAAAAAAAAAAATGCCGTTTATTACACTATAGTTCTAAAGAATGTTATTTTTTTAAGATATACACCAATTTTTTTTCCAATAGATATCTACTCAAAAAAATAGATTTAAACAAAAAAAAAACTAAGATTAAACTAATCTTTTCGACACAAGATTAATGTTTTAAAATTTTAATATTTAACTAATAAATTTTTAATTTTAACTTCATTAGAATCATTTTACAAAAAAAAAATACCAACCGATCTCATTGCAATTTACTTTTCAACCCTCAATCCAAAAAAAAAATCTGTCCCACCTAAATTAATTAACAGCAAAATTTTGCAACATACACACAAAGTAAGCAGATATATATCCCAATGTTATGATAATACACACTTTGTAATCTGTATTAGTACTAAATAAATCGACTCAATCATATATTTTGAATTTGTAACACAGTGGTAACCAGTGCTGCGTTACAATCGTGGAGCTGTCCCACACCCGAGATAGATCTCATTAAGCCAGGCAAGATTATGTTTTAATGTCCTTCATATGATAGGTACCTACGACTTGACCATCCATATTTTCTACTACTATTGCCACATTTCCAATAATATTTTTGACTCTTCCTATGACGAATTTTGGAGCTAGTTTGGATGAAAAATATTTGGCAGCGTCACTCTGAGAAAAATTACGTACGTAAATTATTTGACCAGGCTTGAATTCGCGAATGCGGGATCGAAGGTTATAACGCTTTTGGTTTTTTTGGTGCGCTTGATTGATATGCGATAAAACTTGCTCTTGCGCTAGCGACAGACGATCAGCGGATTGGATAGTTACGGAACAGTCCTCCAAACATTTTAATTCCCTCAACAATTTATATTCAGAGCCGTTCATAATCTTATGTTGCCCAAACACTAGGTAATGAGCAGAATATCCAGTAGAGGAATGTACCGCATTTCGCATTGCCGCAGCAATCTCCTGTAGATGATTGTCCCATTCACGATGGTTATCAGTTAGGTAAGCTCGGATTGAAGACAGTATAGTACGATTCGCTCTTTCACTAGCATTGCTTTGCGGTGAATATTTAGGTGTGGTAATATGTCTGACTCCAAATTGTTTAAGCAATTTTTGGAAAGTTTTAGCTAAAAATTGAGGTCCATTGTCTGTTAAGATTGACTCAGGAGTACCGAATAGATGAAAAATATTGTTCTCTAACGTGCTGCATACTAAAGAAGCGTTAGCATTTCGCATAGGAAATAAGTGTACAAACCGAGAATACGAATGCAGAACAATAAATATATACGCATTACCTAATTTCGTCCTAGGGTAAGGTCCTAAAAAATCTATATATAAATGTTGCCACGGCCGATAAGTGGTAATTTGATGACCCATCTCTGGTTGTAAAATTTGATTTGAAGGCTTACAGGTTTTACAGATCTCACACTGAGATATATAATCCTTAACCGTCTTAAACATTTTTGGCCAGTAATAGTATCGCTGCAATTTTTCCAACGTTTTCTCCGTTCCTAAATGGGAGGAATCAGGAGGATCATGAGCTTTCTGGATTAATTCGGAAATTAAAGGATTGGGAACATATAGTTTCCAGACTGGTAGATCATTTGGACTGTCGATAATTCCAAACTGATTAGTGAAATATATTTTATTATTTACAACTCTAAGATTACAACGATAGTTTGATTTGAGCTTTAAGGCATTGAGAATTTCTAGATACACCGGATCGTTAAAATGCGAAGAATTCAGATCAATTGGAGAAGAGCAATTATCATTGTGAAGAGCTTCAATACATTGTTCAAAAGCTCGAGAAAGCGTATCTGGAACAACATTCTGGGAACCCTTCACATGCCGAATCTCAAAGGTGAATGGCTGTAATTTCAGATTCCACCGGGCAAGTCTTCCATGGAGATCTTTTTGACCCATTAGCCATTGTAAACTGGCATGGTCAGTTATAATGGTGAAATGATAACCTTCGACATAGCACCTGAATTTTTTTACACTTTGAATGGCGGCGAAACATTCCAGCTCCGTCACTGAGTAATTTCTCTGTGCATCGTTCAATTTTTGCGAGAAATAAGCGATAGGTTTCTCGACTCCCTGACTATCGAGCTGAAACAAGACACCGCCAATTCCGCTACTGCAAGCGTCACATTGGATATAAAAGCGCTCGTTAAAATTGGGATGAGATAATATTGGAGCGGTCGACAAAGCATCTTTTAAGCTTAAAAAAGCGTTCTGTGTATCTTCGGACCAT
Organism: Tipula vernalis; assembly: GCA_958295665.1. NCBI lineage: Eukaryota > Metazoa > Arthropoda > Insecta > Diptera > Tipulidae > Tipula > Tipula vernalis. The sequence continues at coordinate 161,568,289 of OY282558.1, forward strand.
TTCCATTTATTATTTTTTTTTAAGAGATCGGTCAAGGGAGCGGAAATTATAGAAAAATTCTTAATGAATCGCCGGTACCATCCACACATACCTATAAATCGGCGAATTTGTTTTCGAGTGTGCGGAGTAGGAAAATCAACAATCGCGTGAGCTCTATCAGGATCGGTACGAAGGCAACCGTCACCAACCAAATAGCCTAGATATTTAATTTGCTTTAGCAAAAAATGGCTTTTTTCTAAATTTATGGTTAAATTGGCGGCGGATAGTAAAGCCGCGACCTGTGCAAGCAGATCAAAATGTTCGTCTAAGGTTGCAGAGGTGATCAACAGGTCGTCTAGGTAAGTAAAAACACGGTCGTGCAGTTTATGTGGGATCACCTTATGCATTAGACGACAAAGAGTTTGAGGTGCATTGCACAGGCCAAACGGCATCACTTTAAATTGAAAAAGAGGCTGTCCCGGCACAGTAAACGCAGTTTTATCACGTGAGTCGGGGTGTAACGGGATCTGCCAAAAGGCATCCTTAAGATCAAGACTCGAAATATACCGTGTATGATCCAGGCGACTGATAAGGCTTTCTATGAGAGGCAAAGGGTATGCTTCCTTTTCTGTTACCTCGTTGAGACGCCGTGCGTCCAAGCAAAGACGAACTTTGCCATTTTTCTTCAGTACTGGAGCTATAGGTGAACTCCAGCCACTTGATGACTCTTCGATAACATCCATAGCTAACATCCGATTTATTTCGTCATTTATTTGTTTTTGTTTGATTGGAGAAACTGGATAAAAACGCTGCTTTATGGGTTTATCATTAGTGAGTTTAATTTGGTGTTGCAGAAGATGCGTTCTTCCCAGTCCTAACTTCGAACAGGATGGAAATTTCTCAATAATTCGTGAAAGTCTTTCTTGATCGCTTGGAGATAGTTTATGTTGCTCAGGGTTAGTTATCTCTTGACTTTCATTCATTAATTCGTTGACTTTTTGAGATGACGTATTATATTTGAATGAACGATTGAAACGACTGTTAATTTGAAGTGGAGTAATATGTATACCAAATTTATTCCAGAAGTCGATTCCGAGATACAAGGGTTGTTGTAATGACGGAACTATGAATAATCGAATTAGGTTCGACTGTTTATTAAAGGTAATATTGGCATTAATATATCCAAAAACTCGCTGTGACTCGCCACTAGCTGTGGAAATAGTTGTAGGTAGATGATGAACGATAATATTTGGATCATTCAAGAATTTATTGGAACCCGCACCTAAAATGCTAACAGAAGCTCCGCTATCCAGTAAACCATGGTACATTTGATCATCGATTAAGACGTCGGCATAAGGCCTTTCATCAGTCGGATCATTTGTAATAACGGATGCTATAACATTAGAACGAAGGTTTCGAATTTTGTTAAAATATTGACGTGTGCGTTCTTTTTGCTTCAAGGAAATTGATGTCTTGCGTGATTTATACAAATTTGTTGCATTTGAAATGATTTTACAATTTAACAACGATTGATTTTTGGAATCAATTATATTAGCGGTTTGGATTTTGGTGGATTTGGTTAGAATTGGATTATTTTTGTTGGATGTTTTTATCGTGGAATTCGAAAAGCTATTGGGTAACGATGAAAACAAAAGATGATTGGGCTGATTTAGATAGGAAAACCCTAAAGAATTGGTGGAATGAAATGAGCCATCTGAATCTATGGATCCGATTTCCCATTGTTGATTTTCGTTTGATTGAGTTCGCCATCCGTGTGGCACGCATTGTCGAATTTCTGGGCCTTCAATATAATTCTCGGGGCACTCAAATTCCCAGTATGCATCTGGTCCCGAGGAGCGTTTCCCGAACATTTAGGACAGTCAGAGACAGTTACACCTTTACAACCACATTTGTAACAGAAGCGATTACGCTGTAATGAACAATGATGAAATGTGTGACCTATGTCATCACAATTAAAGCAAATAGGAATATTATTTTGGTTGTGATTTCTCGATGTTGATGGATTGGAGTGATAATTAGACATATTCAATTGAGCTATATCTTGATGAAAAACATCTATTGAATCAGTTACGGGTAGTAAACGATCATTATTTTGATATGGACTGATAGGATGTGAAGGATCAGTTAATTGAAGTTCATGTATTGACTTTTTATTAGGAACATAAATATCTGGATTTACACCTAAACGTGCCCAGGTAGTTTCCCAAGAGGTTGCGCTTTTAATTAATTCCTGTACATTTTCAAAATTTTTGTCAGTCAAATTCAACTGCAGAGCAGGATGCATGTTTAATCTCAATACTTCAATCAAATCTTCTTCGGAATATGTTTTTTTACATTGTAAAGTAAGACTCCAGACGTCGTTATAGAAATTTAAAAATGATTCCCTATTGTGTTGTTTGCGGGATTCGACTAATCGACGAAGTTCGAATTCGGTTCTTCGATCTTTAAACCTCTCAATCAAATCATTACGGAACTTCGACCAAGTGGAATTTGGACTAGAGCGTCTATACGTCCAATAATACCGTAAGGCATTACCTTTTAAAACGAAGCATACTTCGGTAAAAAGCAACTCCTCCGATAAATTCAGAGATTTAGCTAAAGTTTCGAGTTGAAATATGAATAAATCAATCGGAACTGAGTTAGAAGACCCATCATAAGAAATTCCCGATCTAGCTAAGGTTCGAGTATCAGACATATATTTCCGTAATTTGATTGGTTGCGAAGTACCATTTGATTCAATACATTCTATATTATTTTGAATAATCTCACAACCTGGAACACGATTTTGAGTATTAACGGTGTCAACCATTGTGGCAGCACCTAAATTGTTTACATCATGAACAGGAATATTCGTTTGTAATCCAATGTTTTGTTGGGGGTTATCTGTATGGCCAAGTATTGAATTTGGATTAACACCTACCCTAGAATTCATTTGTGTGTCGGATTGGTCAGGGTGTTTTATAGGAGTACTATTAACAGTATCGAAACGTTTAAGCTTCGATGTTGCGGAATAAACAAATACGGGTGGATCAATATCAGTATCTGATTCTGACAGTTGTTCTGGATCTTGTAATTGCATCTCTTTAAGTTCAATTAATGTTGATTCGAGATTAGTTTCATCCTGCATAACAGATTGGATTTTCAAAAGCAACGTTCGAGCAGTATCTAAAAGTTCCGTCGCTTGATTACCATATGTTGGAGACATTCGAGCTCTGTTCAGGCGCTCGATTAAATGAATAAGCCTAGTTTCTAAACAGCGTATTATTTTAGTGTCTATCTCTTGTGGATCTAATTTCTCCATTTGCAGCTTTATTTCTGATAATTTTGTGGAACATTTCTTTATTTCATGTTGTGGTTTTTTCCGAGCAGCTGGGTGCATTTTGTACGGACGAATAGAGGGCATACCATCTTCCAATTTCAAAGCATTTTCGAGTTGTATAACGACATCTGTTGGATTGCCTTTTAGACCTCGAACCCTACATTCCACTTCTAGTTCGTCAGGAAGCAATAAGTGGAGATCCATTTTTTCTGATTATTAAAAACTAAGTACTAAAGATGAAATTTTACGACGTAACCTAATTTGGCACCAAAATAAAACTAAATAATAATGAATAAAAAAAACTAAACGAAAGTAAATTGCAAAAAAAGATATTTACACAAAAAAAAAATCAATAATATTTAATTCAAAATTTCAAAACTTAAGCCTGAGGCTCCTTTTTTGTTTTAATCTTAGAAATACGATGAGCAGCTGTCTCAAATTTGAAGAAACAGTACTCAAAATAATAATAATAATGATGAAAAAAAACTAACAATAATAAAATACAACTTATAATTTGGAGACTAGGCAAGCAATGACAATAACAGATAAGACCACGACTGATTAATGAAGAAATTAATGGGATATGAATTATTGCATTGAGATGATGTTTACCCTTTGGTTGAGATGAGTGAGAAGAAAAAAAAAATAGAGGTAGATATTGCGTTTATTAACCAATGAGTGAATCAATAACCTGTAATGGTTAGACACATTTGCAAATAAACTCAACATACAATCAGAACAATGAAAATCACATATCATGTGCAGGCAGCTCATCAAATACTTGTAGTATGGAGATGTCCTCTATGACAGGATAAGATTTCATTGTATAATTAGTATTTCTGTATTTATAATTATTTTTAATGTCTCTGCTCCACACCGCAGTCAATATGGAAAATAATCTTCAACAGAACGCATGTGTGAAAGCAAAAGCATTATTAAGACCAGAATCTCATTCCAGATCAATCACGTAAGGTGAGCATAGAATGAAACTCCAACACTATTTGGAAAAATGAAAATGACTAATTCTGAGCCGAAACGAACAATTCAATCAATAATTAAGATAAAATTAGCAGAAATGGCGAATCGGAACCAATCAGTCACAAAAAAAAAAATATCTAATAAGGAACATAAAATTGGTCAGAATCATTTGAAAGATAAATGTCGTTGGAACTAATAAAAAATTTTGTTTTTGTGTGTAATTAGTTGGATGATAATACTGCAACGAAGTTTAAAAATATGAATAAACAAACAAAAAAAAAACTTATTGGATAAATGTAACGGACTTACGTTTGGGCGCCATTGTAACGAAGTTAAAGATGACTCAACTATAGTATCCAAATTTTTGATTTCAAATAAAAATGGAACAAAAAAAAAGTCACTTCGTTAAAGAAATAAATACTGGTTCATTGCCTTTGTACGGTCATTTAAGTGCGGCTAATGCTCAGGAGCTTAGGGGTGGGATTTACAAAGGATGAACTCAGTCTTGTTAGACCGTTAATTTAATTAATTGCAAGATCATGAAATTCTGACCACAACAGAAAAATAATAATTAAATAAGTGAATGTAAGAAAAAAAAAAATTTAGGAGTCATCATCATCATCAACCATAGAGTAAACACACATAATCCAGTATATTGCTTACAGCAAGAATGCAAAACAGTAAGTATTAATGAGAAGCAGAAAATAAAATTAAAGGTATGCAAAGAGAGAGAGAAAAAAAAATTGTAAGTAAATAAAAAGAAAAGGATCTATTCCTGTCATTGCATTACTCACCTATCTCACCGATGATTTGATCAATGAATCATCATTACGTAATTATAAATCAACAAAACTAAATAAAAAGAAATTCAATGTAGTATCAAGTTTCACAAAAAAAAAACTATTATGTGTATTTAATTATTGCTTCATTCATAAATATTCAACATTTGAAAATTATAAATGTAAATTTGAGAAAAGGCAAGAAAATTAAAGACGTACGAGTATGTACTTATATACAAATTTCAAATTAATTCTAGTAGCCTGTTCTAATCCTAGTCTAAACTTATTATGTACCTATTCTAAAATATAACCAAAAATTACATAAGAAAAAAAAAAAATAATGATAATAATAATTATGATAATAATTAATAATAAAAATAATAATAATAATAACAATAAAAATTAAGAATTATAATAAATGTATATGTATAATAAAATAGAAAATAAAATCTTATCTTGACCAAGTTGCGTTTAAAATGGTGAATGTTGCATGTTGAATCAGCACATTGAACATTATGTTATGTACGTATATCCATATTTTCAATGTTGCATGTTGAATATCGAAAATGAATCAATTACACATTATGTATACATACATATTTTAAATGTTGCACGGAAAATATTGAATTTAGCTATTCAATGCTGCACGTTGACTGTAACCAACAAAAAAAAAAACAATTTTCACCTGGTCAGTCAAATATTTTCTTGTTCACAAATTATTTTGATTTTATTAACACCGGAGATTTATAGTTTATTATATGTAGTGTTATTAGTGCATTTATGTTTTTTTGTTTATTAAGTTTTAGGTTATTATATATATATTTTTCGTTATTTTATAGATTTAGTTTTATTTAGGATTGTTCGGTATTTTTATTTTAATTTAAATTTTAACATGTCACTTTCACTGTTGAACTTCGCTGTGTATCGTCTTGTTAATTGTGGTAACTGTGTATAACTTAGTACCAATATTTAACAAAGTAACAGACTTTAATTATAACACTATATATTAATTAAAATGTTCGATACGGAATTATTACTTTTATTGATTAATGATTATTCACTTTACGATCATTCACATCAAATTTTGACTTGACATTATTTTATGACCTTTTGTAATCATAGCTGTCTCAAAAAAAAAAGAAAACGTTCTTGAGGCTATGTTCGGAGCACATGTTTATTTTAATTTATAATTTCTATAACTTAAGTATAACTAAGTATGATTATGTACATATAAAGATCATATAACAGTTTGCACTAAACCAAAGTATTTCTTAAAAATTACACATAAATATATATACTATATATAGTTTTTAATTTAATTTATTTTTGTATATATGTACATTAACACAAGAAAGAATGGTATGACCATTCTGGTCAGTTATAAACGAACGAAAAAAAAAAATGCCGTTTATTACACTATAGTTCTAAAGAATGTTATTTTTTTAAGATATACACCAATTTTTTTTCCAATAGATATCTACTCAAAAAAATAGATTTAAACAAAAAAAAAACTAAGATTAAACTAATCTTTTCGACACAAGATTAATGTTTTAAAATTTTAATATTTAACTAATAAATTTTTAATTTTAACTTCATTAGAATCATTTTACAAAAAAAAAATACCAACCGATCTCATTGCAATTTACTTTTCAACCCTCAATCCAAAAAAAAAATCTGTCCCACCTAAATTAATTAACAGCAAAATTTTGCAACATACACACAAAGTAAGCAGATATATATCCCAATGTTATGATAATACACACTTTGTAATCTGTATTAGTACTAAATAAATCGACTCAATCATATATTTTGAATTTGTAACACAGTGGTAACCAGTGCTGCGTTACAATACTTCAGTTCTCGAATCATAAACCGAGATTTATCCACATTTATCGTAAGTCCAGCGTCCTTTAACCAACTTGAAACAAGTCTTAACAGATGAAAATGTTCTTGAATCGTGGCCGAACTTACAAGTAAATCGTCTAAGTAAACGAAAATACGGTCGTGGTATTCATGTGGTATCACCTTGGCCATCAACCTTGACATGGTTTGTGGGGAGTTACACAGACCAAAGGGCATCACACAGAATTGATACAAAGGCCTACCTGGCACAGAGAAGGCAGTTTTTTCGCGAGAATTTTTCTCAAGCGGTATTTGCCAGAAGGCATCTTTGAGATCAATTCCGGTGATGAACCTAGTCTCTGACAACCTCCCCAACAACCCATCAATAATTGGAAGAGGAAAAGCGTCTTTTTTGTAAGTGAGTTTAATTTTCGGGAGTCAAGGCAAAGTCTGACTTTTCCGTTTTGTTTTCTGACAAGAACCACTGGAGAGGACCAAGCACTTCTGCTTTCCTCGATAACCCCCATGTCTATCATCCGATCTAGTTCACTGTAGATTAGTTTCTGAATGGCTGGTGAGACTGGATAATGGCGTTGTTTTACTGGTAGATTATCGCCCACATCAATTTCGTGCTCTAACAGATGAGTTTTACCAAGCCCTTGCCTATCAAAGCACGGAAAAGAATTTTTAATAAGGTCTAGCTCTTGTTTTTGTTCATCTGTGAGGACATGTTCGTTAGTGTCAGATTCAACCTTGGCTAAGCTATTAATAATTAAGGGTGCGATGGAAAAAGCACGCCAAAAATTTATGTCTAGGTAAAGTGGTCCTTCCAAACTTGGAGCAATGTACAACCTCACCGACTTTGTAACACCATTATAAGTGATTGGCTGATCGATAAAGCCAAGAATCTTATTTTTAGACCCGTCTGCTGTCTTTACATAAGAAGTGAATTTATTAAACAAAACTCCAGCTCCATCTAAAAGCACTTCAGCCCCTCTTCCTAAAACACTGATAGATGCTCCGCTATCCAGTAATCCGAGAAGAGTATTTTGACATGCGGGCGAGGGTCAGTTTTGTCAAAATTAATGGTACTTGCACAAAGCTGGTGAATACTTTTGCGATTTTTCCAATAAATACGAATTCGGCTAAGGCGTTTAGACACAACAGGGGGTTTATATATCCGATAATTCGATCCGAAATAATTTTTTTCAGTTTGGGTGGTAATATCCTTGTAGCTTGTAATGTTAGATGTATTAAAGTTGGAGGTAATGTCAGTTGTAGAATTTAATTGATTAGGGGTTGTCTTCTCAATTTTAATTATTATTTCGGGTCCTTTTGGACTTCTGGCGTTGCAATTGTTATATTTGGGTTTGGAACAGTATTCCCCGGATGCAAGGTACCCGATTTGTTCGCGACCGGAGGGCGGTTTCCCAACAGTTTTGACTGACAAAATATGCATTTCGGTTTAATTATAGCAGGTTTCCCGCACCCAAAACAAAATATTCTCTGAATAGGAATGGGAAAGTCTTGATAACGGTGGGCTAAATCTTGACAATTCCAGCAAATCAGAAAATTTCCGGAAGCTTCCGGTGGTCTCTCACTAACTACCGTTTTCCGTAAATTTTGTTTAATAATCCCAACTGCTTCTAAATTTGCATTTGCAACTGTGTGGTGATTCAGGAGGTTGATGAATCGTTACTGGAATCGTTTCGACATCTATGTTTTTTCGATTTATTTCACTGATGTTTGGGGTTCTTCGAAATTTTGGTTCCGTTATTTGTCGAGGATCATGCCCAGAGTTTAACCAAAGTTTTTCGTAACGTTGACATTATGGATCGGAGTTCGTCTACCGATCTGATAGTAGAGGATAGGGTGGCACTCTGTAATGCTGGATCCATATCTGTGGCAAAGATTTAAAAGGTGATAACTCTCCATATGAGTTACCACCTTCTAAATCTGTGCCACAGATATTATCCCGGATAATTTCCAAGAATTCACTATCATGAAATCCACATTTTAACCAGCTGTTTAGACACTTCATTTCGAGAAGATACTCATGAAACGTCACGGTTTTTCTGTTTCCGAATTTCGATTAATCGACGCATTTCGTGATCTGTTACGTGGCTACGAAATCGACTTAACATAGGCTCTCGAATGTCATTATAATTTGCATTAGGAGTTTTTTTCGAATATGACCAAAACCATTTTTCAGGCGCGTTTTAAGAACCGTGGTAGTGTTTTCTCTCGATATAATATCAGTTATCCAATTATTAATCACTAAATAAAACACCGCACCTCTTTCGTAACTTTACAATTTTTTAATTTATTCGTGAAAACCAAACACAACTTTACTTTTCGGCTTCTCAAAATGCAATGACAATTTTTTTTTGATTTTATAAAGTTTACGCCTAAAAGATGACTAATGAAAATACAATATAAACGTATGACCAGATTACGAAATCCAATCTACCTAATTTGATGCTATACAATACTATACAATCTACATAGTCTCATGCTATACTGTACAATCTACATAATTTCATGCTATACTGTACAATCTACATAATTTTTAATTTACATATTGTAATAATTGACTATTGACTGAGGTAAACCTAAATCATTTTATTTGTTGTCAAATGAAATTGGCATTAGATTTCAATTAAATAATAAAAAAACAATAATAATAATTTACATATAATAGATAAATAATAACTTAACAAAATTTAATTTCATCTCATGGATTAGAAGAACATTCCGGCCGCCTTGAATCGATTAATTCAACATTATGGACTGGCAATTTGCACAATTTATGGATTGGTCTTTTCAACAGGTTATTGGATGTTTTCATACTAGCAACTCGCACCTTTTGATCTTTCCCAGGATAAAGCTCCATAATTCTTCAGGGGAGGCACCAGGACGTTGAAGGAAGTCTTTCATCGGCTATAAGAACTATATCGTTAATATTTAAGTTGTCTGATTTATTGTACCATCGATTTCTGCGTTGTAAGCTGCTCAAGTAATCTCGTTGCCATCGTTTGAAAAAATGTTGTTTCATCTTTGACAATATTTCCCATCTTGCTAGTGGTGACAATTTTAAATCTGTGTAGTCATATTCCGGTACTTCAGTGAGAGTTCTTCCAATCAGAAAATGGGATGGAGTCAGCATACATAGTTTATCTGTACTCAAAGCACAAATGGGGCGCGAGTTCATAATTGCCTCAATTTGACATAAAATGGTTGAAAATTCTTCATGGGTTAGTATAGTGTCCCCGACTACCTTTTTTAAATGAGTCTTCATTGTTTTTACGGCGGACTCCCATAGCCCACCCATATGGCTAGATGCTGGTGGATTGAAATGCCATCGTATTTCATTTTTGGCAAGTTCATTTAAAATTTGACCTTCAGCTTCACGTAACATTAAATAAATATCCTTTAAATTATTGTGTGCCCCTACAAAATTCGACCCATTGTCACTGTAAATATTTTGGCATATTCCTCTTCTTGCAACAAACCTTTTCAATGCGCCAATGAAACACTTTGCAGACATATCACTTGCCAATTCTATATGAACAGCCTTTGTACTGAGACACACAAATATACACACATAGGCTTTTATTGGAATTTGACCTCGTCGTCGTACCAAATGAATTTTAAATGGCCCGCAGTAGTCAATGCCTACGTTAATAAATGCTGATGTATATTTAACCCTATCTGCGGGTAGATCACCCATGATCTGCTCTTCTAATTTTGGTCGATACCTTATGCACTTGATACATTTGTGCACCACGGTCTTGATAGTGTTCTTTAATCGAATTATCCAGTATTTCTGTCTAACCAGGCCCACTAGCTGCCCTTGACCTGCGTGTAGCCATTTTATATGCATATCCTTAACTATGATACGTGATACGTGATCATTGGATGGTAGAATTACCGGATGCTTAACTTGATAACTGGCAATGGCGTTGGTGATTCGTCCCCCTACTCGAATTATACCATCTTTGTCTAAAAATGGATTCAGTGTTTTTAGCGGGTTATTCCTTGGCACTTGTTCGTTAACCCGTAAACATCTTAATTCTGGTCCAAAATTGAGTTCTTGTATATTCTTCAACAAAACGATTTCATCCTGCAGCACTTCTGCTAGCTCAATAAGGTTGGGTTTCGAATTTGAAACAGCGCTTGATTTATGTAAGAGTGTTATCCGATTTACTCGCTTTTTTAAATTGTAGATGAATTTTCGCACTATTGCTAATACTCTCTTGATTTTCTCCCATGAACTGTATCTGGTTGTAAATTCAGCCAGAAAATTTTCGTTTTTATTAAGCAAGACGTCTATGTTTCAAGGCTTAACTTCTACGTTGGTTTGGTAAGACGGCTTTTGCTCAGGCCAACTTTCTTCTTCTAGACGCAACCAATCTGGCCCAGACCACCAAATGCAATTGGGTTTTAGAATTTCCGACACATATATACCACGAGAGGCACAGTCGGCGGCATTTTGCTTCGAAGGAACGTGCCTCCAACATGCTCTTGGATATTCTTCTATAATAGCAGCAACTCTATTTGCAACGAATGTGTTCCACCTCCTCGGATGTGCTGCCAGCCATTCCAAAACAATTTTGCTGTCGCTCCATAGTGTAATCCGACTTATTTTTAGGTCTAGGAATGATTTTTTGATTGTGCTCATTAGTTCTGTCAGCAGCATTGCGCCCATTAGCTCTAATCGTGGCAAACTAATTTGTCGGAGCGGTGCAACCCTTGTTTTTCCCGCAACCAAATGAACTTCACTCGGCTTTGCTTTTCTTTTGATGAACACTGCGGCACCGTAGGCTAATTCACTGGCGTCCGAAAAACCGTGTAATTCTGCTTCATCGTCTACCTCTAACCATCGGGGTATGCTTAACCTTTCAACTCCTCTTAGTTCTTGACGCAAACCTTCCCATTTTTTAAGAATATCATTAGGAAGATTATCGTCCCACCCAATATTAGCCAACCACAAACTTTGAAACAGCATTTTCACTCTAACGGTTAGCGGCGACAACCATCCCAAAGGATCAAAAATCCTACTGGCCTCTGATAAAATCGTACGTTTAGTATGGATCCGAGTGTCTGTGAAAGAAACAGAAAAACAAAAAATATCCCGATTGGGGATCCATTTCAATCCCAGCAGCTTAACAACATCTTCATCTTCAGCTATAGTTTTTGCCATATCACTGTTCTGTTCCTCTATATCATTGCGCAATCTTTCGCTGTTTGTTGACCATTTTCTTAGATTAAACCCAACTGATGATAATATGTGTATAACATCCCTTTGTTTTTCTATTAGCTGTGTTTCGCTGTTGGCTCCGGTCATCAGATCATCTACGTACATATCGTGTAGAATGGCTGCAGCAGCTACTGGATGTTTTGCTTGGTATTCTTGCGCTACTTGTACTAAACATCTTGTCGAAAGAAATGATGCAGGAACGGTACCATAAGTAAGTGTACGTAATTCGAATTGCTGTATTGGTTCATCAAATTTGTATCTCCACAAAATTTTTTGATATTTGGACTGGTTGGTATCGACCCACACTTGCCGATACATCTTTTCCACGTCGCCGGATATTACGAACTGATATTGGCGGAAGCGTATTAAAATTTCCAGTAGCGATGACTGGATTATTGGACCTACCATCATTAAATCATTGAATGATAATCCATTTATTCCCTTAGCCGAGGCGTCGAAAACCACTCTCAATTTCGTGGTAGTGCTTGCCTCCTTTATTACACCATGATGCGGGAAAAAATAACCTTCTTTATCAATTTCCGCATTCAGCCGCCTCATATGACCTAATTCTTCGTATTCAGTCATAAAGTGACAATATTGCTTATGGAACTCTGGATACATGACAAATTTCTTCTCCATCGCTTTGAGTCTCTTTTCGGCTACCACGTAATTTGAGCCCAACTGATTAAATTTCCCTTTCATTGGGAGCTGCACAACAAATTTGGTGTCTCTTTCCCTGGTGGTTGATTTTTTAAACAATTCCTCACAATACTATTCTTCTTCGGTACAATTAACTTCTGTTGAAATATTTTCTATCTCCCAGAATTGACGGAGAGCTTGATATATATTTAAATTAGTGCAAAAGCTAGCCACATCACTATCATCATTATTTGTAACACGTCCACCAATTACCCAACCTAGCTTGGTACCTTGTGCACTTAACCGCGAAGAATATCTAATTTGCTGGCTTTCTAGAATCATAAAAAATACTTCCACACCCAACAAAATATCAATACTACCAGCTTCATAAAATTTAGGATCAGCTAATTCCAAAGATTTAAATAAATCTATTTCGGAATTATTAACATTGAATATAGGTTGCAACGCAGTAATTTTTGCTGCTACATATGATTGTATCTCAAATATTGGATGGTCTTTATTGCGCGGACTAAATTCTAGTTGAACTATACCCCTCGTAGATCCTAGGTCAGCTTCTCCCACTCACCATCACATGGCCATTTGTTCTTTTCAAACCTAATCGCTGAACACACGATTCTGAAATGAAAGTGGCTTGCGACGCAGAATCCAGCAAAGCCCTGCAAAATTGCTTATTTCCATCGGAATCCTGTACTCTGACGATTGCGGTGGGCAGAATGGTATGAGCTCCATACTTATTGTGTGTTTGTAAGCACTTTGTTTCTCCCGACTGTAAATTGCTACTGCCTGGTTGAATGTCGCTCAATACTTCCTTAATAACATTTGCTTCAACTTTAGCAGCGGTCCGATCTAAATCTTCATGCAGTAAAGTGTTGTGTCTATACGTCTACATATATGACATCTAGCTTTCCCATTACAATTGTAAACATTATGACCTTTGTGAAAACAATTGAAACAACGTCGTTCTGCAATAATTAAATCCTTCCTCTTGGTTAATGGTAACTTTCGAAATTCCCCACACTCATGTAATAGATGCTTCTGACCGTTACACAGCGGACAATCCCATGAAACTGCCTTTGAAGTTTGTGGTTTTGATTCAGAAACTAAAGACCTTACTTGTGATGCTGGTTTTCCTTTGGTATAAGCTGATACTGACTCTAATGCATCACATCTTCTATTGAGGAACTCAAGAAATTCACTTATTGTCGGATATTGTAATGATATTGACTCCTGAGCCCACAGCATTCTAGTTTCATCATCCAATTTTTTTATACGGATATAAATTAACCAACAATCACGTTGCTCCGCTTTTGTATCGAGAGCCCTTAGGCCTCGCAGTACCTCATCTGAAGTGTCACATAATCTTCTAATAACATGCCTGTTTACTTGATTTATAGCCGGTTGATCTATGAACGTGCGTATAAATGCATTCACTATGTATTTCTTTCGATCATACCTCTCGACTAATTTGGAATATGCTTCATAATAATTAGCATCAGTAATGCTAATATAACTAATTAATTTGGCTGCTTCACCTGTCAACAAGCTCCTTAAATACTGAAATTTTTGTACGGCTGGATAATCTTTCTTGTGAATCGATGCATTGTACAAATCAAAAAAACTCGGCCATTCTGTATACTCTCCGGAAAATGGCGGTATGGATAATTTCCTTAGCTTTATTTCAGTGGATGTGCTTGCTTGCGTCGTTGTATTCAGCGTGGTTTCATTAGCATTGCCGCCTTGGGATATGCTTAACTTAGCAATATAATAATTTAATTTAGCAGTGACTGAATAATACTTATCTTCAAATTCTGCTGCATTTGATTCGGCATCAACATCAAGACGGAAGATTTTTTCCTCGGTTTCTTCAAACTGAGATTTTAATTTGTGGACTGCATCTGCGCGAACTTTTAATTCATCAAGGAAAAGGTCGTCATTATCGTTAATAGTATTAACGTAATTTTCCATCCTGGTCATACTTCCTTTTAATGATCCACGAATTTTCTTTGCTGCTTGTAATTCTGCCATCTTATTATGTAAAGCACTTGTTCCGCGATTGATTAAATATGGCGTAGATGTGTGAGTTATAACTATTTTTGGCGGCTTGACTTAGCTTGGCTGCGGGATAACTGTATTATAATATGCTCGTTCTAAATAATCAATATTAATTTTATAAATATTGATCTATTATCCGGCTCGAAGGACCAATGTTTTCTCTCGATATAATATCAGTTATCCAATTATTAATCACTAAATAAAACACCGCACCTCTTTCGTAACTTTACAATTTTTAATTTATTCGTGAAAACCAAACACAACTTTACTAAGATGAGATATGAGTTACCACCTTCTAAATCTGTGCCACAGATATTATCCCGGATAATTTCCAAGAATTCACTATCATGGAATCCACATTTTAACCAGCTGTTTAGACACTTCATTTCGAGAAGATACTCATGAAACGTCACGGTTTTTCTGTTTCCGAATTTCGATTAATCGACGCATTTCGTGATCTGTTACGTGTCTACGAAATCGACTTAACATAGGCTCTCGAATGTCATTATAATTTGCATTAGGAGTTTTTTTCGAATATGACCAAAACCATTTTTCAGGCGCGTTTTAAGAACCGTGGTAGAAACGATTCCAAATCGACGGAGGATACCCTATCCCTTCGAGCGTAAGATTCCAACCGAAAGACAAAATCCGTAACATCCATGTCATTGGGAGCACCCGAAAATGTAATATTCCACTTGGGATTATAGTGATTATAAGAAGTATTAAATGGGACGGTATTCTGATAATGGTATGGCGTGGGCATTCCTGTAGAAGCGCTGCCAACTTTGAGCACCGTAATCGGTTCTATGTAATGATTTGCATATGTTACATGTCCAGGTATACTTCCCGATGGTACTGACGATTTATTATACATATTACTAACTGTAACTGGATTATATAAATTTCCTAAAGGGTTAAATTGTGGTAGTGGTAGTTGCTGAAATTCGGTTCCATCCGTTCTAACAGGAAGAGGCCAAGTTAAAATGTTACTGTCTAAAATGTTTTGAAGTTTGATCAATATTTGGGTTCAGCCGTTTTATTCCCAGATCGAACTCTACTCTGTCTGGATTTATCAACGATAAGTCAGATTTGCTGGTATTTCATGCACTTCAATATTCTTTTCACACCATGCATGGTTTCTGCCCTATTTTGCAATGAATTTGTCGACTTCTATGTCTTAAGTGAAGCAACCTTTCAATCTCGATGTTCGGTCTACCCAGTGACGAATTCGATAATTTAATGCCTTAAGTTTTTCAAGACTATCCGATTCACTAAAGTAACTTTTGAATGAGTTACCTTCTTCACAACAAAGTTTGAACTCAGTTTGTAAGTCTGAAGCGTAGGTTTCCGAAGGCTTCAAAGAAGGATTTTCTTCTTCTTCTTTTACCTGAATTTGTAACTTATTCAGCCAATCAGTATCACCAGCTTCAATACCTCTAATTAGACGCTCCACCTGAATTTCTTGTTCAGTCAAAGCTTCCAAATACTTCATTGTAATTGGTTCTTATGTACAACAAATTTTTTTTTTTTTTTTAAATAGTGAAACAAATACAACTAGCGCACACTAACAAGGTCGTTCGAATTGATGAATTGCACACTAAGAAGGTCGTTCGAATTGATTGAAAATATTAAAGTTACGATTAGTCGTAATTATTAATTGTTAATAATAAATGAAAATAAATACAAATATAATCTTATATTTTAGAATTGTGAGTATATCAATTTGTAATTAATATCCAAGTAGTTATACTGGTGTGGACTTTCCGATGAGGCTGAGCAAAATAATAAAAAAATATTAAAATAATAATAAGATATTTAAAGAACTACAGAGACTATTAACTCGTAAATTAGTTAAATCGAATCTAGGCTATTTGAATTGAATTAGGTAAGGTATCAATGAGGAAAACTTTCTAAGTTGAACGAGGAATTCGGATTCACCAAACCATCAATCGCTCAATCATTAGAAGTTTCGTCTATCATTGTCACTTACATTTCTTTTTAAAAAAAAATAAAAAAAAATTGGACATGATTTAAAAAAAAATGAACAAACTCAAAGTTTAATGATCCTACACTAAATTTAAATGGGTGAAGATTTTTCCGCAACACTCATCCCTAACACCTTTCTATTCACCAAAGGTAATTCATATACATTATCGATTTGGTAATCCGAAGTATCAAACCTGTCATAAATATCATGTTTAATATTATGATAAAAGTCACCAGTTTTAATTAAATATATTAAGGAGTCTGTGTCGCGGTGTATAATAGTTCAGCATTTTCACTAAATTTTGGTTTAAATTATTGATAGTGAAAATCATACATTAAAGTTTTAGATAACTCTAATACACAAAATCGTACATAGATAGTTTTATTATATGTTATGGATAATCGATTCATTTGAACAGCTACCACATTTTCAGTGAAAATGGAAGAAGAATGAAAGTTAAGTTTACTAATAAGATTACTAACTCCTAATTTTTTTCCTAAATTTTGCCAGCGTGTTAACAATTTAATATCAATCTCTTTCTCAACATCTTCAATTGTCGTTCCAAAACGCTATTATTCATTAATTTAAAAAAATCTTTCTCAGATGTATTTTTAGCTTTAGTGCGAAGGCTAATATTCAAATCTATATACGATTTAAGCCATGCTTTCTGACTGAACTCTAAGATTCTATGTGTTTTGCTCAAAATAAGCATTCTTTTAAATATGGTTTTAAGTTATTTTAATGAATTACATAATTACACTTTGGTAAAATTGTTTGGTAGAAGTTTCATATTTTCCATACAGAATGGGAAGTCGTTATGTTGTGTATGCAATATGTCAGGATATTCTAAGTCAACTTCTAGAATATAACCTAGACTTGATTCACTACTTATTCAGTTTATATCAAATTTATTAAGCTCTTCATCAGAAAGCCACTTGAAATTAGAAAATGGTAGAGCTTGACTCATAGCCCAACCATATAAATTGTTTGCATCTAAATAAACTAGACACTCAGATACAATTTCTCTATTATATGCTTTCATATATTTATGATTTGCTTTAGCATTTTTTAACTTCTTAAGTTTTTTACTTTAACTTGAATTTTTAAACTTTTTAAATTTTAAACTTTTTAGTTTAACTTTTTTAACTTTTACATTTTAACTTTTACTTTCTAACTTTAACCTTTTAACTTTAACTTTTAAATTTTAACTTTTCAACTTTAATTTTTTAAATTTAACTTTTTTAATTTTAACTTTAACTTTTTAGTTTAATTTTTTACCATTAGCTTTTAAACTTTAACTTTTAAACTTCAACTATAACTTTTTAACTTTAACTTTCGCTTTATTACTTTAACTTTAACTATTAAACTTTTTAACTCTAACTTTAAAACTTTTTAAATTTTTAAACTTTAACTTTTAACTAACTTATTTTAACTTTAACACTTTTTAACTTTAACTTCTTTAACTTTAACTTCTTTAACTTTAAAACTTTAACTTTTTAACTTTATCTTTTTAACTTTAACTTTTTAATTTTAAATTTTTACCTTTACTTTAAAAACGTTTTAACTTAACTTTTTAAATTTTTTAACCTTAACTTTTAAACTTTTTAATTTTTTAACTTTTACTTTTAACTAACTTATTTTAACTTTAACACTTCTTAATTTTAACACTTTTTTAACTTTAACTTTTCAGTTTTAAATTTTACTTCTTTAACTTTTAAACTTTAACTGTTAACTTTAACTCTTTAACGTTACCTTTTTAACTTTAATATTTTAACTTAACTTTTTAACTTTAACTTTTTAAATTTTTAAATTTTTTAACTTTAACTTTAACTTTTTAACTTTTACGTTTTAACTTTAACTTTTTAATTTTAAGTTTTTAACTTTAACTTTTTAACTTTAACTTTTAACTTTAACTTTTCAACTTTTACTTTTAAGTCTGAACTTTTTAACTTTAATTATTTAAATTTAACTTATTTTAATTTTAACTTTAATTTTTTAACTGTAACCTCAACTTTTTAATTTTAACTTTATCGTTTTAACTTTAATATTTTTACTTTAAGTTTTACAAATAACTTTTTAACATTTACTTTTTGACTTTAACTTTTAACTGTAACATTCTAACTTTAAGTCTGATGCCCCACGTCCGTTTTTAGATTAATTTGCATTGTTCAGGCAAGTATAACGCATATTCTAGCAAGTTTTAAGAATACTCAATTTAAAAATATCAGTGATAGAAAATTGCAAGACTTCAGTCTTCTTTCGGAGTTTTTATATAATTTTTCCTGTTGCACTAAATTGTGAAATAGATAATGCGTTTTACAGTTTCAAATGTCCTTGAATTATAATTTGACAATGAATCGTTATCACTTCATTTGCATAGGACCATCCATTTTACATACTAGTTTTAAATAAAAAAATAATAAAACTTCAATCATGTCCAATATTTTTATTTTATCAACCTGTAACTTCATTTACGGCTAGAAGGCCAAACTAGGCGTCAGACATATTTACGTAAAACGTGACCGGTGCGACCGTTTCTCGAACAAAGTCTATTCACTTTGTTTTTAAAATGTATATTACCATCATCAATTGGTGTTTCTCTTATCTGGAATCAAGATCAGAAGGAAGGGATGAATTTTGAATTGTTTAATTCAATTTTAGAGTTTTCAATTTTAATTTCTTTTACTTTAGTAAAATAAAGTTTAGTAAACATAAAAATGTTATACCTTCAGATTTTTGGGGATTTGCCCGTTTAGGCGTTTCCTGAATCCGAAACTTTAGCTTTTCAAGGGGTGTTTGTAGGTTTGTCTGTCTGTGTCCTCTCTACATCCTAAATAGTTTATCCAATCGAACTAAAACTTCTGGGGTCCCAGCAAATTTTAGAGATAATCGGTCAACCGGAAGAACAGTATCCGTAAACCAGAAAATTTATTTTTTAAATATGTCAAAAATATAAGATTTACCGAAAAATCATTAGGTACAAATTGTTCGAACTTAAATTTGTAAGAAATTTGCTAATTTTGTATTAAATATTTCTCAAAAACCACCATACGAAAGCTGTGCATTGGCCTAACATCAATTTTCCATTGGAAAAGAAATAGGAAATTATTCAAATTCTGTCAAAGAGTTTAATCATTTTTAGATTACAACTTATATTTTATTTGATAGGCAATTATAGAAAATTCTAATTTTCTATAAACTTATTAGTAGGCACTACAAGTGCCAATTAATTTTCGAAGGAAAATTATGAAAAAATTGAGGTGTTTTTATAGTTTTTCTGTAAATCTTATATTTTGATATTTTCAGTTGGCCGATCTTCACTTAAATTCACTGAGATCTCCAAATTTATGAACAAAGCTTAAATATAAAGTTTCGATTCGGTTGGTTAAACCATCTGGAGAGCCCTAAACGGTCGGTTTTCATGATTACTAAACTTTATTTTACAAACGTAAAAGAAAGTGTTGACTTTGAAATTTCTTAATTTTAGTAGATTTCGATATTTACATAAATGAGCAACAATCATATGTACTACCAAACTTAAAAATTAAATGTTGTTTCTATTTTGTCAATTAATGGCTGAATATTCCCAACGATGCGATAAAATTTCATTTCTGTCAAAATTTTTATTACAACAAGTACTCATAAAAAATTCTAAAAACCAATAACAAAGTATTATTTGGTTTACGGGAAAATATAATTTTTATGGAATCCCAAATGGATTCTTAAAATCTATAAAAAATTAAAAACAAATATTCTTTGTTTTGGTTCCCGCCAGACACGACAATATTGGTTTGTATTGCGTGGTAAATATATTTTGTAAATTAGGAATTTTCGTTTATATGGTTTTAATATTGTCGGGGTACAGCCGCGAATAATAAAAGTTGTAAGCCTTTTATTTTTATTCACTGTCACAGCTTGTACTTATAATCCCGAGTTGAGGTTATGGTAAGATTTTGAATAAAAAATTTATTTCTTAATTTTGATTTTTAGTTTTTATTATTTTGTTGTTGACAATTTCAAAGGTGTCGCAAAAGTGACTTTTGAGAAAAAAAAATTGTTATACCTAAAATGTCCGTCTCGAAAAACCATTAGGATTGCCCTAATCAAATAAATTTCGGTGTATCGGTTATGGCATCACTGTTGGTTTTTCGATCGAGAATATCATTACATAAACATTGCTACTATAAAATAAATTAGACTGTACCACAATTATCCCATTTGAATATACTACAATAATTATACTATTAAAATACTCTTGAAATGTACCAAAACATAAACAATAACAACAATATTGACATTTCCTAAAATTTAATTGATGTTTACAATACGATTGAATAACAGGGATTAAATTAAAGAAATGTGAACTAAGGTAAAAGTACAGCTTTACATTTACGGTTTATATAATTGATGAATATATTTTGTGTTGCAGCTACTGGACAAATATGATCCGAAGATTGTAAGAGAATTCAATCCAGTTTCGAACTGATGAGCTTGGTTATAATTATGAAAAAATCAATCTTCTCATCAGGCCGCGGCGACTGGACCACAATTTACATTCTATATATACAGAATGTGCTGTGCGTTAAGTACTAGCGAATCATAACTAATACAGATGAATTCTCTTACAATTTTTCTTCTTCACGATATTTACAACGCTCTGTGTGTAAGCTAGTTTTACTTGATTAATTTTTTTGTTGAATGTTAATTAATTCATATAATTTCTAATATGCTACTCGTGATTAGACCATTTTAATTGTGTTTTTATTAAAACGAGAAGTATATTAGTATTTACGAACAGTAATTCAACGAAACCGACTAACAGACAGAATTCTATTTATTTAATTATATGATTTTAATATGTTCCGAAGATTGTAAGAGAATTCAATCCAGTTTCGAACTGATGAGCTTATGATTATGAAAAAATCAATCTTCTCATCAGGCCGCAATACAATATTAAATTGTAATTCTACTAATTCTAATAATGTTATGTGCCTACCCACTTTTGTATCTCCATAATAATTCGCTAGTACTTAAACTACATGTTACTTTCATATATATAAGAAAATTAGCATTAATTCTTCATTCAAAATTAATATTGAAAACTCGAGTTATATCCAATAAGTGTGTAAGTAGAATATTAAACCTGGGGAGAGAGACAGAGAGAAGATATTTTCAGATTTCAGCTGTGTTGTGTACATACATACTTACATCAATAGAGGAGTGTCTGATCAAAAGTCGCTATTTACATCTTACTTTTTGATAATTACTTTTGATCACTTTTTTGTAGTAAATAGCTTGTTTTGACCAAAAACAAGAATTATAGGGATATTTTTCATGGAGAAATTGGAAATTTTTGGTCCATTCTGGAAATCGCCATTTTTAGTCTATTTCATTTAAAAAATTCTGCCTGGATAAAAAACAAAAAATTTATTTTGGAAAATGTAAATAGAGACTTTTGATCAGACACTCCTCAATAAAACTTCTTTACGCTACTCTTTGAATTTAATAATAATAAGTATTTATACAATATATGATAACGCAGAAAATTCTTATCCTATATGGACCATTCTCTTACGCGCAAATTACATTATTTATATTTCAAAAAATAACTACACACGTCATCACATGCCACGTCACAATTTTAAAAAAATAATACACACGTCATCACATACCACGTCACATTATTTAAAAGCCACTAACCACCTCCCACCTCATGACGTATACAAGCTACTACCCACTTTTAAAAATCAACAAGCCACAACCCACTATGACGTAACACACAAAACAAAAAAACACACATCCCAAACATCTGGATTTTCTAAAATTATCAACATCTGTATTATGACTATACCGAGACCCTACTACTTATATCTCCAATACGAGGGCGGATTGAAAATGAAGCTACCTAGCGCTAGATGGCAGCACAAACACAAACAATTTTTGTTTTTTAGAAATTGCGATCTGTCAAACGTCAGCTGTTAGAATTTCAGCCAAATTCATCGATTAGTTTATTTGTTGTAGTCGTTTGAAGTAAGCAACTTTTGTGTTTCTTGAAAAATGGAAAAAAACGAATTTCGTGCAGTGATTAAACACTATTATTTGAAAGGGAAAACGGCGAAAGAGACAAAAGAAAAGCTCGATAAACATTACGGTGAGTCTGCTCCGTCAGATTACATGGTAAAATATTTGATTGCTGAATTTAAACGCGGCCGAAGAAGCACTGCAACAATACCATCAACAGGAAGGCCAAAAGAGGTGGTTACTGAAGAAAATATCAAGAAAATCCTCGATATCGTTATGAGTGATCGCAGAGTCCAGTTGCGTGAGATTGTTGAAATGGTAAACATATCATATGAACGTGTGTTCAACATTTTGCATGAACATTTGCATATGAAAAAGCTATCGGCAAGATGGGTGCCGCGTTTGCTCAGTGTCGAACAAAAACGAGTTCGACAGACCACTTCACAGCGGTGTTTGGACATGATAAAGCGTAATCCTGTTGATTTTTGGCGTCGATTAATTACTGTTGATGAAACGTGGGTCCACCACTACACACCTGAAACCAAAAATCAATCGAAACAATGGGTGGAAGCTGGTGGAAGTGCTCCGAAGAAGGCAAAGGCAGTGAAATCGGCTGGCAAGGTTATGGCCACTATATTTTGGGATGCACACGCAATATTGCTCATCGATTATGTTTAGGCTTAAAATAATTTAATAATAATATTCTCCTTTGTTATATAGAGCCATCTGCAAAAAATTAAAAATGTATAAACAAAAAATAAAATGTCAATAGATGTCACCTCTATCGCAAAATTTAATAAAAATAAATATAGAAAACGAAATAAAGAAATGAATTCGACATTTCAGTTTTCTAATTTTGGAGTAGTTTTAATGGTGTTGGTATGTAAAGAAGCAAAAAAACAAGTTAGCTCTTAAAAAACCATAATTCTAATTTAATTTAAAATAAAAATAAATGCGTTTATTTTATATGTGCAAAACAACAAAAAGAAAGTGTTTTTTTTTAATAAAAGTTTATGTTCATCGGCAACATAAAAATGGTCCTTCGAGCCGGATAATCGGCTATTAAATTATATTAAAAATATAAAACGATACGTATAATTTAACGCGGTGAGCAGCCATTTTGGACTACAAAATAAAATAATTCCACGCTTTACCGTTACTACGGATAATTTTCATTATCAACGTGCAAATCAAGTTGTACGAAAAAATAATAATTCGACGCAAATATCAACGTGCACATTCAATTGTACGAAAAAATAGTAATTCGACGCAAATATCAACGTGCACATTCAATTGCACAAAAAATAGTAATTCGATGCAAATATCAACGTGCACATTCAATTGCACGAAAAATAGTAATTCGACGCAAAGATCAACGTGCACACCCAGTTGCACGAAATTGTAGTAATTCGACGCCAATATACTTACGTATAATTTTCATCAACGAACAGCCATTTTGGCATCAAATTAAAATAATTTTACGTTTTATCGTAATCAACGGATAAAAAACAAATATCGAAGTGCACATCCAGCTGCACGAAATTATAATAATCTTCGACACAAATATACAAATAATTTATATTATCGAGGTGCACATCCAGTGTGCACGAAATTGCATTAATTCAAACATCAGTGTTGTTAACGAGGTGGATATCCAATTCACAGAAAACGACATCAATTTTGCAACAAAAAATCAACATTCGCAGATCACCTTTAAAATATCAACAAGGCTAGCAACTGGAATACAACAACTACATTACCCAATATTATCGATTGGTAATAATCGAATGTTTAGAAATCAAACAAAAATTATAAAACGTGTAATTGGAAAAATTCATCGATTCCAGGTAACAAAATTCGGTGTATTGAAAAATACATAGCTATACATTTTTATTAAAATTTAATTTTGTTTAATTCGGGAATTAAGCTTTTCACAATTGTTAAAGTGTATTGTATATTATATTAAATCTAAAAATGAGCGAAGACCGTGATTTCCTTATTAAATCCATTGGCGGGGTAAAAAGCCGTGTGACATATTTTAAAAATCAGTTGAAGGGGAAGACAGCGTCCGATTTCTCTCTCGGTACTCTTAAATCATTGCTCAGTCGTTTGCAACCTATGTATCAGCGGTTTGTTGAAGCTCAAACTAAATTAGAAATTTATGATAAGAACACAGATGACGCTGCTCGTGATGAGTTCGAGGAGGCATACGGTGAAGTTGAGTCAAAACTTTTGGATTTTATTGATGAAGTGGACGAGAGCAAAACTCAACCAATAATCCAGTCAACTGTGAACGAATCAAATATTTCTACCAACTCAGCTGCGTCTTGTCAAAATCATTCTCAGGTTTCAATTCCTCTGTGCGAAATGAAAGTACCTGAATTTGATGGGCAATTTTCGGACTGGAATGACTTTAAACCAGTCTTTCAGGAATTAATTAATAACAATCCTAAGCTTTCAAAGGTAATTAAATTCCAATATCTTCGTCAGTCTATAGTCAAAGGCAAGGCCGCACATTTTATTCAGGGAATTCCTCCCACGCAGGTGAATTACGATTCTGTCTGGAAGTCGTTGTCCGATTATTACGATAACGAAACTCGAACAAAATTTGTTCACATGAAAGCACTCTACTCCCTGAAACCTCTTCGACAGGAAAATAATGCGGCAGCATTACAAACTTTTATTGAATCGTTCTTAAAACAATACAATGCTTTGAAGGCTTTGCAGGTGCCAGTCGATCAGTGGGATTTATATCTCGTTCATCATATAACAGAACTCGTCGATAACACCACACGACAGAAAATAGAGTCAAAAAAGGCGTGTGATAAACTTTTAACTATTAACGAAGTCATTGACATCATGACACGGCGTGCCAGGGTCCTGTTAGCTAGTTCGTCATCCCAATCAGCGGTGGCTCGTAAAGTAGATACACATTCTCGTGATAAATATAAACAGTCTTTGGCAAATTCAAATCCATCGTTTGTAGCGACTGATACTTCGCAACCTGTGATTTGCAAATATTGTAAATCTAATCACAATATTTTCAGGTGTAGCGCATTTAATGACTTACCATGGTCAAAAAAGAATGACTGGGTGATAGCATCAAGCTTATGTCGAAACTGTTTTGGAACTCATGATCTCAATTCGTGCCAATCCCGCGGGTGCAGAAATTGTGGTCGCCGCCATCATACTTTGTTACACTACACAAGGATTAGCAGAGCGCCTGGCACTACCATAAACGACAAGTACGATCGTTTACCACAAAGTTCAGAAGCAGTATCTATAAAACCCAATCCTTCAACACTTAATCGATCGATTAATGGTGATCAACCTCAAGCTAGTTCGGTAGCTTCATCAACTTCTACAACTTGCGTAACATCTGCAGTAGTGCATACAAATAGTCAAAATCAAGGTGAGGCTTCAGGATCAGTATGTTTCGCAACTACATCTCAAATTCTACTATATACTGCCGTAATTTGGGTTTATGGTGCCAGTGGTGTAAAATATCCCTGTCGTGTTCTGCTTGATTCGGCTTCTCACAAAAATTTCATAACCGAAGATTTATGTCAAATGTTACAAGTACCAAAGAAACCTACTTTTTCATTGGTTTCCGGGATTAACGAAAATGTAACGCAATTAAAAAAAGGGGTGCATTTAAAAATTCAATCTCGAACATCTAAGTTTGAAGCAAATCTCGATTTTTTGGTAATGTCAAAAATAACAGGAGAATTACCACTTGTTCCAATTACATTCAACAATCGGGAGATACCGGATTCCATTCAACTTGGTGATCCGTTCTTTTATAAATCACAAAAAATCGATATGTTGTTGGGAGCCGAGATTTATGAAGAAATCATGCTCGACAAAAAGTTGATTATTTTTGACGACCTTCCACCATTCCGTGAAACCCAGTTTGGCTACGTTGTATGCGGTAAAATTAGATCAAAACCTTCGTCAAAAAATGTGTCCCTATTCTGTTGCGACATTTCAATTCTCCAAGATCAATTACAACGATTTTGGAATTTAGAAGAACTAAACAATTCAAATATTATGTCTTTGGAAGAGAAGGCATGCGAGCAACATTACACTAATACCGTAAAACGCGCTTCTGATGGCAGGTATACGGTTGCATTACCACTCAAACCAGGCATTGAAAACCTTGGTGAAACAGCGTACGGTGCTCTCAGACAATTCAAATATATGGAACAAAAGCTTTCAAAGAATCCAGAACTTCACAAATCATATTGTGAGTTTAGGGATGAATATTTATCACTCGGCCATATGAAATTAGCTTCTAATTATCAGCAACAGTCTTCTCCAAGTTATTTTATGCCACATCATTCCGTAATCAGAGAAAGTAGTACGACCACGAAGGTACGGGTCGTTTTCAATGCCTCGCACAAATCGACGTCAGGCTGTTCGCTAAATGATTTTCTTATGATTGGTCCAACCATACAGGATGATATTTTTGCGCATCTCGTTCGCTTTCGATCTTATAGATTTGCATTGGTTGCGGATATCTCAAAAATGTATCGGCAGATCAATGTCAGAGCTAGCGATCAAAATTTACAAAAAATATACTGGCGTCGTTACGATCAGGATCCAATACAGATTTATACGTTGAATACTGTAACATATGGGACTGCGAGCGCGCCATTTGCAGCAATAAGAACATTGAAACAACTTGCTCATGATGAATATATTAGTCATCCGATGGCCGCACCCATACTGTTAAAAAACTTTTATGTTGACGATCTTGTTGCGGGAGCTGATAGTGTTGATAGTGCAATAAATTTAAAACGAGAACTTACTTCACTATTATCAAAAGGTGGTTTTGAGCTTAGGAAATGGTGTTCTAATCACTCAGAAATAACACAATCTATAAATCACGCTGGTAATGACACCAGTACAGTCCTTGGGCTTTCGTGGGATCATGGGAATGATACTCTTCAGATACTTGGTACGACCATGAGACCACAGTCCAAGCAGAGTCATTATACAAAACGAAGTATACTCTCTTCAATCGCTCAAGCATACGATCCCATTGGGTTGGTGGCACCTGTTATATACATAGCCAAGTTATTTATGCAGAAACTTTGGTGTTGCCCATCATTAAATTGGGATGATAATGTCCCCACAGATTTAATCGCAGAATGGATCGAAATTAGTCAAGAAATGAATGAATTGTCAAGTATAAGTATTCCCCGTAGTGTTCTAACACTTTGCTCAATTAAAGAAATTGAACTTCATGGTTTCGGTGATGTGTCCAAATTGGGATATGGATGTGTACTTTACGTTCGCGTGATTTATGAAAATGGCACAGTAACAAGCAATATTCTGTGTGCAAAATCTAAGGTGGCACCGATTAAAGTGCAAACCATTCCAAGATTGGAGCTCTGCGCATCGCTTCTTCTAGCTGAAACATACAGCAAAATGTTTCATTCAGTTAAACTAAAATTCAACCGGGTATTCTTGTGGACGGATTCAGAAATAACCCTCCATCGAATCAGATCGTCTCCTTCAAAATATTGTGTATTTGTAGCGAATCGGTTATCTAAAATTCAAGATCTGGTGCAAATAGATGCTTGGAGATATGTTTCAAGCAAAATGAATCCCGCTGATATTGTTTCAAGAGGGTCGAAGGTCAAGGAATTGAAAAAGTCTGAAATGTGGTGGCATGGCCCACCATTTTTAGTAGATTCGAGTGTTGCATGGCCAGAAAATAAAATAACGAATGACGGTGTTGAAATGGAAAGCGACGAGACTGAGGTGAGACAGGCTGCACTTACCTCAATAGTGCACATTGAAAATTATTTTGTATTGAAATATTCAGAATTAAGCAAATTGGTTCGTATATCGGCACTTTTTCTTCGTTATGTATCAAAAATCCGTTTTCATATTGCATTGCGAAGGGATCCAAACCAACTTGACCTTAAACCAGTTCAAGATGGGCCACTTAAGGCATGCGAACTTGAGCTTTCAATGTCATGTTTATGTAAATTTTATCAGAATCAGCATTTCAAAAAGGACATTGACCACATGAATAAAAACAAGTGTTTTCCAAAACAAAGTCCTTTAAAAAATTTAAATCCGTTTTTTGATTCGTCAACGCTGCTGCGAATTGGAGGACGGTTGAGTAATTCAAATTTGGGCTTTGATCAAAAATATCCTATCATTGTTCCAAAATGTAAATTTGCGGAACTAATTGTTCAAAACGAACATTGCCGAAATCTCCACGCTGGTCCGCAGGCTTTATTAAGCTTTGTACGA
Organism: Tipula vernalis; assembly: GCA_958295665.1. Classification (NCBI taxonomy): domain Eukaryota; kingdom Metazoa; phylum Arthropoda; class Insecta; order Diptera; family Tipulidae; genus Tipula; species Tipula vernalis. The sequence continues at coordinate 161,597,457 of OY282558.1, forward strand.
CAGAAATATTGGGTGATAGATGGTCGTAATATGTGTAGCAAAATATTTCACAAATGTTTGCGATGTTTCAGAATGAAACCTACCTCAGTCGAACAACTAATGGGACAACTGCCCGCTAATCGAGTGTAGATAGGTAGAGCTTTCGAGAATGTCGGTGTTGACTACTGCGGTCCATTTGCAATAAAGACATTAGTACATTCTAATGTCACTCTTAAAGCTTATGTCGCAATTTTTATATGTTTTTCAACAAAAGCTGTGCATATCGAGGTGGTGCATGACTTATCAACCCCGTCGTTTATATCTACATTCCGACGGTTTGCCGCTCGTAGAGGTCGATGTATTAATATGTACAGCGATAATGCGACGAACTTTATAGGAGCAAGAGCTGAGCTCAGAGAGCTTCAGAAATTGTTTGACTCGGAGATTCATCGCTCCAAGCTCGCTAATTACTTTGCTGAAGAGAGCATCAATTGGATGACTATTCCTCCGCGGTCACCTCATTTCGGTGGATTGTGGGAGGCTGCCGTGAAAAGCATGAAACATCATCTCAAAGCATCCCTGGGAAAGTATAGTTGTACAATCGAAGAACTAATGACAATTACCGCTCAAATAGAAGCAATTCTTAATTCACGGCCTATTACGCCTATGTCCAATAATGTTGATGATTTAGCGCCTCTTACACCGGGACATTTCCTTATTGGATGCCCTTTGAATTGTTTGCCTGAACCTACACTAATGCACTTAAATTTTAACCGACTGTCGCGATACCAACGCCTTCAATACTGTACACAAATTTTCTGGAAACGGTGGTCTTCTGAGTATCTGTCTGAGCTACAACGCCTCACCAAGTGGCAAAATAAAAATCCAAATATTAAAGAGGGAGCGTTTGTTCTTCTCAAGGATGATAACGCACCACCTTTGAAATGGTTGTTGGGTCGTATCATCAAACTACATCCAGGAAAGGATGAACTTGTTCGAGTGGTTTCAGTGAGAACAGCGTCTGGAGTGTTCGAACGGGGGATTGACAGAGTATGTGTTTTACCCATAGAGAGTGTGCCGGATGAGGGATTGAAAAATGTCTGAACTTCCACTGATATGTCGTGGATGCAATTTAAAAAAAAAAAAAAAAAAAAAATCTTTTTTTTTGTTAAACTTTTCAAACTTTTGTGAAATGCTTTATTAACTAAATTTACAATTGTTTTAGCTTATTATTTTTTATATTGTATGAATTACCTGAGACACATGAAGTGTTAATCATCGATAAAATTTTCCAAGTTAAAAAATTTTTTTGTTGTATTAAAATATCATCAATGAAAAAACGTTTGATTTTGAAATTACACTATTTCAAGGTGGCCGGCATGTTTAGGCTTAAAATAATTTAATAATAATATTCTCCTTTGATATATAGAGCCATCTGCAAAAAATTAAAAATGTATAAACAAAAAATAAAATGTCAATAGATGTCACCTCTATCGCAAAATTTAATAAAAATAAATATAGAAAACGAAATAAAGAAATGAATTCGACATTTCAGTTTTCTAATTTTGGAGTAGTTTTAATGGTGTTGGTATGTAAAGAAGCAAAAAAACAAGTTAGCTCTTAAAAAACCATAATTCTAATTTAATTTAAAATAAAAATAAATGCGTTTATTTTATATGTGCAAAACAACAAAAAGAAAGTGTTTTTTTTTAATAAAAGTTTATGTTCATCGGCAACAGATTATCTTGAAAAAGGATCCACAATCACAGGAAAGTATTATCGTGCATTATTGGATCAATTGGTTGATGCAATCAAGGAAAAACGACCACATTTAAAGAAGAAAAAAGTGCTCTTTCTTCAAGACAACGCACCGGTTCACACAGCATTAGATACAATGCTAAAATTACGTGAAATACACTTCGAATTGGTTGATCATCCACCTTATAGTCCAGATTTAGCTCCTAGTGACTTTTTCCTGTTTCCAAACTTGAAAAAATGGCTCGCAGTGATTATCGAAACTAACGCGTATTTTGAGGGGTTCCCGAAATCGTATTATTCAGATGGTATAAAAAAGTTGGAATATCGTCTTACTAAGTGTGTCGAATTAAATGGAGACTATGTTGAGAAATAAATGGTTTTTGGCAAAAAAAAATTTTGTTTTCCTACTTAGGTAGCTTCATTTTCAATCCGCCCTCGTATATGGTGGAACAAAAAAATAGAATTATTATGGAAAATTAAAAAAGAAAAATCGAAAATATATAACCAAAACAACAAAAACAAATATGCTGAAATAGAACTAAATAGAGCAACAGCAAAATTGAAAAAGGAGATCAGAATGGAAAAAAAGAGAGCTTGGAACAACATCATAGAAGATCTTAACCCAATCGCAACCAATAAGAGCTATGGGACAAGGTAAATATATTTAACAAAAAGTCTAAACACAAATCTCATATATTTAAAGACATAAACACAATGAAGAATTTCATAAAGCATAACATTGAGGTGTCAAAAATAGAGGAAGCCAAGGAACTCAATTTACCCAAAACAAGAATCACCCAACACGAATTCGACTCGGAGGAAGTAAAAGAGATCATCAAAAATAGCAGAAATTCATCACCAGGAATAAATAAAATATCATATAAAATCTTGAAAAATCTACCCGGAAACCACATAGAATCAATGACTAATAAGTTAAATAAATTATGGGAAACCCAGAATTACCCAAAAGAATGGAAAAACATAAAACTGATACCTACTCCGAAGCCCAAAAAGGACCACGAATGGTTTAAAAATTATAGAGGAATTCACCTATATCCAGCTACGGCCAAAATAATGAACAGACTAATCAAAAACAGATTAAACAATCATATTGTTAGACACAAAATTTTACCGGACAACTCCTTTAGCTTCCGGAAAGGATGCTCTACAACTGATTACTATAACAAACTAATACAAATTATAGAAGACAACAAAGATAAAAAATTAGAAACCATAATAATATCAATTGACATAACTAAGGCCTTCGACAAGGTGGACATAAACACACTAATCATGATTCTGCAAAAACAGGGATTCGAGAGCCAATACATTAGATGGATCTATAAAACGCTAATAAATAGAGTAATGTCTCAATCACAAGCAAAGGAATACCACAAGGGGATCTCATAGGCCCTGATCTTTTTAACTTATATACCACAGATTTACATAAAATAGAAAATGAAAGGGAAAACATAAAAATATTACAATATGCAGATGACTTTGTACTGATAATATCTGATAAAAATATAAACAACCTAATAATAAAAGCTAATAACTACCTAAACATATTCAATAACAAATTAAACGAATTGAAGTTATGTAGAAATGAAAACAAAAGGTAATATGTATAAACTCCAACATCAAAATTAAAATAAATAACAAACACATACAGGAATCCAATTCTATTGAAATTCTAGGCTTTCACCTAGATAAGAAGATGAACTCCAATAAAGCAAGGAAAAGAGGTGGAGCACACCCGTCTACACTAACTAGAATCTACAAGAGTCTAATAGAATCCAAGATAAGGATGATAAACATATCAAAAATATGCAGACAACAATGAACAATGCCTTAAGACTGCGTGTTTAGGGATGACTACGAGTACGCCCATAACAGCCATAATAGCAGAAGCAGGAGAGCTTCCGATGGACAAAAAATAGAATTTTATCAAATCATTTATATAATCAAACAAATAAACAAAAACTCGAAAATAGGACAAGACATCACAAAAGGAAATGGGAATGAGATTCTTCAAAAAGTATACGAGAAACGCAAAAATACACTAGACAAGATACCCAACACTGCAGACATCCAAAAGATGCACAAAGATGTCTCGTTAATATGGGAAATAGTATTAACAATAAGGCAGAATTGAGAGAAATCGCATTGAGACACGTAAAAGATAGGTCATCAGGTATAGCTGTATATACGGACGCAGCCTTATCCAACAAGGGCAACAGAGGAATTGGAGAGGAACAGAGAGTGACAATCATTCTATCAACAATAAAATAAGAGTTAAATTACCAATACAAACATAAGAAGCAATAGCAATCCATGAAGCGGTCATCATATAATATCTAAAAACATAAAAAAAGCCACTATAACAACTGATTCATTAATTACCTGTAACATTTTAAAAAAACAACCTAATAATAAACATTTTTATGAAGCACAAATTTTCAAATTAATGAATATAAATAAATTAAATATCAATACTATTTGGATACCTAGTCGCATTAATGTGCAAGGCAATGACATAGCGGACGCGGAGGCGAAGGCAGGAGCCATGGGAGATAATTACATAAATGTAACCAACCATACCACACAGTAAAAAAAAAATTGAATTTTCAACTTGCATTTTACATGCTTTTGATCACAAAACTACTAATTCTACGTAAAATTACACAATTTCAGATTTTTTTATTAAAGTTTCGTGTAATAATACATTTTTAATGTAAATTTAATTAAAAATATAAGATTACAGGATTTTCGTTTGAATATTACATTCAGTTTGTAATTTTAACCAGTTACAATTGAAAATTACTTGAAAATAGTGTAAATAGTAATCGTGTAAGTATGTCAAATTAAATTTGGTTTATTATATTATGTATTGATTTACAACAATTTCATTCGAATTGTAACCGTAAATAGCACATTTTATTTGTTGTTGTATATTATTACAGTCATGTCATGTATTTTTAAAAATAAATTTAATATTGCAAGAAAATGTGTGTTAAATTACATACTTTTTTAAAGAAGAGCATATGAGATCGGCAAAATTCGTAAATTAAACAAAAGTAAAACGCACGATCGAATAAATATGATGAAATCTCATTTTGCCACGCAGTTGATACAACGCAGATGACGCGAAATAACAAAAAATATTTATATTTAAATTTAAAAAAAAGTTAAAAGTGATTAATAATAATTATTAAAATTAGTACAATTTATTCTTAATATCTAATTAATATAATCTCTATACTTAGAGTAGGAAAGTGAAATAAGCTTGTTTGTTAACAGGTACGTAAGCAATTCAATAAATTTAAGGTTATGTAATCCTCGTGTTATTAAAGCTTAGCTGCAATGCAAAATGTGTTTACTAAATTTAATTAAACTAAACTTTTCAAATAGGATTTGTTGACTTGGAGAGAACTTGTTCGTAATTGTGAAAGTCCTTTTAATATTTATGAATTTCCTTTCTTAGTGCTATAATGTTTATTTGTGTAGATTGTGATAAAATGTGTGCGTCTTTATCAAAATATAACTCCCATTTAAGAATCCATAAATTAGAAACAAGAGCTGTTTTCAAGTGTCTGTACAATAACTGTGAAAAAATTTTCAATAGGCATAATAATTACCTTTCTCACGTTTACAGAAATCACAGAAAAACCCCAAAAGAAAAAACAGAAATTGAAAACAGTTTTTGTTAGAAAACGTTTTACGTCATGTTATGATACATTTCCGAAATCCTCAGATCCATCAAATCAAATGCCCAATATCAAAATGTATAAAAAAATTTACACATGAAAAAACATTTCGTAATCACATAAATTCTGTACATAAATTAAAATTTTTAAAAAATAATTCTGGTGTCAGTGATGTTTCGTTTGATAGATATGTAGCTGTTATACCAGAACAATCAATACCAGATTATCAGAGCATTCTACGATAGGGCCGAATCCCCAATCTAATATACTTACCCTACAAGACGTTGATAGTGATTCTGAGACAGATATTAAAAAGTTAATATCCGAAATGTTATTGAAACTGAAAAGTGAACATAATATTCTTGAACGTGTTATTTCTTTTATAGCTGAGAAACTTGCATATTGCTCAGAAGTGTTAACAATCCAAGTTCGAAAGATTATTGATCAACATTTCGCGAAATTTAATAATGCAAATAGTTCTAGAAATGATTTGTTAGTTTCAATATTGCCAAAATTAAATTGAAATGTCAAACACTTCATTATCAACTTATAGACGAAATCAAAATGCTATATCGCCTTTCATGGTTAAACCCATTAAAATCAACTTGGGATTAAATAATTATCATAAGAATTGTTTTTATTATTACATCCCTATACTAAACACATTGCAATTTCTTTTGGAAGATCTACAAGTTAAATCGCAAATTTCTTCAAACCGAAAATCCAATTATTCTAAACTTCAAGATTACAAAGACGGCTTATTATACAAAAACAACGATTTCTTTTATAACAAAGAGCGTGTTGAGCTTTTGTTCTACGTAGACGCGTTTGAAGTGTGCAACCCATTAGGCTCAGCTAAATCAAAACACAAACTGTTAGGAGATTATTTTGTTCTTGGAAATTTACATGCTCACAACAGGTCACAAATCAATAACATAATGCTCTGTTTATTATGTACTGAATCACACTTAAAACCATTTGGGTTTAATTCTGTTTTCGAAAACGTTATATCAGATTTGAAGATATTAGAAGAAGATGGAATAATTATTAGAGGAGCTACAGAGTCGATAAAAGGATCAATCATAGCAATTTGTGGCGATAACTTAGGTTTGCATCAAATTGGAGGATTCCTCGAAAACTTCAGTTCTGCTGAATATTTTTATAGATTTTGTCACATAACATTACCAGAATTTAAAATTAATTACCGAACGCGCCGAGATTTAAGAACCAAGTTTTCGTATAACGATGATGTTTCAAATTTAGTATTTATGGAGTCTAGCAGAGTAGTTAAAAATAGTTCATGTTTTAATGCTTTAAATTTTTCTCATGTAAGCAGCGGCCTTCCGCCTTGTATTGCACATGATTTGTACGAAGGTGTTGTACCTCAAGATTTATGATTTAGCTATTCATTACTTTGTTAGTCATGATTGGATCACATATGACTATTTCAATATTACATCTAATCGATTAGCAAAATCACTTAAATTTAATGTCAGTTTTCCTGAAATTAAATATAGTAGTAAAAAAGTTGTTGGCCATGCAATGCAAAATTTCTATCAACTCACCTTACTACCATTAGTACTTAATGGTAAAATTAAAAATTTAAATGACAGTGTTCTTGAAATGGTTACACTGCTTTTGGAAATAACTCAAATTGTCTCATCACATCATGTGACTTTTACCCAAATCAATTGTTTAGAAGGATTAATTGATCGATATCTCGAACTAAGAATTTTATTATTTCCAGATAAAAGTCTGATTCGAAAGCATCATTATATTCAGCATTATCCATTACTTATGAAATTGTATGGACCATTAGTAAAATTTTCAACAATTAGGTTTGAAAGAAAACATCAATATTTTAAACAAATTGCTGTAAAAAGTCGAAATTTTATTAATTTAACAAAATCATTAACACAAAGACATCAAATTTTGCAATCAACCCTATATGGCCAGAGATTTTCCTCTGATGTTGTAGTAAAAAAATTTTCACAAACAAAATGTTTGTCAGTTGCAAAACAGTTCCCATATCAAACCAGCCAAGTGAGATTTCAAAATGTTGATTATTTTTTGGGCCAGTCGCTGGCGATATCTAATAACCATAATGGGACTGTTAAAGCTCTAATATTAATCAATGAAAATTTTTCAAATTTAGCTTTTTATGGAAACATGTTTTCAATGGTTTTTAATTACAAATTAGGATTATATGAAATCAATAATATATATACAAATGACATAATAGTCGTTCCTTCCGATTTATCCTCTCCTTTTCCTTTCATGACCTGTACAATTGAGCAAGTCGAATACGCCACATTAACATGGGCCGTACCACACTTTTGGTGAGGTTTAAACATTTTATTACTATAGTTTATTAAATAATTTTTTTTTCCTTAGATTAAATTTAAATTATGTCATCCGCACGGTTAGTCGTTAAAATTTGGGATACTAGCCGAACCATCAAAAAAAGCTTCGTATTTACTGGTCAATTGTCCACTATTATTGTAAAAGGTATACACTCATAAAAAATTATAAAAACTTTGTATTGATTTAATTATTTATTTTTAGCAAACGCTGCAGGAATTGAAGGATCCAAGCTAGTTCTTGAATCCGATGGAACTGAAATAGATGATGCAGAAGTGTTCCAATATTATGGTGAAAAAAACGAAATTTTTCAATTACATCCGGAAAACGGAAAATGGACACTAGCCTCTTTACTAGAAAATAAACACGATGCTAGCATGGCAGCACAGCAGAAGGCGACTGATGTTGACACAAGTAATGACGTTATAAACTGGATTAATACTTCAGCAAATGCAAATACTATTTCTACTTTGAAGTATGTAGAACTTCCAAATTCACCTTTAAGCTCAACAATTTCCATGTCTAGTGGGCGGATTTCTTCACTTAACTCCGAAAGATCTGATAATATTGGCATTTTGAATGCTCAAAAATTATTCGCAGGATATCAAATACCATAAAACAAAATGCCTGATGAATTAACTGGTTTATTGAATGATCAAAAACCTTTAGGCCGGTATTATACCGATTTTGTTCATACCATAGTAACAGATATGCGGCGAAATTCATTTTATATCCCACAAACTATATTCCGTAAAATTGCTGAACACGTCGTCCTATTATTTCCAAAAAGTCTGGGAGTTTTAAATAGTGCTGGTGAGCTGGTTTCTGATGAGTCGGTTGGTTTAGCAACAAAGCTGGTAAATCATAATAATTACCTAAATAGGACAGCAAAAAGTTTAATGAAACCAACGAAACGGAATATAAATATTTCGGAAGGTATCCCTAATTTTTACGCCAAAGATCTTGAAATTTATTCGGAAGAGGAAAGCGAAGCAAAACGAATATGGCTCAAGAAGCATTTTAAAATGGAAATTTCAAACGACGAATTAAAGGAAGAAATAATCACCGTTTTCCAAAACACATATACGAACCAAAGAAAATGTTTAATGTCAGATCCAAAAATAATTGAAGTGCGACAATGCTGGCCTCACTTGTTGTCACCTTATTTCATGATTATACATTTCGAACGGTTAATGGATATAAAAGAAACGACTTTCCTAGGAACGATGGGAAAATCTCAAAATAAAAACAAATCAGTTTTCCCAAAAAAAGAAAAAACAATTTCAATGTACTTCAACAGACGATGACATTAAAGTTCTGGAATTAATAACACAACATTTCAAAGAAAATCTAGAATTGATGATACGTCAATATCCTGTAATTATATACCAAATAAATTCAAATGTTCTCATGTAATTAATTTATACTGTATATTATATCTTTTCAGGCAGGAACAACACAAAACGAAATTGAACCTCTGGATGCCACTCCTTGCTTTTTTATTATACATATGTAAGCAGATTATGATAAGTATTTAATAAGTACAAAGTATAATTTTTGGTTTTGTAGGATTGGTATAGATTTTTCGGTTTATTTTGTTGCCTAATGGTACAGATTCAGTATACCAGCTATGTTAATGTCATAGTATTCCAACTCGTCCGATTTTCATCTTTTATCTACTACACATTAATTATATGTTATGGGTCGTCTGATATTAGAAAAGGAATGGCATTTATCCTGTGTCATAGGTAATAGATGCAAGTTAAGTTTTAGTACTGACCTTTTCTTATGAGTTCTGCAGAAGTCTGTTAATTTTCATTCTTATTTTCTGGTTGAATCTATACGCTATGCAGAAAAATGAAGGTTTGAAGGTTTTAGTTTAGATAAAATAAAGAAACATTTTCTCACAATAAAGTTATTGATTAGCTATTGTTTATTTAATATTTTTAGTGAATTTTTTGATTATATATATTATTAGTTGTACTATTTTCTTTTTGTTTTCAGGTGACAATGATAAAAAAGAAAATATATTCTACTTTTTCATCGAAAATCAAATTGTAAATTACCAGTGCTGTTCAACAAAAAGGGCAATATTTCAATTGATTGGATCATATTTTGTTTTTAATTTGGAATATCCCAAGCACGTTTCACAAACGTTCGAGGTGTTGCAGAGGACATGCTTGAATCTCAATACAGAATACTCTCGATAAAAAAAAAACAAAATTAATAATAAATCAATAGTTTTAAATTTTATTAAAGAAATTTGTTAAGAAATTAGACTATAGTTTGTTTAACTTTTAGCGATGAATTGATATTAATATTTAATAAGATAATATTATAAATGAAATTTTGTATACATACTGTATATTTTATAAATATAATTTTATATGAAATTTAATTTTTGTTTCATTTACATTTTAAAGCCTGTACTTTTAAATAAAAATGTCTAATTTTACTAGCTTGGCATGCAGAAGTACACACTTTCAGAGTGGAATTTTATAGACAAAGAATTTGCATTCACTCGATGAATTATGTAATTTGACATAAACAGTATGTACTTTCACATTCTCATTAATGATATATTACGGCCTTTTCCTCTTATTAACCTACTATATTTTCTTTGTAAAATTACGTGACATTATATTGAATTTTAACAACTCGTTTGTAATTTTTGAAAGCTTGTAAAATTACATGAAAATGATAGGCAAATTTGCCCACTGTCAAAAGTGTGTAAAATTCAATGGTTTTTTTTTACTGTGCATACAAAAACATAATAAGAGAATTAAAGCTAAAGTTATATGACTCATGGAGAACAGAATTTTTCAACAAAACAGAAATCAAAGGCAAACAACATAGGGAAAACACCAATGGCAAGATAAGGGAAAAACCCTGGTTCCTTAAATTAAAACTAGAGGCAGCATGCATCAAAACTTTAACCAGATTACGTATAAACCACGCCTTCGACAAGAAGTACGTAAACCTAATCAAAAAAGAAGATAACATGTTATGCGAAGTTTGCAACACCACGGAAGACTCTAGACACATCTTAGAAGATTGCATAAAATACGCCACGATAAGACATCTTAAGAGAAGAAAACATAGACGATTACACAGCAGTATGGCACTTCATAAGAGACACGGGCTGCAGCATATAATCAAAATAATTAAAAAGAAGGGATAAATCCCACTAACCTTTGATGATGTGCACTAAAAACTCCTAACCAAACAAACAAATTAAAAAAAAAAAAACGAGTCTGAAAAAATGCGTGCTTATAAAATATAAAATAATAAGAATTGCAATAATAAATTATCTAAAATACTTTATATAATAACAATAATTTATTATAATAAAAATAAATATTTATAAATTTATACAACATTATGTAAATAAAAGTGACTTTTATAAACATAAATTGTGCGTGTACATAAATCTACACATAAAAACTACCATATAGACTTCTAACCAGAAAAACGCACTCTACTGGCACCTTGCGTTCAACAGGCGAAACAATGTATCATCCCAAGTTAATTCCCGTAAACAACCGATTCGGACAGGAAAAAATTAAACCGAAAGAATTCTTGAAATACAATAATAGTATGTCAGTAGTCGACCGAAATGATCAGATGGTCAGTTACTATTCTTCACCTCGAAAAACAGTCAGGTGTTAGAAAAAAGTAATGTGCCAACCGCTAGATATGGCGATATGGAATGCTTTTTATGTAAATAGAAAATTCAATAGTAAGCTGTGCTTACTGCTGTTTGCTAGAGTTTCGTGAAGACTTAGTCAGAGAATTTCTCGGCATAGCCAAAAGCATGAACGATGACAGAAAATTGGTGAAATCAGTAAACAAAATCAAGAATTGACTCACAGAATCCAGCTGATACAGATACAGATAAAGACGATTGTGGCGAATTCATCACTGCATTTCTGCAGTACATAATAACTTAATCTAATACATAAAGATTAAGTTATTATGTATTACAATTACTACTAAAGAACAATACCAAAACAATATTGATTTAGGTATAATCATTATATATTCATTATTATACCATATACTTGTTATATGTACGAGATGATAATGATAATAAGAGCAAAAATATAAATCAACACTGTTGTGGGATTGGTGATGAAAATATAAATAAAATTACAATCTTCCTAAAAGTATTTGAATTTAAAAATGGATTAAAACCCTGTTTCCGCTCGGTCCACAACAGTTGGTGTCCGAAGTAAGATATAGTTTTTCAGTTTTCTTGCCAAAAAAACTGATATAATTCAACGTTATATTGTATTGTATGTTGGATATACATATTACAACCGCTATCATTAATAAGAAATTTTCCAGTTGTGTTAATTATAAAAATTATGTGAAAAATTTAATTCGCGACACTAAATTAGGCAATTAAATTAAATCTATAAACATTAAAAGTGTAGTCACAAAAAAAAAAAATATATATATATACAGTGATTGATCGGATGCGCCTGCAGTTACCTACAAGGTTCATATAAATCAACTGTAAAATCGTAATGTGTGTGAAAGTAAAGTACGTACTATCTAAATAAAATAAACCACGTGCATAATATTAATCAAATAATTACAAACAATTAATTAATTAATTATAAAACAAAATAAACTGAAATTAAATAATAATGCTAGAAATAAGGTTATACATATGTAAATAACCACTGCACCACGTTGACAAATTTAACGAAAACCACATGCTTTTAGTAGGCACCTATTAAAAGTGTTCTGCCAACTTTACATTTGAATTGTTCCTGAATTGTAAAAGGTTCCTGAAATTTGTTTCCTGGATGAAAATTATTTATAAGCTGTTTCAAGCTGTTACAAGGTCGACTTAAACCACATGCTATACAGTGGAGAAATATATATAACCGAAAAATATGTACAATCAACATGAGGTCAACAGGAAAAATAGCACAGTTATACAATTATACGCTGATCTAAAGGTAATCTTAATTTGGAAATTTTATTTAATCAATCAAAAACTCTAATCTAAATACAATTTCAACATGCCTAAACTTAGACTTAAACTTAAATAATTTTACTACTGTATATATTAAAATTTTATAATTCTTAAATTTTAGATTATTTAGAAAATTTATTCAATTTTTGATTTTTAAAATTTGGTTTGGTTCTGAAATTATTTCTTGTGCAATTTATGATAGTCTTTTCAAACATAGGTATCGTCATCCGAAAACGTTTTAAATTTTTCCCAATCCTTGTAAATACGATATGTCAGATATTTTTGATTCGCAATTAGACGGCGAAAGTGATAACGAATCTACATTTATACAATTACGAAAAATTACTATCGAAAAATCAGGATCCAAATCATCTAAAAACCCAACTGAATCGCAAGAAAAACTTACTGCTATACCTCAAATTCTTTCTAGTTCGAGCATATCATTTAAATCCGAATCTTTATCACCTGAATCAAAGAATATTCAAAATTCATCTATAGTTCAAATACATTTTAATATTCAAATCAACAACTTCCATTACAAAGCCCATTTGAAGTAACAGGTCATTCAATCGATAATTCACTAGTAGAGCAAGTTAATCTAAACAATACTATTGAATTCAATATGACAGCTCTTGATCCATCATTTGTATTGAAATTGGTTCCAAATTTCTCCGGTGATTCTCGAGAACTAGACAGATGTATCTCCGCGTGCGATCTGATTCACTCGGAACTCCGCGAGGAAGATAAATTAAAATTTCTTAAATTAATCAAATTAAAATTAGAAGGTAAAGCATTTGATATTTTTAAATATAAAACTCTAGATACGTGGGAAAATTTCAAAAAAATTGCTAGAAAGAGAATTTATCGAAACCAGGACAATTGGTCATCTCCAGTTACAACTAACTTGTATAAGACAAGGTCAGAATGAAGACGTACAATCATATTCCGCTCGAGTGGAAAACATACTCTATAATTTGAATGAAGCATGTATAATTTCTCAAGGCAGAAATGCTGCAAATACCATAGAGAATTTAAACGCAACGATAGCTCTGAAATGTTTCCAAGAAGGCTTGGATACATTGATCAAACTAATTGTCATTTTGTCAAAGCATGTCGATTTGAAAAGTTGTCTGACGCAATAAATCGAGCCATAGAAGAAGAACTTTCAATTAAGTATATGCCTAAAATCTCCATTTCCAATAAGTCTAATTCCTCAAATAAGTCATTATTCTGTAATTACTGCAAACGTTTCGGACATACCAAAGATGTATGTCATCGAAAACCGAAAATCCCTAATAGTTCACATAATTCGAAAACCGTTAATACTTTTTCATCTCAACCGTGTGCTTATTGTAAAAAGCTTGGCCATCATATTCAAGATTGTTTAAAAAAAAAAACGTAGTGATTCATTTAACCTAAATAATAGTGCAGCAAGACCTATAACATCGGGTTCGGGAAATGTAAACGGATTTTCGAGGCCAATCAAAGGCACAAGGAATGCGTAACATATAACTCTGAAACAAATCAGCACAACGATATTCTTATGGCGAATATATATCAAATTAACCAAAGTAATAATAACTCTAACAAATATGTGAATCTCAACATAGATGTTCGTAAACACAAAAATTTACCATTTTTAGTAGATACCGGAGTGTAAATCTGCATTATAAAGAAATCGGTTCTGTACGATAACACAACAATATATATAGACACAAAATGCAAATTAAGAGTCATATCTAGTGAATTAATTAAAACGCTTGCAGAATGTGATGGTGTCATTCAATTTGCTAACGGAAAGGAAATTAATATCACACTACAAATAGTTGATGATTCATTTCCAATCAGTGCGTTTCATAGGACAACATTTTTTAACACTATATCAGTGCAAAATCAACTTTCAACATTTAATCGTAGAAATACCCATTGATTCCGAAATCATATTTTTAAGGTTACATTCAGATATTCAGGTCGAAACGATAATGCAAATTGAAATTCCTCCCCGTTCAGAAAGAATCATTACAGTACCAGTTAATCTTTCCAACGAATTCGAATTCACCTGCCCGTCCCAGAAAATTGCTCCGTCCGTTTTTATAGCTAACTCAATTCACAAGGTCATTGAAAACAATATTATCTCGCCAATTCTAAATGTATCCGAAAAACCTTATATTATTCCAAATTTAACCTTTAAAATAGAACCTTTTAACACATATGGAATATAGTTTTTAGAACAAAATAATGAACATATTAGTAATCGTTTATCAATTCTTAAGTCAGCTATTAGTTGTAGTCATCTTAACCAAGAAGAAGAAGATTGTCTCATGCCAATACTAAATGAATTTCACGACGTGTTCTATTTAGAAGGTGATAAACTTACGACTACCGATGTAGCTCAACATAGTGTCAGAACATTACCCGACTCAGAACCTATTCACGTGCGTCCTTATCGTCAACCCCATTCCACTAAAAGTGAAATTCAAACACAAGTAAATAATATGTTTGAAGAAGGTATTATCCAAGACAGTATAAGTCTGTGGAACTTCGCCTTGTTACTTGTTCCAAAGAAATCGACAAACGGCGAGAATAAGTGGAGAGTAGTAGTGGATTATAGGAAACTAAACCAAGTCACTATTGATGACATATTCCCTCTTCCTAATATCAATGATATACTTCATAAATTAGGAATGGCTCAATATTTTTCTACGTTGGATCTGCAAAGTGGATACCACCAAATCAAACTAAAACCTGTTGATTGTCCTAAGACCGCATTTAGTACAGATGAAGGTCATTACGAATTTACCTCTATGCCTTTCGGTCTAAAAGGAGCGCCAGCAACGTTCCAGCGTATGATAAACAGTGTTTTAAGTGACCTTAATAATATAAAATGCCTTGCATATCTTGATGACGTTGTGGTATTCGGCGCAACACTCATTGATCATAATAATCGACTTAAGGAAGTATTACAAAGATTTCGTCGTTATAATCTAAAAGTAAATCCGTCTAAGTGTCAGTTTCTCAGACACGAAATTTATTATTTAGGTCATATAGTTACAGCAGAAGGAATAAAGCCAAATTAATCTAAAATCAATGCTGTTAAACATTTTCCATTACCTAGAAATCGGACAGAAATCCAATCATACCTTGAATTAGCCGGTTATTACCGTAAATTTATTCCTCAATTTTCAAAACAAGCTAAACCCTTAACAAATCTTCTCAAAAAAATACGCCATTTAATTGGAGTTCTGAATGCCAAAAAGGATTTGAGTCATTGAAAGAAAGTCTTATAAACCCTCCTATTTTACAAATGCCTAACTTTGCTAAACCCTTCAAACTTACATGTGACGCTAGCGATTTTGCGCTAAATGCAATTCTCTCACAAGAAGTAGATGGATTTGATCTTCCGATTGCATACGCGAGTCGAGAACTCAGTAACGCTGAAGTTAACTATTCACCTACCGAAAAGGAATTATCTGCTATCATTTGGTCTATGTCTCACTTCCGACCTTACCTTTATGGACATAAATTTTGTGTTATAACCGATCATCGTGCTCTTCTTTGGCTATATAAACTAAAAACACCGAAGTCACGACAAATACGGTTGCAAATATGTCTTGATGATTACGACTTTACGATTATTCATAAACCAGGAACTCTCATACAAAATGCTGATGCACTTAGTCGTATTAGAAATGAAAATAAAGCTTTAGATAACTTACCTGAATGTAGGGTAATAACACGATCGAAGAGACATTTAAACGGAAACAACAACGATACAGACAATTTAAATGTTACAGAAATTGAAGAAGATGAAAATAAACCAGAAACCTTTAACGAAGCTGCAATCCCGTCAAATTTTAATAATCAGAGTTTTTCAGGTGATCTTAATTTGGATAATTACGTCAACCAAGAAACTGTTATGGTTAAAAATATTACAGACTCCGAAATTCAACAATTGATACAAGAATTTCATCTTTTACCACTTGGTGGACACCAGGGTGTATATCGCACATTTAAAAGATTGCAGAAATATTTTAACTTTCCCAATATGTTTTCGACTATAAAACAATACATTTACAAGTGTAAACTTTGCCAAATAAACAAACACGGAAGAAAAACAAAAGAACCTTTGAAAACCACTTCTACTGCATCCAAGAGTTTTGAAAAAGTATTTTTAGGCATCGTAGGTCCTATGTCTTCTTCGCACAATAATAATAAATATATCCTTACTTTACAAGACGACCTTACGAAGTTTTCAGTTGCTCATCCTATTCCTTCTCAAGAAACCGAAATCGTTGCACAAGTTTTCGTCGTAAAGTGTATTTGTTTATATGGAATTCCGGATGAAATACTTACGGACCAAGGTACAAACTTTATGAGTAATTTGTTTACTCAAATATGCAAACTTTTAAAAATAAAAAAATGGTCGACCACAGCTTATCACCCTCAGAGCAATGGTGCTCTGGAACGATACCACAAAACGCTTGGAGAATATTTAAGGAATTTTTCTCAATCGGATACACTGAACTAGGACATGTGGCTACCATATTTAACATTTTCCTACAATACCACACCACATAGTTCAACCGAGTATTTGCCGTACGAGTTAGTATTCGGTTTTACTCCAAACATTCCGTCCTCCATTTGCAAAGACCTAGAACCTAATTAGACCATAGATTATTATTTCGATTTAAAATTTAAATTACAAAACTCTTTTGCTATTGCGAAAAGTAATCTGCTGAACTCTAAAGAAAAGTCCAAATCCCATTATGACAAATCCATAAATCGTCAACAATTCCAATTAGGCGATCAAGTACTACTTCAAAATGTAAAAAAAGCAAAATTAGATCCAGAATGGCTTGGTCCCTATGAAATTGATAAAATTATTTCATTAGAAAACTCCTCTATCAAAATCGGTAGAACATCAAAGATAATATAGAGATAAAATTTAACTTTAATTTATCTATGTTTTTTTTAACAGAATTAAATTGCATAAGGTATAAAATTTTATTAAGAAACAAAACAATTTTGTATTTAAATTATTGAATTATGTGAAAAATACGTCAAATCACAAATTTGGTATATGGGATCGGAAGTCGTGTTTAAATTTTTTATTTTTTGTTTTCAATTGGTAGTACTAGTTACAAAAAACATTTTGTAGAAAATGATTTTTTGTTGTTGTTGTTTAGAATACAGGGTGTAAAATTTTGAGAAAAATGATGAACATGATGTTGTGTTTATGGCTATAAAAGGAAAAATAAATATCCGATATTTATGATATAGAGCTCGTTTTAAAGGTAAGTTAATAGGAATTAATAAAAAAGTATAAAAATGGTAAGTTGTTTAATTTCTTCATTTTCAAATTTCCCGCCAAAATTTTATTTTTGAATTTTCTCAATGATCGTTCAATTTTTTTTTTTTTTTTTTTTTTAAACTTTAAGTCCTTTAATTCTATTGAACATTCTAAAAACTTGCGCTAGTAAAATTTTTCGTTCGTTTTCGTGTAAAATACGTTTAAGTAAGACTCTACCTATTTTGAAAATTTCAAAAATCGAATGGTAGATTTTTTGGTCCTCTTACAAAACCCGATTTTATTTAATTTTTCCAGGTTAATTTTTTCACTCGTTTTTGTGATTCAAAATTAAATTTAAAACAAAAAATATTGACAGTAAAAAAATTTATTACAAAATAAGGATAGAAATTTAAAGATATTTATACGGTTAAAATTTACATGTTATATAATCTTCACTATTGGAATATTTTTTACATTTTAAATAGCCTTCTGTTGAAGATATAACAGCATGAAAATCGCGAGTCTCTTTTATTGTGTTCAAGTTCTCTAATCTACTGCCTAGTTCGATTTGTTTCAATTTATATTCAGTATCTGAACAAAATTCAAAAACCATATCAGTTTTCAACGTTTTAGTCCATTTGAAAAGTTCCACCTTTGGTGAGACTGGCTCTGGATGCCATTCTCTTAACAGTACCTACTACTCCATCGCAAGGTCCCTTTCCGTGAGCAGTTGCGTGAAAATGCCACTCACAATCAACTAAAAAATCCTCTTTGTGTTTAGTTATATTCATAAATTTTTTTTTATTTTTATAATGTGTTACTGCATCATCTGTGACGTAATAAATTTTAGATAAATCCGGAATTTTCGTTTTCAAAAACTGCAATAATTTTTCTATGACCAAGTGAACTGCTACAGCGTCATGATGAAGACAATCTGATATTATAATGAAGCTGTAGTGCTGTAATATCCCCCCTCAGTTTTGTAAATTACAAATGGATGAATAGTCGCTTGTTTGTTGTTCCAATGAAAACCGTATGCTGCATTTTGCATTATAAACGCATAATTTTCTGCAAAATCACAAGAAACAAGTACCTCTGTTGGCTCCAGAGTTAACATTTTATTTTCTATGAAATCGGATTGTGTTAGTGATATAAAGCATTGAGGAATCAAATTTTTCAGCTTAATTATGAAGTAATCCAGAAATTCGTCTGATGGTTTTGAATATTTTTCCAAGTTGCATCGGTCAGTTGAAACCCACTGACTAAACGATAATTCAGCATCCAGACAATCATTGTCCAAAAATGCGGTTGTCAAATATTCGCGAAAATTATCGAATCGTGGGCAGTTCTCGCAATGCAGAAGATAACATGTTGATCTTGGACCTTTACATAGTATTAATGAAAGACAGTCCTGGTATCGCGGAATTTTTCCATTGGTGACAGTTTCCATCCTAGTTCCATGAATACGTAATTTGACATTTTGATGTATTATACAAACGCAAACTGTATGCGTTTCGCTGCTTCCTGGTTGAACACAGTTTTTAAGACGTAGCAGAGAAAATTTAGAAAAACTAATTCTTTTTTATTCATCATCCTTAAATTTCAACTTGTAGCCCTCATAACACCCCTTTAATGTGCACATCATTAGACGTTTCTGAACTTTAACTTTATCAATAGTTAAACAATCGTTTGTCCCAGGCATTATACGACTTACATCATCATCGTTATAATATTCTAGCACTGAATGCCTCAGTTCATCACTGATCTGTTTTTCAACTTTGGGTGCTGGAAGGCTCAGTGACCCGTTCTTGTTTTGAATATTTTTAGCTGTCCGTACCATATATTGGGTTGTGTTGAATTCTTCCTGGATTTGTTGTATAGTTAGAGATTTCGACAAGGTAGACAGCAGCTGTATTTTATCACATTTTTCTCCAAATATCGGAATTTGATTTTTAGTTGATCCATGAATTCATCATAAGAGATTTGAGTGAGTCTATTTCAGATACCAAAGATGTTGATGATGTCGGTAATGTGGTAGTTAAATTTAATAATTTTTTCTGCTCATGATATTGCCTGGATTCCAACTTACTTGGATATATAGGGGAAATGCTGTCTAGTAATATCTTATTAAGTTTTTCACGAACGAGAGCACATTTTATTTGGCATTCCTCACTTTCACTCATACTCGAAATATTCTCGTCATTGACTGTTGATGATGTCTCCGGAGTAACAGGTGAATTTAATGAATTATTAACCGGTGATACCTCGTTTTCAACTTTTTGACGTTTATTAGTCACCCGGTAATAACATGATGTACAAATCGATGAATTTTCAGTTACATGAATCGAGCGCGGCAAACGAATTTTAATATAATCATTAACATTTCTTAAACTTTTAGAACATTTCAAATCCGGAAACGGCTTACAACACCTTTTGTACCCAACCATTATTACACTTATTATTTGAAATACATTTGATGTTATTTAAATAAGCAAATGATTTAAATAGAACTTCGCAAGTTAAACTAACTGAAATATAAATTTAAACACTAGGTTAGGTTAGGTTAGGTTGCAGTGGCTGCTTACGCACACTTAGACCGGTGACGGTCCATTGTGATACCACAGGATGTATCCCCTTTTACCCCTATTGGAACCATTTCGAGCTACTTATGTAGCGTAAGACGTCCCGCACTTTACTGTTTTCGAGATCCGAGAGGCAGTCCATCCTGAACTTACCTAAGTGTTTGTGCTTTCTGAGAGCCAATGCTGGACACGAGCAAAGGAAGTGGACCAACGTCTCTTCCTCCTCTTCGTCCAAGCAGCTTCTGCAGAAGTCATTAGCCTCCAGACCCAGCCTTCTTGCATGTTCTCCAAAAAGGCAGTGTCCCGTGAGAATTCCTACGACCGTTCTTAATTCACGTCTGCGTAAGGATATTAATGCCCTAGTGCGCCCCAAGTCCAGCTTTGGCCAAACTTGTCTTGCAACTCTACAGGTGAGGGTGTTAGACCACCTTTCCCCCGCTGAGGATAGCGCCTGCTTCCCAAGTGCTTGTGTCAGCGCTGTGATAGGCCTCCCCAGACTTGCCCTTTCCGGTTGCAGCTGGAGAGTCGTACAATGCCTAGTAAGTTCATCTGCCCTGCAGTTCCCCATGACGCCCGAGTGACCTGGGACCCAGACTACCTGGATGTTGAAATGCTCACCCATCTCATTTAGAGATGAGTGACAACTCAACGCCACCCGTGACGCCAAAGACACCGATTCTAACGACCGGATCGCCGCTTGACTGTCCACATAGATTGTGATATCGTCTGAGGATAACACATTATGCTTCAATCACGTCATGACCTCCTCAATCGCTACGACTTCAGCTTGGTACACGCTGCAGTAATCAGGGAGACGAATAGAAATATTTACATTTAATTTGTCACAGAATACTCCAGCTCCTACTTTGCCGTCTAGCTTGGAGCCATCTGTGAAGAATTGCAACGCTTCGGTTTCCGATAACGGTCTATCCCTCCAGGATTCCCTTGAAGGGAAGGAGGTCCGAAATCGCTTCTCGAAGCGTAGAGTCGGTTTAATGTAGTCAAGATTCGCCAGCTCATCCTTCAACAATCTGACGATAGTAGAGTGTCCTATACTAAGACACCTCCACTGAGAGACGGCTGCAAGTCGTACCCAGCATATAATTGATTAACCCTATCAGAGGAACGTCCACCTCCAAAAATAACAATCCCTCCTTGATTGCCTCCGCTTTCACATTATTAAAGGCGCCTTCTATATCCAGGAAGGCCACCAAACAGAATTCCTTCGAATTAATCGATTTCTCAATCGTAGACACCAAGGCGTGCAGAGCAGTGTCCACAGATCTACCCTTTGTGTACGCATGCTGAGACGATGCCCACTTCCTGGCACCTATTTTATCTCTGATGTATATATCCAGCAGCCTTTCCAAGGTTTTCAAAAGAAAGGATGATAGAGTTATTGGTCTTAGGTCCTTAGGATAGACATGTGAGCTTTTCCCCGCTTTCGGTATGAACACCACATTGACCTCCGTCCAGTACCTGGGAATATAGCCCAACTTCAAACACCCTTTGAATATAGCTTCCAGGTAGGGAAGAATAATTACTGAGTTGTTTTGAAGTTCCGCTGGTATAATTTGATCCGGACCAGCCGATTTAAATGGTTTAAAACCCCTCAGTGCCCATAGGATCCGTTTTCTGGTTACGATATCCTCTGTGGTTACTGACAGTGATTCCTGATGATTGCTACGCACCAACAGGTCTTCAAAGCTCCCTGGGAAGTGTGTCTCGAAGAGAAGCTCCAGAGATTCTCCACTAGAAGCTGTCCAAGATCCGTCCGGTTTTATCAAAAAACTAGGACTAGATGTACTTTTGGAAAGAAACTTCCTAAGGCGGGAGGTTTCGGATACCTCTTCCATATTATCACAGAAGATTCTCCAAGACCTCCTTTGTGCCTTTCTTAATTCTTTCTTATAAATTCCGAGTTTCTCTTTATAGGAGTCTCAATCCTGAGCCTCCCTTGTATTTTTGGCTCTATTAAAGGCTATCCTACAAGCCTTACGATAGGTTCCCAGTTCCCTGGACCACCATACCGGTTTTTGCCTACCCCTAGGCTTAGTCAGTGGGCAGGCAGCGCGAAAGGATCGGTTGCATGCGCTAGTAACGCTAGCCACCATGTCCTCCAGCTCCCCAACGGTCGTCGGGGGCTCCATAGCCCTCGTCGGTAACATTTCCTCTAATAATTCCCCATATTTGCTCCAGTTGGTCCTTCTAGGGTTCCTGAAGGCTTCCCGGGTAGCAGGGTGAATATCGAGGCTATAGGTTAAATATCGATGATCAGAAAAGGAATGTTCCTTATCCACCCTCCAATTTTTAACCATATGAAGCATATTATTTGAGGCAAGGGTCACGTCTAGAACCTCCTGCCTGTTACTAGTAATAAATGTGGGTTCCCGCCCAATATTACACACTGAAAGGTTAGTACTCATCAAATAATCAAAAAGCGACTCACCTCTTTCATTAATGTCTGTGCTTCCCCAGATAGTGTGATTCGCATTAGCATCAACTCCCAGTACCACACCTACCTTTGATTGTTCCGCTTTACGGATCAGCTCCTCCAGGTTATCCGGAGGAACCTCCTTCTCCCGGTCCATGTAGGCTGAAACTAGCCAGAATCTACAAGTGCCTACTTCCAGGCTAACTGCAGTAGTGTCACCATTGCTGTATTGAGAGAGAAGGAAATGATTAATATGTACAGCCTTAGAATGGTGAAGGTTAATTTGAGTTATCTTAATCATAACCATTTCACCTCTACCTACCTCTATGATAAATTCCTGCTACCGCAGGAGTATTAATTCCCGGTATTTTGGGATGCGCCGGGTACACCCGTCTCGCCACCCCTCATACCCTCTGTAGAGGACTTGTCAATGCCCCCCTGTCTGGCCGGGCTGTCGACATCCTCCTCCATCGGTACACCAGCTCCTTCGCTTATGTGCCCCTCCTCATCCTTCGAGAGAGTCCTTGCCCTACCGAGGTCGCCGGATTCACTCTCCCCCCTACCCTCAGCTTCTTCCCCCATGCTTCTGGTACCCCCTTCAAGCCTGGGCGGGTCGCCACCGTCCTCCGGTTGGCCTCCCGTACGCGCTTCCGCCCCATCCTTCTTATAAACGTTGAGAGTAATTGACCCGAAACCGAAGTCAATTACTCCCTTCGTTTTGTGAAGGAGGGCAAGGGACTCCTTATTTATCACCATGATTGATAATTTCGAGCCCCCCTTGGCCTCCTCCTGCTTGACGATCTTCCAATTTCCGGTCGGAAGATTCGGAATTTAAACACTAATTTATACCAAAAAATATTAACACAAACCACTGGTTATATTTTATGTTGTTTTACAGGCCTACCTACCCCGTCGGTTAAAAGATTACATTACGGTTTATGTACCTGAACCGGGGCCAGCACAATAGATCTTTTAGGTCGCAGTGCGAAGTGGCTGATCGCCCGCATGGCTCCCCCCAATAATAATAATAATAATAATAATGTACCTGAACGTAATATTTTGGGACGCATTTTTAGGGTTGGAACTAACAAAATAAATGACTCAAACCAAAATTTATTTTTTTACTAATACCCTAACTACGTTACGCCTTTGTTTGGGGAAGGATTATTGATTGTCGTCACGCTTAGGCTGGGGCAGGGAGAATTTCATCATGTAATTATAAGAAGTTATTGTTATGGGATATTACATATGATATAATACAATAATTTGCAGGTATATCATTAGAGGCGTACTTCTTTAATATACCACTTACTTCGTGTTCTTAAATGATCACATCATTGCTCACATATTTAGTTTTGTGGCGACTTGTGATGAAGGAGTGAGAGAGACGGAGTTAAGAATGGCCCAAAATAACTTGACGTAGTTTATGAACGGACTGTTACACGTTTTTTCCTCTTTGTTTTTTAATTTTCTATTAGAAGTAAGCATATACTAAAGATCGACGAAATAATTTTAAACTATTACATTATCAGGTCGAGCGTAAATTAGTTAAAAATTGAAAATAACATATAACAATTTGATTTTGTATTCCAAAAACTGGTAAATCGTCATACTTAAACGTATTTTGCAAGAAAACGAAAAATTTTGCTAGCGCAAGTTTTTAGTATCTTCAATAGAATTAAAGGACGTAAAATTTAAAAAAAAAAAAAAAAAAAATTGGACGATCATTGAGAAAATTCAAAAATAAAATTTTGGCGGGAAATTTGAAAATGAAGAAATTAAAGAGCTTACCATTTTTATATTTTTTTATTAATCCGTATTAACTTACCTTTAAAACGAACCCTATACCCTGTATTTTAAACAACAACAACAACAAAAAAAATCACGTTCTACAAATTTTTTTTTTAATCAAGACCACAAATTCAAAACATAAAAATCATAAAATTAAAACATGACTTCCAAAAATTTAAAAATTTGTGATTTGACGTATTTTTCACCATATATATAAATATATATATATACGTATATATATATATATATATATATATATATATATATATATATATATATATATATATAAATACATATATATATATATATATATATATATATATATATATATATATATATATATATATGTATAGATATATATATATCTATCTATATATATATATAAATATATATATATATGTATATATATATATATATATATATTTATATATATATATATATATATATATATATATATATATATATATATATATATATATATAAATATATATATACGTATATATATATATATATATATATATATATATATATATATATATATATATATATATATATATATATATATAGTGCTTTTCGTAACCGAAACTTCTTTAACGTCCTCCCGTTTTTTATGCCATACTGAAACATAACGTAGTGTGCCTTAAGCCATAGCGTAACACATGCAGTATTTGGAGAGAAGAAAGAAGAAGAAAAATTTCTCGGAAAGAACGATATATTTTAATTAGTTTTTTTTATCTTGTAATCTTTGCCATCTTATTTAAACTTCGTTTAAAAAATTTCAACTTTGATTACCTAAAAATAAAATTCGTAAAAACGAGACATTCTGATTTTTTACTAATACATGAACACAAAGTATGTTTTTTTTATTTTTAGGACAGACTTAGGACAAAATTCACATACGTTTAGTATCTCATTGGGATTTATAATTAATGAAGCCAAAATAGGATAATATCATCCTCGACACATAGGTTTGTCATTTCATTTGCTAAGCCGTTGAAGGTGAAGCCCCTATTTAACAGAATTAAATATATTATTTAGGTACCTATTTCAGGTATGAAAATCGGCAGCTCATTACCAGAGGGTCGCGTCCTTGGAGTTATAAGCCCCTGATGATCCTTTAAAATAGGGGAGGTATTTTTTGATATTGGGATAGCTCCTAGTTACTTTATGATGTAAGTGGCCAATTGGCAAAATCTCTAGGGTTAGACCCACAGAATTTTTTGTTTAACCAATTTTTGGTTAGAACGATATGGTACCAAATGGAGTTATAAGCCCCTGACGATCCGCAAAAATAGGGGAGGTATTTTTTGATAATGGGATAGCTTCTAGCTACTTCATTATGTATGTGGCCAATTGGTAAGAACTCTAGGATCAGAGAATACTTTTATTTAACCTATAGATGTTTGTTAGTAATGAATTATGACAAATATTTTTCTTTGTTTTTTTAATTGCTCATACTAAATTTTAAGCTTGTAATTTTATGTTTGTTACTTCTTTTATTATCTTTATTTTTGTAATTAATGTATTTACTTTGCAGATCGTTTCTTATTTGCTAAACTTCAATTTTCTTATTTGCTAATTGTTTCGAAAAGAAATATTATCCATTTCATATTAAATTCGCGTAACAATTTGGCAAACAAAATACAAACAAAACAAAATAAATCAGTTTGCTATTTATTGATTAAATTACTGTAAATTTAGCTAAAATAATTGATTATGCTTAGTAAACTTTTTAAATGAATAAACATTTATAAAGTTCTGTATAACGCAGGAGTTGATTTTTACTAATACATAGACAGTTTAAAAATTTGGTGAACAATTTTAAAAAAACTTCACTTTCGTCGAATAAGAGCTATTTTTTGAGATGCAAGGAATGCACGATTTCTAGTAGATGCAAAGAAACGAAATATTTGTGTATATGTCCTGGCACACCACCACTATGCATCGAACCATGCTTTGAAAACTACCACAAAAAATACTTTTTTCTCCAAACGTCTTAAAAGTAGCTTGTTTTAATACTATTATTGGGCATTAAAGTTGGCCTTTTTGTTACGATTAAAAAAATGTGAGTGTTGCTAGGCTGAACTTTTAATCCTAGGTGTAAATGCTCCTTTAACACTGTTTTCAATATTAAAAGTAAATGAGACGTCATAACTTGGTAAGATACACAAACAAAAAAAAAAGTCAAGGCCTCCTTAACTATACAAAATATTTCAATAAAATGTTCAATCTTGATTTTGATGGCAATAGGTTTAATACAATTTCCTTTGCTGTTTGAACCACATCCGGAGGTAAATTTGATAAATCTTCTGATTCAAACATTTTGTTCGCAAGAAAAATATTATAATTATAGCTTGGCAGTTTGACACTTACAATAGTCAAACCAAACAAAAGTCATGATCTCCTTAGTTTCACAAAATATTTCAACAAAATTACTTTCAATTTTGAAATTTTAATTACATAATTTGTACTTACTTGTATAATTAGTTTATAATAAGCATTTCTTCGTTGAAGAAAAAATAGTATGTGTTATTCGGATTAAAAGTGACTTTGTTTGACTCGCAAATATTTGCTTTTGCTCGGCTACGCTGCGCTTCGCCTCGCATGCAAATATAATTGCTCGTCAAACAAAGTATTACTTTTAATCCTAATGACACAATGTACTATTATCCACTTTTGATATATAATAGCCCGATAACTATGCTGATTTCAAATAAAGAAAATGTAAAATAACCCATTGTTATTGTATAACCCACGCTGCTAGGGGCAACGTGAGTTATAATATTTGGTATAACAAAATGTTGAGTAGTCATTGGAAAATTATTCGTAGTCAAATTGAATGAAAAACTATATTCAAAAATTAATTAAATTAAAGTACGCCATGACAATTTAAAGAACGGTCACTATGATAAAACGTATTTCAAAATTCAATGCTCCAGTGTGAAAACACAAAATGGAACTATTTCTTATTAATTTACGAGATTTATTTCAATAAAAGTGGAAAAAACGTTGTATGGCACTCGTAAGCAAAGAGATATTATCCACTCGGGATAATGTCCCACTCGGCTATCGCCTCGTGGGACAAACTTATCCCTCATGGATAATATCTCGTTTTGCTCACTAGTACCATAAATAACTATTATTATTTAATCATTTTTATCATATGGTATGTGTATAAGTTGTTTGGATTTTAAGTATTTTAATTTTCTTATATATTTATGAATTCAATAAATAAAAATTTCACATCATTGTCCCGGTCCATCAAAAACATTTTTGCCTTTTTTGACAACAAAATGCTTCTAATCATATTTTTTTTTTGGATGCTTAAAGCTTATGCATCTACAAAAAAAAAGTTAGTGTGTTTTTTTTGAGCCGCTCAATTTTGGCTACTGTCCGCGCGAACGTTTTAAAATAAGAGCAATCGTTTTCATTCAGTAACCACCTTCGATTTGGCCATAACCTTTTCTTTTCTGTTTGTCATTGGTTAAGCCGGTAATAATAACACAACAAGCAGCTGCAATTATCTGTTCATTCGGCATTTTTAATTTATCAGCACAAAATACATACATACTCTTTTTCACCAATTTATTAGCCAGTAAATTCGGTTTCCGTTCGTTTGATGTGTACACTTCAAATCGGCAATGAACGAATAACAAGCATTCGCTGTTTGGTGTTGATCCGCTGTTCGGTGTGCATTCACTTAATGTGTACGCGGGTTAACGTTGACGTACAGTAAACAAATACCTAAATAAAAGTAACAAAATGCAAAAATCTTAAAGTGTTGGAGCAAATGTGTGCTTATAAAGAAAAGAGTAACTAAGGAGAAAATAGCTGTTTTCTTTACAGTTTTCGAAAAGACGATTTTTTCCAATAAGTACAAGAAAAAATAATTGTTTGTATTGTAAGTATTAACCAAAACCAACTCGCACAAAAAAATATCGAAGTTATTGTTCTATAACTCAAAATGACGTAAGCACCATGTGGCTCTCAGCTGTTAAACACACCGGTTATGTTTTTATCATGGTATTTAATTATAATATTGGGAACAATTTGATGAATATTTTTACTCCACAGAGAGCGAGACTTAAAAAAAAAAAAAAAAAAACAAGAAACAACAAAATCGAAATAATTTATTATTTAATTTTGTTTACTTCTGGCGCCTCTCTGCCTCTCTCTTTCTTTATATTACATTAATCAAATTGTTTCCAAAAATATTTCCAATATCAGAACTACATAAATAGGTACCATATTTTATACTGAAAATAATCAAAAAATTTTAAATGTCACCAGAAAAAAACCAACTAGAATATAAGGTAATAAGGTATCATGTTTGTTATGCTGCGTTTCTAAAAATCGGACGTATAATATATTTTAAGCATTTACTGAACCATAAACAGTTCTTATTACGAGGGGCATTCGATATATTCGTAGCATGCGTATGAAATTAAAGATCCGTTATGACCGACATGATTATACAGTTTTAAATTTCGTTTCTTCCCACAAGATTACATAGGTAAGTATTTATTCAAATTTCAAACAGTAAACGTTCTTGAGTAATTGCAGACGACAAAAATGTCGTTTACAGTGAATTTGGATCAAAATATTTCACTGTTGTGAATACATGAGGATTGTTTTTGTTTTACAACACAAGAAAATCGAAAGAAATTTTAAGTAGGAACCAACATGAAAATTGAAGCTTCAGCAGGGAAGATAATGTTAAAATTCTTTTGGTATGGCGAGCGAATTTTACTGATTGATTAAACAATTCAAAAGACCACAACCACAGACTGATACTATACAGAGGTTGCTACTATGTGTCAGTGCAACTTTGAAGAAATACCCCATCGACCCTACAGTTCAAATTTGGCAAATTTGTTAAAATCTGTACAGGCTGTAAATGACACGGATGAAAACAGTTATTTTAACGATTTACTATACTTGTGACTACAACTATTAGAAAGATGTGATAAATGTATTAAAGTTGGGGAGTATCTTAAAATGTTCTTTATCGATGCTACGAATATATTGAATACCCATACATACTCGCGTGAATCGAGAATAAGCGTGTTTACAAACATTTCTCTGATTCTCTAAAAATTCAAAAATTAAGAAACGAAAACCTACGCAAATGAACATTTTTAGATGTTCTAAATTAGTATTATAGTTATTATCGAACGTAACAAACCAAAATTAAACATTGCGGTATGGCGATTGAGTTTTATTAATTAAATGAAAATGGAAGATGGTAATTTAAGCGATGATGAAGTTAATGGGTAAGACTAAACGAGTACCTATGTTAAATTTTAATTTTAATTAACTAGCTAATAATTAAGGTACATACATATAAATGAATACATTTTTAGTTCTTGTTTGATAGTTTTGTAATTTAGGTTTTTTTTATAAGTTCATAACTATGGTTGAACCCCACCTATATCTATAAAAAAAAGGATGGTCTAAAAAGTTTCCGCCGTTTTGGCAATACAATAGTTATATATTTCATTTGTTTGATGGATTTAAAAGTGAGAATTCATAGATGATTATAGAAAAAAAATTTTGATATTTATTTATAATGTGAAAAGTTATTCCGTGTTAAAAATGAGTGAAATTTAAGAAGAAATCAAATCCTGGTTAAAATTCTATTGTTGAAAAAATTTGTGCAGTTTATGGTAAAGATGCCACGTCAGAAAGAACTCCAGTAACCACATGTCCCAAAAATCGACCAACAGTTGACATTAATTTGTGATTTGTCGACCAAAATGGTACCCTGAAATCACCAAACTGTCACTTTTTTGCATGACAATTTTGCCGAACAATTCGTCGAATATTTGTGGAATATTTTGTGAAAAATTAATTGTTTTTGCTTTCTTTTAATCCACATTTTTTCCATAATAAAATGACAAATTTCACGACAAAATTGTGAAACGTTTTGGTTAAAAAATTATCAAATATTGGATAACATGTTTGTGACGAATTTGATGATATTTTATGACAAAATTTGTGAAAAATTTTTGGATAACATTTTTGTGTCTAATTATTTGATACTTTGCGGCAAAATTTGCGGAAAAATGGTCGTGAAATTTTTGTGATTTGGGTCAAATAATTTTTTAAATTTAAATAATTTATTCATTATAGGATTGATGGCCCGAAATGCGGTTGTTTCAACTTTATTTTCCCATTCTTTCCCGTGAAGTTTATTTGCATATCTAGCGACAACAATTTATTAATTAAGTGACATTTCATTTGACCAAGGAATTGGAATTGAAGTTGGAATTTAAATTTGGTGAAATAAAATAGTCAAGGAATTCAAAGGTTGGTAGCATTTTCAATTATTTTGTGGCGAAATACATTTTTTTCGCGAATAAAATATTGGTATGTGGGTTTGTTTACATTTAGCGTATGTATAAAATATTTTTTATACTTTTTTATTGTTAAATAAATAGTCAAAATAATAACAAATTTACCCAATGTAAAGGAGGCAAACTAAATGATGTATTCGATTTTGAATTCCGTCAATTTAGAAGAAATTCGACGAATTCCTAACTTGATTTCATTATATAGCATTTTGGTTGTAAATTGGCAAATGAAATGTCACTTTAATATCCATACTGCCTTTTGCACACTTTCTCGTTCCCATGTTGAAAGCACTTTCGTCTGAAAATTTCCGAATTTATTATTATTTTTAGAAAATTAACGTTATCATGCCCACATCTGCACTGTACTGTTTAAATATCTCCTTATTACTTATTGTATTTTACATTCCTTTTATTAAAATCCAACACCAACACTGAGATTATTTTAGATTTTATTACTTTTATTTCAAGTTACATGTTTTATTTTCCAGAGCAATGCCGGAAGTGACACTGTATGTTATATTCATATATATTTTATGTAGAGGGAGGAGTGTTACCAGAGTAACTAATATTTCATTGATTACCCGATGTAATCTACAATAATCATAACAGTCGTCCCTCTTTACAGTATTCTTAACCTTTCAAACTTAATATACATAATTTATAAATTTAATTTATTAATAGGTTTACGAATTCTTGTACTTTTTCGCACTTCATAATTGCTTTCATTATTTTGTTTTAACATTTTGGATTTATTTAACAGATTTCTTGAAAACTCAAACATAGGTTCAATTAGTGATTGATTTGTGGCTTCAGTTTCATTGAAATCTGGTAAAATACGATTTTTGAGTTCTGTCGGATTATCACTACCCTGTTTTAAATTTTGCGAATAATTTGATGAGCCCTCAATAACTTGGTCATTCAGTGGTAATTGATCTTCTTCATCCATCACTTTATTTCATAAATTCTCTGCCATACAAAAATTGAAAGAATTTTTTTACTCCAAACACAATTGTGTATGCTTCTTTATCTATTTGCGACCAGTTCCTCTGCGAGGTATTTAATGTTTGTGATGCAAACTGTATTGGTTTTTCATTATGTGAGATAAGTTTGTCTGAAAAATGTCCCAAGAAATCATTTGATTGCATTCGCTTCTTCAATATATTGAATGAATTTTCACAACATTTATCCCAATACCATTTAATATTTTTACGTAGTAGTTTGTGAAAAGGTTCTAATACCTCACTTAAATTTTGAAAAAAAAAAAAAACGATGGTAATAATTTATAAGTTCTAAGAATGACTGTAACTCCGATTTATTTGTTGGTCGTGGTGACTTTTGTACTGCTTCAATTTTGGAATCCGCCTTGAAAATTCCTAATTTGTTTAATTTGAATCCGCAATATTCAATTTCGTGCTTTAAAAATTCTGTCTTACTCAGATTTATTTTTAACCCATTTTCAGCGAGTCGTTTGAAAATTAATTCTAATCTCTGCAGATGACTCTCGAATATCATCTATAAAAACGCAAGTTCCTTCAATACCTTAAAGAATGGACTCAATTTTTCTTTGCCACTTTGCTGGTGCACAGTTTAAACCATATAACATACGAGTACCCTTGCACAATCCCTTATGCGTACTTAAAGTTAGTAAATGTTGATCATCCTCATGTACTTTCCATTGTAAATATGCATTACGGAGATCTAATTTTCAAAATTTATCTCGGGCCGCTAAGTTCTCAAACAATTCATCGGTTGATGGAAGTGGATGTTCTTCGGTTACAAGAATCGGGTTGATTGTGACCTTAAAACCACTACAGATCCGAACGCTGCAAAACTCCTTTAATTTCTAAACGTTTAATTTCCTGTTCCACCCTCTCTCATATGGAAAATGGAATTAGACGAGCTTTGATGAAAATTGGTGTCACATTTGCTTTAATTGGTAGGCGTACTGGGACACCTTTAATTTCACGAAGCGAACTATCATCGAACAAATCATGATATGATTCCATTAATATATTTAATTCTCGTTGAGTGTTATACGAAATTTTTTCCCATGAAATTGAATTTACCTCACTCCAAATATTTGCAAATTTTTTAAACGAAAACATCCTAATCCACTGTCTCCCGAATAAACCCGGTTTTTCACCTTCAAACACATATAAATCTAACAATTTTGAACTATTTTCGAATTCAACAATCACATTAATAAATCCAAGAATATTTATCTTATGATTACTGTATGAATTTAACTTTAAATTATTTCTTTTAATTTACAATTTGGAAATTTTCCATAAAATTCGGTACTTGACATAATTGAAACAGGCGAACCTGTATCCAGTTCCATTTGAACCGGTACATTATTTATTTTAATGTCAATCCACATTTTAATTTGACTTAACCCATTCACATAAGAACCATTTTCATTTACACTAGCAACATAATTTTCAATTTTATCCGCTTATTTATTACATACTTTTTGAATATGGCCTATTTTTTTACAAAACGAACAAACACTTCAAACATGCCGACAATTGTTTGCATAGTGAGGTCCCCCACACCTAAAACAATTTATTTTTCTAACCTCACTATTCTTTGTATTTAAATTTTTATTTCGTATAATTGGGTTATGACTATTTTGATTTTCTTTTGAATTTGTGTTGGTAACGCTTACCTTCTTTTTTGTCTTTGCTGAATAAATTGCATTTACATTCGTACCTCCTGAAGATTTAAATTTTGTGCGTCCTTTGTCGAAGCTTCCATCGTCGCAGCTACTTCGACCGCCTTTATGAGTGTTAAATCCGCTGCTTCCAACAACCTATTCCTTGCACGTTCATCACGAAGACCGCATACGAACTGATTTCTAAGCGCTGTCTCCAGAAAATTCCCGAAATTGCAATTAATCGCCATTTTCCGTAATGACGCTTCATACTCCTTAATAGTTTCACCTTCTCTTCGATGATGGTGGTGGAATTTATAATATTCGAAAATCTCAACAGGCGTTGGAACATACATTTTATTTAATATTTTCACTATTTCATCATATAATTTGTCCTCTGCTTTTAAGGGTGAAAGATGATCACACAAAAGATCATGCGCCTCCGCACCAATATAATGGAGTAAATACGGCTTTTTTTCATCGGCACTTTCGTAATTGAAAATTTTTAGTGCTCCTTCAAATCGAATTAATCACCTATCGAATTTATTTTTAATAGGATCGAAAAATTCGATGAAATTAGGTGGCACTTGTTTTTTATCCGTCATTTTTTTCGGCAAAATACACACGTGAATTTTTTCTTTTGAATTTTATAATTATTTTATTATGTATTATTAATTTTAATTATTATATTTTTGTTTCATTACTATTTCGTCGCCAATTATTGTATTTTACATGCCTTTTATTAAAATTAAACACCAACACTGAGATTATTTTAGATTTTGTTACTTTTATTTCAAGTTGGGAGGAGTGTTACCAGAGTAACTAATATTTCCTTGATTACCCGATTTAATCTACTATAATCATAACATTACTAACAGGCAAAGATATATCGCTGTCATCATTTGGTATTTCGTCGTCTGATTATGTTAATGTTTGCTGTAAGATTTGTAATTTTTTGTTTAGCCGGAAAACTTCTAATTTTAAAGTTTCTGCAAAAAACAAGAATTGTATAAGTTAGTGTTTTGTTTTATAGATTAGCTAGTTATTAATAAAATTACTAATTTCATCCTAATTAATTAATTTCACAAAAAAATACACTCATTTAAAAATTAAAAAAAACAAATATAACTGATAAAAACGATTCCATGACATTTGCTCGAAAAACATTTCCTCGAAAAACATTTTCTCGAAAAACATTTGCCCGAAAACATTTGCTCGAACAACAATTACTCGAACGTCATTTCTGGTAAAATTAATAATCGAAAAATTCTTCAAAAAAATCGCGCGATTTTTTTGAAGAATTTTTCGATTATTAATTTTACCAGAAAATGATTATTGAATATTAATTAAATGCTATTTTGTTTTTAACTTTTTTTAGATTTTTAATTAAATATTTAAATTTTTTTGGTTACTTTTATAATACAGTATTGTATGCAATTGCAGTTAAATAATCGGTGATTTCCATAATTGAATATTTCTCAGCAACATTTTTGATTCTTTTATCTAAATCCCGATATTTTTTGTGTTTTGGAGGCATTGGAGTTCCAGCAAAAATTTGCTCGAGAACTATTTCATTTTTTGATTGTTCTAGTTGAATTTTTTCAAAAAAAAAATCAACAGATGGATGTTCACAACCAACTAACCGGGAAAATCCATTATGCCAACCTTCAACGCAGTTATTTGTTCGAGCAGAATCTTCTAGTGTTGCAGTATAAACATTCCACGATTCAATACGATACCTGGGATTGCGCCTACCAGTTTCATTTTTAGACCGCACATCAAATCTGCCGATATAATTATCCTCAAAATAATCCAATATTTCATTAGCTTCTTCTGGGATAACATTGATTTCAGTTAAAGATTGGAAAGCGTTAATAACATCGGCCGGCGGCACAAATGCAACTGATAAAATCATACGAATTTTATGAGCGAATACTGCATCCTGGTCATATTGAGCTTTTAAGCCCACCTGACATATTTTGCGATATAAACTCTGGCCTAAATGAAAGAAGCAAAATTTTTGTTGAGCATCTGGAAAAGATACGGAAACTGCGTTTATAATAGCTTGTTCAAAATCTGACATTAAATGTAATGGTTTTAAATAAACATTTAACAATTTTAACTGTTCGAATGCCCTTTTGTATGATTCAGTTAATTTGTTCGGTAATAAGACATACACTAATGGTAAAGATTGCTTTTCTTTTATCCCATGTATGGTAAAAAGTTGATTAAAAATTAACGGTACTGTTTTAAAAGTACCATCAACGAACCACATGTCAGATTGCGCCAAAAAGTGAAGATTTCGTTGGGTTGAGAATATCAAAATTCGAGTTTCGGTAGGCCCTGAATCATACAGCAAAAATGGATCACCCTGAAGAGTAACATTAAATTTTTCTTGTATAATTAAATCAATTAACGATTTTGGAATAACAGCATTTCCTTGTCTTTGTCTGTGAATTGTGCGCTGCATGGATGGAATAGACGGCATATGGACTCTTACTGGAGTATTTATGGCAACAGTAGATTCAGCAATAATATGTTGTGTATTACTATTTGTAGATATAGCTCTCTTTTTAATTTCAGTAAGGGTTTTTCTAACACCAACATTTGCTGAATTGCCAGCATGATTATGCTCTCCAACTTTCTTTATAACAACATCACCTTTGGTATTAATTCGTGCTTTACATCGATTTTTCCGATTATTCGTGCAAACCCAGTACGTAACATCATTATGCTGTTTATTTTTAATAAATACATAACCATCTACTAGGAAGCAAGGCTTATTTTTTGTTGTTTTTAAATTATCCATACTGGTCATCTACAAGGTTAGAAATTTTATTTTATTTTATTAAGTTTATTCTATTTTAAAGTTTGTATATTTATCCTTACCAACATTGTTTAATTTTTATATGTTTAAATAGTAAACATTATTGTTGAACTAATAAATATTTTGGTTGAATGACATTTCAATTGTTTTGGTTGAAAACATAGACTACTTATTTCAAGTTTTTTTTCGAGAAGATGTTTTTTGAGTAAATGTTCTTCGAGCAAATGTGGTTTTATTCATTTTAGTGAAAGTGTTTTTCGAGTAAATGTTTTTCGAGCACATAATTTTCGAGTAAATGTTTTTATAGAATATTTTTTCCGAGTAAGTGTCTGGGTACCGATAAAAACACAAAGAAAAAATACCCAAATCGCAAAAGATTGAACTTAACTTTACTTAGAGCACAAATTTAAGTTTACTTAATGAAATGAAAGCAAAATTCAAACTAAACAATTCTTCGAGAAAATCATATTCGAAATAATAGGGCAAAGTATATAATACTCTCTTTCTCTCCTATTGTTCTACCATTACCAAAATAAAATAATTCGTGTTTTATTGTTGTAGTACAACGGTAATTACCACAAAGGCCAAAATTTTGTTTTAGTGGCGAAATTAAACGATGCATTTTGACTATTTACAATCATTGTGAATGAGGGCGTATTCAACGATTCTTCCATTACCATTTTTATTTGTGTTAAATAAGCCATTAAAAATTTGTACTAACGAAATAATCACGTATCGATAAAATTTCAACAAGTTTTGGTCAACATAATCACTTGATTGACAAAATTTCAACAATTTTGGGTGAAAAATTTGTCAATAAAATCAATTCAACAAAATGTCCACTTTTTTGGGTTAAAAATTTGTGGGTAGAATGACTTCGACAAATTTTTAACAATTTTTTGTGAAAAATTTGTCGACATTTGTGGGTGATAAAAATGACAAACGTTTTTGTCATAAATTGGTCGGATCGCATGGTGATCACATATTTTCGTTGCTCGGGAACAGCTCAAAAATGAACTGAAAAATTCGATGAAATCATGCAAAAAGTTAAGCAAACACAGGCTTATAGGAAGGAATTTAACATTCAGCATTAAACAGTTTTAAATCATTTGGAGAGATTTAGATTCAAAAAGAAGCTGGATGTTTGGGTACCACATGATTAACAGTGAAAATTTAATAAACCGAGTTTCGGTGGTAAGGCCACATTTGACGTTCAAACCCTAATACCTGTACTATTTTAGCAGGCATCCAACTTTTCTTGTTCGGATTTCTGTAGTCCCTAACCATGACTTTCTCCTCTACATCGAATATAACTCTACGTCTCCCCCTATAATATTGTCGTTGCTTTGGCAGACTTTTGTCTATAGTTTTACTGACTTCTTCAGTGTTTGAGTTATGATTTTGGTTACTTTCCGATGGTTTTACTAAATCGAATCTAGTTTTGATTTCTCTGCCGAACATGACTTTAGCAGGTGAGGTTCCTGTCGAACAATGTTCTGCTATTCGGTAATCAAAAAGATTCGTCTGAATTATGGTGTCTAAACACAAATTATTTAAATTTTCAGTTTGCGCTTGATCTAATGCGGCACAAAATGTCTTTTTGAAAGTTTTAACTGCATTTTCAGCTGTACTATTTGTAGCTGGATGTCCCGGTGGACTTGAGATATATTTGATACCATTTAACTTTACAAATTTTGCGAAGTTACCAGACTGAAATTGTGTTCCTGGTAGACCAAAGCGAGAGAATGTTTCTCTGAGTTTGTTTGTAGTAAACTTTGATGTTATGTCACGAGTTCTAAATACTTTGACCCATTTAACGGATCAGCGTAATCTATATGTATCCGAGACCAAATTTTATTCGGATTTGGCCAAGGAATTAGTTCTGTTTTCTCCGGGTCTGGACATGTTTTTAGACAATATCTACACTCTTTGATTAGATTTTCTAAATCTTTGTCAATTCCTGGCCACCACATATATGATCTTGCAATAGACTTACTCTTGACAATTCCAAGATGTGAAGCATGAACGCTGTTTAGCATGATCTTTCGCAGTGATGTAGGAATAATAATTCTATGTCCCCACATAAGAATATTCGACTCAATTGTTAGTTCTGCTTCTCGACGCTGAAAAGGTTTGAAAATATCGCCCTTCAATTTGGAAAAATTACTATTTTTGACCGCACCGAAAACCTCTACTAACATTTCGTCTTTGGAAGTTTCCACAAACTTGGATTATAATGGACTAATACCACATCTCTGACTATCTCTGTTTTGATATTATCAAACTCTTTCCGACAATTGGAATCCCATTTAAAATGTACGTCTTTCTTCAGAAGATGGTAAATATTGTGCATCTTCTTTGAAATGTTTGGCAAAAACTTGGCGTAACAGTTGACCAATCCACTGAACGCTCTAACTTCAGTGATATTAGACGGTTCTGGAGCGTTGACTATTGCATCAATACGTTCTGACGACTTCGACAAACCGTGTTTTGAAACTTTATGACCCAAGTATTTAATTTCATCTTTAAAAAATTCGCACTTGTCTTTACGAAGTTTTAACCCTGCGTCTGACAATCTTTGAAACGTAATTTTCAAATTCTCTAAATGCTCTATGGTAGTTCTGCCCGTGACAACAATATCGTCCAAAAAGTTAACTACTCCAGGAATTCCTAACAATAGCTTTTCCAACTCTTTCTGGAAAATTCCAGTAGCAGGCTTGATACCATATGGCATACGATTTACTAGAAAAACTCCGCGGTGAGTACTTCAAGCTACTAATTTGCGAGCCTCTTCCTCTAGCTCAAATTGATTATATGCTGACTCCATGTCGAGCTTTGAAAATTGTTTACCGCCTTGCAATTTATTGAGAATTTCCTCAATTAAAGGTATTGGATGTCTATCGTCAATTAACGAACTATTAAGCGTAACCTTATAATCGTCACAAATTCTAATGCTTCCATCTTGCTTCAACACGGGAACTAATGGTGTACCCCAATCGCTTGTAGGTACTGGTGTAATTACACCTAACCTTAATAATCGATCCAACTCACCATCGACGTTCTCCTTAAAAGCATATGGTATTTGCCTGGGTTTCCGAAAAATAGGTTTACTATTTTCTATCTCACTTAATTTTATTTGGTGATATTTAAACGTACCCAACTGACCATCAAATAAATTTTTGAAATCGTTTAACAGTTTATTCAAACCGGACACTTGGCTAGCTTGTATATTACTTACTTGTGTAAAAGTTATACCAAATTTTGACAAAAAATCCCTGCCCAGCAATGCTATGGTGCTAAATCATTATTGGTACTTATTGTGTTAACCACTACTAACGGGAATTTGAAAATTTTTCGACCGTACCGAATTTTCGGATAAAATTTACCTACTACCTCGATTTCATGACCTGAGAATGCGGACAGTTTAATATTTGCTGTTTCTAATTTAAAATCTGAAAATTCTTTTTTGTATAAATGCAACGGTATCAATGATACGCCAGCACCGCTATCTAACATGAATTTAAAATTCTTATTTTCTATTTCGATATTTATAAAAAATAGAATTATTATTAATACTGGTATTTACGTTAAATATGCTTTCTTTATCTACATTACTACAAAATTTACTTTCATCTTTTTGATGAATTTCCAATTTTGGCGACATTTGACACATAATTAATTTTCTTTAACTTACATACTGTGGCAATATGATCCACTCTGTTGCATTTCACACAGGTTGCTGCTTTGTAATAACAATTGTTACTGGTATGATTTTTGTACCCGCAGTGTTCACATCTCGGTTTCACTGCTGTATTGTACTGCTTTTGTTGATGATTGCCTTGTTTACTCGTATTCGATTTTGTTGAAATTACTCGGATGATTCCAGATAAAAGTTAGGATAAACTTAGACCAAACCCTACTCAAGTGAAAAATAAAACACGTCTTTTCGTTTGTTAGCCAGTACACACCCTAAACTACTATTTTTCATTTCATTGTCCTACTCAGTTTGACAACTGAACGAAATACACAACTGATCGAAATACACTCAACACTCCCACTTTTTGATACAGTTGCCTATTTTTGTTTTTCGTTGCAATATTTTTTCGTTTAAATATTTTTGAGTCTTTCGACCTTTTTTATTGCAATCATATTGCAAATATTCTCGAAACGATCTTTGTTCAATCCTTTGGTAAAGATGTCTGCCAATTGCTCGTCCGTTGGCATATAATTGAGATCAAACAACCCCTTTTGATATCTTTCACGTATGAAATGATATCTCACGTCAATATGTTTGGTCCTTTTGTGAAATTCTGGATTTTTCACCAACCGTATTGCGCTCTGGTTATCCATGTTAAGCACTGGCTTATCTCTCATGCCCACCAGTTCAGTAATTAACCCGTAAAGCCAGATCAGTTCTTTCACAGCCGTTGCTGCCGCCATATACTCTGATTCCATTGTTGATAACGCAACAGACTTTTGTATTGTTGATTCCCAGCTGATCGGCCCACCATTCAACAAAAAGATAACTCCAGAAGTTGATCGTCTTGTTGCAGTGTCTCCCGTATAATCTGCGTCACTGTAACCAACCAAATCACACTGTCCACCTCCTTCAAAGTAGATTCCATAATCAGCTGTTCCCTTTATATACTTGAAAATTCTTTTCACAGCATTTACGTGTGCATTCGTCGGTTTTTCAAGGTTACGGCTTGTAACTCCCACTGCATATTGTATGTCAGGTCTTGTTGCAACGCATAGATACATTAAGCTTCCAATAGCCTCCCTGAATTGAAAATCTTTATTTAATTCAGAGTTTTCGAACTTACTTGCTGTTTGATTTATATCGACCGGAGTCGATACGCTTTTGCATTCTTCCATGCCAAATTTAACCAAGATTTTTTGTGTATATGCCGCTTGACTTAGATAAATGTCACCATTTACCATTTTTCTTATCTCCATTCTAAGGAATGTATTCACGTCAAGCGTTATTATATCGAATCTTGCTTTTAGATGTGCAATCACCGGAATGATATCGTCTTCATCATTCGCCACAATCAATTCGTCGTCTACATAGATTGCAAAGAAAATTTTCCTGTCGTTCTGCTTTCG
This sequence comes from Tipula vernalis, assembly GCA_958295665.1. NCBI lineage: Eukaryota > Metazoa > Arthropoda > Insecta > Diptera > Tipulidae > Tipula > Tipula vernalis. The sequence goes on from OY282558.1 coordinate 161,639,285, forward strand.
TATGAACAGGCATGGATCAGCCTTTGATGCGCTGAAACCAAATTTTTCAATAAATCCCGTGAAACATTTATTCCAGCATCTCGATGCCTGTTTCAAGCCGTACAAACTCTTCACAAGCTGGCACACCCTTCCACTTCCATCGTCGTATCCAACTGGCTGATTCATGTATACTTTCTCACTCAGCTCACCATATAAAAATGCCGTTTTCACATAGAATTGACAAAGTTTCATCTTATCCGCCGCTGCAAGTGATAATATAGCACGAATTGAAGTGTATCTTACCACTGCACTGAACGTCTCTTGGTAGTCAATTCCATATTCCTGAGTGAACCCTCTAGCAACCAGCCTGGCCTTGTAACGCTCAATGTTGCCATCAGTGTCGTACTTGATCTTATATACCCACTTGTTGTCAATGATCTTTTGATTTTTTTTGTGGCCGCGTCAATATCCATGTTTCATTTTTGATTAACGAGTCGTGCTCTTCGTTCATCGCCGCAATCCAGTTGTCTATTTCTTTCGATCCAACTGCTTCATGGTAAGTTAATGGTTCACTTGCCATTGACAGCATTGCCGATGCCATTTCCGCTCTGTTGCAATTTTTCTCCACGCAGCAGTCACAATTTCGTTTCTTCGTTTTTTCCCGATCACGCAAGCGTTCATCGACGACGTTCCCCTGATTTAGCGAACACCATCCACCCTTGATCTTTGACGATGATGCGTTGCCTTCATCCACTGCATCCTCGAAATTGCTGACTTCTTCGACGTCATCTTTATTGCATTTGTCTGTGTTGATTTCGTGTCCTTTTCCACTATCTACTTTCCCCTCGTGTTTGATCGGAAATTCAACAGTGTCTGCCTCTACAAACTTCACATCTCTAGCCAATTCAATTTTCTTTGACTCAGGATTCCAAATGCGATAGCCCTTAATGTTTTCATCATATCCAACAAAAATGCATTTTGTTGCCTTTGGATCAAGTTTTTGTCTTTGTTGCTTCGGAATGTGTGGCATACACTTCCGAACCAAAAACCTTCAAATGATTAAAAACGGTTGGCTTGCTGTACCATAATTCAAATGGTGTTTTTCCAGTAATACTGCTCGTGCCCGTTCTGTTTAATACAAAAACCGCCGTGTTAACCGCTTCCGTCTAGAATTTTTTTTCCATCTGCTTCGCATGTATCATCGACCGTGCAGCCTCAACCACCGTTTGATTCTCTCTTTCATTCTTCTCTCTTGTACCATCCGCTGATGCTTGATACCATTTGCTTCAAAAAAACTCTTTACATCAGAATTTACAAATTCGGTGCCGTTGTCAGTTCTGATGATCTTTACACTGTGACCATGTTGCTTCTCCGCAGACTTCACAAAGTTTTTTATTTTCTCAAAAACTTGTGACTTATTTTTCATACAATAAATAAATCGGAAATGTGAGTAATCGTCCTTAATTAAAAGAAAATACCTGGAGCCACCGAGCGATTCTATTTGAAAAGGTCCACACACGTCCGCGTGAACAATTTCGCCACATTTGTTCGATTTCGTCTGACTGCTTTTGAAGCTGTCACGATGCTGCTTCCCCATCAGACATCCTTCACAGAGAAATTGTTCGTCGATTATATTCAATGTCGTTTTTCTTTAGAAACTTTCGCAGATAGTTCACGTTCTGATGTCCCAATCTTTCATGTCAGCTTCTTAATCCATTCTGCTTTATCGCCACGTTTGCCGTGCCCTCTGTTGCCAATGCCTTGAACTGCATTCTAAATAGATTTCCATCACGAACTCCCACTGCCACGACATCTCCATTTCGCTTTAATTCACATTTATCTTTGTTCGATTCCAATGTGAATCCTTTATCCATTGCGTGCGTACCAGAAAACAAATTGCTGTGCAATTTCGGAACGTACAAAACATCTGATAACTGTTTCTTGTTCCATCGTTTTCCGTCGAATGACAAGATTTCAATCATGCCACAGCCCGGTGCTTCGAGTTTTCCACCGTCTGAAATTTTGATTATTCGTTCTGGCTTCAGTTCCCGAAAAGTTCTGAACCAAACCCTGTTGTGACACATGTGATCACTCGCACCTGTATCCAAAAGCCAATTATCTGATCGTATGCCCTCTGACGTATACACAAAAGCTTCACCTTCTTTGTCTGAAGTATTTGCTGAAGAGAAAAAACTTTTATTTCCTTTCTCGGGACAAAACAGTTACCTGCTTATTCTTTTCTTGACTTTTGCCTTGTTTGTGCTTTTGAGTTCCGTGCTTTATTTTTTGTTTTGCAAACAAAGCCTCACTCGATTCGGTCACACCTTTTGCTACCCTGCGATTTTCTTCCATGACTAAGCGTGCACGCAATGTGTCTAATGTTCGATCCGCTTTGCTTGTCGATTCTCAAGCGCTGCTAAAAGAATTGTATTCATCCGGTAATGCCATGATAATACGCGCAATTATCATTTCATCAGAAATATTTTGACCCAAATCGTACAATTGTTGCACCATGTCTTCCACCTTTGCTATGAATGTCACCATATTTTCTGTTGCATCCTTTGTAATTGAGAAAAATTTCTGATTAAACATTAACATGCTTGTTTCATTCTTTTACTCGAACACTGAATTTAATTTGTCCCACATTGCCTTCGCACTTGTACAATTTCTGATGTGTGTAACAATGTTACTCGCCACGGTTGTTCCGATCATTCGCTGTGCACGTGCATCCTTTTTCAACCATGCACTCAATGAATCGCCTGCATCACTTGGCCTTTTACTTGTCCCATCCACAACATAATAAATTTCCGAAGCAATCAAACCAAGTTTCACTTGAAATTTCCATGTCAAAAATTGCTTCGCCTCCTGCAATTTTTCAATTTTAATTGTGTCTGTTTCCATTGTGTTCAATATTTTTCCACAATTTGTCCCGTTAATACATACGTGCATGCACAAGATTCTATCTTTTTTTCATCCAAAGATATCCTTCTCATAAATTGTCTGATCCAATTCGCACTTTTTGTATTCACGTTATCAATCGATTCTGATCACCGATGATGAATTATATTTCAATATATTTATGTCTTTATTACTTATCTTTCACTTTCAATATGTCCATGTGATAAATTTTCTATCACCACAATGCATGTAATTTTTCAAAAAAAATGTTTTAACCTCTTTTTTCAAAATAACACCACTATTGTGTTCAGCAATTTTTGTTTAACAATTTAGCTATGGTCTGGGCCCATAACCTGTTGAAATTACTCGGATGATTCCAGATAAAAGTTAGGATAAACTTAGACCAAACCCTACTTAAGTGAAAAATAAAACACGTCTTTTCGTTTGTTAGCCAGTACACACCCTAAACTACCATTTATTTTTCATTTCATTGTCCTACTCAGTTTGACAACTGAACGAAATACACTCAACAGATATAAATTATGTTTGATTGTTCACACTTTTTACCGTGCGATTCTGACGTTAAGACCGTTAAGAGTATTACAGCTAAGAGAAATTTTGGTAAGAGGTTTTTTGAAGAGAATCTCTTAATTGGTATTCTGTTGATAGTACTCTTAAAATATCTCTTAAAAACTCTCCAAATATATTGGAAAATATTTGGAGACCTGTCAATTTGAATTTTTACATTTTTTCTAGATACATTTTTGGTGGTTGATAAATAAATAAAAACAATTCTAGTAATTTTTATTTAAATACGTTTATTTTTTATGAAGTACATAAATATCTGGAAAATTTACACGAAATATAAGCGTCCAACAACACGTCGTTTCTAATAAAAAAAAATCACTCGAAAGTAAAGAAAATTTATCTTAGGTTTATAATTAAAGGTTTACAAAAATTAATAATTTATAAGAATAAATTATTTCATAATTTTTCTTTTATCAAATTTTAGGATATATTAATTTCTAAAAGAAGCAATAAATATAATATTTTATTTCAACATTAAATATTATTTTGAAACTTACTACCGTAAAATTGTTTTTCTTTAATACGACTACGAGAAACGTCAAAGTTGTGATGCTTATGACCACCTATTTCGTATGTCTTAGCTAAGAGATTTTTTAAGAGAATCTCTTAGCTAAGAGCATCAACCGAATCGCAAAATAGTCTTACATAAGAGAATTCTCTTAACTAAGGGAAATCTCTTAGTTAAGACCTCTGTGACTGTACGTTAGAATCGCACGGTTAATTTGCTTCCCTGATGGTGTTGATTTGTAAATTGTTTTTTTTACTGCATTTATTATTGTGGATTGTGGTTGATATTTTAATACAATATCCAACGCTTTCTGTAACGTTAATTTGTTTTCGCCGTCTTCCTCACAAAGCCGATCGAATGCTCTACACGGAGAAATAAATATGGTAAATTCAACCACAATTTGCAGGAACAACATTATGTTTGCGATTTTTTTTAATCATATCGTGATACTACAAAGACCAAATATTTTATGATTGCTTTTGATTAATATTGTTATTAATCAGTAAACATAATATTTTTGAATTTAAATAATTTTTCATTGCATTTCAGTCATTATATCAAGGGTCCCAAACCTATTATTAGAATATTTTAAACATGTTAACTTTGAGTATAAGCATATTATGATTTACTGTTAAACAAATTATTATTGTAATTATCATTTCCTGAAACATAATATTATGATTTTTAAACATATTGTCATTGAAACTGTTGCTTGTTAAACATAATATGATTACAGTAATATAGATCCTTAAATATATTATAACTAACTTTTAATGATATTATCATTGTAATTTTTCCTATTTTTAATAAAATGTAGTTGTAGTCACCAAAATGTCCACAGAGTTTAATTTTATTGTAATTGCTGTCAAACATATTATAATTTTAATAATCCATTAAATAATTAGGTTTAACCACATTTGAATTGATTTTTTTTAAAGGCAATCATTTAATGATTCGAATTATCATTTTTTTATGATTCGTTTAACTATACTATTATTGGATCTAATATAATGTGTTTGTTTTCTTGAAGCATAATATGATAGTAGATTTCCCATACAACCATATAATTATAAATTTTTAATTAAAATATCAAAAAATTAAACCGAAAATTTTAAAAAAATTATTTAATTTTTTATTATTGGAAAATATTTTTTTTTTTTTATTTAATTTTATTAAGTGTTTATATTTTCATTACTAGCATTTACATTTTTTTAATTTCAATAAAATATAATATTAATTCAATTCCACATTATATAATTTGTTTTCCCACATCTAACTATATGGGATGTTTGTTTTTATTTTAGCGATTCAATTTTTTCAGCTGAATATATTTCTTCTAATTCTACTTCGTATGCAAATAAGTGCTGTTCAAAACCCAAATTATTAATGTGTTGCAAACATAAATAATAAAGGCTGGCAATAAAGCGGCACACAAATAATTAAAATTTGAGATACAAAAAATTAATAAAGTGGCACAAATTTATAAGCAACAAAAAAAAAATTTCTTGGCATCATAAAATTAATTTTTTGGAACAAAATATAATAATTTGGCAACATTTATTATTTTTTGGTATTATTTGAAGGGAACACAAAAATTATTTTTGGGCATCGAATTAAAGGTTTTGAGAGTCAACCATTAGAAACAAAAATAATAAATAGGTATCAAATAAAATATTTGGCTGATTACAAATGTCTATACAAAAAATGTTCTTTAAGGAACCAAATAAAATAAAGTGGGAACAAAAATTATCATCAAAATTAATTTATGCCAACAAATTAATATAGGGCAAATTTATGGGCATACAATTTTTTTTTTTTCTTTTTGTAAAGAAAATTTTATGAGGTTTTCGAAAAAATTAAGTAATACACCCTCGTTTTGCGTTGTATAAAATTGGTTATTTTAAATTTTCGAATATCTTTCTTCATTTTGTTATTGAAATGAAACTTTTCTAAATGTGCAATGAAATTTTATGTTTGCTTTATTTGTTAGACTGGAGTAATTCCTACTTTCATTTTCTTTTTACAGTGAAAATATCATTTTTTGTTCGGCGGCAAATGATTAGCATCCATTGATTACATTAAACATACATTTAAAAGTCTTTAGCTGTGAATTTGTCATACTTGTAGTCTTACTTTGGGAATTTTTCAACAACAATGCCGTGTATTTTCATTCCATAATGAATAGTTTCAAACCAATTTTTTTTTTGGTATATAATTATTCTAGAAATAATTTTGAATTTTTTTTTTCTTTTTTTATTCAATTTTTAATGTCAACTTATAAAAGTAAAATACATTTTTTTTCGGTTTTTTATTTTGCGCGTAATTTGCATTTTTATTTTTATACCAATAACTGTTCAAGTGACCAAAGTAAGGCGGCATTTGATTCTTGAGTTTAGTTGTTATTATTACCCTTTGAACAAAGCGGCTCATTTACAATTATACCACAGATAAGAATACCAGATAAATATCTTTCATACAAGCGACATGTATATGAAATTAAAATGATATAATTTTAAAATCAGGTATTGAAGGGTTTATTGGTATTTAGTTTAGACTGAGCACTCTATATATACATATTTACATATGTGTTTCTTTCTCACCAATTGTATTTTTCTAATCGTTAATTTTATTCTTATTTGTCAAAAACAATAGCACCTTTGTTTATGTTTTCTCCTTTTAACCAATTGTAATTCCTGATCGTTGGATGATGATATCTCTGTTCTCATTCTGTCCTTCTGTACCGCAATCATATTGTAAAATGGAACAGATTTAAAATATAATAAATATTGTACACATACATATCGTCAATACAATACACGTGCATCGTGCATGTATAAAAATTACAATATGTATATATTTTTGTATATGTGTTTTATTTTCTGCCATAGAACGGTCATTATCCTTTTGTGTTTTGATAATTCTAATCCTTACGTTTCATTTGTTGCCTTTTTCTATCTGATGGAGTTTAAAAATATGGTATTATGCATTTCTGAATGCCAATACATTTTATTTTTTAGATTGGATGAAAAATCAAAATTATATTTACAGAAACAAAATTCATTATATTTATTCGTAATGAATACATGTATGCGTAAAAATATTTGGATTGCACTTGCACGTGCCCATAGAACAATTCAATTTGTTTTAATATTCGTCCTTTTCTATTTCTTTTGAAATCGAGAGAATAGCTATAGTGCTAAGTAGACTATACTAAAATAACTACATTTTCTATGTATGAGCACCAATTTTTTAGATATCTACAATCATACATTTTTTGGTTGATCTTGTATGAATATCAAAACCTGAGAGAATTTTCGAAAGTTTTGACAAATAGACAAATTCATATAATACGCGATCATTCGTATGAGTATTTTTTTTTTTTTGTCAAGGTTGTTATTCCTATTTTGCTTCTTCCAGATGCTTCGAAAATTGTTTTCAATTATTTATTTTTATTTTTTTAATTAAAAATTATAATGAAAAATCGGGTTGTATCCCTAAATCCAAATTAGGATTACAAAAGCGAAAAACCAAATAGGAAAGTGCAATTGGAATCTAATTAAGGGGATTATCTACTAACTATGGTTTTATGCACAAGGAAATAAGAAATATTTTGAATGGATTTTGTTTGTTAAATACTATATGTAAGATATCTGTATCTAATTTATAAAATTGAAAAATTTGACAATATTAGATTATAAATTACTAAAATTCGAAAAATTTATAGCGCGTATTGGAGCAGACACGAATAAAAAAACACATTAGTTAGATTAACAGAACTTATCACGCAGGAACATTGCGGTTACTACAGTCTAATAAATTACAGCGACCAACTATTCTAGGTTTAGCTGGTGACAAGTGAAACACCTAGTTGAATGCTGAAGCTCTCGCTTTATTCAGTGGTTTAATGACCCAAGTCATTTTGGAGATTTTGAAATTCCGGCAAGTTTTTTGATTAAAAATATTTTCGCAAAGATAAAAATTTAGTAATTTTAGAATGTACCTAATTAGAAATTTATAATTTTGGAAAATTTTTATCTATTAATTTATTTCTGATTTAAAAACCTATTTCGAAAATATACTATATAGCCATAATTTGAAAATAACAAAAGTTTAAATAACAAACATAATTTTTCATTCTGCTTGCAGAACAATTTCATATTTTATTTTATTGAATTCTGTAGATATGTCAAGTCGAACGAAAATGTTTCATTAACATAAAATTTTTAATTTTTTTGATGCTTTTGTATTATTTGTTTCAGGTTTCGTTTTTGTTATATTTCTTTTATTTGTGATAACCCACTTGCAATTTTTCCTAAGCAGCACCAATATGAAAAATGAAATCACGTTTTAAGATATGTGTGGCACTCATTTTCTTGCGGTAAAAATGTTGGATAGTTCAATTTAATGTTTTCCCAGCTAATATTTGTTATGGTCTCTATAATATTGCTCATGTGGCAATTTTGTTCAAAATGAAATTTAAAAACCTTGATAATTAGTTCCGAAATTTTAAAGAACACTTCAGAAGGTGCTTTTAAAGAGCCAAAACTAGTATTCTTTTTAAAGTTTTTTTCATTTAAAAAAATATCTTTTTCCGTCACAATTTCATTATCTTTCAGTAATAGTTTTTTACATTCTTCGCATATAACTTTTCTATTTACACAAAATCCGGCATAATAGGCTATGGAATTGGCTGTTAAATTACTGTCTTCAGTGTTGTTAATCACAAAATCAATGTCTTTTGTAATTTGTGTGTCTTCGCCTGAGTGTTTTAAATTAGTTTTATACTCCAATATAAAATTTTTCCAATTTAGTTGTAAACTCTCGGAGTCGTCGGGCAAGCAATTAGAGTTGATTGATTTGAATAAAAATTTCATTACGATAATGTTTGCATAATTTACTCCAATTTCATGGCTACTTGGTGTATAATTATACCCACCCTTACCTCGGAGCGCGGAAAAGAAATTTTCCAAAGCATCCTGGTTAGTCTTTCCCGTTAAAATGTACTCCGTACCGAAGTTTTCGCTGAGATGTTTAATTAGCCTTAATTGAGCATTTATTGTCAGCTCGAAACCTTTGAGAAATTTAAAATAATTTTCATTGACTGAAATTATTTTTAAACATTTTAAAAACTCAAGGCTGTTTTCTAAATAAACATATACATGATTATTTTTTCGAAGTGGTTGCTGGTAAATATATTTAGAAGAAAAACTTCTGCAATTTAGACAATCGAAGATATTGTTGAACTGTTCCACTATATTTGCTGTTGCTATTGCATTGTTCAAATATTTTCCAAAAATGGATGGTTGCGTTTTCAGCGTTGTACGTATAGCACAAGCGACAGTGTAACTTACGATTTGAGCTGCTAGTTTTACATTCATCTTTTGGAAAGTGTTAGGTTCAATGTGGTTTTTTGTTAATTTTGGCATTAGCTTTACATTATTTATATTATCGTGCTCATATATTTTTTTAATTACATTGAAATCCAAAGTCCCATAATCTGAATGATTAATCTGATTCCTTATTATAGCATTCCTTACTGATTTAATCAGATGCGGTGGGTCGTACTGAACAAAAATTTTGTGGTCGTTGACCACAATGAATGGCTGTTGGGGGCTTACACCTAAATATTTATATGCAGCAACATTTGTTGTTGCCTGATCGCAAGTTAACATAACCACATTTAAATTGAATACTGTTTGGCATAATTTTATATTTTCAATAATTAGAGCTGACATTTGTTCTGGTTTAAGGGAATTATTGATAAGTACATAATTTAATACGTGTTTCCAATTGCCGATTAGACCACGCAACATAAAAAATAAGGCTGATGAAGCAAGATCACTGGATCGTTGGCTACCTGTGTCACAAAAACCTTCGACTCTATCTGTGAGTAAATTAACGGTTAAGTCTTTTTTAATAACTATTTCATCAAAACTTAGCACACATATCCTGGATGACTCAGGCATATCGTCAAATAAATGTTTTAGTTGTTTAAATAAAATGTTATTTGTGCCAGGGGGAATATATTTAATGGGTGACCATTTATAGATCGACGGTAATTTCAACCCTAAAGTATCTTTTAAATACTTGTACGTAGTTGCCGATTTATAATAAAGACATTGCGCGAAATTTTTGTCGTTCTCATTGTAGTAATAGTCTTCTTTTAATAGTAATCTACACACATTTTTGCTCATTTCATTAACACTGCTTAATTGCTTAATATTTTCATCAACACTTACATTTTTTATATTATTGAATTTATTTTTTAAAATGTCATAATTTCGTTTCATATTTTGACACTTTGTTCGGTAAAATTGCATTTTTTTCTTCGCCACATTTAGTTTTTTTTATGAATAAAAATTTCTTTTTCACGTTTTGCACATTTTTTACAGCGGTCAAATTTGATGTTATGGGTGTATTCACAATGAGAGCAGTTAATTTGGTTTATTAACCTAAAAAATTCGGTGTCTTGGTCCACCGGATCAGTTTGAGTATTTTTACATTCTCTGGAAACATTCACTGGATTTGCTGGATTGTCATTGTGATTTCCAATATTTTCCCATTGTTCTGTAAAGGCTAAGTGAAACTTTTCATTCCTTTCGATAGCCAAATTACAATCGGGGAGAGCATTTCTTGTTAGATACTGACGACCAATATATTCTTTGCGGAAATGGTTTTCACAAATAAAAATTTGTTTATTTTTTATGTTAGATGCAACCAAACCAATTGATTTAATCCATTCTAACCTTTTCGTTTCGTCACTTGGGAACTTAAAAAATTTTAAGTTTGAATGTTGAGATTGGATTTTGCAGCATGGAACAATATAAGTTATATGTCTTTGTCTCGAAGTCATTTTCATGAGCAAAGTTTCTCAAGTTGTGCAACAATATTTGTAATACTGAGATTACGGCTTAACGGAAATCACTAAATTATATTTTGATTTCAAAACTAATTAAAAATAAAATAACCAATTTCACAAAGAAGGAAATTACTAACAAAAAACAAATTATTCAAATCAAAAATAGAAACAATTGTACTACTGAGCTACTTAGAACAATATAACTAAATTTAGGACGTGTCCGATTTCTGTGCGAAATAATTTTTTTGTGATAAATTTGACATTAGTGAAATAATTTTCTCTTCCATATTTGAAATAAGTTCATTTGCTGTCCGAATACTGAAATAATTTTGAAATAATAAAACTGACATTTGGAAATACAACAAATGACAAATTGTATTATTTCTATTAATTTTGGGTTACATGTGTTTAATGAGAAGAACACGGAACTTTGCGCGACCTTTTAATAATGGATCTCCTAAACTCCCAGGTATGATACATTTAAACTTACAGGTATGTATGTTAGGTATTGCTCATTTTTTGCAGCGACCAATAATGTACACAATTCCCTCAACAAACAGCATTGTTAATTCAATACTTAGTAAAAATGATTCATTTAAGGATATCGTCTAACACTTTCATCGCTATTAGCAAATTCTTGCCCAATAAAAACCATGGTTGGGGATCGGAAATGCAACAAATGATATTTTTGCTGTGGCTGGCAAGTGGGACTTGTTATAGAATTGTAGGTGCAGCAATGAACATGTCAACATCCACAGTTTGTGATATTGTTCACAAAATGCTGGACACTAGAAAATGCTGGAACTTATTATATTATATAAATAAAATAAAATTAAATTATATAAAACTTATTTTGTTTACTTCACCGGCACAGAAACAAGAATTATTACGGACATGTCAAAATTATAACACACCTCTGCTGTGATAATTTGGCTGCGTACAGTTTAACATTAATTTATCACAAAAAAATTATTTCGCACAGAAATCGGACACGTCCTTAATAGAAAAAGGCAACAAATGAAACGTAAGGATTAGAATTATCAAAACACAAAAGGTTAATGACCGTTCTGTGGCAGAAAATAAAACACATATACAAAAATATATACATATTGTAATTTTTATACATGCACGATGCACGTGTATTGTATTGACGATATGTATGTGTACAATATTTATTATATTTTAAATCTGTTCCATTTTACAATATGATTGCGGTACAGAAGGACAGAATGAGAACAGAGATATCATCATCCAACGATCAGGAATTACAATTGGTTAAAAGGAGAAAACATAAACAAAGGTGCTATTGTTTTTGACAAATAAGAATAAAATTAACGATTAGAAAAATACAATTGGTGAGAAAGAAACACATATGTAAATATGTATATATAGAGTGCTCAGTCTAAACTAAATACCAATAAACCCTTCAATACCTGATTTTAAAATTATATCATTTTAATTTCATATACATGTCGCTTGTATGAAAGATATTTATCTGGTATTCTTATCTGTGATTATACTGTATATGCTGCGAGTCGAGTCGAGTTTAATCCGAGTTTAACTCTCACTATATACTGAGTCGAGTTAAACTCTACTCTAAAATTTGCACTATATACGCATAGAGTAGAGTTAAAAAAACAACAACAAAATTAAAGAAAAATTTTTGCACCAATATTAAAAAATATTCGTTTTAATTTGTTCAATTAAATTTATTATTTTATTTTAAATATCTTATTTATTAAGATTTTAATTAATTAATTTTAATAATAAATTTTTATTTTGGTATTGAGTTTTTTATTTTTTCGAAAAAAACTTCCAACATTTCCGGTGGTCTATCCCGTAATTTTCATGGAGTTTGATAGAAAATTACAATTTTTTAGACATAATATTGCTGGAAAAATGACAATAACATATAATGGCGATCAACAAAGAAAATAATCAATCTTATGATCATCTGAAATGATATTTTGTTCCATTTTTTTTTAACTCGATTTCAATCCTATTTGAACTCTGCATATGTTTAACTCTGCAGTATATACACCTAGAGTTGGTTAGAAAATAATTCGACTCCGTATATAGTGAGAGTTAAACTAGGATTAAACTCGACTCGACTCGCAGCATATACAGTATAAATATAAAATTATGTTTGTTCTTTGTAGATTATTTGCGATTTTCATCAACAAAGGGTAAAACGTAAGTGTGAAGGTAAGCGCATGCCACAAGACTTCAGTACTTTTCATACCAGGCGCCTCGCCTCGAAATATTTAGTTACCACAAATGCGAAGCTGAGACCTTTACATACCGGTGGCGTTGGCTTTGAACATACGGTTGCTATCAAATATTTTATTTATGTCTATTCTAAACGAAATAAAAAATTTTTATTCACAAAGCTCAAAGCCGAGGCGCATGGTATGAAAAGTACTTTCAGGTTTCTCGACACGCATTCTACACTTAGGCCCTTTTCCAATTATCTACTTGTTTGATGGAATCTAACTTATTCAATGTAATTTCTTATGTGTTAAGTTAGGTTCCACCAAATAAGTAAATAATTGAAAAAGGGCCTTAGGCCCTTCCCGAAAGTTATACTTATTTGTGAAACCTAACTTATTACATAGGAAATTACATTGAACAAGTTAGGTTCCACAAATAAGTATAACTTTCGGAAGGGGACTAAAGTACTTTTCATACTAAATTAGTTTTATTCGATTGATACCGTTTAATTTTCTAGTAATAAATTCAATTTGTTGAAAAATAATTTATTTTTAAGTGAAAATTAAAAAAAAAAAACAAAATATATTGCAGTGAAGTTATCTACAAAGCCAAGGCAATGCGTTCCACACTCGACTGCGAGATTTTAAAGTAGTACAAAGCGAAGTGCTTTCTCAACATAACCTACAAATCACATTTTTTGCAAAAATATTTCATACTGTTTTGTCCCTTATGGCCATGAACTCGAATTAAAATACACGCGTAATTTACAAGGCTTATTATAATGCTCTTTATTCTACGAATGTTAATACAAGACTTAAAACGAATAAAGAAGAAAGCAAACACTAGCAATAATGACATTTGTATAGTGTTGCCAAATTCACCTTATGTGTACAATGGGTTATAACAATAGTGTTGCCAAATTTACATTAGATGTGCAATGGGTTATAACAATCTCCCACGCTTAATTGAGAACTGGAAATATGAATTATTCAAGGAACATAATCACGAAGATGAGTTGGCATGTTGCGTGGTCTTGTAGACCTACGAATAGCTTGACCCTGAATTGGTTGAGTTGGTTGAGATATGTGCAGCTCCTGGATCCCTGGAGGGTTTACGGGTGCAGCTTGATCCTGACTAGGTTGTGTTTGTTGGTTTGAAGTTTCAAGAATATACTGGCGGTAACATTGATTTTGTTGATTTAAAGGTGTATTTGAATTACTTGACGAGGAACTTGAATCAATGTCGCCATCAGTAATGTCTGGTGCAAAACGTACTTTACGTTGTTGAACTTTCGTAGCTTTAAGTTGGTCTATGTGACGTTTAAGTGTATATCCATCATCTAACTTTACAACATAATGGAGTTGTCCAAGTTTCCGTAGTACCGTACCTATTTTCCATACAGTTTTGTTGTCTCGAAGATGTATGACTTGAACTCTTTCTCCCACGCTTATCTGACGAACACCCGGTATTGGTTTTGTAGTATTTTTTTTCATTGTTGGCTTTAACGCATCTAGTTTAATTCGTATTCGTCTATTGAAGTAAAGTTCAGCTGGACTCTTCCCACAGCTGAGAGGTGTTGCTCTATATCTTTGAAGAATTTCGTTAACTTTATTTTGTAACGACCCTGGTTCCGATGACATAGCTTTTAATTTGCGTTTTAATGTTTGCACGTTGCGTTCAGCTAATCCGTTTGTACTAGGATGTCCCGGGGCGATTAATTTTTGGAAAATACCATTTTTACTGCAAAAAGATGTGAATTGCTCACTGGTGAAAATTGAAGCATTGTCTGATACCATTACTGATGGGAATCCATGCGTAGAAAAAATTTCGGTTAGAAGGTTAATAGTACTTTGTGTCGTAGGTGAGTCGCGAATGACTTTAAATTCTGACCATTTTGACTTGGCATCGACGACAATTAAAAAATTATGGTTTTGGAAAGGCCCTGCGTAATCGATGTGAATTCTTTCCCAGTTTTCATCTGGTTCTTGCCACTGGTGTAGTGGGGCTTTTGAAGGTTTATTTTGGACTTCAACACAGGCTTCACATGAACGTACTATTCTCTCGATGTCCCGGTCGATTCCTTTCCAAACACAGTATCTTCTCGCCAGTTGCTTCATTTTCGTAATCCCTGGATGGGTGTGATGTAATTCTTGAAGTATTTGCGACTGGAGGCTAATTGGAATGAGAACTCTTTGACCCTTGAATATAACACCATTATCGAGCGTGTATCTTCCCTCGTTATCCGCACCATTTTGTAGATTTGCCACGATTGTTGAAAGTTCTGGATCTTTTGCTGTCTCTACTGCTAACGTCGCCGCATTTATGTGTTCACTGGAGATTTCGAAAATTGATTGACTGCATAATTCATTTACCTCTTCATTGATAATTTTGTCTGTAGATGGTTTTTCATTCAATCGTGTTGCACGAGATAAACAATCAACATTTGTGTGTTCCGACCCCTTCTTGTAGACTATTTCGTAATCGAAGCTTGACAGAAATTCGGCGTAGCGCAGTAACCTTGCTGCTGTCATGGCGGGCATCTTGTTGTGTTGATGGAAAATGCGAGTTAATGGACGATTATCGGTGACTAGTTGAAATTTCCTGCCGTAGAGATACATAAAAAAGTGATTTATTGTAAAGATGATTGCTAATGCTTCGCGATCTAACTGGGTATAATTTGTTTCAGCTGTTGTTAATGACCTTGATGCGTAAGCAACTGGACGTTCTATGCCGTTGACTAGGTGTGAGAGTACGCCTGCTATACCTGTAGGGCTGGCATCACAAGCGACTATAACTGGCAGTTCCGGATCGAAAGGCATCAGGACTTGATCACTGGCAACAATATTTTTAAGTTTGATAAACGCAGCTTCACATTTTGCGGACCAATTAAATTTGTTATCTTTCTGGAGCAGTTGACGTAATGGATGTGTTATCGAAGACATTTCGGGTATAAATCTGGTGTAATACGTTATCATGCCCAAAAATCTTCGGACATCATCTGCTGTAGTCGGTCGAGGTATATTTTCGATTGCTTGAATTTTTGAAGGCGATTTTGAAATTTTATTATAGCGTACGACGTGTCCCAGATATTCCACCTGAGTTTGCAAAAATGAGCATTTGGTTTTATTTAGATGTAGATCATGTTGTTTTAGACGTTTCAGACACTCTATCAAGTTGTTTTTACATTCAGCCTCGGTTGTGCCATGTATTATAATGTCATCGAAATATGACATAGTTTTGTTTAATCCAGATAGAATTTGCTCAATGATGCGATTAAATTCCGCTGGCGCAGTTTTAATGCCAAACGATAGACGATTTACGTTGTATGTTCCCTTATGGGTTGATATTGTTTGGATTTCCCTGGATTCTGGATTTACTCGAAGATGCAGGTAGGCTTTATAGAGGTCAAGTCGACAGAAATATTTTGACCCTTTGAGATTATTTAAAATTTCATCGACACGCCGTATTGGGTAATTTGCAGAAACTAGTTGAGGATTAACGCCTGGCTTATAATCGACGCAGAGTCGAATACCACCGTCTGGTTTTGTAATGATCACTAGGGGAGATCCCCAATCACTCCTTTCACATTTTGTAATAATCCCAGCTGCTTCTAAATCATCGAGTTCCATTTCAACCCGTTCTCGAAGTGCATGTGGAACTTCTCGTTCTTTGAAGAATATTGGTTCCGAACCTTGACGAAGCTGGAGTGTGACCTCAAAATTTGGAACACAACCTACTTTCTCTGTAAAAACGTCCTCAAACTTGTCAACAATATCTGAAATTGAATCAAAATTATTTTCCTCTAATGCATTGATATTGTTGAAATGATGGCTGTCCACTTCATGAAGGTTGATTCCTAAATGGCGAATCCATACCCGGCCTAAGAGCGCATCGTATTCGCGAGGAACTACATACAACTCCTCATTTGCTGTGCAGTTGTTGTATTTGACTTGAACTTCGATTTTACCATCAGGAAATATAATGTTTTTAGTATATGATCGGAAAGCAATTGTTGAAGGTTGCAGTGGTGCCTTTATTTGCAGCTGATTATATTGATTCCTTGGTATTAATGTATACCCAACACCAGTGTCGACCTCAAATTTTTGACGGTGTCCATTTATTTCCACCGTAGCATAGTACTTATCAGCATCGTTCTTTTTATTGTGCTGATTGCAAAATATATCGACGATTTGGTTAATACCATACATTTGGTGAACTGATTCGTCATGATCATCATTTCTATGAGTTGAACTATGGTTTGAAGTTTTGACTAATGTTTTGATGCACACTTGTTGTATGTGACCACTTTTTCCACACGATTTACACTTGAGATTACGTGGATTAGTACGGCAGTCCTGTGTTTTGTGGTTGTCTCTACCACAGCGTATGCACAAGTTGTCGATTCCCAACTGGGCGTAGTTTATTCTAGATTTTGAACGACCTTGTGCTCTTGAAGACTGAGCCCTGGAACGACTTTTTTGACGGTTTGAATTTCTGGCTTGAATTTTGTTTACGGCATTATTGATGGGTTGCTTTGTAGTCAGTTCACGACAATCGATTTTTGAGGCTTCTAATGATAAAGCTTTTTGTACTATTTTTTTGAAATCGTCTTCTTCCGATTGAAGTAATTGCTCCCGGATTGTGTTGTCGTTAATGCCCCGTATAAATTGGGCTCGAAGTAAAATGTTTGATATGTCAGCCTTGCAGGCACACTTTGACACAAACTCGCACTCATTTGTATCCCGCCGGAGTAATGCCACATAATCAGCTATTGTATGTTCTTCGCCTTGATATGTGGAAAAAAATCGGTGTTGACTTACTAGTATGTTTTTTTTCGGGCACAAATGAGTTTCCAACATTTTCATTAAGTCGTCGTACTCGACTTCGTTGACTGTCTTAGGGGCAATTAATGAAACCAACAACTTAAAATGTGTAGGTCCAATTGAGTTTATAAGCATTTGACGGCAAAGTGTTTTATTAGTAATAACACCCTTCATGGTCAAATAATTTTCGAAGCGTTGATGGTATAGCTTAAAGTTTTCTTTTTTATCATCAAAGTTCTCAAATGGAGCACACATAACCTGTAATGGTGGCTGCTGCTGTTGTTGTGGTTGTTGTTGTTGACTGCTACTAGTACTTACTTGCTTTAGCAAGTCACGTTGTGATTTGCTGAAGGCTTCTAACAATTGCGCAAATTGTGAGGCATCCATTTTGTAGAAGTAAATTTTTCCTCCTTGAATTTTATTGTGTAATTTTTTTTTTTTTTTTTTTATCTTGTAATTTAATCGTTTTTTTTTCTCTCGTCGCCACTGTTTTGTCCCTTATGGCCATGAACTCGAATTAAAATACACGCGTAATTTACAAGGCTTATTATAATGCTCTTTATTCTACGAATGTTAATACAAGACTTAAAACGAATAAAGAAGAAAGCAAACACTAGCAATAATGACATTTGTATAGTGTTGCCAAATTCACCTTATGTGTACAATGGGTTATAACAATAGTGTTGCCAAATTTACATTAGATGTGCAATGGGTTATAACACATACTTACCAAAAAATCTAGCTCATATGTACGTTACAAATTTAGAATATCTCAGTTCTTGCTATAATTCACGTGTAAAATAGACCTAAATAAAATATTTGATAGCAACCGTATGTTCAAAGCCAACGCCACCGGTATGAAAGGGTCTCAGCTTCGCATTTGTGGTAACTAAATATTTCGAGGCGAGGCGCCTGGTATGAAAAGTACTTAAGGCTGTTTTCGAAACGAATACTTATTTGTGGAACCTAACTTATTCCAATAAGTATCTTATCGAGGTCTCTCCATGTACATGTAATTTAATTTCAGCGGCGCTTCGAACGGCGTCTATGTGTTTGGGGCATTAAGTATGAAACACACCGAGCAGCGGCAGTGAGCAGCAAATTTAAAAATATGTTAATTTGCTTATGTATTCATAGATAGTCGTATGTTAAGCAAAAGTATAAGCAATTTTTATAAAAGCATTTAAATTTTTGATAATTTTAATAGATAAATGTTGATTAAAAGAAAATCTATCACAATTGGAATATGTGGGACAGTCGCGCTGCTCTTGGTGTATACTATATTGATTGATTGATTGAGATGTACGATCAAGCATTAAGCAAGTATCCCGTATTATAAATGCGAATACCACACCACTATACCCATGTTACACAACACGACACCATTCTTCATGAAGCCAAACATAGCCAATATTCATCCCGTAAAGAAAGGCGCCACATCGATAACCACATAAGTCTAATAGTTGTGATATCCGCCCCTGGTCAGGCCGCCGTCGTACACCTTTTTACATATAACAAGATCGAGGGATGGGAAAGAAATGTTAGCAACAAAGACTCAGCCCGGTTTCAGACACCTAAGTAGTTGATAGTTAGTAAATTTGTTAGTAATATATGTTTTTTTTTTTTTTTTTTTAAAGTTTATCTACTGGTCCAACCTGTAAGAAGACACAATGACAACACAAATTTCCTGGTGCCGCAAATTTTTTTTTTTGAAAAGCTGTAAACAACTATTATTATTCCCTCCACCATTTTTTCCATCGGCGGTTGTGAGGTGGGGCGAGATTTCGTTCTATCTAAATTTGTACTAACTGTAGGTAGTGGTGCTTGACGTTGTTGTTGAAATCGTTGCGTCTCTGCTGTCCCTGCTACTCGCCCCGCTGCTCTTGGTGTATACTATATGACAGCAAAATTCAATAATGCATTTTGAGAGATAATTCAAAAAAATACAAAATAATTTTTCTAAAATACATTCATATTTATCGTAATTATGAATTTTATTTTTATTTGTATTTACAACCATTTATTCAAAAAAAAAAAAAAAACTAACACAACAAAATCTAAATTAAGGCTGAAACACACCAAGAGCAGCGCGACATGTCCCACATATTCCACTTGTGATAGATTTTCTTTTAATCAACATTTATCTATTAAAATTATCAAAAATTTAAATGCTTTTATAAAAATTGCTTATACTTTTGCTTAACATACGACTATCTACGTATATTTAAATTTGCAGCTCGCTGCCGCTACTCGATATGTTTTACGCTTTAGCTTGAAGATATCTCATTCGTTCTTAAATAGACAGATAAGTTTAATGATCGAAAATTGGCATGAAATTATTCAGGATGTATTTCCGAAAACGGACAAGATATAACATTGAGGCTGTTTTCCAAACGTGACTTATTTGATATTAATTGACTTATTTGCCGCTATTTTAAATAAGTAAATAAAGTCTTTCCAATCGATTTAGCTTTTGCCCCAAACAGATTAGCGGCGCTCTACGCCTGACTTCGCTTCTCTTCATCTTTATCTTTTTTTTCAACTACATAAGTGGTTTTCACACGTATCTCAATCCAATTCCGAACTTAATCCGAAAAATGGTCGTGTGAAATGTGCAAATCTAATGCCGAAGTGGATTATCAAATACACTTTATAATTCGGTATTATGTACTCCACTGCGGTACTGAATTGCCGTGTCAAAAGAATGACAGATATTAATCTCAGAACTGAATAGATGTTTTAGGAATTTTAATTAATATCTTAATTAATATTTTTTTAGTTGAATTTGATACGTTTATCGAAAATTATTTATTTTTGTTTAATTAAATTCATATTTTAAAAATGTGTAATTGATTTTTAACAAATACATTTTTGACAACCAATTTGTAACATTCGAAATGAAACTAGTTGCGCTTCAGTCGGAAAGAGCCTAAGCCCATTAGAATAAAAAATACAGAAAATTAAATTTTGTGTTTTTTATTGTCGGCAAAATTTCTTGTTTGATGCTGAAATATATTTTTTTGTATAACCTTAATAATTTAACCACATATTATATTTGGTGCTTATTTCTAATTTTTGATGCTACTCTTTATCGCTAAACTATTTTTTTTTGACGCTGAAAATTATTTGTTTGTATGTTCATTGTTTTGTTCCAAAATATTATATTTGTTGCCAATTTATTAATTTTGATGCCAATGTTTGTCGTCACAGTATTTAATTATGTCCTTCAAAAATATTTGTTTGTTTTTTCATATGTTGTTCCAAAATATTATTTGTGATGCCAATTTATTATTTTTGATGCTAATGTTTGTCGCCAAATTTTTTTTCTTGTATGCCCGTTTAAATTGTCCCAATAATAAACATTATCTTTTATGTAAATATGCAATATTAGTCTAAATATCGGTAAGCCTTCTCCACATATTCCAAGAAATATAACCACATTTTTCTTAATTCATTTTGTTTCACATGGCTTGTTAGTTTACCGAACAGTGGAATTTGAAATTGTTTGCTCAGTTTCTCATCTAACAAATTCTCTACAGGACCCGTTGTTAATTCTGGCAAACTAAAATTTTTAAAATTGAGTAATAAATTGGCAAATTTAAGCTGATATTTAATAAAAATAGTCCTAAGGAGGTTTACACGAGAATTACAAGATGTTGCGGTTTTTTTATGAACTTGATGGAAGGATTCAAACCGCATGGATGATAAATGCTTTAACGGCCCTATGTTTTTCATGATTCGGTCGTAATGACTCATATTATGATACTTTGGTTTTAATTTATTCCCAGATAGTTTCAAATATAACGAATGATGATCTGCTATAACACTTTTAAGATATACCTGTACATTAACATGTTGCGATTCAGAATTGCAAGCTAAGCTTAATATTTCCCTCAGTAATAAATACAAAGTACATTCCTCACAATCAAGAACCATATCGCCAATAATTAGAGACAAATAATTTGAAAGAACCCACATTTCAGTAGCAGATAATTTTAATTTAGTTTTCTTAGCAAAATCAAAATCAAGAATAGGCGGCTTGTTTTTGCAGTTGGGACCATAGTTAAAAGTCAAAATTCGATAGTTCAATGGCTCCAGAGTAAAAAAACTTATATTTAGATCTTAAGGCATCTAAAATAAAAATTAAATCATAATGACATATACCTTCTAATAAGTCATGCATTACGTCTACAGATAAACTGTCAGTTACATGAAAATTACTTAATTCATTCCAAATACTCGCTTCTTTAATTCCTGATGATTTTATGTCACATATTTCACAATTAAGCTTATAACTTGAGATAGTTCTAACTAAATTATAATCTTCGAAGCATTCGTTGTGTGCATTTTCGCATAACATGCTACAAAATCTACAATATTTCTTGCTATTAAAACTTTCTGTGAATCCTAACATAGAGTTTAAACCAAGATTGTCACCTAAAACTAATGAAGTAATTATCTTGACCTTACAAAATTTTCCATGTTTAGAATCATGTAAAATTCCATCCTTTTCCAGTTCGTTTAAGCTTTTCACAAACGGTGAAAAACCTGGCTGTTTCCAAATTTTTTCCTATCTTCATTAAAAAGCAACATTGCTAAGAAAATATTAATCAGCTTAGAATTAATATGATTTGGCAAGCAGGGAAACTTCATAAATGCCTCCTATTTTTTGAATAATAGCATGCGAACCAAGTGCATTGTTTGGCTCAAAGTCGTCAAAATAGACAAACAAAGGTAAATACAGCACAGAAGGCGAAGATGGATATTTCGAGACTTTCCTCTACCAATGATCGCTCTGAACGTAATTTTGAATTTCATCATTAGGTGCAGAATTTAAATTTTGCATATAAGAAATTATTTCGTTTAAATATGTAGTGTTGGTTTGTTAAACAGTGCTGACAGTGATTCTTTTAAAGGAAACATGCCGAAAGAATAGTTAATTTGTTTTAAAGTAATCGAGTTGTCGATTCTTAATCGAATTTCTTTTATTGAACTATTGTTAAATTCAGGATAACTTAGATTATCCGTATCAATGTATTCAGGTGAAGGAATGGTCAATAACTCATTTAAACTACTTGAACCTGCTGGATTTGGTATGTTTTGTATAATATTTAAGCTATGTGTTTTTAAATGGAATCTGTATGATTCCAAGTGAGTATATGTCTTTAGGCATGTGCTAACACAACACTTCAAAACGCAAACCCTCGGATGATATCTTTTAATATGCCGAATCAAATCATTGGTAGAAATAAACGACTTTTTACAAACAAAACAAAATAAGAAATCCATTTTAATTAATTTAAAACTTCTAACTTTAAATTAAAAATATTGAAATCATTATCTTCAAAATAATGATAGGTACTATTCAATTAAATTTAAATCCTCAATTAACGTGGTTACCGAAGGTGAATAATCTCTTTCAAGCGGAATTTCAAATATTCCTAATTGAATAAATTGCCAAACGTGTTTTATAAATTTAGGATATTTGAGATCCATTGCCATAATATAAAGAAATAGTTGTTCTAGTGCTTCCAATGGATCTATTGTTCTGAAAACTAAACCAGCAATGCGAAATTCTCCATACTGTATTTCGTTATTTTCATTTGCAATGAACGAGATCTTAAAATCTTTTACTGGGATATCTCAGCTGATTCTGAAGCGGACTGAAATAAATATAAATTTTAAAACTTATTTTATAAATAAACGGAATTCAAAAATAATTATTTTCTTACTTTATAAATTTTGATGAATCGTTCCTGTATCTCTAATTTTGCGGCTATTTTTCCTGTTTTCTCGCTTCTTTTACCATTATTTGGTAATACATAACTTATTAAAAGTAAGGCATTTGCTGCTTTTTGCCCTAGTTAGGAAAAATGAAGTTAAAAACAATTTTTAAAGGCTTTAACTATACTTTAAAGAATCTAAATCTTACTTTCGTCTAAACTATAGTATTATCAATATTTTGGATAATATTTATGGCTCGTGTATCTTTTGTCCGCCTTGTTGCTAAACCAACAATTTTCGGATAGATCAATAGCCACTTATTAATATTTCCCAATGTTGGATATATTAATTTTGTGTCAATTGCCGCTAATAAATATCCTTTCATGTCTTTTAAAACAGAATACTTGTCCAAATATGTAATCAAAAGTTGAAATATTGGTTTGTAGCAGTCTACGCCGTAAAGTTATACTCTTCGCCCAACTAACCTCGATTTGTTCCCAATCTGTTGAGTTGGTTTCCAAAAACTTTAAATGGTCAAATTGATGATCATGTTCTGGAACTAAAACAAAGGAGGAACGTTAAAATGTAATCTCGTGCCCTGCCCACGATATTCTTTGTAATAAAATTCAATTTTAGAAAATTCTCTATTAGGAAATAGTGTAGATTTTACTCTTGATAAAAGAGATATTCCTAAATATATTTTTACCGATACATTCAATTATTACCTGAAGGTAAAGTTGGTTTGACACTCTGTTGTCGTTTGGAATTTGATGTTGATCCTTGAACATATTTTTCGCAGATTGTTGTAGGAATTCCACAATTTACCTTTGGCTAAGATGTTGTTGACGGATGGAACAAAGTAAGTTTCCTCTTTTTCGGTTGGAAAAATTGCAACGATAGATTGCGCCAATTCCACAAATTCTTCTCGAGTTATTCTAAAAGAGAAGTAACAGTTAATTAAAAATGTAGCGCCAGTTTTAAATCTACTTTTATGAGTTGAAAAATGTACTTACTTTCAATTTTTGTTATCTTTCAGACAATATTTTATTATAATTGTAGAAATGGTTTGCCTAAGCGAACCTGATATTTGTGACCGATTTAAATATTGATTTTTTATAATTTTAATCTCTTCTATCTGCTCGATGGTTTTTGTATCAGGCAAGGGTGCAAATATGGCATAAACTATAAGGTCGCCTTCTGCAAGTGAGGAACTGCTTAGAGTTGAATGCGATACATTTAAAAATTCATTTATTTCTGATGAAACGCTGTGTGATGCAGGAATAGGTTTTGATGGTGTTGATATAAAGCATTCGTTTCCAAGGCGGTCTGAAATATACATTTTATATTATATTGTTTATTGAAAAACTGAATTTTTATTTTAGATCATTTTATATTTACCTTTTGCCCGGATTTCAATTTGAAATTTTGGAACTTGAAAATATTGTCGTACAATAGATGTAAATTTATCCTCTTCTAATTCGCACCCGTTCGTGTAGGCAGTTACAATTTTTTGTTGCGGAATATTAAAGACTTCCCTTACTATAAGGAAAATCAAGGTGAAAAAGAAAATATGTTTTTACAAAAAGGAATTTAATTAAATTACACTGTATTAAATAATTAAATAAAAATATATTAAATTAATAAAGTAAACTAAACCAAAACGGAATAACCAATACGCAAGCACAATATTACGAAATAATTTTATTTTTTGAATCAAGAATTCTAGAAAGTTTACCTGCTTGTACAAATCCGGTAAAATTAAAATTGATTTCGTTTATTTCAACAAATTTACCTTCACCATTAAAGTTAGCTTGAAGAAACATTTTGAATTTCAAAATTATCTAACTGTAAATATTTATAATAGTAATTTACATAAATAAATTGTTGTTAATTCTACAAAACAAATAAAAAAAAAGTTTATTATGATCAGTATGATTTGCTCTACCTAATAAATTCCTTAATTAGATACTAAAACTAAGTGCTTTTACTAAAATACTTTACTTAAAATCTTAATAAATGCAATTATCAAAATGATAGGCATGGTTATTATCAAATTCTTTCTAATTTAAAACAAAAATAAATTAAAAGTTTTAATATACATATGTAAATACAATATATCGAAAAGCACTGAACCCAAAAGGTAAACGTTTACAAGCCAAACGATTAAAGCATGTAAAACAATGGAGCATGGAAAATTAACCAAAAACTATTTTTTACACGCACTAATTAAACTCATTACCTTTGGTGTATAATTTACAGTTTTGTTTTTTCAATGTTTAAAAATTTAAAAATCCACTTCAAAATCGAAATAAAAAAAAAAACAAAACGAAAATTTCCACGATAAAAATGTTTTTTCCTTTTAATAATAATATAACGGTTAGTTATATTTTATTAGTATTTATTTTCGATTTTCACTTTTCCATTTCACTATTTATTTTATAATATTTCACTTCCATTATTATTATTAATTTAATTTAACCAAATACCGTCCTCACTCATTTAAGGCAAATCATGAATTAACGTGGTTTTATAGAAGTAAAATCATTTGTCTAGCGCTACGATAATTGAACGGCTGAGTGGAAAAACGTTAATATTCCAAAATTTGCGAAAATGAGTTTAGAGTTCCATCGTACTCAGATTTCTATAGCGCATCTATTAAACGTATAAACAAAACTATTCCACCTATTTTCATATATAAACGTGATCGTAAAATTTTCATTGAGTGGAAGAAAGGTAATATTCCAATAATGTTATCCTTTTTCCACTCATTCTCATAAACGCAAGCGAAATATGCATAAACTAACGGGTAATTTTTTATTTTCAAACTATACTCATTTTTTACATTTAAGGGATTCCCACAGTACGTGAAGTTTCAGTCGTAATAAAGATTTTAATATTATTTATATTCAGTTTATGGTTGGCGTCGAAAACTAAGGCATTAACGACATATAATATTGTTATTATTTTTTTAAAGTGTTTCTGTGAGAGGATTGACCTCATATTTTTATTATTATTTGTTTTTAGACCGTATATTATTATTAAGTTTAATAAAGTGTTGCAGTGTAAGTTTTAATTTTTTCATGGCAAAATAAGTATTTCATTTTTATGCAGTGGTTTATTATTAGGTATCTAACATCAGGTAAAGGATGTCTGAGTCAGATGAAGAAATATGTGAACCACGAAGAAAACGGGGCAAGGTCAATAAGCATTTGCATTTGAAGGAAAAAGAGAAATTGGCTAGATAAAGAGGTGAGGAATTTATGACTAGTAAAGGC
Organism: Tipula vernalis; assembly: GCA_958295665.1. Lineage (NCBI taxonomy): Eukaryota > Metazoa > Arthropoda > Insecta > Diptera > Tipulidae > Tipula > Tipula vernalis. Next base: position 161,666,150 of record OY282558.1, read on the forward strand.
GTATTAGTGGAAGCGAAAACTACTGGCCCACACTGTGGTTGCCGTAAGAATTGCATGTATACTTTCAGTTTTGAAGAAAAACGTGAAATTATTAATATTGTGTACAGTGGACGTCCTAAAAATGAAAGAGACACTTACCTCATGGGACTGATTGAGAGACACAATATTGCTAGGCATCGTGCCCTATCGGAACACTCAAAACAATTCACGTCTTCATTTAAGTATTTTGCTATGAAGGGATCCAGTCGAGTTGAAGTTTGTCGTAAGGCCTACGCAAGTTTACATGCAATTTCAAATAAAGCTATTCAACGCCTAAACAAGCTCCTCGAATTTAATAAAAAACCTGTTGACTTAAGAGGAAGACATGCAAATCGTGGAAATAGCCTTGATTCAACGATTATAGGCAAGATTATTGAGCACATTTCATCATACCCAGCAAAGGAGACTCACTACACTTCTAAAACTGTGAAATATCTAGAAGCCGGCCTAACTGTTAGGAAAATGCACGAAATGTTTCTTGAAAAATTTTCTGAATTAATAGAAATAGTGAAGTATGAGTTTTACTTAAAGATTTTTAAAGAAAACTTCAATTACAAGTTTGGGAGGCCTCAAGTTGATGTTTGCTCTACCTGCGAGGATTTAAACGCTAAAATAAAATCATCGACTCTTAGCGAAGTTTCAAAACGAGCTGCGGTCGGTGAACTACTTGTTCACAAAAGACGTGCTAAGAAGTTCTACCAAAAGATTGACGAAGTTACTCAAATTTGCAAACAGCGAAACGATGTCAGGGTGATAGTTTTTGATTATATGCAGAATCTGCCACTTCCATTTATTCCTGTGCAGGAAATGTTTTATTTACGTAAACTTTGGTTTTTTGTGTTTAATATTCACGACATTGGCAACGAAGAATCAGTTTTCTACACATACACAGAAGGGGTAGCTAAACGAGGTCCTAACGAGGTGTGTAGCTTTGTTCTTGACTATTTGAAAAATATTCCTGAAGAAATAAAAGAACTGCACGTCTTTAGTGACGCATGTGCGGGACAAAACCGCAACCACACATTGACCAGACTATTAATGTCATTAACCATGAATGGAAGATTCAAAATAATTCATCAGTATTATCCAATTCGGGGACATAGCTTCCTGCCTTGTGACAGAAACTTTTCTGTCATAAAACGAAGTGTTCGAAGACTAGATCGAATTTATTCATCAGAGGAGTACGAAGAGATCATTCGAAAAGCGAGAAAGCGTAATCCACCATTTCAAGTGAGAAGAGTGACTAACGATTCAATACTGAACTTTAAGGAATGGTGGCCTCGCTACTTTAAAAAGACATCTTATGACCTACAAAAATCTGGTGAGATTTTTAGCATCAGTACTTATAGGCATTTGCAGTACACAATGGAACTAGGAGGTTATGTTAAGGCTTCCACGTTTATCGACGGTTTGGTCAACGGAACATTTAGATTAAAAAAACAGGATAAAGTAGTTCTTCCTATCGATAAGGCGTATAATGGCTGTATTACGATAAATCACAAAAAGCTACAGGACATTGCAAAAGTAGTACACTATGTACCGGATAAATATAGGGAATTCTACAGTGAACTCTCTAAGTGGCCTACTTCAGATACTGCAAATAGTGACCATTATGACGAATAAATACATTTAAAGTGAACTACATGTAATGAAAACAATAAAAATTTATTTTAAATTACTGTTCTTTATTGCTTCTTGCGAAATTCTGGAATTGAGTGGAAAAACGATAATATTCCAGCCCCCTTAATTGCTAATATATATATGAATACTGACAATGTGCACTTAATTTCTTAAAAAATTAATTTATTACTTACAGCCCTATATATTCCTAAAAATGACTTTTACAGTACAACTTATAGTTAAACCAGTAAAATGTTTTTTTTGATTTCTGAAAAACAGCATTTTTGGAATATTAACGTTTTTCCACTCAGCCGTTCAATTACGGTTAAATTTACCATAATTTGTTAGAACATAACATAATATGATTAGAATCTCTTATATTATGGTAAAAACGAATAATAATTTGATTGTAGAGGATCTTATTCTTATTACAATTCATCATATTATAATTCGTTTATTTTTTTTAGTATGGATTACAATATAATTAATATTTATTATTATGTAATTGCGAAATACAGATGGCACATGCGTCATTTTTAGAAATAAAATGATTTTTATTACAAATATCACTTGTTTAGATAAGCTTGTCGAATTAAATGGCACATTCTAAGTCTCAAATCTATTATTTGAAATAGATTTACTATTTAAAAAAAATTTGTAATTGCATTATGTATCTTACAAGTCTTTCTAAAACCATTTGCCGATTAAATTTTGTTTCGTAAGTGAGGAAGGTTTCCTACTTTTAGGACTGGGATATTTAACCAGAATTATAATTTTACGTGAAATCCCCGATTTAGCTTTATAAACTACATTTAAACATTTACAAATACTTAATTAAGTATCAAACTTGTTTAGAAAATGTTTGTGTAATTTATAAAAAAAAATTCAGTGATCTGGCGATTCATTTTATTAAATCGTAAAGATTCTTAATAATTTTAATTTGTAGAATTAAATAAAAACGAAGCAAATTTTGAAGCTTATTTAATGTAAACAAATAAATTTTCCTTACTTTTCATTATTTCCAAAGCAACTTTACTTGAACTACTACTAGTCACTTGTAAAAATCTAAGAAAAAATGAAATAGCAAAAACGGTTAAATTGAGATAGTCTGGTGAACACTTTTTACCAATCGGACGATAAAAATATATATCGGCTTCTGAACATAAACAATTTTACGCATTCATAAAATCCAAAAAGTGATAAAACCAGTTAGGTTTTGTTTATTTGATCAAAATTAAATACAATCGTTGATCCACAAAATGAAAAATCTGCATGCGTATTAAGTTTCAGAGACTATTTTTCGCAGCTAGTTAGAAAAATATTTCACAACTGGTGACGAAATATTTATTTCCTCTTGATTTACAATAAAAATTGGAATTAATTTCGAATTTCATCGATTTAAAGAATTTTTTTTATTAAAATTAGAAAAATCTTATTTGAAACACATTCGAAAATGCAATTTTTCGTAACTTGTAAATATTATTACATAAAATATTTCAAAGCTAGAAAAGCTAATAAATTTGCGTTACAGCTCAATATATGCCATTGCTATAAAACATTATGCATAAAAAGTTACACAACTTAAAATTTTTCAAACTGTAGTTTTATTATAACTTAGAACCTAATAATAAAGTAGTTGCAATATACTAACCATTTAATGATTAATATGAAAATGAAGTTTATCAATTTATGATCATTGCAAACACACTTTAATAATATGGTTAAAAATATCACTTGAATAATTACAATTAAACACAAAATGTTTACGTGTTATGGTTTCTCACAAACATATTAAGGTTTTCAAAAAACTTCAGTTATAATTATGTTAATAAATTATCATTTTCTAGTTATTTCAAATATATTATAATTCCTTTGGTATGCTATTTAACAATAAAATATTTGTAGATAATTGTTCAAACATATTTATGATGTATTCAAATATATGTATCTGTGTGATAAATCTAACCATGTGAAACCATATTTTTTTTCTCCGTGTACAATATTCGCTATGACTGACCACGAACTTGTCTAGCAATTTTGATTCCAGATGTATACCGAAATTACAGTTGCTCGCCAGGCGTTTTATTTTGGCAACAAATTCTGCCGCTGATTCGCCTTCTACCCGCGTAGCATCATAAAAACTTTTCCGCTCCAACCATATCACGATTGGTTTGGTATAATACTTTTTTAACATATCACACAGCTCACTATAATTTTTGTCCATCGGTAGTGATGGTGTCGCCAAATCGCGTAATAATTTATACACTTTAGCGCCGAAAGAGTTCAATAATAAGATTTTCTTACTATTGTTGTCTGTTGTTTTACAGGAATTGAAAAAATTCTCCAACCTTTCCTGGTATAGCAACCATTCATCTACTTGCGGATGGAATTCCACTCCGAAACGTGTGATATTAACACCATTTTGTGTTTTAATATTTTCGGTATCCGTTGTTGTCATATTAATGCACTTTTCCTTTTTAATCAATCAATAATTTATTGATCAACGTATTAATAATATTTTTTTTATTTTATTTTTTTACCTCGTCGCCAATGTGATGTTTTTAATATCTTTGTATTTAATTTACACGAGATGGTTTAAATAAAACACTCTTTCTTTGTTGAGCTTACACACGAGAATCCTTTATTCTTTTCTTTAGCGTGAACGTAGTTACCATTTTCTAAAGCTACGTTCACATATCGAACTCTTTATGGTAATGCTGCGTTTACATACACTTCAAATACGCATACATTACAATCAGGGGGCCTATTCTCTAATTTCACATCCATTTTCCACATGTGGACATCTGTCAAAACTCATAAAAATTGAATTTTTTCGGTACTAAGGGAATATTTCCGAATGGGTATAAGCATGTGGAAAAATTCCCCATATAGGAAAATGTCAATACCGCATGTGTTTTATATACGAATTACAATTTTCGAACCATTTTTTGACAACTTTGACAGATGTCCACGTGTGGAAAATGGATGTGAAATTCGAGAATAGGCCCCCAGGAAAGGAAGCGGTCAGAACAGAAAAAGAGTTGTGTTCATGATGGAAACTTTTTAGACCACCCAATATTTATGCTTTTTCTCTAAATTTCGTGATATAATAACTATATCTAACTATATCTAGTTTTAATTTTTTTTTTTTTTCTAGGGTGAAACATCCATTATCAAGCAATAAAAAACCACCTACCTCCAAAAATAGATTAACTAATTTACCAATGCCGAAGCCGTTCGATGGCGATTATGTGGAATTCACTGAAAATACAACAATTCACGGATTAAAATATTTAGGAGAACCTCGACGACCATGGCCTGAGAAAATATTTTGGATTATAATGTTTATATGTTGCTTTTTATGTCTCGGTTATTTTGTCAGGGAAGTAGTAGTTAAATGGAAAAAATCTCCCGTTATTTTAGTTGAAGACGATACATCAACACCTATTTATAAGATTCCATTTCCAGCAGTAACTATATGCCCACAAATTAAGGCAAAACATGACAAATTTTTATTTGAATCAGTTTTCAATGTAGAAAATGTTTTGAAAGATCGCAGTATCTATAAAAAATATGAAATAGCGCAACAGGTCTGTCACGATTCCATTATTAAACAATTTCCGAAAGTAATACCACTAAAGGAAACTATTGATGCTTCATACATTAAGCTATTATATGAGGTAATATAGTTAAAATTTAATAAACGAATATAAATTGTAATTGATAATTTGCATTATAATGTTTCCAGTTATCTCCAAATCCAAATGAAACGATCGATGAAGCCAATTACAATAGAGATTTCCAGTTTTTCTTCCATGAAGAAGATGTCGACGACAACGATGTCGAAAGCAGTGGTGATTTTGAATCTGAGAATTCAGAATCAGATGCTAAGCATCTTTTTTCATCTGTCCTAACTAATGAAGGAGTTTGTTTCACATTCAATGTACCAAAAGAAATTTTACGTTACGAATCAATCCAAAAGGAATATTCATATAATGATATTAATTCAACGAGCGATAAATGGGATAGTGATAATGGTTATAAAATAAAAGGGAGCTCAGATTTTGAATTTTTCCCATTATTTATGTATGGGGCTGGAAAATCATTTGGCCTTAAATTACAATTGAAATCTCTGGTGAACGATATGAATCGTTTATGTCAACCAACCCAAATTGGATTTAAGATAGTTTTACATGCCCCCAGTGTGTATCCGACAACATACGAAGACTATATATTAATTAATTATCAATCAATAAATAATATTGCGGTAACGCCTAAAATTGTTAAAACATCTGAAAATTTAAGGACGTATACGCCACACCGCCGCCAATGCTATTTTGGTAACGAAAGGCGTTTAAAATATTTTGCTTATTACAATAAAGTAAACTGTAAATTGGAGTGCATATCAAATTATACAATGAAAAACCATAAATGTGTGCACTATTCGTTGCCAATGGATCCGGATACACCAATTTGTGGTGCTAATAATTCTAACTCTGGTATGTATAATTATGCGCAAAATATAGCTTCTCTGGTGAATTTAGGATGGGAACAGGATCCGAATGAACGAGACTACACAATAAATCGTTTAGAATTGGAATGTAATTGTCTGCCTGAATGTAATTCAATAGAATATTCATATGATATTGAAACTGAACCAATTGATCATTTTGAAATATATCGAAAGGTTCAGCAAGTGTTAAATATTACAGATAAGCTGGAAGAAGTTTTCACAGAAATCAATATTTTCATAAAGGATACGGAAGTATTCGGTAAAACACGAAATCAATTATATACATTTGCGGATTTAGTATCTAATTTTGGTGGATTAATGGGATTATTTATGGGTGCATCAATTATGAGCGCGATCGAATTTATTTATTTTTTTGCGATAAGACAAATTTGTAAATCGAAAGCGTCTGCTGAGCGAAATTGCTTAGAAAAATAATAATTTTATTGTTTTAAATTTAATTTAAGTGAATAAAGTTTTTATTTCAAAATTTGTTTTAACACAAAGTTTTTTATGTTAGAGGAAGAAAGAGTTGAAAAGTTTTTAAGAAACAATAAATCCAATTTTATATTTGGGGATTTTTATATTGGTTAACTATACTTAATCCCAAATAATTCCCCAATCGAACGCCTTACTTAACCGTAACTCAAGCTAACTTAATAATAACTCAACTTCAACTTAACCCCAGCTCGAGCCAAATCGTAACCCTCTACTGATCGCCTCATGAACTCGACTCAAATCAACTCAATTTAACCTCCAACTAAATCTTCAACTCGACAACCGAATTAGTCCCAAACGATACCTATCAGTCTACCACAACTCAACTTCCACTGAACCTCTCTATCCATCCCCAACTCGATCACAACTCAACCCTCAGTCCAACACTAAATCAAACCCCAACCCCAAGTCAACCTTATATCAACCCCCACCCCACATAATATAAGGTTGATAAATTTAAAAAATTACGTTAAATCACGCAAAAATTATAAATTAAAATTTTATTAATATTTTATGCCACCGCGTGTCGCCTGAAATTCGAGAAGAGACTAATTTTTCTAATTTTTTTTAATTTTTTGTGTTTTTGTGTGGAAGAGACATAAGTTCTATTCTTGAGTATATGTAATGGTTGAATTCGACAGTCGAATTTGATGGTTGAAAATATGTTGTATTGTATGTATATATTTATTGTGGTGGTGAAATTATAGAATATGTAATATGTATTAATTTTCTACGCGTAACATCGTAATAAATATACACATAATTTAAGTTATATTATTTATTAAATTTATAATTTATTTTAATTTATTTTATTAAAGTTTATTTTAATTTATTTAATACAAAAAAAAACATTAATATTTTGCATCACCATTTTATGCCATTAACTATAACCCGCGCGAGTTGGGCGACATGTCGCCTTATTGAAGATCGAGAGCAGACTGATTCAAAAAATTAATTTATTTTATTTTGTGTTTTTTTTGTCACTTCAAATGGAAAAGACAAAGTTCTATTTTGTTGTGTACAGAGTACAGGTGACAGCCAATGTGCGGCGAGCTCGCGTTGGCGCCGGATGGATTGTTGTGGTGCATTGTGTGGACCGCTACAAAATGAATAAATAAAATGTATGAGTGACTGAGTGAACCGCTACCAACCTTCAACTCAACCCCTAACTCAGCTGAACCGCTAATTCGATCTCAACTTAAGCCCAACCTAACCTAACCGTAACCAACTGTAACACAAACAATCCCAACTCAACCACAAATCAACCCCAACTCATCTTTTACCTCAACTTCAAAGTTAACCTCCATTCAACACTAAATAACTCACTAACTAAACTGCTAACTCAACCTTAACCCAACCCCGTCAACTCCAACTCAATCCCACCTCAACCCGTAAATCGATCCCCAAATAAACCCTACACTCAACCCCAAGCTCAACACTCAACTCAACCCTCAAATAAGCATATATAAAGAATTGTAGGGAAATTTTATTTTTTAGATGGGCGACCTTAGTTTTCGCAGGCACTAAATAAATGGCTGGTAAAGATTTGCTGACACCATATGGAGTTCATTTTTTCTTTCCTGTTTATGTTCAATCGATCTAGCTATTGTAATTTTTTCAATGTGTTTTAGACCGTCCTTAAATTGGATCCACTGTTGTTTAATCATGCATTTGGTTTTTCATCCAATCCGAACCAGCTATCCAAAGATTCCGTATTAATATTGGGTGCATGCATTAAAAACCGGAATTTTGTATGAAATTTAAGCCTTTATTATGGAAAAATGTTACAAGATTTTTTATTCAAAGTATTGCCCATCGCTACCCACTACTTTTTCCCATCTTTCTGGCAATTTATGGATTCCGTCCCAGCAAAATTGCGCCGGCTTGGCGGGCAAAAACGAATCGAGCCAATTTTCGATACCTTGAACTGAAGTGAAGCGTATTCCTGATAGGGCATTCTGCATGGATCGAAATAGGTGGTATTCGGAAGGAGCAAGGTCTGGGCTATAAGGCCGGTGAGGCAGAATTTCCCATCCGTTATTCTCCAGGTAATTTTTGATCGGCGCCGCAATATGTGGCCGAGCGTTATCGTGGTGGCAAATTATTGACTCGTGTCTGGTCGCATACTGGATTTTCTACTTCAATCGGATCAATTGTTGACGATAGAGTTGGGCATTGATGGTTTGGCCACTTGGCAACAGCTCATAGTGGATCACATCTAGCTGGTCCCACCAAATGCACAGCATGACCTTGGCCCCGTGAATATTCGGCTTTGGTGTCGATGGGCCGCCCTCGCCTTTCTTGACATACGCTTTTTTGCGCTTGGGATTATCGTAATGGATCCATTTTTCATCGCCAGTGACAATACGATGCAAAAACGACTTCTTTTTGTGGCGCTCGAGCAGCATTTTGGATATGCAAAATCGTCTTTCGACGTCTCTTGGCTTCAACTCGTATGGCACCCAATTTCCCATCTTTTGGATGAATCTCAAGGCTTTCAAACGTCTGAAAATTGTTGCTTGATCAACTCCCAATAATTCTGCAAGCTCTTCTTGCGTTTGACTGAATCTTGATCGAGTAATGCCTCCAATTCTTCATCCTCAAACTTTTTCGGCTGACCAGGACGCTCTTTGTCCTTGATGTCAAAATCACCATTTTTGAAGCGACTAAACCACTCAAAGCACTGTGTTTTTGCAAGAGCATGCTCACCATACAAATCCACGAGCATACGATGACTTTCAGCTGCAGTTTTGTTTGCGAAAAAGTGACTCAACAAAACTTCCAGCAAATGCTGTTTTTTCGCAAATTTGATAAATTTTCCATCGTTGAAATCGGTTGGATGTGCACAATTAAAACAAAAACTTTTAGCTGATTTTGACAGGTATTGAATAAGGCTTTCAAATGACATATATGTCCATGATGTACTATAACGCATAAACAAGTAATGACATCTAATATCAAATTCCGGTTTTTAATGCATACACCCAATAATTTTGCTTGGGTAATTACAGGTGTGAACCACACTAGTGGATAAAATCCCCATCTATTTGATCAAATGCTCCATTGTTCTCAGAAGAAGAAATCTTGAATTCAAACTTGTATGAATTGGGGTTTCATCTGAATCATAAAGTTTTTATCGTGTCGTTGAATTGTATGGAACATGATCCGCGTTTACAAATTTCTTCTGGAAAACGTGTTATTGAGATCTGAGTAGATAGATATATGAATTGGAAATGAACTAAACCTTTGTGGCTAGGTGTTTTTCTGCTATAATCCCCTAAGTCACTGTTTTCAATTTAAATGTTTTAACTTCTTCTTTTAATGATTCTCTCTAAAGTATACGTTGAAAAGTTCGATAATTTTCGTTAACTAGGATCTGACGAAAAATTTTCTCAATGTCAGCCTTGAAGACCAGTTCATGTTTCCTCCAGCGTATTATGATAAATATTAAATCCTGGTGTAACCATAGGACCATTCAACAAGGTATCTCTCAATGATATGCGTCGAATACTATCCTTAATTTTGGAGTCTTAAAAAAATTCAGTTCAAGTTTCCCGTGGGAAATCTTGGAAAATTCGATTTTCCAAAAGTTATTAGGAAATTTGTATAAAATCAGCCACTGGAGTGTTATGTCTGAAGATAGATTGCATTGATGCGACTTGTCAATAACTATCGCAGGAAAAAAATTCAGTAATGTAGAGTTTGATGTAAATTTTTATATTTGATGTTATTGATGATAGATGGGGTTGGTTATAGTTGATGGATGGTCCGCATATGGGAATATGGCGTGGAGGTAGTAATAAGAAACTAAGTTCAGTGTATAAAATGTTCTCGAAGGAAATACATATTATAAAGTAATAAAAAAGAGTTTCTTGTGTTTTATTTTCCAAATAATAATAATTTTGAGTTACGACAAATTCAGAAGTGGGATTGAAAGTGAAAGTCGATTATTTACCATATATAATTATTATAATTATTTTGTACGAAGTTTTGTGGAATAATTGTGAACGAAAATTTGTTTTCCCTATACGAAAGGAAACCGCGTGGAACGAAAACCAATTTGGGGCACTACGTCGAAAATCATTGTGAAATAACGGAACGAGTAATAACAATGAATAATAAACAATTAAAGTGTGAGTTGGAGAAGCGCGGATTGCCAACTAACGGGAAAAAGCAATTAATGGTGGAACGCTTATTATCATCGATGCTGCTAGCTGATACAACAAATAATACGAACGATCTCGATGAAGTTAGCGTAAAAAATAATTTATCGATCGACCATAAATATGGAAGTACGGAAAATTGGGACAAGAATACCGAAATCATCGAAAGGAATATGATTGAACGTGAAAAGGAGATAGTCAAAAGAGAACGCGAACTGTTGGAAATCGAACGACGTAATTTGATTCAATCAAGGCGAGATAATGTAAAACCCATTTTATCGGCACGAGACGTGATGGAATTTTTACCGGAATTTAATCCAATCGATATCAAATCGTTGTCACCGACCCAATGGTTAAAACGAGTCGAAGCGACTCGAGATATTTACAATATTGACGAGAAATTATTATTATTCGCAATACAATCCAAATTATTTGGACCAGCGAAAATGTGGTTTTCCACTATTCAGGAAAAATGTGACAGTTTCGAACATTTCAAAAATAATTTTGTGCTAAATTTTAGTAGTAAAATAAGTGATGTTGAAATTCATGATAAGTTAAGACATCATACGAGACGATGCGAGCAACATTTACTCGAGTATTTTTATGAAATGTGTGCAATAGGGAGTGAATTATCAGACGAAAGTGTTATCAAATATATTATCATGGGAATTAACGAGTTTAACCTACAAAATTCTCTACGAACGCAAATCGTATCTACGTTAGAACAACTCCGCAAGAATATCGAATGGTACAATAGTATGCCACAAATACAACCAAAGATTAGAAACAATCAACCTATTCAACCTAGTAAATCAAATGTATCGAATATGACGACGAAAGAAAATAAACCGGATTTGACAAATTATAACCAGTCTCAAAAGTATACGTCATATAAACCCCAGCGAAGGAATTTAAATACAACTCAATGTTTTAACTGTTTAGAAGAAGGGCATTATTCTTCAAGTTGTCCAAAGCCACAACGGCGTGATAGATGCGAGCGTTGTAAGCGTGTACACTCGAGAGGACAAACAAGTTGTTTTGAACGAAAAAGTGACGTTGTAAATTCTAATACACCGACAGTTAATCTAATCCATGATGAATTCCAATTAATGTTTTATATTAATGAATTCAAGAGGAACATCTCTGGAATTATCGACACTGGAAGTCCAATTAATCTTCTAAAAGTTGGAATTGTTCCTGAAGGCTATCAAATTGACGATTTCGACGGATTGAATTATAATGGTCTAAATGGTTCAAAGTTAAGAATTCTTGGAGTTATGAATTTAAATTGTAAGATTAATTGTAATATTTTTATTCTCAGATTTTGTGTTGTGCCGAACGAAACAATGGCTTACGATTGTCTTATCGGACGGGAATTTATTCTTCATCCAAATGTAAGTTTTAAAATTTTAAGCAATTACGGAATTAAATCTATGAGTATTCGTCCGAATGTCGAAACCGAACATAAAACTCGCCGCGAACTTTTTAACGAAATCTTAAGTGTTGAATATTACCCGGATTGTAACGAATCGAAACCAATGGTAAAATTTGGACCGTTATACAATACTGCCGCGAAAGATTATGTAGTCAAAGAACGATTTAACTCGATGATAGAAAACTTTTATGCAAAGCCCCCTAAAACCAGTCCGGATGTTAAACAAGAATTAAACATTGAATTAACGAGCGAAAAGCCAATTCATCGATCCCCTAAACGACTATCGGGAAAAGAGGAACAAGTAGTAAATGAAATCTTAAATGATTTGTTAAGTAACAACATTATAAGACCGAGTAAAAGTGATTATTCCAGTAGAATAGTCCTTGTTGCTAAACGAAATGGTTCTTACCGTATGTGTGTCAACTATCGACCGTTAAATCAAATCACGGTTAAGGATCGATTTCCTCTACCAATAATCGATGATTGTCTTGATAAATTGCAAAGTAAAAAGGTATTCTCATTGATAGACTTAAAAAGTGGGTTTTACCACATAAAAGTAAACGAAAAGTCAATTAAATACACAGCTTTTGTCACTCCAAACGGTCAGTTTGAATTTCTTAAGATGCCTTTTGGTCTCACAAATGCGCCAGCAATTTTTCAAAGATTTGTTGTGAGTGTGTTTAAGGATCTTATTACTGATGGCGATGTCATTATTTATATCGACGATATCCTTATCGCGACTGAAACCGTTGAACAACATTTCGAAATTTTAGACAAAGTTTTTAACCTTTTACATAATAATTGTTTAGAAATTCAACCAGCTAAATGTAGTTTTTTCCAAACCAAAATAGATTATCTTGGATATGAGATATCCGAAAACGAAATTCGAATGTCATCAAGGCATATCGATGCAATTCAAGACTATCCTATTCCTTTAAATGTGCACGAGTTGCAACGATTCATTGGTTTAGTTAGTTTCTTTAGACGATTCATCCAGAACTTTTCAATATTAGCGAAACCGTTATACGACCTTTTGAAAAAGGATTCAAATTTTATAATGGGAAAAGTCGAGCTAGAAACGTTTCAATTACTAAAAACAAAATTAACTTCGTCACCGACATTATGTTTATATAATCCAAATGCATATACCGAATTACATACTGATGCGAGTAAGTTAGGATTCGGAGCTATATTATTCCAAAGGCAGGCTGATGAACAGCTACACCCAGTTTTATTCTATAGTAAACGTACAACCGAGCCCGAATCACGTTATCATTCATTTGAACTCGAAACGCTTGCGATCATTTACGCATTGAAACGATTTCATGTTTATGTTCATGGAATTCACATCAAAATTGTTACTGACTGTAATTCCTTGAAATGCACATTGGACAAAGTTAATGCGAATAATAGAATTATGCGATGGACGTTGTTCTTAGAGAACTATGATTATGAAATTGTACATCGGGCGAACAATCAAATGCGGCATGTCGACGCTTTGAGCCGAGCCCCTACAATTTTAATTGTCGAGTGTACTCTTTCACAAAATTTAGCGAGATTTCAGTTAACCGATTCTAATATCAAACTGATTTTTGACCAAATTCAAGAAAATGGAGATAATAAATTCTATGAGATACGTGATAATCTCTTATATAGAAAATATAATGAACGAATTCTTTTGGTAATACCCGATATGTTTGTAGACGAAATTATACGACAACATCATTATGCAGGGCATGTAGGGGTTAATAAAACAGTCGAAATGATACGAAGGAGTTTTTGGTTTTCAAATATGACCGAACGGGTGAATGAGTTTATAAAAAAATGTTTGAAATGTTTAATGTTCGAACCAAAATCTCGTAAGGAAGGTTTCCTTAATATTTTCGATAAATTCGATCGTCCATTCCACACTTTACATATCGACCATGAAGGTCCAATGAATATAACGAGGAAAGGGAATAAATACATTTTTGCGGTTGTGGATGGATTTACGAAATATACAAAACTTTTTGCTACCAAAACGACTGCAACGCGTGAAGTGCTTGTTCATTTAAAAAGGTACTTCAGCCAGTTTAGTGTACCAACCCGAATAGTATCAGATCGTGGAACTTGTTTCACTTCTACATCGTTTAAAAAGTTTTTAACGGAACACCAGGTTCAACATGTTCTCAATGCGACGAATTCTCCTCAATCGAACGGACAGGTAGAACGAGTAAATCGAACTTTGAAATCTATTCTGGCCAAAATTTGCGATTCAGAACCTAGCAAATGTTGGGATTCGCTTTTAATTGATACGGAATTCGTGATTAATAATACCTTAAATAGAACTATTCAAACGACACCTTCGGTAGCTCTATTTGGTGTAAACCAGATTCAGAGTAATGATTTATTAAAACAATTTATTAGTTCCCAGAACACAAATGACGAAAGAAATCTTAGCGAACTTCGAACCAAAATAGTCGAAAATACGTCGACAAATCAAGAAAAATATAAGAATTATTTTGATAAAAAACGAGTTCATGCGTATGAATACAAAATTGGCGACTTTGTTTTGATTAAAAATACGGTTAACGAAATCGGAACATGTCACAAACTCTTACCCAAATTCAAAGGTCCATATGTAGTTACGCGTGTACTGCCGAATGAGCGATATGTGGTTGAAGACATTCCTGGACAGCGTTTATCACAGAAAACATTCCACGGTGTTTTTGCCGCGTTTAATATGAAACCGCTGAATATCGAAAGACAATCAGAGTCGATTGTTTCGTCAGGTACGGCCGAGTTGTAGAGTTTGATGTAAATTTTTATATTTGATGTTATTGATGATAGATGGGGTTGGTTATAGTTGAGGGATGGTCCGCATATGGGAATATGGCGTGGAGGTAGTAATAAGAAACTAAGTTCAGTGTATAAAATGTTCTCGAAGGAAATACATATTATAAAGTAATAAAAAAGAGTTTCTTGTGTTTTATTTTCCAAATAATAATAATTTTGAGTTACGACAGTAAAGGTTTCCAAATCTCGGAAAATTCGATTTTCCAAAAATTATTTAAAACATTTGTATAAAATCAGCCTCTAGAGTGTTATGTCTGAAGATGGATTGCATTGATGTGATTTGTCAATAGCTATCGCAGGAACAAAATTCAGTTCAAGTTTCTCGTGGGAAATCTCGTACAATGCAAAAAAGTTTAAAGCCGAAAGTAAGAAATGGATAAATAAAATCAGCCTCTAGAGTGTTATGTCGGGAGATGAATTGTATTGACGTGACTTGTTAATAGCTATCGCAGGAATAAAATTCAGTTCAAGTTTCCCGTGGGAAATCTCGCAAAATTCGATTTTCCAAAAATTATTAAAAAAATTTGTATAAAATCAGCCTCTAGAGTGTTATGTCTGGAGATGGATTGCATTGATGTGATTTGTCAATAGCTATCGAAGGAAAAAATTCAGTTCAAGTTGTTCGTGGGAAATCTCGGGATTTTAAATTTTGGAAAATCGAATTTTCAGAGATTTCCCACGGGAAACTTGAACTGAATTTTTTTCCTGCGATTGCTATTGATAAGTCACATCAATGCAATCTATCTCCAGACAAAACTCTCTAGAGGCTGATTTTATTTATCCATTTCTTACTTTCGGCTGGAAACTTTTTTGCATTTTCCGAGATTTCCCACGGGAAACTTGAACTGAATGTTTTCCTGCGATAGCAATTGGCAAATCACATCAATGCAATCCATCTCCTGACATAACCCTCTAGAGGCTGATTTTATACAAATTTTTTTAATAATTTTTGGAAAATCGAATTTTCCGAGATTTGGAAACCTGTACTGAATTTTTTTCCTGCGATAGTTATTGACAAGTCTCATCAATGCAATCTATCTTCAGACATAACACTCTAGAGTCTGATTTATTTTCGGCTGTAATGTCAATAACATAATCTGCATTATCGACTTTTCACTTTCGGCTGGAAACTTTCGGCTAACTTTAACAGGGTTATCCTATTTACTTTCGGCTGATAACTACTAAATTTTTGATTTTCGGCTAGAATGTTATATCATAATCTGCATTATCGACTTTTTTACTTTCGGCTGGGATTAGACAATCTGCATTACCCTTTTTTAACTTTCGGCTGGGCTAACGCAATCTGCATTATCTTCTTTTAACTTTCGGCTGGCAACTTTCGGCTAACTTTAACAGTATCTTGTGACTATTGTGAAAAAATTCCTCGCATTTTGTTTCTGTTTGTGGTTGTAGAAAAGTTTTACTTATTTTTGTTAATACCATGGCCTCAATCTCATTGCATATACTAACGAAAATCTTGGTTGTCTTCCTACTCCATGAATTTTGGCACTGATTCTGCGTCATGTTAAGTTCAATGTTTGTTTAGCTGCTGCTGTTATAAATGTTGACTGTGAACTGGTGTCGTACAGCAATCTGAGAAGCTCTTCTCTTCCATCATATCTCGTTGTTTTCACTAAAGCGGTCGCTAGGTTGTTGCTCTGGTTGCATGTATGTTTTCTAGTCTACCAAGATCACTTGAAATTTTTCTGGCACTCCGAAATTTTGTATCCATCCTGATACCGAATTAGTAGCAACCGTTTCCGCCGTTGGCAGGAATGGAAATAGCAGTGAACCTATCGGTTTTTGTTAAACAATAGTGATTATTTTCTGATGGAGGGGTAATGGTCTGATTAAATCAATATTTATGTGTTGAAAATGTTTGGTTGGAATGACTTATGAAGAAATTGGTGTTTTATTGTGTTGGTTAATCTTTCTTCGTTGACATTGTAAATAGAGGGGCCAAACGAATCGTTCCGTAACTAACTTTGTTGTAGTATCATAATGATTTGACGTCTATGGTCGAAAGTGATGAATGGTCGGATGCGGTTTTTTGAAATATCACAATAGATTTGTGAAGATGAGCCTGGTATTGTGACTAAGCTGAGTGACACTGTTAACCCCGTTGCTGTGCCATTTATTATTAATTTCATTCCGGTATTGACAATTTTCGACTTGGCTATACACGATCGAAGTCGATTTAATTTTCAGCAATTACATTAATCCTGGATAGAAAATCTGCAACGCTGTTGTTTACCCCAATAATATACACTTGACGTGGTGGTGATTTGTCGCTCTTCTTCGAAAATGCAAATGTCAATGGCTTGTGATCCAAATAAATGCAAAATTGTCGACCTTCCAGCATATGTCGGAAATGAATTACTGCGCGATACATAGCTCCAAGTTCCCGATGTCACCATTTTTAGTTATTTGATGAATCACAGCTCCTATGGCTATACATCCGATACATCTACGACTAGTTGATTGGATCTTGGATGTGCTAAGATGGTAGCATTGATTAAATCATCTTTACAACGTTGGAATGCCAAACTGAATTCATCAGACCACTTCTATTCTGGAGGATCATTTAATTCTCTAGCGCATTTGGAATAAACCTACGATTGAAATTTATCAACGCCAGACACCTCTTTGAGTCTTGATCTACTTTTGGCTATTGATAATTTCGAATATAGCATCAGCCTTTTCTGCCAATGGTACAATTCCCTTTTCTGTGATGAGGTAGCCCAGAAATTTTAATTCTGTTTTACCGAAATTACATTTCGCGATATTGATGCTCAGTTGAAATTCGCGAAGAGGTTGAAATACGATTTGCAAGTGCTGCTTGTGCTCATTTAAAGATGTTGACGCAATCGCAATATCGTCAATGTACGGGAACAGAAAATTTAATCCTTGCAGTACCTCATTTGTGTATGTACACTAATTCAAAAAGGCCAAACGGTGTTGTGATAGCCGTCTTTGGTACATATGTCAGCAGGCTCGACCGGAACTTGGTGAAATGCTCTTTGCAAATCGATCGTTGAAAAAATCGTTTTACCGGGCAAAATACATGCGAATTCCTGAATAAACGGTATGGGATACCTGTCAGCTGTGGTGATTAAATTAAGTTTCCGGTGGTCGTCGCATGGGCGCCAATCTCCGTTGGGTTTTCGGACCATATGCAGTGGTAAGGCCCAATTATTGCTTGACGGTCTGCATACGGCTTATTTCATCATATGCTCTAACTATTCTGGTGGAAGTCTTCTCGGTCGAGAAAAATCTGGTGGTCGTTTTGTAATGATATGATGGGTAACATATCTCTTTGCCGGTTCTCGGTTGTCGTGAAACAATGTTATATCTTGATATTGTGGAAGGATACCTGTGAAAGGATCGTTCACGTTGATATGTCCGGATACCGAATGCTTGATCAAATGAAGTGAAACCCTCAATAGACAACTTTGTGACGTTATCTATTAACTTGTTACCACTCATGTCAATCAGTAGTCCGCAATTATCAAGTTCCATATAAATTTTCTGCGAAAACCGAAGTTTAATAATCACCTTGATGGGTCCTGACTCGCCACCTAGTCTGGTAGTAATCTCACGGTGTTGCAGCATGGAACGGATCCACCTAATTTTAGAAAGCGGAACCCTATTTCCATTGGTGCCCTCTCTATCGATCCATAGGAGGTATACATAAAGGGCAATTTTTTAATATGTCACCGCTTTTTCAATCCTTGTGACTAGACCGCTAAGGGCCATCACAATTGATTTACCAGTTTGATAGGGAAACTGGTCCCGTTGCAGCGGATTTTTTCCAAGGACCTCCCTTCTTATTTGATAGTCCAGGAATTTTTCTTCTTTTTTCTTTTTTCGTCTGGACGACCCCACCTCCCCCAATTTCGTCTAAACGTACACAATTGTATTTGTAATTCTTGTCTCTTCGTTCAAGGGTATTATCTGTTATCCGAAACATCTTAAGAGGACTGAAAAGCGTTTTTCCGCCGAAGTTATACTTTTATTCGTTTGTACGTTGAGAATGCAATGATTTAATGCGCTGAATAGTGAGTCGCCTTAGTTCGTGGTGAGCAAGAAAATAGAAATCAGCTAAAAAATATTTTATATTCCTAACATTTTATAGTGATGAAGTAAAAAAAAATTTCAACTAAGAGCCATTGAACTGAAACATAACTGTCGTGTAACACCGATTTGTCTGCGGGTGACAGACTAAGGGTGCAAAAAGACATTAATTATATAAACATTATTGTGTCATTTAATTAGCGAGACCATTTTTGACCTACAGCGTACTCATAACCATAATCTTGAACTTAGCGATAGACTTGTTGATTTTATTTCTTCAAGTCACGTACTTATAGAAAATGTTTGGTTCAATGATATCATAACATACTCATACACAAATTAAATATTCACGTTTATATGAACACAAAAAATTCATCACCTGCTCCCAAAAAATTGATAAAATGAAAATTTTCCGTTTGTGCCGGTAACATAGCAGAAGATATACATTTTCCATGCCACTGATTTGTGCCTATAATAAATTTTAATTTACTGAGTTAATTAAAAATTGCCGCGCACTGTGTATTTAGGTTTTAAACACTCTTATTACTGTATGATTATGATGATGATGATATTGATATACGGAAAAATCAATATGTGTGTATGTATGTTGTGTAAAACGATTCTATAAAAATTACGTTTGATGGATTAGAAATTTTTTGTTAAATTATTGATCGCAAAAAATTTTTTTTTTTAATGTTAATCACATTAAATTGTAAATAATTTTCCATTGTGCAAAGACATTGACGGATATTTAGTATATGTAAGTACATAAAACCGATAAACTCTGGCATATACCCACCCCTCTACAAGTTATTTTAAGATTAGTACATAAATTTAATGATAATAAATTATGTTCTTAAATTATTCTTAGCTATTAGGATTCCATATTTGAAAAGGTGGAACATCAATCTATTAAACGAATTGTTATGTTACAGGTGTATGGTAAATATTCGTACACCACACGTGATTCTATTTATATTTTGTTCCAGTTCATTAAGTGCATTGCAAATTAAAATATCTGCGTTAAATTTAAACCAATTTTCCATGTTAATTCAATTATATGTCGTATTTGCTTTTATTTTCTTACGTTTCAACTGTAACACTTCTTCTTTGTTTTTATGTGTTAATTGATTACCTTATTGGTTTTGTGGAGAACATTGTTCGCAAATATTGAGATAGTCCGAGCATTTAAAGAAAGTTAGCTAGTTTAATTGAACCAGTCGATTTACAGAGTTTTCGCAGCGAAAATGTTTAGCTGTAGTTTACTGCATAAATGGGTCAATCACCGGAGAAGTGTAATTTTTGCCAAATAATGGCCACCTCTAATAATGTGTACCTGGTACATACTCAAAGTATGCAAAAGCCGCAATCCCGGGATTGTGCTAGTTTGGATTAGTGATCAGATCACCATCAAATCAACAGTAAATCTTTCCTTTGGTTTGCAATCAGAGGTTGTAAATCAGGGAAACATCAAATGAAAGATAATTTTATTATAAAAGCAAAAGTGCAAAAGTAGTTTTCGTTAATTCATTGTTCATATGTTCGTGAATTGGAATGAACATTTCTACACTGATAGATTTTTAATACATACATATGTACGAGTACATTGTAAAATTATGTCATTTATGGTAATTTCAAATTCAATATAAAATTCATCAATTTGTTGTTTTTAAATTTTTTTTTCAAATTCTTCAATTTATTTAAAACTGAAAATGGAAATATGTAAATAGCGATGATGAGATTGATTTGGTTTATTTTGGTTGCAAGCTTTGCACCAAATATCGCAGTAATTTAAATCAAATTTTCTTTGAACGCCTGCCTTACATCAAAATAAGACTTAAATTGCATCGAAAATGCCTCGATGCATGGTAATTGAATAAGCGCGTTATTTAGTTGCAGCTTTACCTCACATATGGTAGTAATTATATCAAATATATTGATTTTAACTCGGTATACTCAGTCAATGACTTCTTATATGCTAAGTGGGAGTTCTTTGTCAGCAACATCACCGATATAATGTAAATAAGTTTTAGATTAGTTTTAAACCAATTATAAATGCAGGTAATAATTCTATTATTTTATCTGTAGTATTTATTTAACACATAATATTAAAAAATATGGCGAAATGATCAGGAAAAAGCAATTATCCCTATTGTCAAGGCTTATTGGCCTCAATGGGACAGCCTCCGAATAGAGAATGGGGGTTTAAAACGAATGTGGGAAAGCACATAAAGCAAAATGAAGCAATTGTTGAAGCAAATGGAGGCCACCTAGTGTCATATAAAGATATATTCAGGTGCACAATGCACATATATACATATGGTAACACCATACATATTGTAACACTATATTATAATGTTGTACCTAACCTCAAATGTCAAGTCAGTCAATAAATACTATTATTACGGAACACACCTCTTCTTGTTATTTAGATGGTTATCGTGTTATCACATGGTGTCAGAAGTGGGATATAAAAAAGATTTCAAGTGAAAGTGAAGAAAACTAATCAAATACGTAAAATACGTACAATTTTATGGAAAATATCAAAAATTGATGCCATTGATGTATAGACATTACGCAGCAATAATACATAACCTACAAAGAAATAGAGCCGATTGTTCGAGAATATAAAACATTAGTGAAGTCAACGGAAAGCAAATTTATTGTAAACAGTTTGAGTCCTTTGCAAAGCAATCACAATTTCAGGTATAAAACCACCGAAACATTTATTCGTCAATCAGGATGCGGACATGAATCAAGTATGGACGGAGTGGAAAGAGGCATTTCAATATTACTCTATTGCAACGGAGTTGAATTTAAAATCAGAGGAAGTTCAAGCAGCCACGCTGTTAGCGTCTCTCGATCAAGCAGCACAATGCATAATAAACAATTTGGGTGTAACTGACGAAGAGAAACCAAAACCATACTGGATAAATTAACCGCACATTTTGCACCATCACGTAGCAAAACGTATGAAAGGTGTCAATTTCATCGCATCAAACAACAACAATCAGAAGGGTTTGAAGATTTTTTTCAAAGACTACAATGCCAAGTAAAACGTTGCGGATAAAAAGTTGAGGACTCTGATGAATTTACAATGGATCAAATAGTAGTTGGAATGAAATCAGAATAGACTCGTCAAAAACTTTGGGTGGAAGATAGTTTGGATTTAGAAAAAGCAAAGAAAATATGTAGAGTCGCCGAAAGAGCCGAAAAAGAAATGCATGAAATACAACAGGAGATATCTGAAGTAAATACATCAGTTACGGTAAATAAAGTAAAAAACGAAACATTTCATTGTGGTCGGTGTGATAATGAGCACGGAAGGAAACAATGCCCATCATCCAATACCAAGTGTAGAACATATGGTATAAAGGGTCACCTTGCAAAAAGTGTCGGGTAAATCGACAGAAAAAACCAACTAAGGAAAGTAAATCAAGGAAAGTTGCAGCAGTCGGGGAGTTAGATACAGATTCTGACTCCACAGAAGAAGAGAAGTCCGACGAAGATGTTAATATGATTATCATGCATTGGTCATTAAAATAAACAAGTTAGCAGCCGACAATAAATGGATAGAAAACTTACAAATTGGCGATAAAAAGGTCGCGGTTAACCTTGATACGGGTGCAGAATACAATGTGATGTCATCTGATGAAGCAAAAAGACTGAAATTAGAATTAAAACAGTCAAAAACCAAACGTATTTTAACATACAACAATAGTGCAATACCTGTCCTCGGTGAAGTGAAAACAACTTGTACATCATCCAAAGCAACCGCTACAGTAGAATTTAAAATAGTAGAAGGTAATCTCATGACCATATTATGTCGAGACACGTGTGAGAAATTAGGGTTAGTTATTCGGGTGCAACAAATTCAACAAATTGGACGTTGTAATACATACGAATATGACATCGACTTTATTGATAGTCCAAATTTTAAAATTATACCACCCAGAAGAATTCCACATGCGTTTAAAAATCGTGTAAAAGAAGAATTAGATAACATGGTCGAAATGAAAGTAATCGTAGCCAATTAAAGAACCTACACCGGCAGTTAGTCCATTGCTATTAACTATTACCAAAGGCGACAACAAACAAAATATTCGTATATGTATGGATCCAACGGAGCTCAATAAGAACATCAAAAGGTGTTACTATCCCTTGAAAACAGTGGAAGAGATAGCAACTAAAGTAAATGCGTCGAAATATTTCACTAAATTTGATTGTAACAAAGGGTTCTGGCAAATTCCTGTTACTGAAACAACATCCAAATATTTAGTGATTGCCACGCCATGGGGTCGTTATAGATATTTACGTTTACCATTCGGTATATCGTCGGCACCTGAAGTGTTTTCGCAAGTCATGAACAACACATTAGGAGGTATCGAAAATTGTGAAATAGCCATGGACGGTATATTCTTATTTGCTAAAACGAGAGAAGAGCTTCGGGAAATTACGAATAAAGTTCGGAGTAGACTGGAAAAAGCAGGATTTACACTTAACGATAAAAATTGTGAATACGAAAAAGAACGAGTAAAATTTTTAGGGCATATTTTTACTCCAACCGGTTATGAAGCAGATCCAGAAAAAATAAAAGCTATTTTTAAACTGAACAAACCGACGAACGTCAAAGAATTGCAATGACTACTTGGTATGATTACGTATTTGCATAAATTTCTACCGAATATTTCGAATATTACAGAACCAATGCGAGTGTTATTGCAAAAGGGAACATCTTGGTTTTAGGATGCTCAACAAGATGAAGTATATACAAAAATATGGTGGTTTGGCGTCTATTGGAGGGGGGGGGGCAAAGTTGAGTAGATGAATCTACCAGCTCCGTAACCTTCCAGTAGGGTGCGCATCACGTCAGCTGTTATGGTCTTGTCATTAGGCAGCTGCGTGATGGGTACAATTGTGTAAGGGGTAACCTGTTCACAATTCGCAAGTGTACATACTGCCTCCTCGTGGCAACCATTGGTAACTAAGGCCATTTGGCACAGGCTAAAGGACGGCGCTAAAGTAGAAAACCTGGACAAAAAACCCTAATCTAAGGTGGAACAGCATATGCCGATGGATTAATGGCTGATAGGTTAATCAGCCCAAAATATGCGGACTCTGGATACCAGGCACCCTCCAGTTTTATTTGGCCTTCCTGTAATAAAGCTGGGTAACCTACAGGCGATTTGCAATTCCCAGCAACTTGTAAGAGTAAAATCAAACGGAATACGGGGCAGGAGTAGGAATATACGGGAGTGGGACAACCCTCTCGAAGTCCTTGGACTCCAATGCTACCGTCTTTCTAGCGGAACTACATGCTGTAGTAAACATCTAGGAGAGAGAGCAATAAGCCCAGATTGTATGTATCACGTACCGGGAGGCAGTATTGTCAGGTTCATTAATAACCTGAATACTGACTGGATGGATAATTTAGTAGGGTCCAGCAGAATAGATCTTTTAGGTCGCAGCGCGTGGTGGCTGATCGCCCGCATGGCCCTTTAATAATAATAATAATAATAAACAAAAATATTAAAAACCCTTACAAGCACACCAGTTTTGAGCTATTACGACGTAAATGCGGATCATTATTCCGGTTTCATTGATTTTCATCAAATGAAATCTTCCACAGCAGCTGAAGTAGTGTTGAAAATGAAAAAATGGTTTTCAACTCATGAATACCTAAAATTTTGGAATCCGATGGTGGACCACAGTTCACTTCAAATACATTTAAACAATTTGCAAACAAATGGTTATTCAATCATCGCATATCTAGTCCACATTATGCAAGATCAAATGGATTTGCTGAGCGGAATGTACAAACGTTAAAAAATATGTTGAAAAGATGTTGGCATGATAACACACATATTTATGAGGCACTCTTAATGCTTCGAAACACACCCAGAAGTAATGAACTTGGTTCTCATAGTCAACGTCTTTTCAGGCACAATACCAGAAATTTCATTCCGATCCGATGTTTCCAGCAAAAGGTGTTTGCTGACAAAATATCAAGTCCATTCAAACAATTGGAAATTAGTGAGCAAGTGCCTATGCAAGCTGGTCCAAGAGATTGGAAATCAGCAACCGTAGTGGAAAAAACAATGCTATATATCCACGCTCAGTTGTTGTCGAGAGTAGGTCTGGCAGGAGATATAGACGCAACACTATTCATTTAGAACGATCTAAGGCGCTTATTCCGGATCCAGTTCAATTTGAAACCCATATTGAAGAGCCAGACAGAAACAAAGATACAAATAGAATTATACCACCAACGGAAGCATCACCGGGTAAAATTAATAAGTCACTGAGTTCATCACCAATCAACAATAAACAATCAGCTGAGGATACAGATACAATTCATCAACTGACATATGACACATATCATCAACTGAAACATCATCACCGGGTCAAAGCGATGGGCCACTGAGTTCATCAGCAACCAATAATCAATCATCAGTTGAAGAGAACAAAAAAGAAAAGGTTTATGGCCGTGTGTGTGGGTGGTTACACGCCATAATAATTTTATGCTTCACTTATATAAAGAATTAAATATTCAACATTTATTTTATAATGCTTTTATTTATATTTCGGAATTCTTTCTTTTTATTTTGCACAATTTTATTTCTTTTTAAAGATTTACAATTTATTTTGTATAAATCTTTATTTAGCTTTATTCACTTACTGGCCTCATATATAACGGCTCAGTAAAAGCTAGTAGTTAATATTTTTAATTTTAATATCAATTATATACACGACACAATGATGTGCGTCGTGACTCAGTTAAATGATTATTGTTTTTTATTGCATAGGAAAATTCCTTTTATATGAATTCTCCCTTTGTTTTTGCAGCGATAATTTAGTGAACTCGTATTTTTCGCATTTTGATTTATAGTTCAGAATGCTCATAACTAGAGGTCACGCGGAATAATTTAGGAGAATAAAATGCTTGTTATAATTTAGTACATTTTAATTTGTTTATTTTTGAACTGTCATTTTCTGTCAGTGCAATTAGTGAAATTAGTGAACGCCACATCACCCCCTTACCAGCGAATTGGCGATGAGCGATGACGTGAAACGTGCTGGTAGTTTCGTGGTCCTTCCTGCTCTCGTCGTTGTTGCTCCGGATGTTTGTTCGTTAAAATTGAAACGAACTTTTACTGTGCGTGGTCGCTCACCCGTTGTTTGTGATGCTGATTTACCCTCCGCTGTTGAGTTGGCGTCCTGTGTCGCGGCGGTGTCTCGAGGTGTTACTGCGGCATCTGGCAGTCCCTTATCCTGATCGGCTTCAGTGAAGCATGGTTTCAGCCTGTCCATAGAGATGTTGCATTTTCGTCCCTTTACCTCTACGACAAATGCTTTTTCTCCGCGACTGATAACCAGGAATGGACCTTCATATGGTGCTTGTAGGGATTTCCTCACAGCGTCTGTACGTAAGAAAACATGCGTGCAACTATGGAGTTCCTGAGACATAAAAATTTTGTTGTTGCAATGTCGAGATGGTGGAGTTGGCCGGATCGTTTCGAAATGTTTACGTAGTTCTTCTGCGAATTCAGATTGATTAATTTGGGCTTTTGTTTCGACCAGTAGCTGACTGGGAACCCTATGATTTTCTCGCCAAAAACCAATTCTGCCGATGTTGTTTTGAAATCATCTCGATACGTGGTGCGTAGTCCCAATAGTATTGTTGGGAGTATCCTGGTCCAGTCGCTCTTCTCGTGGCACATAATGGCTGCTTTCAATGTCCTGTGGAATCGTTCTATTAATCCGTTCCACTTGGGGTTGTATGCTGTCGTTCTCTTGTGGTTGAATCCTAATAATTTTGAAAATTCGTGGAATAGTTCTGATTCAAATTGTACCCCTTGGTCGGTAACTATTGCAGATGGCACTCCATAGCGGGCTATCCACTGGCTATATACTGCGACTGCGACTGTTTCGGCTTTGATATCTGGTGTCGGGTTCACTTCCGTCCACCTAGTAAATCTGTCTATAATCGTCACGCAGAAACGCTGCCCCTCTGAGATTGGTAATGGACCTACCACATCGAGATGAATCTCGTCAAATCGTCTCGTTACTGGCGCATAATGTCCCGATGGACTTTTCGTGTGTCTGTTTACCTTGGCTCGATGACATGCCAAACAGCATTGAACCATCCTTCTCACATCCTTCTTTATTCCCTTCCATATAAATTGCTGCGTCATGGCTTTTATCGATGGAAGCACGCCTGGGTGTGATAAATTATGTACCGCTTCGAACACTCTTTTTCTAAATTCGGCTGGAATGTACGGGCGTGTGTTTCCCGTGGACACATCGCAAAGTAGCGACTTGTTTGATCCGAACGCAACTGGGATTTCCGTTAATTGTAGTTCAGTGTCTGCTTCTCTTAGCTCCCTCGCTTCGTTGTCCCCCTGCTGAGCATCGGCAATTAGAGCATAGTCGATTGATTCGCTGATTTCCAAATTTTCGATTCGAGATAGGGTGTCAGCCACCACATTGTCACGACCTGAAATGTGTTGAATGTTCGTGGTGAACTGGGCGATGAAACCGAGATAGCGGAATTGTCGTGGTGATGCTTTTGCGGGATTTTCCATTAACGCATATATTAGAGGCTTGTGGTCGGTAAAAAGTATAAAATCGCGACCCTCTAACATGTGTCGGAATCGCTTGACCGCCGAGTAAGCGGCCAAGAGTTCTCGATCGTATGCGCTGTACTTCCTTTGCGTTTCTGTTAGTTTCGCCGAGTGGAATTGTAATGGTTCCCAGACCGTTTTGTGCGTATTAAAGTAAAGCTAGGTGACCTATAGGCGATTTGCAATTACCAGCAACTCGTAAGAGTAAAATCAAACGGAATACGGGGCAGGAGTAGGAATATACGGGAGTGGGACAACCCTCTCGAAGTACTAGGGCTCCAATGATACCGTCTTTTTTGTGGAACTACATGCTGTAGTAAACATCTAGGAGGGAGAGCAATAAGCTCAGATAGTATGTATTACGTATCGGGAGGCAGTATTGTCAGGTTCATTAAGAACCTGAATATTGACTGGACGGATAATTAAGCAGGGTCCAGCACAATAGATCTTTTAGGTCGCAGTGCGAGGTGGCTGGTCGCCCGCAGGGCCCTCCAATAATAATAATAATAATGTTCTCAAGGATTTGATAATTTTTATAAGCGCGATATTATTCTCTGTCTGCCTATTCGAGATTCTTAGTGAGTTTTTTTTCTTATTGACCATTTTGGTGATTAACGATATGTTCCTAGAATTATATTTTTTTTTTTATATTTATTGAATAATTTGTGTAGTAAGCACTTAGGCTTATGCAACACTACAGTCAGAAACAAATATAGTAGTAAAACAACAATAAAAATAACAAAATTAAATTATAAACAATATTAAAAATATTTAAATAAACTGAAAAATATTTTTAAAAATAATTAAAATAAATATTAGTCAAAATAAATCAAATTAAATTAATTAAATTTCTAAATAAATTTGAGCCCGATCAAGTCATATTGCTAATAAATTCAAATAGTTCTTGCTTAAATTTGGTGAAAGAGCATACACTTCTGATGGTACTTAGCAGCTCATTCCATTTCCTGAAACAACTTTCTTTTGTAAAACTGAATCATTAAGACTTTTCTATTGGTTGGAAACATTAACATATAGTATTTGTCCTTCGGGATTTGGAAAACTGAAGTCTAGCATACAAATAATTTGGCTCGCGATAATTAATCAACTTATAAATAAAAATTACCGCACGACAGCAAAAGAACTTAGGCAATGAGGTACCAAATACTTTACCAAAATAATGCGATACACGATCATATTTCCGCAGCTTATACACGTATCTAACACAATTATTCAAAGCAGAAGCAAATGAAACGAGATCTTATCGAAATTAGAATAAATTACATCGCAATATAATACATGAGGCACGATCAAAGACTTAATCAAATAAAGCCTAAGGCTTTGTGAACAAAAATTTTGCGCAAGTCGCAACTTGTGGTTGAATTAATTTTTTGACAAATATTGTAGATGCAACATGATTGTTCCAAGCGAAGAAGCTATTATTAATTACTAGACCAAGACCATTAACTTTATCCAAAAATTTAATGGCAGATCCATTAATGATCAATTTCGTAAAAGTAAATGGGTTTTTAGATTTAGTAATAAGCGTTGCACTACATTTTCCTTCATTAATAATAAAACCATTAGAACTAGCCCAATGGCAAATATTACCTAAATATAAATTAACTAAATAAACAATATTTTGAATTTGATCAAAAGTGCCACCCAGATACATCTGTACATCATCCGCATAAATATGAAAATAACAATTATTGATTTTCAATTCATAGAAAATTCGATTTTTTTGAAAATCCCCTTACTATAAATCTCCAAATTTTCAGCCGTAAAAATCCAAAATCTGCAGTTGAGCTTCGATTACGGTTCTTGATACCTCTAAAGATAGGTTTCAGGACCTGTAATTGTTGTGCTAATGCGCATTTAGTTTGTTTGAGTTTTTTCGATACATTTCATAGAAAATTTGATTTTTTTGAAAATCCCCTTACTATAAATCAGCAAGTTCTCGGACGTAAAAATCTAAAATCTGCAATTATGCTTCGATTACGGTTCTTGATACCTCTACAGAAACGTTTTAGCATCTGTAATTGTTGTGCCAACGCGCATTCACTGAATTGGAGAATAAAATGTATGAGTAGTATCAGCGCCTTCTAAAGTATAGAGCCATAATCAAAATGACGTATTTTTTAGAAGCTTTTTTAGTGGTATAACTTTTCACTGATTTACATAGGAATCCATAGTAAAAATGGTGTTTTTTAGCTTCAAGTTTTTGAATGAAAAAAGCAAAAATATTATAAAATGTTTATTTAAAAGTTTTCTATATATGTAATTTTAACAATTTATCTGTTTGGTTTGTAAGACCAAACTTGTTAAAATTAATAAATTTTATAACTAATTCGGTTACCACGGGTGGGGCCAAACTAGTTAGAGATAAAACCTTTTTTTTTGATGGTTAATTTTATTCTGATTTTATTAACGAAATATCTACAGTTTAAATACTTATTCTAAAAGACTTAAAACACTAACAACAAAAATTTTTATAGTGATAAGCATTTTAAACATTGTTTTTAAATAGTTCGTTTACACCAATTAAACTGCAATTATGCATTATTACATTCAATTTCATATAATTTGATCGTTTAATAATAGTTCATTTACACCAATTAAATTGTAATTATGCATTATTGCATATACATTTAACTTCATACAATTTTTGTAGTTAAATATAAACTAATAATAAAGCTCATTGCCCTGTTGAAAACTACGTGAGTTTTAACATATTCCCACGCGCCAGTTGTTATTAGTTGAATGACGTTAATGAAGAGTGGCCTTCATTATACATAAGATTCATTTACCCTTGGTAATGGCGCAGGAGGCCTGCGGTTAGTTGCTTTTTTATGTAATTTTTGTATGATCCAAAAAATTACTACTGCTAGGAAGCTCCAAAACATTATGTGAATCATAGTATAGTGGTGTATATGATGAATGATTGGATCATCAATTAAAACCTCATTTTCTCTCAGCGAAGCTAATTGGTTGTCCAGATCAGATGTCTCAGGAGTGGTTATTAATTCCAAGTTATCAACTTCTAATGTCCTGTTTTTGATAGATGAATTGAGCTGGTTCAGATTTTTAGCCCCATGTATCAATCCAGTAATTTTAAGAGAATCTCTGTTGATATTGTTGTGGGCTGCACCTACAGCGATTATGAGATGATCTGCGTCTCGTAACATACATCCTGCATTTATTTCCACCACGCCAGATCCCCGCAAGTTATGAGACTTGATTTTTGAGCCGCATATGACATCTACAGTAGTTTCGTAGGGCACTACATAAATCCACTGGTTTGGAGCGTTTAGCTTAATCCAATGATTAGTTGCCGTTGTTGAGCCAATGTTGCAAAAAGCTTCAAGTCTTGGTTTCCGCTGCATGATGGCAATCTCACATTGACTTCTATTGGTCAAGGTGTTGACGATTGGTGAGATTTCGCATAAAAATTGCATTGGTTGCAGTGCTTGACAGTGATTTATTTCTTCTTTTGTCAAAAACGCTACGTGTTCCCGCCTACTGTCCACAGCTAAATATTTTGCTGAGGTAACGATGTAAGATTGAGTGTTGTCATGAATAATGTCTGGAACTGAAATCACCGAAAAGAGAGTATAATCCCATGTGAATGATAGTGGGAGGATGATTTCAATTCTTATGTTTCGCTGTGTTACTCGGCTTCGTATGTTCATGCTTTGGTACACGTGGATAAGATCTTGTATATTATGACCTGGTACTGTGATAGAGGCTGGTATATGTTGACGGATTAGTTGCAACTCATCCTCGAGTTGTACCGGCGAAAGTATGGATGGATGTAAATTGCCCTGATGGGCATGATGTATTACGTCCAATAACCCTTGTTGTGTATCTTCTAGGTTGTTTAGTACTAGGGTCAACTCTAACATGGTCACTAACACTGACCTAACACTTTCCTCGTACGTTTGATATTCTTGTAATTGAAACATTTCCTGCCGTAGCCGCTGTTGAGTTTTGATTAAGTTGTTCAAAGACGTCATAGTGAAATTTGAATTGTGCCTCACTAGTTTAATGGTGTTGTCAATTACGCTGGTTTGGTTCTTTATCAGCATCAGTAAATGGTTTTCGTTCTTGCTTATTGTTTCAAAGTGGGCCTCGTACTCGTGTGCTTCTCGTTGCGAAAGAAGTCCAAACATATCACTTAGCACGGTTCCTATTGTATCTCCAAAACCGCGTTTAACCCGTCGTCGTTCCTTGTTGCTTTCTAGCAATAGCATGTTGTCAGCGATTAGGTTGTTAAGACGCCACTGTAGTTGCTCAATGATTATGTTGCAATTTATTCTGGGGAGCTCCTTACAAACCGTCTGTAATTCTGCATGGGCTTGCTTAAAAATTTCGATCTCTTCCCAGTAATTACTCATGTTGTAATGAATTAATATAGTCCACTTCATTGCAACCACTTCCAGCTTACCTAATTCTTCGAAAAATATACCGGTGGATTGGTTGAAAGCTGCTATTTGGATATCAGCTTGGACAAGTCCCAGACAGCCGCAAAGTGACAGCATCGCTAGTATAAAGTAGTTGTTTCTCTTTATATGTTTTACTCGTCTATCGGGTTGTTGTCGTGGTGCCAGGCTGTTATTTTCGTAGGTAATTGAAGTTGTCTTTTTAGGCGTGGTACTAATTGACGGCGAGATGGTTTTTATGGGTAATGAATCCCTTGCTTCATCGTCGATTGGTAATTTACATAGTTTTACAATTGGTCGTTTATACACTGCGTCCTTGCATTTGACAGTTGCGACACGTACGAGGTTGTCCTCTCCAGGATGAGTATACAGAACACGTCCTAGCTTCCATCGAGTGGCGGGTTGTTGATCGTCCTTTATTAATACTAGGTCATTTTCCTTCAAGTTTGGTTGTGAACTCATCCATTTATTTCTTTGGTGTAGTTGATGAAGATATTCAGAGGAACAACGTTTCCAAAAATCTTGCACAACTTTCTCTACCATGTGCCATCTGGATCTTAATCCCATATTGTCGATATCAGCGCATGGTAGTGGTTTGATAGAATCGCCTATTAAAAAGTGCCCTGGAGTTAATGCTGACAAATCGGAAGCATCGTTGGTCAATGGTGTTATAGGGCGTGAATTAAGGCATGCTTCAATTTGCGTGACAACGGTATATAGTTCTTCAAAGGTCAATGTTGATTCTCCTATGACTCCTCTTTTGAGGTGAAATTTTACCGATTTGATTCCCGCTTCCCAAATTCCGCCGAAATGAGGAGAGTGTGGTGGTATAAAATGCCAAGTAGTCCCCTCGCTGGCTAGCATAGTTGCTATGTTCGTTGGAAGTTTTGTTAATGCGGTGTGGTAGTTCTTTTTCATTGCGGCATTTGCTACAACAAAGTAGGTTCCATTGTCGGAGTATATATCTGTACACAAGCCTCGTCTGGAAATGAATCTTTTGTAGGCAGCAATAAAGTCATCGGTTGTTAAGCTGCTTACAATCACGATGTGGACAGCTTTCGTCACCATGCAGATAAACAGTGCAATGTATCCTTTGTACGTCTTATGACCTCTACCTTTGGTTGTTCTTAATAGAATGGGACCGGCATAATCGATTCCCGTTTTGGCAAACGGTCTTCCCGGCCTCACATGAGAAGATGGCAAATTTCCCATTAGCTGGTTAGACTGTTGTTGTTTGTGGCGAAAACAGATAATAAATTTATTAATTATCTGTCTTACAGCACGTTTACCGTCGATTACCCAGTATTTATTTCTTAGATGAGATAATGTCAATTGTGTGCCTCCATGTAAGGTACTGATGTGAGCCTCTTCTATGATTCTCTGTGTAACTATGTTATTTTTGCCTAAGATTACTGGGTTTCTGCTGGCACTTGGGAGGATTGAATTCTGTAGTCTTCCACTTGCTCGTAGCAAACCATTTTCGTCTAATGTTGGATTTAGTGATAGGATTTTGCTTTTCTTGTCAATTTCTTTGGCGTGTTTGAGATGGCCGATTTCACTGTGAAAATCTTGTTGTTGTACCATTTTTAAAATTGTTAATTCTGCCATTTGTAGTTCTGAAGCAATTAATTCCTTTTTGTTGTTGGTTTTAAGAATGCTGTTGTTTATAAATCGTTTGCAGTACGCGACTATACGCTTTAGTTGGTTGTAACTCGAGCATCGCTCGAATAGCTCTATAAGCGCGTGATTTTCCTTCCTTATTGTAAGTACTTCATGGATTTTCTGTTTTAATTCTTGTTGTTGATTTGTGCAACTCGGATTGGATAGGCCGATTTCCTTGTACATCATCAGCTGTTGTCGTAGAAATTCTGGGCCTTCCCACCATAATTTATTTTTGGTGAGCGCTAACGGAGTTGTGCCACGTGAAGCTATGTCTGCTGGATTGTCGCATGACTTCACGTGGTGCCATGTTGTTGTTGGTAACATAGTTCTTATTGCTGAAATTCTATTGGCCACGAAAGTTTTAAATTTGTTTGGCTCCCCTGTGATCCAACAAAGAGCAATGGTTGAATCTGACCACGCATAGGTCTCGATGTTGTTGATTTTCAACACTCCTTGTACGTGTTTGAGTAGTTTGGCCAATAATAGAGTTGCATTCAATTCTAACCGAGGGATAGATAACTTTGTTTTTGTTGGAGCTACTCGTGTTTTTGAGATTAGTAATTGTGTTGTAATTATCCCTTTCTCATCTAATGTTCGACAGTATATCGCGGCAGCGTATGCATCTTCTGAGGCGTCAGCAAAACCATGCAGTTGAATTTCGGTTTTGCTTGTTGTATTGATCCATCTTCGTATTGTTATGTTTCTTATTTCCTCTAACTCTTCTTTATATTTAGTCCATTTGGTATTTATTTTTTCAGGTAACGGGTCATCCCATTCTATTCCCGTTGTCCATACTTCTTGCATCATAATTTTTGCTGCTATTGTTATTGGGCACAGCCATCCAACTGGATCAAAGAGTTTAGATGAATCCGATAGTAATGAGCGTTTGGATGGTCGCTTGCTCGATAGTTGCAATTTCTCGATATCAAATCTAAAGGTGTCTTCTTGTGGATCGTATAGAATGCCTAACGTTTTAATGCAGTCATTTAACTTGATTTGCATATTTCCTTTACCGTGTAGTTCTCTCGGAATATGTTTCAGTAAGTCCTTTGAATTGGAGAACCATTTCCGTAGATTCAGTCCACCTTTCTCCGTGAGCGCTTTTAATTCTTGTAGTGCTTGAATTGCTTCTTCCATATTGTCACAACCTGTTAATAAGTCGTCCACGTAGAAATCTGCCAACATGATTTTTGATGCTGTTGGGTATTCACTGGCTCCTTCGCTTGCGAGTAATTGTAATGACCTTATTGCCAAGAAACTGGCAGCTGTTGTTCCGTATGTCACCGTTTTTAATTTATATGCCTCCATTGGTTTAGAGGGGTGAGTTCTCCATAATATTCGTTGAAGGTTTTGATCTTCCTCGTTGATCCAGGTTTGGCGATACATTTTTTCTATGTCTGCTGTTATTACGATTTTGTGTTTTCGCCATCGCAATAAAATGTCGGCTAGATCTTCTTGTAATTTCGGACCATTCATCATACAATCGTTTAGTGATGCTCCTGTTGTTGTTTTGGATGAAGCATCAAACACGACTCTTAGCTTGGTGGTGGTGCTGTCGTTCTTGAATACGCCATGATGGGGTATGTAGTAGATGTTACTTGCTTTGCCATCATCAATTTTTCCCTGCACGGGTTCCATATGTTTCAGATTGATATATTCTTGCATGAACTTATGGTATAGTTGTTTAAAATGTGCATCCTTCTTGAAATGTTTTTCAATTTGTATTAGTCTGGCAGCTGCTCTCTTTCTTGATTCTCCTAGCGCTACATGATTATCCTTAAACGGGATTTTCACTATGTATCTGCCGTCCGATCCCTTTTCTACTGTTGACTGGAAGTGTTCTTCGACCTTGATTTCTTCTTCAGTTTTAGTTCTTTCTTCTGGTACTGAGTCATTGTCTATCAATAATTTTAATTGACCCTCAATTATTTTGGTAGATACCATTGTTGTTTTATGCTGTACGCTTCTGTCATTTCTGCTTCCAATGATTATATACCCAAATTCTGTATCTTGGGCCATTGGCTCCAGCTGACCTCCTTTGATTATGTTGTTTTTGATTATTATTGGGTAATAATCTGCACCAAGGATGAGATCAATTGGCTGTGACTGGTTGAAATGTGGGTCAGCAAGTTGTATTTGTTTGAGATGAACCCAGCTGTCTGTGTTAAAGTCTTCTTCAGGTAGCTGTTGATTGAGTTTGTCGAATATTAAGGCTTCGATGTTTAACTGGAATCCTCCATCAAAGGTTGGTGATAATTGTATATTGATGGTGTGTTTGCAAACGCCTGCTGTAGCTCCACCGATTCCAGAGATGGTGACATATGTTTTCTTCTTTTTAAAGTTTAGCAGGTTCGCGGCTCTCTCCGATATTAATGTTGCTTGCGATCCTGGGTCGACTAATACTCTTAGCGTGACGTAATTGTCTGTTCCGGTTTTGGCTCTAACTACCGCAGTTGGTAGTAACACTTGTCCTTGTTGGTTCACCATGAATGTTTTACTAATACTGCTTGAGGCTGCATTATTGCAGTGTAGTAGTGTGTGGTGTGCACCTTTGCACACAACGCATGCTTCTGCTTTGCAGTAGCTGCCTTGGTGTTGGCTTAAACAACTTTTGCATAAGTTTTTAAGGTTTACTAGCCTTGCTCGTTCTAGTGTTGTCATGCTTTTAAAAATTCGGCATTGCTGTAAACTGTGTTGTTCCTTGCATCTTTCTACATAACATGTACTCGCTGCCGTGGCTGTATACACCCGTTTTGGTGGTGGTGTGTACTGCGGCCTCGTGGTTGTTGGCTTCTGATTACCCATAGCTTCGAGGGATTGAAATCTTCTTTCCATGAATTTGAAAATTTCTTCTAGTTGTGGAATTTCTCTCGGTTTCTCAATTGTTGTTTCATGTAGTCTGATTGATTCTGGGTCCATTTTTTTACTTAAAATAAAACCCACGAAGGCTTCGAAAGGCGAGCTCATCTTCAGACGATATATGTTGTGCAAAATCTCCTTTGCGGTATCGTGTAGATTCCTCACTGATTGTGCGGATGCTGCTTGCAGTGTTGTTAATGACAACAATGCATTGAATTGGTGGCTTGCAAGTAGTCTCGCATTGTTGTATCTATCTTGGATTATGTCCCAAGCTGCTTTATAATTGTCACCTGTTGTTGATAAGTGACTTATCAGTTGTGCTGCCCCTTTCATTACATGTGTCGTTAAATACTGCATCTTGACCGTGTCAGACAATTTGCTGTTTCGATGAAGTAACTCGGTGAACATGTCATTGAATGTTTCCCATCGATCGTATTCACCGTAAAATAGCGGAATTTCTACCTTGGGTAGTCTTATTTGGGATGCTTCAGCTGTCGTTGTTGTTGTCTCGCTTTTATGCTGCTGCAATTTTATGATTGTTACTTCTACTTGGTTTTGAAGCTTCCCAAAATAATCTTCAAAGAAGTAATTTGACGTTTGCTCGTCATCTTCTAGTTCTACTAGGATTGCTGTATGCTGCTCTGATACTACTTCCATTTCTTTCTCCAGTTGCTTAATTTTGAGGTTTATGTACTCCTTGGATATGTTGTCGGTGTCCATTGAGTATTTTATTGATGCCAGATTTTTATACATCTGACGCATCAAGATATCTTGCCTTTTCATTAGCTTGTTGTTGGTTACCTCAATTGTTGGTTTGGAGTTTTCAGCTTTGTTTATAGGCTGCTCTTCATCTGTTTTACTGCCAAATTCATTGCTTGTCAATGTGTTGTTGATTAATGGCTGCTCCTCATCTGGTTTACTGCCAAATTCATTGCTTGTCAATGTGTTGTTGATTAATTTCTCCATGTTGTTACTTGGCTGTATTTGTGGCACTATCTGGATATCTGGATTACGTTATCTGGATTTTTATCGTAGCTGGTTAGCTCGTTCGATTTTTATTTTGCCGGTTGTTTTAGTGGCTTCGAAGGACCATGTAATTTTAACAATTTATCTGTTTGGTTTGTAAGACCAAACTTGTTAAAATTAATAAATTTTATAACTAATTCGGTTACCACGGGTGGGGCCAAACTAGTTAGAGATAAAACCTTTTTTTTATGGTTAATTTTATTCTGATTTTATTAACGAAATATCTACAGTTTAAATACTTATTCTAAAAGACTTAAAACACTAACAACAAAAATTTTTATAGTGATAAGCATTTTAAACATTGTTTTTAAATAGTTCGTTTACACCAATTAAATTGTAATTATGCATTATTGCATATACATTTAACTTCATACAATTTTTGTAGTTAAATATAAACTAATAATAAAGCTCATTGCCCTGTTGAAAACTACGTGAGTTTTAACAATATATCTCTAACAACAATATACAAGAATGTTATATTGTTATTAAATAAATATTAATTGCAGAAATAATAAAATTAAATTATTTTAAAAAAATATTTTTCGAACTTTCATTTTGAAAAATACATCAAAGTTAGCTCTGACGAATTAAAATAACACTTGCTAAATTTATCTATAGTTTTACTAGTGTACGTACGAGTAAGATGTCTAAAATGTTAACAGAAAAATACGAAAAAAAGTTATTTAATCACAAAATTATCACACGTTCCTATATTTTGTGAATTTGTTTTGCTTTTCCTACAATTTTTTAACTTAAAATTTCCCCAGGTGGTAATTTTCGGTGCAATTTTACCAAATTTTTACGGTCATTACTGCCATCTATGTAATGTATATTGACTTAATGACCAAACGAATCGTAGTAAGCTTTTATTTTAATTTGACCAGAATGATGTTATGCATTTTTTTTAATATTTTGGTTTAAATAAATCAATTATTACAAGAAAATGAAAACGATTTACTTAAACGATATTCATATATGATGAAATTCAAACATTTATGAAAGTATCTCAAAAATCATAATTAAGAATTTGTAACGTTTTCATTTAAAAATTTGTCTTAGGAATAAAAGTGATTTCCCATATATTTTGTGTGTTTTACTAGGAAAAGTTTCCTTTTTTCCTCGTTTCTAATTTCCTTATAAAAGCTCAGATTTTTTGATTATGGCTCTATAAAATACAGGGTGCTCTGGTAGTATACGTTAATGAGTAAATAATGAGACAAAAGTCAGTGAATAATTTTGTGTGAAAAAGCGCGTTTCGCTGAAAACATCATCATTGTTAACACTGTACTTGTAACAAGTTTTAATTAAAAAAATAATAAAACTTCAATGATGTCCAATATTTTTATTTTATCAACCTTTAACTTCATTTACGGCTAGAAGGCTAAACTAGTCGTCAGACGTATTTATTTACGTAAAACCGTGCGTCCGTTTCCCGAACAAAATCTATTCTCTTTGTTTTTAAATGTATATTGCCATCATTTGTAGACTCAGGATGTAATGCCAATTTGTGTTCCTCTTTCAGGAAGGGATGAATTTTGAATCGTTTAATTTAATTTTGGAGTTTTCATTTTTTAGTTTTTTTACTGTAGTACAATAAAATAGAGTTTAATAAACACGAAAATGTTGTACCTTCAGATTTTTGGTGATTTGTCCCTTTAGGCGTCTCCTGAATCCGAAACTTTGGCTTTTCAAGGAGTTTTTGTAGGTCTGTCTCTCTGTAACCTCTCTACATCCCAAATGGTTTAACCAATCGAACTGAAACTTCACATTTAAGCTTTTTTCATAAATTGAAGTCGCAGCAAATTTAAATGATAATCGGTCAACCGGAAGAACAGTATCCGCAGAGCAGAACATTTATTTTGTAAATATCTCAAAAAATATAAGATTTACCGAAATACCATCAAGTACAAATTGTTTAAAATTAAATTTGTAAGAAATTTGCTTAATATATTTTTCAAAATTCCCCATTCGTAATAAAAAAAGTTGTGTGTTTGGCCTAACATTAATTTTTCATTGTGATAAAATAGAAAATTATTCAAATTCTGTCAAAGATTTAATCATTTTGAGACTCCAACGTATATTTAATTTGACTGGCAATTAAAGAAAATTATAATTTTCTAGAAACCATTTATTAGTAGGCACTGCAAGTGCCAATTAATTTTGAAAGGAAAATTATGAAAAAATTGAGGTGTGGCCAACACACGACCTTCTTTTACGAATGACGAATATTGAGAAACTTATTTAGGAAATTTCTTATAAATTAAATATTTATTTTTTTTTTGTATTTTTTTATTTTGTTTAGTAATCATGTTTATTTATAGTTTTCTGTAAATCTTATATTTTGATATTTTCAGTTGGCCGATCTTCACTTAAATCCACTGGGACCTCCTAATTTATGAAAAAACCTTAAAGATAAAGTTTCGATTCGGTTGGTTAAACCATCTGGAAAGCCCTAAACGGTCGGTTTTCATGATTACTAAATTTTATTTTACAAGCGTAAAAGAAAGTGTTGACTTTGAAATTTTTTAATTTTAGTAGATTTCGATATTTACATAAATGAACAACAATCATACTTCCAAACTTAAAAATTAAATGTTGTTTTTGTTTTGTCGATTAATGGCTGAATATTCCCAACGCTACGATAAAAAAATTTTCATTTCTATCAACATTTTTATTACAACAAGTACTCATAAAATGTTCTAAAAACCAATAACAAAGTATTATTTAGTTTACGGGAAAACACATTTTTTATGGAATCCCAAATGGATTCTTAAAATTTAAAAAAAAATTTAACACAAATTTTCCTTGTGGTGCGTAAGCAGCCACTCCAACCTAACCTAACCTTCCTTGTTTTGGTTCCCGCCAGACACGACAATAATGGTTTATATAATTGCATGGTAAATATATTTTGTAAATTAGGAATTTACGTTTGTTTTTTGTACATGACTGAAGAATTAATGTGCTCTGGAGAATTCTTAAGATTGCTAAAAATTAGTCAATTACTGTTTGTAATTAAATATGTTTGACCAATTTTTTCGCACATCACTGTATAAACTAGTTTGAATGGGTCTTACCTGAACAAATTCCTGCAATTCTTTCACTAAAGCTGCACAAACTCCTGGAACTATTGTTGAAATTAGTTGCTTTGACACTTTAAAAAGATACATTAGGCTAGTATAAGAATCATCCGTAGCTAAAAAACGGATGGGGGGGAGGGGGGGGGGGTAGCTAATGTTTCTTTAAACGGCACGGATTCTCTTAAATTGGTACTTTTCTTACAAATTCTTGAACCAACTTTTTTAAGTATCCGCTCGAAGTCAGTTGCCGACATTCTACAGAAATTATGAAAATCAACACAAATCTCTATAGATTTGTGTGTGTGTGTAGAGTGTAGACATTTGTGTTAGACTTGCTATATGCAGTCCAATATCAACAAAAATGTTATTGCTATACAAGCAATGCCGTCTAGAATATACAAGCCATACTACTGACTACGTCACTCAATTTATGTTGACAGTTCCATTAATCTTCTGCAGATGGCATTAATGCTAGAAAAATGAAAAATAATAAAACAAATGGTGGAAAATATAAAAACAATTAGTACCACTACATACATATTTCAAACAGCAAAAAGGAAACATATTGTTATGTTTTTGCCTTGCCAATTAAGGTTCATATCACTGGATTGTGAATAAAACAAATTCAATTCAATTTATCACCAATGAATTTATTTATTTAGCACAAGAATTATTACAACACAATTTTTTAATAAAAATTAACACAATCACTTTATATAAATTATTCTCAAATTTGACTATACACTTATAATTTTTATTTCCACTAAAACACTTTTTAAATCAATTTTAATTCCTTTTTAATCTTGACACTGTCGCTTACCAAATACTACTGATCCAATACGACTTCGTTCGCCTTTTTATATACACAAACCAAAATTCTAGAAAGCTCATAACTTTTCCAGTTAAAATAGCGCAGAAACATTTAGAACAATTTTATCATGGAAAATTCCATTTTATTACAGTTAAACATTGGGCTATTAATTTAACGTATTCTATTACACACTAGGTGTCACCGTCACACTACTCCCCACCTAAGCCTGTTCGTCCCGAACAGGACCCAAATCACCTCCTCTGTACAGGGCCAGCCTCTCCAAATGCACCACCTTCGGTTTACTTCGATGTCCTTTCTGAATCCAATAAACCACGTGTAAGGTCCTTCCTTTGCTGGTTGCAGCTTCGGTGATAATCTGTTTTTCCGTTGCGGGTTGTGAAGTCATACTAATTGTCCTTCCTGGAAGCCCTGGTTATTTGCTCGTATGTCATATCGAGCCATCATCCGGTTACTTGACATCCGTATTTTTCCCCGTACAAATTGATGAATTTCATTAAGTTCCTCTTTC
The DNA here is from genome assembly GCA_958295665.1 of Tipula vernalis. NCBI lineage: Eukaryota > Metazoa > Arthropoda > Insecta > Diptera > Tipulidae > Tipula > Tipula vernalis. The sequence goes on from OY282558.1 coordinate 161,708,351, forward strand.
ATCCTATCTACGTAATCCAGTCCACATAAAGCCACTGATGGTACAGTCCCAAACTTTAGATCTCCAGGTAATCGTAGGTTATCTCCAAATAACGTTTTAGCTGGTGTCATTCCGGTTGTGTCATGTATTGCTGATCGTTAGGCCATCAGAAACATCGGTATATGCCAATCCTAGTTGCGTTGGTTTTTTTCAACGACCTTTGCTAGATATTCCTCCAATGTACCATTGAATCTTTCCACCGTACCATCGAATTTCAAGTTTCTGTGGGAAGCCAACCTATGTTTGATTAGCCCGAAGTAACTCTCAACCAATGAATTGGAAACCCTATGTGTACATTTAAATTTTTTTAAAAAAACCGTTGCCCATAATGGTAAAAAGGACATATATTTTTTTGTACAAAATACCACAAAATCATTGCAAAACAATTCATTTTTGTCTTTCTCAGACTCATAAGAGAACAATGAGTCCTCTAAGGTAGCATTTAATATCTTTAAATATCGTTTACAGAACGGCGACGCTTCATAAATACTGCTATCTGTGTCTTTAAATAAAACGGAAGTTTCTTTTCCATCCTCTTTAGCTTCAGATTCTTTCTCTGGATCAAAACTTAATTTATCGTCATGTGTTCGCATTATATCTAAAAATTCTAATACTGTTTTATTAAATAAGGCCGTTTTATATTTAGTGGAACAGAGAATAATAAAAATTCTGAAAATTTTATCCAAGTCTTCGATTGTATTGCTGTCAATCATCAGAAAAAAAACAAATCATGATTGTTGATCGTAATTTTGGTGGGCAAAGTACAATTCGTTTCTTAATTTGCCTTATGATTATTGCGGCAAAATGGGCACAGCATATGAATACACCAGAATATTCATTTGTATTGGAATGACCATTTTGTAAAACATCATAACTAAAACTTAAATAACGTTTTACAGTCATTCCATTTATTTGGAAAAGAATAGATTTCAAAAGTACCCAAGACCAATCCATAACAAAAACTTTAGGAATATGAATCTTCAGTTTATATTTAGAAATAAAGTTGCTTAAAATGCAGAAAAACATGCTAATAGTTTCTACGTCATGTTTAGAGCAGATTAGTTCCATAATGGGAACTGTAGCGTCTCCGTATTTAATCACACATACATAGTAATAATTGTGTGGAAAATCGTGGGTTTCGCAACATTTTGGGTTTCGAATGAGACCCCCTGTCGCATCTACATATATTATTGTAATCTCTTGGTTTAAAAATTCAAAATCCTCATTATTTTTTAAAACTAAAAATAAAGGATCAACTGCAAAATAAACATGGTATTGTTCGAAGTTGGTTTTTAGGCTTAGCCGACTAATACCATCCATCACTTCACAGCCTTGTATGACGTCGAATAACAATTTACGTTCGGATCGAGCCTTCTTTAAAGTATCTCTTCTAACAATACCTTGAGTATTACCAGCATTAAACAAATTTTCATCTACGTTTTTATATTGATGCAGAAATGTAGCTAGCATGTTTATCTAGCAAAAGTGTCTGAACAGCGTTTCTTTCCGATCCTCTGAGCTGTAAATACATTTTAGCATCACCATGTTGAATCATATCATCTCCGATTGTAAAATAGTTCATTGTTTCATCTGGGAGGATAACGAATTTAAACTTTTGCAAATGCAATTTATATTTGCATTTTCCAGATGTTGTTAAGTTGGTTTTATTTTTATTTATACTCCCGAAACTTATCAAACAAGAAATCCCTGCGTTGGTTAGATCGCTCCTAATAGTTTGTCTTAAACTTTCCAATATCCATGAGTGAATCATGGTGATTGGCAAATTTTTTCGAAAAATCCATGGGTTTCATTTTGTAGTTTCTATTTAAATCCGGTTAAGCGGTTTGGAATAGATTCCACAAGTTTTCTGGTGTATTCGGGGCTAATTTTATCCCATTCCTCCAATAAGACCATTTCTAAATCATTTTTATGACATATATTATGTTTCCTAATTTCACACTCCAATTTATGCCATAAATTTTCAATTATATTTAAATCAGGTGAATGTGGTGGTGTTTTGATTACTCTACGACAATTATACAACAGCCATTCTCATACAATTCCAGCTGTGTGCTTGGGATCATTATCTTGATCCAACTGAATAGTGTCTATAATATCCAGTTTATCAGCACTTTGTTTTAAATTTTCTTTTAATATATTTAAATATTGGTATTTATCCATGTTTCCATCAATAAAATGAAGTTTCCCAACTCTAGCCGCCGAACACGCACCGCAAACCATCACATGACCGCCAACATGCTTAACTGTGGGATACAAATAAAGTGGATTCATTTCTTGGTTTGGTTTTCGCCAAACGTTTACCCTGCCATCAGACCCAAAAAGGTTGAATTTGCTCTCATCCGTGAATATGACATGTTGCCAGAACGAAAAATCTTTCATTCGATAGTTATGGGCAAACTCCAACCTAATCTTCTTATTTTTCTCACTAACGAAGGGCTTTTTCCTGGCAATTCTACCATATAAACCACTTTTGCGTAGGACTCTTAGAACCATTTCAGCATTACAATTAATTTTTAGATGTTGCTTCACCATATTTCGAAGTTTCCGTGCGCTTAGGCTTGGGTTCTTTTTCGACTTGTTCACAATCCAACGTTCATTACGATCAGAAAACAGCTTTTTGGGAATTATTTTTGGCTTATTAATAATTCTTTTCTCTCTGATGTATCTGCCAATAATGTTTTGAATTGTTGTGCGAGCTTTGCTAACAATTTTCGCGATTTCCCTCTGACTTTTTCCATTTTTATAATGTGCAATAATTAATTTTCACAATTCAGATGACGTGTCAGGTCCCATTTTGCACAATTAAACTTAGCAAAAACCTGTCGACATCTAATGTATTTGCATTGAAGTGCAGGAGATCATAAAAAACAAATAAGAAGAGAACAAAACAAAATTTTGAAGAAATACCGTTATCTGAGAAAGTTTTGTGAGGTGGACTATTTTCATTATGAGATTAAATTTAGTCTCTTTTCGTTCATTTCTTAATTGTAGTTGCTATTGCTATTAAATTCGATTCCATGACATTTGCTCGAAAAACATTTCCTCGAAAAACATTTTCTCGAAAAACATTTGCCCGAAAACATTTGCTCGAACAACAATTACTCGAACGTCATTTCTGGTAAAATTAATAATCGAAAAATTCTTCAAAAAAATCGCGCGATTTTTTTGAAGAATTTTTCGATTATTAATTTTACCAGAAAATGATTATTGAATATTAATTAAATGCTATTTTGTTTTTAACTTTTTTTAGATTTTTAATTAAATATTTAAATTTTTTTGGTTACTTTTATAATACAGTATTGTATGCAATTGCAGTTAAATAATCGGTGATTTCCATAATTGAATATTTCTCAGCAACATTTTTGATTCTTTTATCTAAATCCCGATATTTTTTGTGTTTTGGAGGCATTGGAGTTCCAGCAAAAATTTGCTCGAGAACTATTTCATTTTTTGATTGTTCTAGTTGAATTTTTTCAAAAAAAAAATCAACAGATGGATGTTCACAACCAACTAACCGGGAAAATCCATTATGCCAACCTTCAACGCAGTTATTTGTTCGAGCAGAATCTTCTAGTGTTGCAGTATAAACATTCCACGATTCAATACAATACCTGGGATTGCGCCTACCAGTTTCATTTTTAGACCGCACATCAAATTTGCCGATATAATTATCCTCAAAATAATCCAATATTTCATTAGCTTCTTCTGGGATAACATTGATTTCAATTAAAGATTGGAAAGCGTTAATAACATCGGCCGGCGGCACAAATGCAACTGATAAAATCATACGAATTTTATGAGCGAACACTGCATCCTGGTCATATTGAGCTTTTAAGCCCACCTGACATATTTTGCGATATAAACTCTGGCCTAAATGAAAGAAGCAAAATTTTTGTTGAGCATCTGGAAAAGATACGGAAACTGCGTTTATAATAGCTTGTTCAAAATCTGACATTAAATGCAATGGTTTTAAATAAACATTTAACAATTTTAACTGTTCGAATGCCCTTTTGTATGATTCAGTTAATTTGTTCGGTAATAAGACATACACTAATGGTAAAGATTGCTTTTCTTTTATCCCATGTATGGTAAAAAGTTGATTAAAAATTAACGATACTGTTTTAAAAGTACCATCAACGAACCACATGCCAGATTGCGCCAAAAAGTGAAGATTTCGTTGGGTTGAGAATATCAAAATTCGAGTTTCGGTAGGCCCTGAATCATACAGCAAAAATGGATCACCCTGAAGAGTAACATTAAATTTTTCTTGTATAATTAAATCAATTAACGATTTTGGAATAACAGCTTTTCCTTGTCTTTGTCTGTGAATTGTGCGCTGCATGATGGAATAGACGGCATATGGACTCTTACTGGAGTATTTATGGCAACAGTAGATTCAGCAATAATATGTTGTGTATTACTATTTGTAGATATAGCTCTCTTTTTAATTTCAGTAAGGGTTTTTCTAACACCAACATTTGCTGAATTGCCAGCTTGATTATGCTCTCCAACTTTCTTTATAATAACATCACCTTTGGTATTAATTCGTGCTTTACATCGATTTTTCCGATTATTCGTGCAAACCCAGTACGTAACATCATTATGCTGTTTATTTTTAATAAATACATAACCATCTACTAGGAAGCAAGGCTTATTTTTTGTTGTTTTTAAATTATCCATACTGGTCATCTACAAGGTTAGAAATTTTATTTTATTTTATTAAGTTTATTCTATTTTAAAGTTTGTATATTTATCCTTACCAACATTGTTTAATTTTTATATGTTTAAATAGTAAACATTATTGTTGAACTAATAAATATTTTGGTTGAATGACATTTCAATTGTTTTGGTTGAAAACATAGACTACTTATTTCAAGTTTTTTTTCGAGAAAATGTTTTTTCAGTAAATGTTCTTAGAGCAAATGTGGTTTTATTCATTTTAGCGAAAGTGTTTTTCGAGTAAATGTTTTTCGAGCACATAATTTTCGAGTAAATGTTTTTATAGAATATTTTTTCCGAGTAAGTGTCTGGGTACCATTAAATTCACAACACTTTTTGTTTTTTTAAACAGTAATACAATAAGCTTTTATTATACAAATATATTTTGTTTTGTATATTGTTTGATTTTTTTGAAATTTTTCATGAAATGTTTTTGTTATTAAGTGTGGACCATTTTCACTGTGACTCACTGTACATACTCGTATATAAAGATATTTAACGCAAAGGAAAACAATAAATAAATAAAATAAATTCGAACGAATCAGATGCACACAATTTTAATTTTGGTTGTAACTATATGGCACAAAACGAAATTGCAAGCCCCTAACGATCCGCAAAAATAGTGGAGGTATTTTTTGATATTGAGATAGCTCCTAGTTACTTCATGTTGTAAGTGGCCAATTGTCAAAATCTCTAGGATTAGGTTAGGTTAGGTTAGGTTGGAGTGGCTGCTTAGGCACACTTAGACCGGTGACGGTCCATTGTGATACCACAGGATATATCCCCTTTTCCCCTATACTATAACCTCTAGGATTAGATCCACAGAATTTTTTGTTTAACCAATTTTTGTTTAGAACGATATGGTACCAAATGGAGTTGTAAGCCCCTGACGATCTGCAAAAATAGGGGAGGTATTTTTTTGATATTGGGATAGCTTCTAGTTACTTCATGATGTATGTGGCCAATTGGCAAATCTCTAGGGTTAGACCCACGAAATTTTTTGTTTAACCAATTTTTGGTTAGAACGATATGGTACCAAATGGAGTTGTAAGCCCCTGACGATCCGCAAAAATAGGGGAGGTATTTTTTGATATTGGGATAGCTTCTAGCTACTTCCAGATGTATGTGGCCAATTGGCAAGAACTCTAGGATCAGAGAATATTTTTGTTTAACCTATAGATGTTTGTTAGTAATGAATTATGACAAATTTTTTTTTTTTTTTTTTTCGTTGCTCATACTAAATATTAAGCTTGTAATTTTATGTTTGTTACTTCTTTTATTATCTTTATTTTTGTAATTAATGTATTTACTTTGCAGATCGTTTCTTATTTGCTAATTGTTTCGAAAAGAAATATTATCCATTTCATATTAGATTCGCGTAACGATTTGGCAAACAAAACAAAATAAATCAGTTTGCTATTTATTGATTAAATTACTTTAAATTTTTGTTGAGCTAAAATAATTGATTATGCTTAGTAAACTTTTTAAATTAATAAACATTTATAAAGTTCATTTTCCATATAACGCAGGAGTTGATTTTTACTAATACATAGACAGTTTAAAAATTTAGTAAACAATTTTGAAAAAATTTCACTTTCGTCGAATAAGAGCTATTTTTTGAGATGCAAGGAATGCACGATTTCTAGTAGACGCAAAGAAACGAAATATTTGTGTATATGTTCTGGCACACCACCACTAAGCATCGAGCCATGCTTTGAAAACTACCACAAAAAATACTTTTATTATTTAGTAATTTTTATCGTATGTGTATAAGTTGTTTGGATTTTAAGTATTTTTAATTTTCACATCATTTTTGTTTTAAGGATGCTAAAAGCTTATGCATTTACAAAAAAAAGTTAGCGTGTTTTTTTTAGCCGCTCAATATTGGCTACTGTCCGCGAACGTGTTAAAATAAGAGCAAGCGTCTTCATTTCTAATCAGTAACCACCTTCGATTTGGCCATAACCTTTTCTTTTCTGTTTGTCATTGTTTAAGCCGGTAATAATAACACAACAAGCAGCTGCAATTATCTGTTCATTCGGCATTTTTAATTTATCAGCACAAAATACATACATACTCTTTTTCACCAATTTATTAGCCGGTAAATTCGGTTTCCGTTCGTTTGATGTGTTTGGTGTTGATTCGCTATTCGGTGTGCATTCGCTTAATGTGTACGCGGGTTAACGTTGATGTACAGTAAATAAATAAATAAAAGTAACAAAATGCAAAAAATCATAAAGTGTTGGAACAAATTTGCGCTTATGAAGAAAAGAGTAACTAAGGAGAAAATAGCTGTTTTCTTTACAGTTTTCTATTGCGAAAAGATGATTTTTTCCATTAAGTACAAGAAAAAATAATGGTTTGTATTGTTAGTATTAACCAAAACCAACTCGCACAAACAAATCGCGACCTTAGAATGAAAAGGTTCTATCTAACATTTTTACACTTTTTGAGGTTAATATCGATTTTACATTTTTCGGTCGCAGAATTCAAAAATGTCGTTTAAATTTGCTTTACTTTAATATGTTCGGAGATAATACAATAGCAAAGTTCTATTTCAATTCATTATGCACATCAATTAATTCAACAAGGTTCTAATTACACAGATAGAACCTTTTTCAAAGAAAAATCAAATAAGAATCTCAGTTTTACGTAAAACAATTATTATATTGTTGCATATAGAACCTTTTATCATGACAAAATTTGGTCAATAAGGTTTTCCCCCGTAAAGTTATTGTACCGTGTTGCGCATTTGTGTTGTGAATTTTGTCGAAGAAGGTTGTAATTTTGGTAAGTTGAAATTTTATATTTTATTTTATCTTAATTATTACAGTGTTGTTTTTTGTGTTTAATTATTAGTGATTAATTAATAATTTTTTGGTGTTTATGTTTAATTAACATTTTAGAAAAATGAATTCAGAATACATTATTTTGGGAGAATGTAACAGCGATGGAACGGTAGAGATAATAAATGAAGCAGCGTTAGAGAATATACAGGCGACGGATATAGATATTCCGGTACATTCAAATGTAGTGGCAGTTGAGGTATCAGATAGTCAGTCATGTGAGAATTTAAATGAAGACGGCCGGAAACGCAAAAGAAAAAAAAATGAAGCAAATTGGAAGGTACATGTACAGCAGATAAAGCGGCAAAAGGGAGAGGAATATATAAATTCTAAGGGAAAAATTATTCCTCAAAAAATGATTAAAAACTGTGAAAACTGTAAGTTTAAATGTGCCACAAAAATTAGTAAAAGTGAGAGGCAATTAATTTTTGAGCATTACTACTCTCTCGATCGTTTACGTAAATATGATTTTATTTTAAAATGTACAAGTGAGGTTGAAATTGCGCCTAAAAAAACAGAAGCACAATCAAGCCGCCGAAAAAAAGCGTTCGGTTATTATCTTGAAATAAAAGGAGAAATGATTCGTGTATGCAAACCATACTTTCTAGGCACCTTAGATATATCGCAAAAAATTATCTATAATGCGCATAATAAAAAGACCATCACTGGACTAATCACAGCTAAACCCAAGGCTTGTAACCGACAAACCAAACAAGAGATTACCGATAGAATTAAAAGGCATATAAATTCCTTTCCCGTAATGGAAAGTCACTATTGTTGCGCCAAAACCTCAAAAAAATATCTAGATTCTGGCCTAAATATTCAAAAGATGTACGAGTTATATACCAGCCAGTGTAGCCAAGATGGAGAAAATGTAGCGAAGTCTCATTACTACAGGAAAGTCTTCTGCACAGAATTCAATCTGGGTTTCCATAAACCCAAATCTGATATATGTGGAAAATGTGAAGAGTTCCGCATCGCTGAAAAAGCAAATGTATGTACACCAAAGTTAACTAGTGATTTTGAAGAACATCAACGTCTCAAACAAAACATGCGGACTGTTAGAAACGAAGATCGCAATAACATAAATGTTCCAGTATTGTGCTTTGATTTGGAAAATGTTATAAACTGTCCAAGATCGAACATTGGCTCATTATTTTATAGCTCTAAGTTAACCGTATATAATCTTACGGCGCACTTTTCGACAACCAAAAAAATCTATTGCTGTTTGTGGACGGAATATACAGCCGGGCGCACCGGAAACGATATTGCGTCAGCGCTCATTAAGATATTAGGAAAGGTTTATGATGATTCCGGATTCACCAAACTTATCACATGGAGCGATTCTTGTGTACCACAGAACAAGAATTCATACATGGCTACAGCAATTTTAAAATTCATGCAAGACCATCCCGATGTCGAAGAGGTTACGATGAAATATTCTATGGCTCGTCATTCTGCAATACAGGAGGTAGACAACGCGCACTCGCAAATTGAAAAAGTTTAAAAAAAAAATGAGTTTATGTCACCACTCGGCCTCATAAGAATCTTGAAAAACATTAATGTAAAAAAACCTTTCAGTATTCTTCAAATGATTCCATCCGATTTTAAAGACTACGAGGAATTCTCAAAACTAATGTATAACTTTAAGGAAGTTCCTTTTAGTAAAATTAAAATTCTTCAATTTAACCAAGAAAATTATGTGATTAAATTCAAATTGGACCACGCTGAGGAGTCGTTTAAGATCTGTAATCTACGAAAACAAAGAAACCGCAATTCGTTTGCAAAGGAAGCAAATATTGTGAATGTAAACATTATAAAGAAAAAACCTAAGATTGACCTAAAGAAAAAATCGGACTTGCAAGCTGCATTCTGCTATATGACGCCACAAGATATTGCTTATTATAATGTTATACTCAATTTAAGTGGTAAGAAATTTACGTTTATTTATGAATTGGTACACAATTTTTAATTAAATTTATTTGATTTCAGATACAGAACCTTTATGTGAAACCCCAAAGCGAACAGTTGATCGATTCCGTTTATTAAAACGACTCGTGAATACAAGATAATAACTATAAAGTTAAACAATTTAACATAATTAAATACATATTAAAACAATAATAATTGTTGTGATGAACTGTGGCGATGTGAGGAAATTACCAATAAAAATAAAAACATTCTAAATTTCACCGCACATCTTTCGTATACTTTTCGGTCCCCTGAAATACGTTGGTTTTGTGTTGCTGTTGGGATGTTGTGACGTTTTGCTGTCAATAGCAATCCGCCACAACATTAAGCAGGCGCTGCACAAATATAACGCATGGAAAATAGCCAAGCCATCTACATAAAAAACCGCGAATCAGCACACACTTGTTCACGTGGTTTGTTGAATTGCAAGGCAATTCAACCAAGGTAAAATCGCGATAGCCGGAATAAAACAATAAGAAGTAAACAGGAAAAATATTATAAATAATTTTCAGTCGCTTCAGAGATATCAATAGAGATACTCGCATTAAAAAATACAACGATAAATATTGTATCTACTAAATATTATATAAGAAATAAATAAATACATTATAAAAATAAATAGTGTATAAGTTGTGGGGTCGTTAATAACCACCACGAACCCCATAAATTGGTGACCCCGACGTGATTGCAGAACAGCGCCTTATCCTGGGGACCTATTTCTGAATACGATACGAATTTGTATACGAAACGAAAATGCTATTCGATACGAAAATTAATTGGTATTTCTGAATACGAACGTACGACCTATTTTAATTTTTGTAGTGTAGGCAAAGGGAAATTTTGTTTTACGTGAAAAATCCTTAAAATGACAGTGTAAATCTGAAAATAAACGTAAATATGTCAAATTTTTGGCATCAATTTAGTTTTAATTGGCTACGTGAATAAATAAAATCGAATCCGCGCCATATTGGATAAATATTATTTTATATCAAAATAAAAAATTTTATTTAATAAAAGGAAATACAAATCTGTACCTAGAAAAATTCATAGCTACATATTTCGTGAAATTTTAGTTTTATTAATTTAATTTATTGTGATTGCGGCATTGAGGGGCCCGGTAATTAGTCAACAAATTGGTATATACATAAAATATGTGAAATTTTGCTGAATAAAAAATATTTTCAATTAAAAAAATTTGGCTTTTAGTTTTTTAAAAATTTGTATTTCTTTTAAAAATAAAAAAAAAATGAAAAATATAAATTTTTTTGAGTACATCTTGCATTTTTTGCTTGTTTATTATTGGTGTCGTTAACTATTATGTCATCGAACCAAAATCCGTTCATGAACGAACAAAAATTGCTCGAATTCGTATTGTGAAATAAGGGAAATTTTGTCACGAATCATGCTTACACGAATTCGTACAAGAAATAAACGTATTCGTATTCAAAAATACCAATGATACGAATTCGTAGATTTTTTGTTCGTATTCGTATTCAGAAATAGGGGCCCTGGTAATAGCCCCCATCCGAGGCAAGCTCAGGGTAAGGGTGTTCTAATCACGCCAACCGATCGGGCTATATAAAAACGCCGGTCGGGCGCATTAAATACGCCGGTCGGGCGCAGCAAATCAGCCGGTCGGGCGCAGCAAATACGCCGGTCGGGCGCAGCAAATCAGCCGGTCGGGCGCAGCAAGTACGCCGGTCGGGCGCAGAAAATCAGCCGGTCGGGCGCAGCAAATACGCCGGTCGGGCGCAGAAAATCAGCCGGTCGGGCGCAGCAAATACGCCGGTCGGGCGCAAAAAATCAGCCGGTCGGGCGCAGCAAATACGCCGGTCGGGCGCAGCAAATCAGCCGGTCGGGCGCAGAAAATACGCCGGTCGGGCGCAGCAAATCAGCCGGTCGGGCGCAGAAAATACGCCGGTCGGGCGCAGCAAATACGCCGGTCGGGCGCAATAAATACCGTTCGCATATCAGAAGCGCGGTTTGTGCCACAGCTAGAGGCAAGTAGCTACCTACCCATTGAGCATCACAGAGGGGCTGCAGAAAGTTAGGTAAGCGACAGAAAAAATTTTGTAAATTTATAATATTTTTCTGGTTTACTAAAAATTGTTAAAAAAAAAAAAAAAAAAAAAAATATATATAATCAAATTTTGTTCCGTCATATGAAAATAAATAAGCAAATATTGCTACGATAATTTCACAAAAACAAGTGTCTGTTGATTCTGTTGGTCGTGAGAAAAATCCGTAAAATTTCACAGCTGAAAGGAAAATTTCGTTCGCCCAGTTTTGTTGAGTTTTGTTTTTCCTTTCAAATTGGTTTTTTTAAGTTTACAGAAATAAATAAATGGTAGTATAAAAATTTGTGTATCATTATTCCCACTTTTGTGTCCATTTTCGGTCGTAGCATTCAATAAATTAAATTAATAAGCAAGTGTAGTGTAAAGTGACCACAAGAGATCCGGTAGTGAATCACCGATGGACCTGAATACGCAAATCAGCCCGAGTAGCGACGAGGCAACCCGCAATAACGCAGAAGGGTCTGCAAGTGACGCGCCCAGTGATTCATCCACGGAACTGGAGGCCAGAATTCAAGCAGCAGTGCGGGAAGCTCTATCCGTGTACTTAAACCACACAAGCACTACATCAGTCACAAGCATGCCTACATCAATACAATCAGTTCCGACGGAGACACTCACACCTGCCCGATCGTCATCACCGATACCAGCGGCATCGACATCAGCAGGATCAATCTCGGCCATTGCATTAAGGATAGTGCCACTCACCACGCAGGATCCTCGGATATGGTTCCACATGGTGGAGGCGCAATTCGCCTTAAGCACGGTAACCACGGAAAAAACGAAATATCACCACCTGCTATGCGCGTTGAACGACCGCATCAGCAACGAGGTGAGCGACATCATCGTTGGGCCATTGACCAAGCAGCCGTACACCGATCTGAAAAAGGCCATCCTCGACCGATTAGGAGAATCGCGCCAAACACAAATTCACCGTCTCCTGCAAGGCATCGAATTGGGAGATTTAAAGCCTTCCCAACTATTGCGACAGTTGAAAGCCAGTGGCGGAACATCCGTAAATGACGAGGTAATTAAGACAATCTGGATGAAGCGGCTGCCCATTCGCGCGCAAGAAATTTTGGCGCCGACAGCAGACTCCCTGCCAGCGGCAAAATTAGCGGAATTGGCGGATCGTGTATTGGAAAAGATGTCGCAGGCACATGTTATGTCAGTCGAAGTACCACCGTCCCCGAGTCCGGACATGTCAATGACGCAGCAGATCAACGAGATTATGCGGAGGTTAGAGCAGATCGACTACCACCAGCAACGAAGTCGTTCGGAGAGTAGGCGGCGCTCTAGGAGCCAACGGAACAGCCATAGCACGACAAAGGAAAAAGAACCATATGTATCGGGAACATCAGCGGAGACGAACGAAACACCGCGTTTGTGTTTCTTTCACTACAGATTTAAGGAAAATGCTCGAAGTTGTAGGCCTCAGTGTCCGAATTGGTCGGATTTTAAATCAAAAAACTAAGGCCACCTACGCAAATGGCGACGTGCTACGGTGAAGAAAAAAATTGTCGTCTTAAAATATATGACAAAACAACAAATACCACATACCTTATCGACACAGGAGCGAATTTATCAGTTCTACCAGTGGCGCGGGAAAAGGCAGCAAAACAAGACACCGAATTCTTCTTGTACGCGGCAAACGGGACGAAGCTAAAAACGTATGGGAAACGAAGGATAGTTTTGGACCTCGGCCTGCGAAGGCAATATCAGTGGACATTCGTCATAGCTGAGGTAACGGTACCCATCATCGGCGCAGATTTTTTAAATCAATCGGGCCTACTCTTGGATATCCAGCACAGCCGGTTAATAGATCCACTCACAAGTTTGTGCGCAGTAGCAAGGAAGTCAAATGATGAGGCACCCACGGTGCGAGTAATAAATGCCTCGGTGGTCGATGCAAAAATATTAAAATTATTAAATAAATTTAAAATTATAACTCACGACATACAGGCATTTCGGCCAGCAAAACATCAGGTAACCCATCACATTATCACGCGCGGACCTCCAGTTTTTGCTAGACCACGGAGATTGAGCACCGAAAAACTAGCCACGGCTCAAAAAGAATTTCAGTTCATGGTTGAGCAAGGGATTTGTAGACGGTCCGATAGCCCGTGGGCGAGCCCGTTACACCTGGTGCCGAAAAAGAACGGTGAGTGGAGGCCCTGCGGGGACTATCGGGCACTAAACAACATCACCATTCCTGACCGTTACCCGATTCCGTACATTCAGGATTTCACGCAGCAGCTGGAAGGAACGAAAATATTCTCCACCATAGATTTAGTGCGCGCATATCACCAGATCCCGATTGAGGAAGACGACATTGCAAAAACTGCAATTGCTACACCTTTCGGTTTATACGAATTTACACGCATGACGTTTGGCTTGCGAAATGCGGGAAACACGTTCCAACGGTTTATGCACGTAATACTCCAAAATTTAGAATTTTGTTTCATGTATTTGGACGACGTGCTAGTAGCATCCAAGTCAATGGAGGAACACGTGGCGCATTTGGAAGTGATTTTTTCCAGGCTGAGCGACGCGGGGTTGGTCATTAATATAGAAAAATGCAAATTCGCAAAGGAAAAAATAAATTTCCTAGGTCACGAGGTGTCGGCACAAGGAATTCAACCAATTCCAGAAAGGGTAGCAGATATCGTAAGGTACCCACAGCCAAAGACGATAAACCAATTACGCCGTTTCCTAGGAATAATAAATTTTTATAGGGTATTTATTCCAAACGCCAGTCGGAACCAAGCTGTCCTCAACGACTACCTGAAAGGTAGTAAAAAAAATGATACGAGGGAGATTGAGTGGTCCGAAGCAGCGGTCGAAGCTTTCGAGTTAGCGAAGCAACAGCTAAGCGAAGCATCATTATTGGTCCACCCATCAGCGGCAGCAAGACTGGCCCTGGCGTCAGACACAGCAGTAGGAGCAGTCATCCAACAACTAGGTGAAAGTCCCAAGGCAGAATGGCAACCATTGCAATTTTTTTCGGCGAAATTATCAGCAGCGCAGCAGCGCTACAGCGCCTACGGTAGGGAGCTGCTAGCCGCGTATATGGCTGTAAAACGCTTTAAACATTTAGTGGAGGGGCGTGTTTTTTCAATATACACAGACCACAAACCGCTAACATTCGCGTTTATGCAAAATTTAGCGAAAGCATCACCTCGGCAATTCAGATACCTTGATTTCATCGGACAATTTACCACAGATGTCCAACATATCGCAGGTCGCGACAACGTGGTGGCAGATGCGTTATCAAGGGTCGAGAGTATAAATCTACCAGCAGCAATCGAGTACAGCTTAATCGCCGACGCTCAACAATTGGACGAGGAGTTGAAGGAATTAAGAGAGACAGCATCAGAATTAAGATTCGAAGAAATACCCGTGACATTCCAAGCAAACAAAAAAATATGCTGCGAGATGCCGACGGGAAGAACGAGGCCATACATACCAGGCGATTTCCGTAAAGCAGTCTTCGAGGCAACACACGGATTATCACACGCAGGCGTGGCAGCATCCGTGAGGGCAATGACGGAAAAATTCATCTGGGTCGGCATAAAGAAAGACGTTCGTAAAATGGTTCAATCTTGCATAGCCTGTCAAAAGTCGAAAGTAGCAAGGCATACAAAAAGTCCATTAGGAGAGTTCGCCCCGGTAAGCAAAAGGTTTACTGAGATACACCTGGACATCGTCGGACCACTGCCAATCTCGGAAGGTCAACGGTACTGTGTCACATTAATCGACAGGTACACGCGATGGACAGAAGCAATACCGATTCCAGACATTCGCGCCGAAACCGTGGCAGTCGCAGTACTAAACCAGTGGATCGCACGTTTTGGCGTACCAACGTCGATCGTAACGGATCAGGGTTCCCAGTTCGAGTCAGAATTATTCGCCGAATTCTCGAAATTACTGGGCTTCGAGAGGAAGAGGACGACTGCATATAACCCAAAATGCAACGGGTTAATCGAGAGGTGGCACCGAACGCTGAAGGCAGCGATTATGTGCCAGGAAAGGCAAGATTGGACACGGGCGCTACCAACGGTACTACTAGGTTTACGAACGGCGTACAGAGAGGAGCTAGGAGCTTCAGCAGCCGAACTAGTATATGGCGAACAAATACGAATTCCGAGTCAATTAGTGGAGGAGAAGAAAGGCAACACAAGCCCGTCGGAGTTCGTAAAAGAACTTGGAGAACACTTCGACAGGATCCGCCCAGCACCACCGTCAAGGCATGGCAGTCGGGCAGTATTTGTGTCTCAGGCATTGAGCACTTGCACACACGTTTTCGTGAGGACGGATTTGTGCAGGAGATCGTTGCAGCAACCGTACGAAGGACCTTTCGCGGTCATACAACGGGACGAGAAAGCGTTAACCATCAATATCAGGGGTAGAAGCAGCCATATCTCAATCGACAGACTGAAGCCGTGCTTTACAGAAGACGATTCCACCGAAACACCGCAAGCCATCGGGAAGCCAGAGTCAGAAGAGAGTTTAATAAAAACGCCACAAGCCAGCGGGAAGGAAAAATCAGGCGACAGAACAAGAGTTCGGTTCAATATGGAACCACAGCCACCAACGAAAGCCATGACAGCAAGTTCACATAAAGGCAGAAAATCCTGCCTGAAGGCCGAGAAACCAGCCGCCACTATACCGGGGGCAATAGTCACCCGCGCCGGGAGGCAAATTACGACGCCAGCACGCTACGCGAAAATCTCGTTCATCGGGGATTCACTGGCAAGGGGGTCTGTGGCGATGTGAGGAAATTACCAATAAAAATAAAAACATTCTAAATTTCACCGTACATCTTTCGTATACTTTTCGGTCCCCTGAAATACGTTGGTTTTGTGTTGCTGTTGGGATGTTGTGACGTTTTGCTGTCAATAGCAATCCGCCACAACATTAAGCAGGCGCTGCACAAATATAACGCATGGAAAATAGCGAAGCCATCTACATAAAAAACCGCGAATCAGCACACACTTGTTCACGTGGTTTGTTGAATTGCAAGGCAATTCAACCAAGGTAAAATCGCGATAGCCGGAATAAAACAATAAGAAGTAAACAGGAAAAATATTATAAATAATTTTCAGTCGCTTCAGAGATATCAATAGAGATACTCGCATTAAAAAATACAACGATAAATATTGTATCTACTAAATATTATATAAGAAATAAATAAATACATTATAAAAATAAATAGTGTATAAGTTGTGGGGTCGTTAATAACCACCACGAACCCCATAGAACTACTTTTTTACACTCCTTGGTTGAATTAAAATTAATATTGAAGTATTATTAATTTATTTATTATTATTTTACTTAATTAAGCAAATTTAACGAACTAAATAAATTTATTTAAACAAATAGAACTGAATTGTTTTAATTTTTTTATTGATTTCTAAACAAAAAAGTTCTATCGTGCAGATAGAACCTACATATATGCTTAATTGATGACCATAATAATTATGAAAAAGGTTCTATCCAAATAATTAAAACCCAATTTACGGTAAATCAGTTGACCAAAACTATATTAATTTGATATTCTATTAAATTGTCTTGACTATAAAATTTGACGTTTGAAATATTTTTGGTATGACGTAAATAATTTAAAAGATATCACGATTTAAAAATTCGTTTGGGTTTTACTCAGTAGTGAACTTTGTACAAATAGAACCTTTTCATTCTTAGGTCGCGAAATATCGAAGTTATTGTTCTATAACTCAAGATGACGTAAGCGCCATGTGGCTGGCTCTCAGCTGTTAAACACACCGGTTATGTTTTTATTATGGTATTTAATTATAAAATTGGAAACAATTTGATGAATATTTTTTACTCCAAAGAGAGCGAGACTTAAAAAAAAAAAATAAAACAAGAAACAACAAAATCGAAATGATTTATTATTTAATTTTGTTTACTTCTGGCGCCTCTCTGCCTCACTCTTTTTTTATATTACATTAATCAAATTGTTTCCAAAAATATTTCCAATATTAGAACTACATAAATAGATACCATATTTTATACTGAAAATAATCAAAAATTTTTAAATGTCACCAGAAAAAAACCAACTAGAATGTAAGGGATCATGTTTGTTTTGCTGCGTTTCTAAAAATCGGACGTATCATATATTTTAAGCATTTACTGAACCATAAACAGTTCTTATTACGAGGGGCATTCGATATATTCGTAGCATCCGTTTCCTCCCACAAGATTACATAGGTAAGTATTTATTCAATAGGAATGGTGATTTTATTACATAGGTAGTAGGTATTCATTCAAATTTCAAACAGTAAACGTTAATTTGTACCTAAGTTCTTGAGTAATTGCAGACAACACAAGAAAATCGAAAGAAATTTTAAGTAGGAACCAACATGACAACTCAAGCTTTAGCAGGGAAGATAATGTTAAAAATCTTTTGGTATGGCGAGCGAATTTTGGTGATTGATTAAACAATTCAAAAGACCACAACCACAGACTGATACTATGCAGAGGTTGCTACTATGTGTCAGTGCAACTTTGAAGAAATACCCCATCGACCCTACAGTTCAAATTTGGCAAATTTGTTAAAATCTGTACAGGCTGTAAATGACATGGATGAAAACAGTTATTTTAACGATTTACTATACTTGTGACTACAACTATTAGAAAGATGTGATAAATGTATTAATGTTGGGGAGTATCTTAAAATGTTCTTTATCGATGCTACGAATATATTGAATACCCATATATACTCGCGTAAATCGAGAATATGCGTGCTTACAAACATTTCTCTAATTCTCCGAAAATTGAAAAATTAAGAAACGAAAACCTACGTAAATGAACATTTTTAGATGTTCTAAATTAGTATTATAGTTATTATCGAACGTATAAAACCAAAATTAAACATTGTGGTATGGCGATTGCGTTTTATTATTAAAATGAAAATGGAAGATGGTAATTTAAGCGATGATGAAGTTAATGGGTAAGACTAAACGAGAATGTTAAATTTTAGTTTTAATTAACTAGTTAACTAATAATTAAGGTACAGACATGTATATGAATACATTTTTGGTTCTTGTTTGATAGTTTTGTAATTTATGTATATAAAAAAAGGATGGTCTAAAAAGTTTCCGCCGTTTTGGCAATACAATAGTTATATATTTCATTTGTTTGATGGATTTAAAAGTGAGATTTCATAGATCATTATAGAAAATAAAATTAGATATTTATTTATGCTGTGAAAAATTATTCCGTGTTAAAAATAAGTGAAATTTAAAAAGAAATCAAATACTTGTTAAAATTCTATTGTTGAAAAAATTTATGCAGTTTATGGTAAAGATGCAATGTCAGAGAGATTCTCGAGTAACCACATGTCACAAAAAATCGACAAATTCGATCGATAGTTTTAAAATTTGTTAATTTTTTGTGAATAATTTGTCGACAAACGGTATCCTGAAATCACCAAACTGTCAAGTGTTTGCATGACAATTTTGTCGAACAATTCGTTGAATTTTTGTGGATAATTTGTCGAATATTTTGTGAAAAATTAATTGTTTTTGCTTTCTTTTAATCCCCATTTTTTCCATAATAAAATGACAAATTTCACGACAAAATTGTGAAACGTTTTAGTTAAAAAATTGTCAAATATTGGATAACATTTTTGTGACGAATTCGATGAATTTGATACTTTGCGACAAAATTTGCGGAATAATGGTCGTGAAATTTTTGTGATTTGGGTCAAATATTTTTTTAAATATTTATTTTAAATAAAAAATCAACAGCTTTTGAATTTAAATAATTAATTCATTATGGGATTGATGGCCCGAAATGCGGTTGTTTCAACTTTATTTTCCCATTCTTTCCCGTGAAATTTATTTGCATATCTAGCGACAACAATTTATTAATTAAGTGACATTTCATTTGACCAAGGAATTGGAATTGAAATTCGAATTCAAATTTGGTCACATAAAATAGTCAAGAAATTCAAAGGTTGGTACCATTTTCAATTTTTTTTGTGGCGAAATCCATTTTTTCGCGAATAAAATATTGGTACGTGGGTTTGTTTATATTTAGCGTATGTAATAAATATTTTTTATTCTTTTAATTGTCAAATAAATAGTCAGAATAATAATAAATTTCACATAGCCAACCTATACAACTAAAAAAAATGTGCTGTAGCGTATTCAGCGTAAAGTAGGCAAACTAAACGATGTATTCGATTTTGAATTCCGTCAATTTAGAAGGAATTCGACGAATTCCTAACTTGAATTCATTATATAGCATTGTTGTTATATAGCATTGTATAGCATTGTTTGCATTGAAATGTCACTTTAATCTCCATACTGCCTTTTGCACACTTTGTCGTCCACATGTTGAAAGCTTCCCCGTCTGAATATTACCGAATTGATTATTATTTTTAGAAAATTAACGTCTTCATGCCCACATCTGCACTGTACTGTTCAAATATCTCCTTATTACTAACAGGCAAAGATATATCGCTGTCATCATTTGGCATTTCGTCGTCTGATTTATTTGATAATATGCAGGTTATATTTACTGGCAATTCTGTTAATGTTTGCTGTAAGATTTGTATTTTTGTGTTTAGTCGGAAAACTTCTAATTTTAAACTTTCTGCAAAACACAAGAAATGTATAAGTTAGTGTTTTGTTTTATAGATTAGCTATTAATGAAATTACGAATTTTATCCTAATTAATTAGTAATTGATCTTATCTTATAAAAAATCTTTGATATAATCAGAACTTACATTATAAAAATTTGTTGATAAATTTCACAAAAAAAATACACTCAATATAACCCAAATCGCAAAAGATTGAACTAAACTTTAGTTAGAGCACAAATTTAAGTTTACTTAATGAAATGAAAGCAAAATTCAAACTAAACAATTCTTCGAGAAAATTATATTCGAAAATAATAGGGCAAAGTATATAATACTCTCTTTCTCTCCTATTGTTCTATCATTACCAAAATAAAATAATTCGTGTTTTATTGTTGTAGTACAATGGTAATTACCACAAACGCTAAAATTTTGTTTTAGTAGCGAAATTAAACGATGCATTTTGACTATTTACAATCAGTGCTGTCAAAGTGAGTACAATCGGAGTATTTGTACTACTTTCGCTTAGTGCTTACTCCTGTACTCCGCTATTTTATTTTGTACTCCCCTGTTCTAATAACTGCTATTCTAATAATACTTTTACATATAATTTTAAATTATCGGCTTTTGCTTGCAATAATTATAATATTGTGGAAGATATCTAGCTTTTTCATAAAATATTTTTCATAGCTAATTTATAATGGCTCCTGTCATTTTCAGGCATAAACCCATAAAACTGTTCTCTTGCAGTAATAAATCAGTCATTTTAGCAAACAATATCAATTCAAACATGTAAAATTTGCGAACTAAATTACTTCTACTTCACACGGCTATTTTTTCAGAATCTTAATGTTAGCTGGTAAAAGTTATAAACAGATAATTCCGAGTTCTTACAACTTACAACTTTAAAACTTCAGATACACTCAAACATGACAGACGTTACCTGATTTTACCAAAAAAAATGTACCAGCTTTGACTAAATATTTAGATTAGAACCTCCTGAATACAAAAATTACCACACAAAAACGATGTACGGAAAATAAAATTCTTTAAGCTTAGATTAGCACTTCTATATAAAAATAATACTGTAAGATAATTTCTTCAGTCATTTAAACTTTCCAGACTGGAAAGTTGTATGGAAGTCTGGATTTATGCAGTGTGATGTGGGAAATTTCATTCGTCTTGTATGATATAATAAGTTTAAGGTTAGGAACTATTTATGGCAACGGACCATTTTTGTGCCTACGCCTGGTCCTTGTGGACCGCCACCCAAACCTAACCTAGGAACTATTTATATAGAATCGGCTTAACATCTCCGATATAAAATTTCACTAAAACACAACGAAAAATGTGTGTATTCCATTCGGTGCCGGAGGGGCTGGCTGTATATGGAAAACCAAAATTGGTAATTCTAATTTGTGATTTATGGTATCGGTCATAATACCATTAGTACGAGTACTTATAGTTAATATCATAAATCTATATATTATGTCGGTATTCGAAGAATCGCGTTAGGCTTAAATAAACCATCTTAGAATTCGTCATTTACTATCAGAATTCGATCTATCATCTCAGAGCTCGACATATCATTTCAAAATTCGTCATATAGTATGTATCTTATTCATGTCAGAATTCGAAATATCATATCAGAATTTGATATATCATCTCAGAATTTGCTTTTTATGTATATATTGTCGACGCATCAGTCAGAATTTGATATATCGTTGATATTTGTCAGAATTTGGGATATCATCATAAATCATCTCAGAATTTGATATATCCAGTCAGTATTCTTTATACTTAATTATTATGTCAAAGTTCGTTAAATCATGTCAGAGTTCGATATATAACCTAAGGATTTGAAATACCATATCAGAATTCGCTATATATTTTCAGAACTTATCTTATTCAAATTTATATATTTCACATCCGAATTATATATACCATTAAGAATTTGAAATTTCATGTTAGAATTCGATACATACTATCGGATTCGATACATCTGTCAGAATTTGATATGTTATGTCAGTATTCTATATAATATGTCTGAATTATATATACATGCCAGAATTCGACATTCCGTACCAAAATTCTATATATCACGTAAAAATTCGAAATATAATGTCATAATTCGATATATCATCTCAGAATTCGCGTTATACTCGTACATATGTACTATCAGAATTCAATATTTTTGTCAGAATTATATCAAAATACGACACATTATGTCAAAATTCGTTATGTCGTCTCAGAATTCGACTAAATATCCATTTTATCTACATCATGTAAGAATTCGAAACATATGTCAGAGTTCGATATATCATCTCAGAATTCGATACAAACTGTAAGATTCATTATATTTCATATGTAATGTAAGATTCTACAAATTATGTCAGAATTTGATATTCCATCTCAAAATTCGTTATATATTGTAAGAATTCGATAAATCTTTTAGAATTTGATATACCTATCATGTCAGTTCTATATATGACATATATGTCAGAATTCGGATATATCATCTCAGAATTCGACATACCATATCAGAATTCTATATATCATGTAAGAATTCGAAACATAATGTCGTAATTCGATATTTCATCTCAGAATTTACTATATTCTATCAGAATTCAATGTTTTTGTCAGAATTATGTCGAAATTCGATACATGATGTCAAAATTCATTATGTTGTCTTAGAATTCGATTTAATGTCCGGTTTCTTTACATCAAGTAAGAATTCGAAACATCATATGTCAGAATTCGATATACTATCTCAAAATTCGTTATGTACGATAAATCTTTTAGAATTTGGTATACCTATCATATCAGTATTCTATATAATATTTCAGAATTCGGATATATTATCTCAGAATTCGACGTAACGTATCAGAATTCGATATATCATCTCAGAATTCGCTATATACTATCAGAATTCAATATATCTGTCAGAATTAAGTCAAAATTCGACACATGATGTCAAAATTAATTATGTCGTCTCAGAATTCGACTTAATATCCGGATTCTATACATCATGTAGGAATTCGAAATATCATTTGTCAGAATTCGATATATCATTTCAAAATTCGCTTTATACAATTCGATAAATCTTTTAGAATTTGGTAAACCTATCATGTCAGAATTCCACGTATTATGTCGGAATTCACAATATTTCATCAGAATTCTTTAAACCAGGGTGGGAAAATACATGTATTTTTAAAAAAACGACAAATCATTTGAATTTTTTATTTTAAATTAGTTTTGCAAAGAATTATAAATTTTACAGTAAAATTTTAGAGGCGTTTGTTATAACAATTGAAATTGTTTTCAACTACTTAGTGTTGCAAAATATTTCTTGCAGTTGGGCCACGTTTTATTTAAAAAATTCGGATCCCCTATACCTTATGGCAGAAAATTTTTTCAGGCCATGAAATAATAGGTTTTATAATAGGAATTATTTATAGAATTTACAAAATATCGCAGATAATAGATTACTCTAAAATCTATCAACAAATGTGTTTGTTCCATCCATTTGATGCTGGAAACTAGTCTGAATTAGCTAAGTATATACAAATAAATTTGGTGAATACCTTTTTTTAATTTAAAGTTTCAACTCAAAAATATCCTGTATTTGAGCCATGGTTTAATTAAGAAGTCCGACTTCAGATGATATGGCCAAAGGAATTTTCCAGAGCCGGAATTAATAAATGTTATATTAGGAACTACTTAAAAAATCTCAAATCTCAGATATTTATTATATTAAAATCCATCCACAAACGTGCCACCTAAAAAAAAGAAAATTAAGGAAACAATGTTTCTGATAAATGGCATCAACCAAAGTATCGTTAGTGGTGTTCCGCAATATTTATTAAATTTGGCTCTTATTTTATTAAAACAAATGCGACCCCAAATAAAGTGACCCAAGAAATTTTCAGAGCGTCAATAATTCTGTTTTATATTAGATTTTATTAAAATTTCACTAAGTAAAAACCATTGTCAAACGTGTTCCATTTGGTGCTGGAACCCGGGAATGTTGTAAGCGCCTGGAGTGGTTATGAAAGTAAAAACAAATTTTTCTTTGGCAAATCTAATTTCCCCAAATTTTTTTCTAAAAACTACAGAATCATTATATTGTCTTGCAATATTTGATAAATTCTGGCCACGTTTCATTTAAGAAACTCTATCTTTGTCCTAAATGGAACTGCTGTGATTACGCACAAGTTCCATTGAAATATATTTTCTGACTTAACCAATATATTTAATGATCAATGAATTAGTTGTAACACCTTCAAATTATTAATCAAATTGGCGGGTTAAAAACTTTTCTAGATGAGATTCCACCATGTCCATGTTTTGTAACCAGTCGTCGCCTCTAAACCAATTTTAGGTAGCAGTTTTTTTTAAATCAAATACAAACATATTTCGAGATTTAATAACGGTCCTGCTTTTTTTAAGGCGATTTTTTCAGACTTCGTCCAGCTTTAGTCATTTATGACCTGGTTACCCTAGGTACCTACTGTGGTATTGTCTGTCAATGACATTTCTTTAAATTGCACCAAAATATCTTCCCATTATGACAAACATGTTCCCATATTTAACGTGTCTGAATTTGGAATATCTGCCAAAATTCCGATGGTGAAAGTGAAAAGGTTTGGAACTAAAGTTGCTTTAAGATAAATTTTCCGTTTACCACGTAAAATTTAGGTAAAAATAGTTAAAAATTAAAAATTTCACTTACGGTTTCGCTGGTCGATACTCTTCTCTACGATAAAAACTTAAAACTCCCAAAACGATAATCTAAAAATATCTGTGATTTCGTGAAGAGTTGTGGCCGAGTTAAAAACTGTTTAGCTCGAGCAGTATACAGAGCTCAACCCTTTAATAGTAAAATAGATAAAGAGCTAATAAAATTTATGGCTAAGGTATAATTATCTTATTTCGTGTACACTCCCTTCTGTCTAGAAATACTCCCATGAAAATTTGAACGTACTTCGTTTAAAATTTTCAGAACGACAGCACTGTTTACAATCATTGTGAATGAGGGCATATTCAACCATTCTTCCATTAACATTTTGGTTTGTGTTAAATAAGCCATTAAAAATTTGTACTAACGAAATAATCACGTATCGATAAAATTTCAACAATTTTTGGTCAACATAATCACTTGATTAACAAAATTTCAACAATTTTGGGTGAAAAATTTGTCAATAAAATCAATAATGCCCACTTTTTTGGGTTAAAAATTTGTGATAAAAAAGACAAACGTTTTTGTCATAAATTGGTCGGATCGGTGATCAAATATTTTGGTTACTCGGGAACAGCTCGAAAATGAACTGAAAAATTCAGCCATCGCATCGCTGAGGAACTTAACATTCACCATTAAACAGTTTTAAATCATTTGGAGAGATTTAGATTCAAAAAGAAGCTGGATGTTTGGGTACCACATGATTAACAGTGAAAATTTAATAAACCGAGTTTCGGTGGTATAAGGCCACATTTGACGCCAATGAAGGTGTTGCTTTGTGTTTGGTGGGGTTGGAATGGAAAATTAGGTCAAACGATTGATTCCATTTTCTAGAGTCAACAATTAACCAGATTAGATAAGAGTTGTGTTAATGATGGAAGCTTTTTAGACCACCCAATATTTATGCTTTTTCTCTAAATTTCCTGATATATAACATATCTAGTTTTAATTTTTTTTTTTTTTTTCTAGGGTGAAACGTCCATTATCAAGCAATAAAAAACCACCTACCTCCAAAAATAGATTAACTAGTTTACCAATGCCGAAGCCGTTCGATGGCGATTATGTGGAATACACAGAAAATACAACAATTCACGGAGTAAAATATTTAGGCGAACCTCGACGACCATGGCCTGAGAAAATATTTTGGATTATAATTTTTATATGTTGCTTTTTATGTCTCGGTTATTTTATCAGGGAAGTAGTAGTTAAATGGAAAAAATGTCCCGTTATTTTAGTTGAAGACGATACATCAACACCTATTTATAAGATTCCATTTCCAGCAGTAACTATATGCCCACAAATTAAGGCAAAATATGAAAAATTTTCATTTGAATCATTTTTCGATGTAGAAACTGTTTTGAAAGATCGCAATATCATTAAAAAATATGAAATAGCGCAACAGGTCTGTCACGATTCCATTATTAAACAATTTCCGAAAGGAATACCACTAAACGAAACTATTAATGCTTCATACATTAAGCTATTATATGAGGTAATATTGTTAAAATTTAATAAACGAATATAAATTGTAATTGATAATTTGCATTATAATGTTTCCAGTTATCTCCAAATCCAAATGAAACGATCGATGAAGCCAATTACAAAAGAGATTTCAAGTTTTTCTTCAATGAACAAGATGTCGACGATAACGATGTCGAAAGCAGTGGTGATTTTGAATCTGAGAATTCAGAATCAGATGCTAAGCATCTTTTTTCATCTGTCCTAACTAATGAAGGAGTTTGTTTCACATTCAATGTACCAAAAGAAATTTTACGTTACGAATCAATCCAAAAGGCATATTCATATAATGATATTAATTCAACGAGCGATAAATGGGATAGTGATAATGGTTATAAAATAAAAGGGAGTTCAGATTTTGAATTTTTCCCATTATTTATGTACGGGGCCGGAAAATCATTTGGCCTTCAATTACAATTGAAATCTCTGGTGAACGATATGAATCGTTTATGCCAACCAACCCAAATTGGATTTAAGATAGTTTTACATGCCCCCAGTGTGTATCCGACAACATACGAAGATTATATATTAATTAATTATCAATCAATAAATAATATTGCGGTAACGCCTAAAATTGTTAAAACATCTGAAAATTTAAGGACGTATACGCCACACCGCCGCCAATGCTATTTTGGTAACGAAAGGCGTTTAAAATATTTTGCTTATTACAATAAAGTAAACTGTAAATTGGAGTGCCTATCAAATTATACAATGGAAAACCATAAATGTGTGCACTATTCGTTGCCAATGGATCCGGATACACCAATTTGTGGTGCTAATAAATCTAAGTCTGGTATGTATAATTATGCGCAAAATATAGCTTCTCTGGTGAATTTAGCGTCGGAACCGGATCCGAATGAACAAGACGACACAATAAATCGTTTACAATTGGAATGTAATTGTCTGCCTGAATGTAATTCAATAGAATATTCATATGATATTGAAACTGAACCAATTGATCATTTTGAAATATATCGAAAGCTTCAGAAAGTGTTAAATATTACAGAAGAGCTGGAAGAAGTTTTCACAGAAATCAATATTTTCATAAAGGATACGGAAGTATTCGGTAAAACACGAAATCAATTATATACATTTGCGGATTTAGTATCTAATTTTGGTGGATTAATGGGATTATTTATGGGTGCATCAATTATGAGCGCGGTCGAATTTATTTATTTTTTTGCGATAAGACAAATTTGTAAATCGAAAGCGTCTGCTGAGCGAAATTGCTTAGAAAAATAATAATTTTATTGTTTTAAATTTAATTTAAGTGAATAAAGTTTTTATTTCAAAATTTGTTTTAACACAAAGTTTTTTATGTTAGAGGAAGAAAGAGTTGAAAAGTTTTTAAGAAACAATAAATCCAATTTTATATTTGGGGATTTTTATATTGGTTAACTATACTTAATCCCAAATAATTCCCCAATCGAACGCCTTACTTAACCGTAACTCAAGCTAACTTAATAATAACTCAACTTCAACTTAACCCCAGCTCGAGCCAAATCGTAACCCTCTACTCATCGCCTCATGAACTCGACTCAAATCAACTCAATTTAACCTCCAACTAAATCTTCAACTCGACAACCGAATTAGTCCCAAACGATACCTATCAGTCTACCACAACTCAACTTCCACTGAACCTCTCTATTCATCCCCAACTCGATCACAACTCAACCCTCAGTCCAACACTAAATCAAACCCCAACCCCAAGTCAACCCTATATCAACCCCCCACCCCACAAAATATAAGGTTGATAAATTTAAAAAACCACGTTAATTACGCAAAAATTATAAATTAAAATTTTATTATTATTTTATGCCACCGCGTGTCTCCTGAAATTCGAGAAGAGACTAATTTAAATTTTTAATTTAATTTTTCAAATTTTTCTTATTTTTTGTGTTTTTGTGTGGAAGAGACATAAGTTCTATTCTTGAGTATATGTAATGGTTGAATTCGACAGTCGAATTTGATGGTTGAAAATATGTTGTATTGTATATATTTATTGTGGTGGTAAAATGAATAAATAAAATGTATGAGTGACTGAGTGAACCGCTACCAACCTTCAACTCAACCCCTAACTCAATCCTCAACTCAACTCAAGCTAACTACCAAATCAACCCTCAACACAATTCCAAAAATGTCTCAGCTGAACCGCTAATTCGACCTCAACTTAAGCCCAACCTAACCGTACCGTAACCAACTGTAACACAAACCATCCCAACTCAACCACAAATCAACCCCAACTCATCTTTTACCTCAACTTCAAAGTTAACCTCCATTCAACATTAAATAAATCACTAACTAAACTGCTAACTCAACCTTAACCCAACCCCCTTAATTCCCACCTCAATCCCCAAATAAACGCTACACTCAACCCAAAGCTCAATGCTCAACTCAACCCTCAAATAAGCATATATAAAGAATGGTAGGGAAATTTTATTTTTTAGATGGGCGACCTTAGTTTTTGCAGGCACTAAATAGACGGCTGGTGTAGCTTTGCTGGCACCATGGAGTTCAGTTTTTCTTTCCTGTTTATGTTCAATCGATTTAGCTATTGTAATTGTTTCAATGTGTTTTAGACCGTCCTTAAGTTGGATCCACTGTTGTTTAATTCTGCATTTGGTTTTTCATCCAATCCGAACCATCCATCCAAAGATTCTGCATTAATAATTTTGCTTGGGTAATACAGGTGTGAACCACACTAGTGGATAAAATCCCCATCTATTGGATCATCAAATACTCCATTGTTCTCAGATGAAGAAATCTTGAATTCAAACTTGTATGAATTGGGGTTTCATCTGATTCATAAAGTTTTTATCGTGTCGTTGAATTTTATGGAACATCATCCACCCTTACAGATTTCTTCTGGAAAACGTGTTATTGAGATTTGAGTAGATAGATATATGAGTTGGAATTGAACTAAACCTTTGTGGCTAGGTGTTTTTCTGCTATAATCCCCTATGTCACTGTTTTCAGTTTAAATGTTTTAACTTCTTCTTTTGATGATTCTCTTTAAAGTATTCGTTGAAAAGTTTGATCATTTTCGTTAACTAGGATCTGGCGAAAATTTTTCTCAATGTCAGCCTTGAAGACCAGTTCATGTTTCCTTCAGCATATTATGATAAATATTAAATCCTTTTGTAACCATAGGACCATTCAGCAAGGTTCTCTCAATGATATGCGTCGGAATATAGTACTACCCTTAATTTTGCAGTCTTCTTTCATGGCTGCATGATGTGGTAAGTAATATACCTTCATGTACTCAAACTGTTTATATTCTTAGGATCCTTCTGGAGGGGTATTCTAGTGTGTCTTAAGATCTTTCGGGAACAGTATTCTAAGTTCGTACCGCCCAATACTAAGTTGCTTGTGACTATTGTGAAAAAATTCCTCGCATTTTGTTTCTGTTTGTGCTTGCAAAAAAGTTTTACTTATTTGTGATAATACCATGGCCTCAATCTCATTGCATATACTAACGAAAACCTTGGTTGTCTTCCTACTCCATGAATTTCGGCATTGATTCTGCATCATGTTAAGTTCAATGTTTGTTTAGCTTCTGCTGTTATAAATGATGACTGTGAACTGGTGTCGAACAGCAATCTGAGAAGCTCTTCTCTTCCATCATATCTCGTTGTTTTCACTAAAGCGGTCGCTAGATTGTTGCTCTGGTTGCATGTATGTATGTTTTCTAGTCTACCAAGATCACTTGAAATTTTTGTGGCACTCCGAAATTTTGTATCCATCCTGATATCAAATTAGTAGCAACCGTTTCCGCCGTTATGTCAGGAATAGAGATAGCAGTAGGCCATCGCGCGAACCTATCTATTATTGTTAAACAATAGTGATTATTTTCTGTTGGAGGTAATGGTCCGATTAAACCAATATTTATCTGTTGAAAACGTTTGGTTGTAGTGACTTATGAAGAAAATGGTGTTTTATTGTGACGGTGAATTTTTTTGTTCGTTGACATTGTAAACTTGTGTTAACAAAATTCTTACAATCGCAATTTATAGCTGGCCAAACGAATCGTTCCGTAACTAACTTTGTTGTTCCCTAAACACACGGATGTGTCAAATTATGTACTATCTTAGCGGATACGGATATTTGCAATATCACAATATATTTGTGAAGATGAGCCTGGTATTGCGACTAAGCTGAGTGACACTGTGAACCCCGTTGCTGTGCCATTTATTATTAATTTCATTCCGGCATTGACAATTTGCGACTTGGCTGTACACGATCGAAGTCGATTTCATTTTCAGCAATTACATTAATCCTGGATAGAAAATCTGCAACGCTGTTGTTTACCCCAATAATATAACGTATGTCCGTAGTGAATGACTGACGTATTCTAAATATTTCACTTGATGGTGGTGATTTGTCGCTCTTCTTCGAAAATGCAAATATCAATGGCTTGTGATCCATATAAATGTAAAATTGTCGACCTTCCAGCATATGTCGAAAATGAGCTACTGCGCAATAGTTCCCGACGTCACCATTTTTAGTTATTTGATGAATCACAGCTCCTACGGCTACATCCGATATATCTACGACTAGTTGGTTAGATATTGGATGTGCTAAGATGGTAGCATTGATTAAATCATCTTTACAACGTTGGAATGCCAAACTGAATTCATCAGACCACTTAATCGGTCCTTTCACTATATTCTGGAGGATCATTTAATTCTCTAGCGCATGTGGAATAAACCTAGGATAGAAATTTATCAACGACAGAAACCTCTTTGAGTCTTGAGCTACTTTTGGCTATTGCTAATTTCGAATAGCATCAGCCTTTTCTGGCAATGGTACGATTCCCTTTCCTGTGATGAGGTAGCCCAGAAATTTTAATTCTGTTTTACCGTAATTCGTGATAGGTGATTGGCGTCTACTGGAGTGGGGGATCAAAGTTGAGTACAGTAATCTACCAGCTCCGTAACCTTTCGGTGGGTTGCACATTACGCGAGCTGTTCTGGGGTGCTATTCTTGAAACATTACGAAAATTTTCGTAACCGAAAATTTTCGTAATGCTATTTTCGTAATAGTAATGGTGAAATCATAATTTAGTATTCTTGAAACCATTACGAATATAACGAAGAGAGGCAAAAAGAACTAATAAAATTTCGAGAGAGAAGATGAAAATGTAAGTTCTTAAAATGGTATTCTTGAAATCCGGATTACGAAAATTTTCGCAACGGAACGTTACTAAAATTTTCGGATGGTTTTTTTGTTTCTTATTGCATTTCGTAATGAAATCATTTAGATTTTTGTTTTAATTATATTCATACAAAGACGTTCATAAAACTCAATAATTTCTGTTGATGGTTAAAAATAATATGTATTTACATTTCGCTAAATATTTATTATCTTATTACCAAAAAAAAAGGGTACCTATTTGTTTGTGGTATGTTTATTATTTTCTTAAAAATAAGGGTAATAGCTACAATACTAATTGACAATTTGGGATGTATTTTTAAATGTCGCGTGTTGTAATTGGAATTGGATTGATATACCGTCACAGGCGGCTAATACTAATGGTACGTAAAGTCATACAATCATACCATCATACCATAATAGTATCGTACGACAGTACGATCTAAAATCATATCGCCATAGAATCAAAGGACAATGCCACTACATAAACAGCCGTGACATCAGTCTAAACAGTCAAATCCCCAGGCGAATAAAGATTTTTATTTTCCTATGAAACATAAACAAAATCATATTGGAATTATTTCTTTATTTTCAGTTTAAATGAACATTTTTATTGATAAATATAAACAATTTTAAATTAAATATATCGAATTGCAGCTTGTCCACAATTTTAATTAAAATTAATAAAATTTTAATTCACAATTTTGCGTTTTAGTAAATTGATTTTTATTCTCAAACATCGTCAGTCTCCGTGCTTTTTTTTAAATTTCATTTCGTAGATTACTAGATTAGTTGTATTACTTTACCAATGCTACTACATAAACAGCCATGATTTATAATAAAACTAATCTAGTAATCTACGAAAAGAAATTTAAAAAAAACACGAAGCCCAACGGTTTCCCTAAATTTCTCTAAAAATCAATTTACTAAAATGCAAAATTGTTAATTAAAATTTTATTAATTTCAATTAAAATTTTGTACAAGCTGCAAGATATACAATGTGTTTGGTCGTCAAGTGACCGGCCGGAAAATTCTGAATATTTATGTAAAATTATCGCAAAAAATCCTTTAAGGTGGGTGTCTCATTTTCAAGTTATGGGCTCGATTATAATTCTGTTTGCGGTTTTTGAAAAGATGAAGTTTATGAGTCACTTTATTTGATAGTTTGCGCACTTAGCTAGGTTTTTTTAAAGAATGTAAAAAATTTCGGGAAAATAACATTTTTTTTAGTAAAGAAAACCTCTACTTTTTAAAAAACTGAACTGTAAACCGTGAAAATGTCCCATTAAGTTAATTATTTTAATTATTATTATTAATCTACAGCATAATATCTACAAATTGACAAAAATTTCTTACTAGCTAACTCTTAAAAATACCGCGCAAAAGTCACCTAAAGAAAGTAGGGAAATTAAACAAAAAAGTTATTTAAATTAAAGTCAAAGAAATAAAATAATACTATTTTATTAATAATCAATAAAAACAATTTTTATTACAAATTATTAAACATTTTTAATTAAATGACATGTTCGAAATGCCCTCCACTCTCTTGTAAACAAACAAGGGCTCTCCTGATCACACTAGTTGTTGTCCAACGCCTCTTGTTTCTGCTGCAGCAGCGAAAATTCTTGCTGTCAGAAATAAAAATCTAGGAGCGTAAGATCAGGGGACCTTGGCGGCCAGGCTACAGGACCTCCCCTACCGATCCACCGTGGATTATTTTCATTCAAATTATCACGTATTATCTTTGCAAAATGTGCTGGAGCTCCATCTAATTGCAGCTGCATTCACCTTCTCCTCAACAATGGCACTTTTTCCATGACAACGTGATTCCTGAAAATTCTAATAATACTGTTTATTACCACGTAAGGTCCGATAAGTTAATCGTGGATCATTCCCGCCCATACATTTATAGCAAATTGGCTCTGGAAAGCTGTCTCCCTTACGACGTTTGGGTTTTCGACAGCGCAAACATGGAGGTTTCTATAATTTGTTATACCCGCCATGGTGAAAGTAGCTTTATCTGTCTACAATATTCTCCTTATAAAATTGACATCACTTCTTTGCTGTGAAAATATCCAGTTACAAAAAACTGATCTGGCACGATGGTCCACATTTCCTAGATGTTGAGCACGGCGGAAGTTATAAGGATTAAGGCCTTCTTGACCTCGATATGCCTAATCTAATAGACAGGCGGCTGATACTTGTCGTAGGTTCAGCGCGTATTAATCGTAATAAATCCTCTTCCAACGTGTACGTTAATATTAACGCTGGACTCGTGTTGTTGTTGGAATAATCCTTGTTTGGGAAAACGTCGATGTATTGCAATGAATGTCCTATACCCAAGTACTGGCCTGTTGGATATCGACGCCTGTATTTTTCGACAGCAACGCGTGCATTTCCATTAGAGAACAGGTTTACAAAATGCATATTGGCTACATGAGAAGGTGGTGGATCACGCAAATGTGTCATTGTAATGATTAAGCGTTTACTTAACACAAACTGTCCTTTTAATTTTCACACAAACTTAAAATTGTTAAAACACAGAACACTGAGAGTACATGTGTGAAAGTGTCACACGATTGGTTAGCGAACAACTGAACTATTTAATATTACTTACCAATTTGAGTTTTCGATCATTTAAAAGATTTGGTTAGATAACATCACTATACCTAAACGGCTACAAACGCCATTTTTTCGACCAATTGGTGTTCGAATATTTTATGAGTTAGGTAGTAACAATGTTTTAATAATTATAAATAAAATAACCATGCCATGGGACATTTTTTCGACTTACAGTTAATTTTTTTTAAAAAGTAGAGGTTTTTTTAAATAAAAAAAATCGTTTAAGTAAAAAAATGTCATTTTCCCATAATTTGTTACATTCTTTACAAAAACCTGGCTTAGTGTGCAAATTAACCAATAAAGTGACTCAAAAGCTTTAAAAAACCGCAAACAGAATTAAAATCGACCCCATAACTTGGGAGATATGATGAAAAATGTGAAAAGCTATCACCAACACACAAGGGGTCACTTGCCGACGAAACAGATTGTATTTAATTTAAAATTATTTCTATTTATCAATAAAAATTTTCATTTAAATTGAAAATAAAGGCAACACAAAATCCCATATGATTGTGTTTACGTTCCATTGGAAAATAAAAATCTTTATTGCCTTAACACCACTACAAGTTTTTTTTCATGGCTTTTTATGTAGTGGCATTGCATAGGATCATATTGTCGTACTACCATACCATCAAACCATCATGCCATCATACACGACATAACATTATATCATCGTTCAATCGTACCATCATACAATCATATGTACCGCCGTACCATAAAAACAGATTTTTGGAAAAAAAAATTCTAAATCGGATAAGCGATTCTCGAGATATCATGGGTACAGACATCCAGACGTCCAGAAAGACGGACATACATTTTTTTTCTTTTTCGGACTTAAGGATTTTCAAAACGTCGAGATAAATGATTTTGGATCAAACAAATTTTTGGCCATTTTTGACAAGATTTCAATACATTGGTCTTTTTAGACCGAAGTAATTTTCCCTTTAAACGAAAAAGTAGCATACACAATCATTTTTAATATATTTAATTTAATATTAAATAAATGAGCCATTATTGACAAAAATTCACAACAATTTATAATTTTAAGTAAAGAAAGCGTCCGCTTCGCTTAATATTCTCAGTTATACTAAACTAAACTAACATTTTTAATCATCTCTTTCGAAATCTTCTTAGTTTTTTATTCCTCTCTTCGTAATTTTCGTAATGGCTTCAAGAATACCAATTTATGATTTCACCATTACGATTACGAAAATATTGTGCATTACGAAAATTTTCGTAATGTTTGAAGACAGAGCATTTAAAATGATAAAACAAAATTATTCCAAATGAACTTAATGATAAAATCGCACTTTAAATTACACATTGCATTAATTAATTTCCAATCATTACAATTTTAACAAATAAATATAAAAGTTAAATATAAAAGTTTAAATAACATATTTTTGTTGTATTGAATCACATATTCCATTTTTGTCCGCTATAGCCAATTGTCAATTACGAAAAAATCTCATACCCTTACACGTATTGTTTAAAATTAGAAAGTGGTCAAGCATTTAAAAAAATATCCCAAGATTTAGGTATACGACATGTAAATACAAAAATTTAGAAGAAAATATGGTTTTGTTCTAGTTAGGTAGTAAACAAAACCGAATGCATAGTTATGTACATCGTTATCTCGAAATAAATAATACATATTTTTAAGAACACGTGAAACAAAGAAAAAAAAGGTACGCTTTTGTTTTCACTTTTTTATAAAATATTGAGAATAGAAAATATTGAGTTTTATGAACATCCTTATCAATATAATTAACACAAAAATCCAAATGATTTCATTACGAAATGCAATGAGAAACGAAATACCATTACGAAAATTTTAGTAACGTTCCGTTGCGAAAATTTTCGTAATTCGATTTCAAGAATACGATTTTAGGGTTTTCGTAATACTTTGACACTAACTCGCAATACGAAAGTTTTCGTAATGTTTCAAGAATAGCACCCCTGGTCATGTTTTAGGCAGCTGGCGTGATGGGTACAATTATGGAAGGGGTAACCCGGTCACAATTCGCAAGTGTACGTACTGCCTCCTCGTGGCAATCACCGGTAACTGAGGCCGTTGGGTACTTTTGACCATTGGGCACAGGCTAAAGTACGGCGCTAAAGGAGAAATCCTTGATAAAAAACCCTAATCTAAGGTGGAACAGCATATGCCGATGGATGAATGGATGATAGGTTAATCAGTCCAAAGTATGCGGACTCTGGATACCAGGCGCCCTCCAGTTTTATTTAGCCTTCCTGTGGTAAAGCTGGGTGTCCCACAGGCGACTTTCTTTTCCCAGCAACTCGTGGGAACAACATGTTAAGACCAGGGAATAAAAGTAAGGATGGTGACGCTCCTAAAGCGTCACTCAACAACGATAGTTCCGCGGTGGTTTTCGAGGATCTCGGCCCTCTTTCCGCTGTGGGACTCTCGATGAGTGGTCCATCGCTTGGAAGCTCCGTTCATGGCTTGAGAAATTAGTTCTCAACTCCGACATGGACACCTCAGGAGATGAGAACTCGGCCCCCGAAAGTAGGGGTATCTCCTCTGTGAAAGCAGGGGGGAGTAAAGACGTCGGGGAGGACCCGAAAGGTAATGTCAGCATCACTGACAAATCTGTCGGTACAAGAGGCTTCTTGCTGAAGGCAAGCCGCCCGGAAGCGAGACAATGCTTCTGGCGATGCGGCCACAAAGGGAGTCTTGTGATCCCGCAGAGGCCCCACCATCAAAGAAAATCCGCTCAGATGAGGGTACTCCACCGGCACAAAAAAAGGCCAGGGGGGAAGAATCTGTCCCGACGGTCTCGGGTTCAGGCAGGCTGCGGAGTCGGAGATCGTTGGGATCTTGCCCTCTGGTTTTCCTGAGGTTGTCCTCACTGGAAAGCAGCTTAAGGCTGTCCAAGAGGGCATCCTAGAAAAGGTGCTAGAGCAAGAGGCCAAGGAGGTTTGAACCTAAGTTCCTTGGCAATCAGCTTCGGCCTGGTTGGCTAGTACTAACCTGTGCTGACCGGGCCACTGTTCAGTGGCTCAGGGAGGCCATAGGAAATATCAAGCCATGGGAGAGTGCACAGGTGATCGTTGCCGAGGCGAAAAACCTGCCTCGAGCCAGGATTGTGTTCGGCACCTTCCCAAATAGTGCTGAATTGCCCACGGAGAAGCTTTTCGGTTTTATCAAAAGCTAAAACGAGGGCACGCGGGCGATCAACTGGAGAGTGATCAGGAGAGAGGCGAAAGCAAGGGGCCTTCGGAAAAATGAAGGCATTCATCGCCTGCCTACAAATAAACCTACATGGCTCTAATCCAGGAGCCATGGGTAATAGATAACCAGATTAGAGGTATACCAAATCAAGAGGGTAAGTTAATTTATCATAACGGAACTCAGACTCCAAGAGCGGCTATTTTCGCCAGTTCGCAAGTTAATTTTATTCCCATTTCAGAGTTCACCTCCAGGGACTTGGTTACAGTAATGGTGGAGGTTCTGGGTGAAAGAGGCAAACAGGAGGCTATAATGGCCTCCGCCTACTTTCCTGGAGACTCAGAGTTAATACCTCCACTTGACGATAGGCGGCTCATAGCTCATTGCAAACGCAATGGGCTGGCCTACCTGACAGGATGCGATGCAAACCCGCACCACACGGTGTGGGGTAGCACGGACATCAATAACAGGGGTGAGTACCTTTTTGAATTTCTGATCTCAAATAATGTAGACATTGTCAATAGGGGAAGGAAAGCTACTTTTATAAATCCGATTAGGCAAGAGGTCCTAGATTTGACACTTGCTAGTCCGCATTTCAGCGACTTAGTCAAAAACTGCATGTGTCTGAAGAGGCCTGATTATCGGATCACTTGCACATCAGATTCGATTTAGCGGCTGAGACCATGCAGCGGCAGGAAATCAGAATTCCAAAACTGACCGACTGGGCCTCGTATAGAGTCTCACTCGAATCAGAAATGCCCTCGGTTGTGGGGAACATAGAGTCTCCAGAACGTTTGGAGATCTGTTCAAACCAGCTGCATAATTCTATACACTTGGCTTACGAGAACAGCTGCCCGGTTAAGCGAAGAGAGTCCACAAAGATGGTCCCTTGGAGGAACGGGACGCTGGGTAAACTGAGGAAAAAATCGAAAAGATTATTCAACTTGGCTAAACGAACCGGTGAATGGGGCGAGTATAAGATGGCCTTGACGGAATATAATCTCGAATTAAGAAGATCAAAAAGGGCTACCTGGAGGAATTTCTGTGAGGGAATCAATGAATTGCCCTCTGCAGCTCGTCTCCAGAAAGTCCTTTCCAGGAATCATTCAAATGGTTTAGGACTTCTCCAGAACCAAGATGGGAGGTTCACTAAAAACCGAAAGGAAACCTTAGAGGTACTGCTAAAGACCCACTTTCCGGATTCAGTAGTGGTAGGAGCCCAAGAGGACTCGCATGATCCCTCAATTGAGGTGGCCTATGCGCCGCACAGTAGGATGTAGAGTCTCTCTGGGAAAATTTTCACACCCAGCAAGGTGCGATGGGATATTGGGTCTTTCAAACCTTTCAAATCCGCTGGAGGGGATGGTATCTTTCCAGTTTTACTTCAAAAAGGTATTGAGGAAATACTCCCCAGCTTGATCCAGATGTTTCGGGCAAGTTATGCTTTCAACTATATTCCGAAACTGTGGAGGAAAGTAAATGTAGACTTTATACCAGGGGGGGGGGGTCTTCCAGACAGTCAGGCCAGGGCATATCGACAATTAGCCTCATATCGTTTCTATTGAAGAGGATGGAAAAAATCCTGGACTATCAAATTAGAAGTGAGGTCCTTGGAAAGAATCCGCTGCATCGGGACTAGTTTGCGTATCAAACTGGTAAATCCACAGTGATGGCCCTTAGCGGTCTAGTCACGAGGATTGAAAATCCAGTGACATATAAAGAAATTGCCCTTTGTGGCTTTGTGGACATTGAGGGGGTGTTTGATAATACCTCCTATGGATCTATAGAGAGGTCAGCAATGGGAAAAAGGGTTCCGTTTTCTATAATTAGGTGGATCCGTTTCATGCTGGAACATCGTGAGATTACTGCCAGACTAGGTGGCGAGTCAGTAACCATCAAGGCCGTAAAGGGCTGTCCCCAAGGACGCGTACTATCTCCTCTTTTGTGGTTATTGGTTATTGGCGGACTACTGGTCCTTCTGAGTAGCCACGGGTTTGATGTCCAGGGCTATGCGGATGATGTGGCTATCATAATCAGAGGCAAGTTTGATGAGGTCATTTCTGATCGCGTGCAAAACGCACTCAATATAATATGGCAGTGGTGTTACCAGGAAGGACTCAGTGTCAATCCAAACGAAACTGTCATTGTTCCTTTTACGAGGAGGAAAAAGCTTGCGCTCACAGCTCCCTCGTTAAACGGTACTACTGTTCCTTTTTCCAACGAGGTTAAATATCTAGGGGTTTTCCTTGATCAAAAACTGAACTGGAACCAACATTTGTTGAAAGTTCAAAATAGAGCCACTAAGGCTTTCTGGGCCTGTCAAAGACTCTATGGGCGTACTTGGGGACTACAACTAAAAATGATCTACTGGTCATTTCATATAATCATTAGGCCTATGGTCACCTACGCATCGGTTGTATGGTGGCCTAAAACTGAGCAGAAGGCAACGCAAACCTTATCGAATAAGGTTCAGCGTGTAGCCTGCATCGGTGTTACGGGCTCAATGAAATCATGTCCAACCGCGGCGGTGGAGACACTTCTAGGACTGACACCGTTACACCTGCATATTAAAAAGGATGCTACAATTATGGCCCTTAAAATGCAGGCGGAAGGAGATCTCAAACCAGGCAATATGGTCATCTGGAAATCCTTAAGGAATTTCAGACAGACCCTGCCATAGGAATGCCTTCCGACTGTATGCCAGCTAAACTGGACTTCCACAAACCATTCTGTGTTAGGTTACCTGACCGGGATGTGTGGAGTGCAGGTAGACCATCCTTTGAGCGAGGGTCCATGGTATGGTTTACATATGGATCAAAAACGGAAGATGGGGCGGGGATAGGAATACACGGGAGTGGCACTACCGTCTCGAAGTCCTTGGGTACCAATGCTACCATTTTTCCAGCAGAAGTACATGCTATAGAACTTTGCGCTAGGATAGGCATAGCAGAAGGCCTAAACGATGCAAAGATTTATATTGTATCAGACAGCCAATCGGCCTTAAAGGCTCTTAGGTCTTGTACCGTTGAGTCAAGGCTGGTATGGGATTGTCTGAAGGTTATTAAACATCTGGAAGGCTCAAATAAGGTAACATTTATGTGGGTGCCAGGTCATACTGGAATCGAAGGAAACGAGGCAGCTGATGGCCTCGCCCGTGAGGGTTCTGCCTCTCCATTTATTGAAACCCTTCTGCGGCGTCACTAAGGGACACCTTAGAGCAGCGGTAAAACGCTGGGAGGATGTTCAAAAGTCCTCCTACTGGCGTAGAATTCCAGGTTTACAACAGGCGAAGAAATTTATATCACCTTCGTCTGTCAGGGTTAAGGAGTGTCTTGAACTTAGGAAACCTGAGTTGAGGCTGCTTACTGGCTTCCTCACAGGTCATGTCACCTTAAGAAGATGGGCCTAAGTACGACAGATGGATGCCGCTTCTGCGATCTGGAAACGGAATCAGCGGAACATGTTCTGTGCCATTGCCCAGCCATTTTCCAGCAAAGACTGCAACATCTAGGAGGGAGAACAATGAGCCCGGATAGTAGGTATCTTGTAGCGGCCAGTAGTATTACCAGCTTCATTAAGAGCCTGAATATTGACTGGACGGATAATTAAGTAGGGTCCAGCACAATAGATCTTTTGGGTCGTGGTGCGAGGTGGCTTATCGCCCACATAGCCTTTCAATCAATAATAATAATACCGTAATTACATTTCGCGATATTGATGCTCAGTTAAAATTCGCAAAGAGGTTGAAATACGATTTGCAAGTGGTGATTGTGCTCATTTAAAGATGTTGACGCTGTCGCAATATCGTAAATTTACGGGAACAGAAAATTTAATCCTTGCAGTACCTCATCATTTACATATACACACATTCAAAAAGTCCAAACGGTGTTGTGATAGCCATCTTTGGTATGTCAGCAGGCTTGACCGGAACTTGGTGAAATGCTGTTGCCAAATCGATCGTTGAAAAAATCGTTTTACCGTGCAAAATACATGCGAAGTCCTGAATAAACAGTATGGGATACTTGTCAGCTGTGTTGATTAAATTAAGTTTCCGGTGGTCGTCGCATGGGCGCTAATCCCCATTGGGTTTTCGGACCATATGAAGTGGTAAGGCCCAATTATTGCTTGACGGTCTGCATGCGGCTTATTTCATCATATGCTCTAACTATTCTGGTGGAAGTCTTTTCGGTCGAGAAAAATCTGGTGGTCGTTTTGTAATGATATGATGGGTAACAAATCTCTTTGCCGGTTCTCGGTTGTCGTGAAACAATGTTGTTGCAGGATACCTGCGAAAGGGTCGTTCACATTGTATGTCCGGATGCTTATGATCAGATGAAGTGAAACCCTCAATAGACAACTTTGTCACGTCATCTATTAACTTGTTACCACTCATGTCATTCAGAAGTATTTAATTATCAAGTTCCATATAAATTGTCTGCGAAAACCGAAGTTTAATTTACCGCTTCTCTTTTCCGTTAGGCGGCATAATGGGCACGTCGGTGACATTAGTCGATTAATAAGCATTTGTTCAACCACTTGAGCCTCCCGAAGTGATTTATTTTCTAGTTTTTTGACTCTTCAAAATTACACGGTGGATGACATTTTCTGGCTGGAGCACCGTATTTGTGATGACATCAACACTTTTCAAACATTAGTTTACTAGCCGATGTCCTGTTTTTAACATCATATTGCCCTTTGGATGAGGATCTAACAAGTGAATTTGAAGCGTTTGCTATTGACGAAAATTCATTAGCTGAAGTCACGTTAATCTGCGATTAATCACATAACTCTTTCAATTTATCAGTTACCTTAGTAATGTCGTCAATAGGATCGTTGCTTGTTGACACAATCATTCGAACTTGCGATCGTAACTGTTGTGACCACATTTGTTTTAATAACTCTTCGGTGTCTTTGTTTCTCCCCCAGTGCGCGCATTTTGTTGAGACGCGATGAAGGCTTTTTTTCACCAAGCTGAATACCTTCAAGCAAAGTTTTGAAACTCGTATGCTCTGAACGTGTAAAATTTGGTATCGTCCTGTGTAATACCGCCGAGTACGAATTGGGCTTCTACCTGTTGAAACCAGACGTTCTTCCAAAATGGTGGTAGCTTTACTGATACTTTGTGAATGACTTTATTTTCCTCGTCTAATGCCATGGAGATTACAATTGACACAAAATATACTGATGTTTGCAAAAAAAATGTGCTAAACCAAAAATTGGATTTTATTCGGTCGTTAGAATATTTCACTATTTAGTACGCCCATAGAGTCTTTGACAGGCCCAGAAAGCCTTGGTGGCTCTATCTTGGACCTTCAACAAATGTTGCTTCCAGTTCAGTTTTTGATCAGGGATGACCCCTAGATATTTAACCTCGCTGGAAAAAGGAACAGCAGTACCTCGCGATCAGATATGACCTCATCAAAATCGAAAATATTGGGATTTCCATGAACAATTAATATATTTGTCTATAAAAAATGCCGAAAAATCAACTTAAAAGAGGAGATAGTACGCCTCTTTGGGGACACCCCTTTACGGCCCTGATGGTTACTGACTCGCCACCTAGTGTGGTAGTAATCTCACTATGTTGCAGTATGGAACGGATTCATCTAATTGTAAAAAGCGGAACCCTTTTTTCCATTGCTGCCCTCTCTATCGATCCATAGGAAGTATACGACTGCTGAGTAAGCTACTTAGCTGGCATCTGAGAATCCATGTATTTCTAGTGATGATCTAGTCTTCAGGAATCGCGCTATCTCAATTTTTTTCAATTGGAATCAGCGAGCTGTGAATTTCTCTCCATTTTTCAGCTACTTCCGATGGAAATTCGTCATCCCAACCCAATTGTAGTAGCCAGAGTTGCTGAAAAAGTAACTTAGCAGTTATCGTTGCTGGTGATAACCATTCCAATGAGTCGAATAAACGGGAAGCATCTGAAAGTAACCGTCGTTTTGTCAGATTGCTAGGAGGTGCGGGCAAATTAACCTTGAATCGAAAACAATCCTTGTGCGTATCCCAATGTAATCCCAAGACCTTATGATTCGATTCCTTAGATAATTCGACCAAAGTTTCGTTTTCTTGTTCGCTTGGTAAAGATGCTGGGAACTGTGGTACATTTGATGCCCATTTATGAAGCGAGAATCCCCCAGATTTTAGAATATTAATTATTTGGTTAGCTAGGTGTTGCGTATTTTGAATGTTGTTACCGCCAGTGAGGAGATCGTCCACATACATATAGATCAGCCATTAGAGCTTTGAATGCTTCGACAAAACTCGACGCATTTTCCAAGCCAAGTTGATGAACAGCACGAGTGGCGTGAAATGGGGCTGAGGCTGTCCCAAATGTTGCTGTCAAAAGCTGAAAATGTTTCAGAGGCTTATGTGAATCATCGCGCCACAAAATTTGCTGATACCTGCAATCTTCATGAGCGATTCGAACTTCTCGATACATTCGTGTGATATCGGCGGTGAACGCTATTTTATGTAATCGGAATCGCATGATGATGTTAATAAGATCGGATTGAATAGTCGGGCCAACCAGTAATTTATCATTGAGAGAAATGGATGTAGGATTTTTGCCGAGGCGTCGAACACAATGCGCACTTTCGTTGTTGCGCTATCAGGCTTAATGACAGGGTGATGAGGA
Organism: Tipula vernalis; assembly: GCA_958295665.1. Taxonomy (NCBI): domain Eukaryota; kingdom Metazoa; phylum Arthropoda; class Insecta; order Diptera; family Tipulidae; genus Tipula; species Tipula vernalis. The sequence goes on from OY282558.1 coordinate 161,752,493, forward strand.
AGATACAAATGTTCGTGTCGAGTTCCTCCATGTGGTTTAGATCTAGGTACTCGTGCATGACTCGTTTGTACGTTTGTATTCATTTTTAAAAGCATCGTCGCGTTGCAGACGGCGTTCGATGGAATGAAATTGAGAAACTGCTTGATCCAAAGAATTTCCTAGCGGAGGTGAATTAGGTGCAAATGGCCATTTAACGATGGATCTTCCATCTGGGGCCCTTTTATGTGTTGTAGTGAACAAATCCTCACAGTATTGCTGGTCTGGTATGTATTTTCTGGCCAATGGTACTTCCTCGAGTTCCCAAAATTTGCGCAGCCTCTAATCCACATTGAATTCCGTGTGGAGATTAATGTTTCTATTTTTTCTTGTTGCATTTTCTCCAGAAATTATCCAGCCAAGCGCAGTGTTTTGAGCTGTTAGATCATTTGGTCCTACCACACAACCCGGTCGCAGAAGTCGGAAGCATTGAGCTGCTCCCAAGATAATATCAACATCGTTATATACAAAGTGCAGTGGATCGGAAAATGTCAGTGATTCGATTTCTGTCCATTTACTCAAGATGCTTTCGTCCAGTCTGGGCAGTTTTGAAGTAAGTCGGTTTAAAATTATGACTTGCACTTCCATAGCAAGCAAAATCATCATGGAAATGAGGAATTAGCTTTTTCTCGGTACATCCTCGTGATACGGCTGCTGTAGTAACGCCTTCAACTGGAATTCGATTTCACGCCTCACTCATCAGACAGCCAGTATACCCCGAGTCTAACAGAATACGACAGAAATGATGATTGCTATATTGATCTACCACTCTTACTAATGCGGTCGGCAATAAAGATGTCCTTACGTGGATTGAGTTGCATGTCGCAGCATGAATCCGTTGTGAATTATTACCGGTTTGGGCTGGTTCGGATGTTGTTTTGCTTTCTGCCTTGGGCTTAGCTGACTGGACAGATAAGGGTAGTGGTTTTTACAACTCGTAAGAATCGTGTAAGAGAGTGTGGTGGTTCTGAGCTATTGGCAATTTCACACATTCCAGTAGTAAATGAGGTAAATGACAATTTAAGCATGATAAATCAGACCTTGACTCCTTAGACGAGGAAACTAGTGATTTCTGATCACTTGCGCTTCTAATTGTTACCTTAGTATTGCTGTTTGTGTGGAATGATGAGGCCTTTGTAGATTTGCGTCTTTGAGATGTGTATCAATGGACTCTAGTGTTGTACATAATGCCTTTCCAGGAAGTGAATGAAATTGTCGAATGTTAGGTACGGATCGTCAGCTGTTTTTTCTGCCCAATTTCGCTGAATTTTCTCGTCCAGTTTTGATAGCAAAATATGTATCAGCTAGGGATCTCTAGCCTGAGCTTTTTCCCCCCAACACCTTTAGGCCACGTACGACTTCCTCCGAAGTATCACAAACGTTTCTAAGACAAGTAGCAGACCTATTAGTAGCTGATGGAATCCGCATAAATTTCTCGATAAGCGATTTATAAACCTGGTCCGGTTTATAAAAGCGCTTACACAGCTTTTTGTATGCTTCTTCATAATTTTCAGGAGTTAGTGGAATGTGTATGATAATTTTGCTTGCTTTTCCTGTGAGAAGTCCCTTCAAATGCTGGAACTTGTGTATATCGGTTATAGCTGAATTGTTGTGAACAGCTAGCAGTATCGTACAGGTGTCTAAATGTGTGAATCTAATATCATAGTTATTTCCATCGAATATAGGAATTTGTAATCGCGGCAGCTTGATGTTTTCCTCCTTATGCGTTGAGCTAAAGCTTGTCTCCTTCATAGTTTCCAGAATTTCTTTCTGGACAGAAAGAAGAACCAGAACTCTCCGGTAGTTTGAAAATGACGTCATTGTTTCATTCACTTGAGCTTGAACTGATTGTAGCATCGGATTACGACCAGAAATGACCTTACGTAACGTTCATTTGACCTTGGTATAGCGAGGTAAAAACTCATCGATTTCCGTTAGGGTGTCATCTTTTGCTATTATTTGCTCATCGTAATCCTTAAATTCGATACATGCCTTTTCCAGTAATTCGAGATGCACATATAGTTCCTCGACTGCTAAATCCTGAAGAGCCGGATCAACAGCAATTTTCTCAATCCGCTTTTGCAAATCCGCGTTTCCGTTTTAATTCGTGAAGCTCCATAATCAAATCACCTTATTAAGCACTATTTAATTTGCACTAAAACAGTTATAGTTCTAACAAAATTGTAGTAATTAGCTTCTAACAATTCACCTTTAATTAAATTAATTCAAATTATGTAAATGAATTATAAACACTGATGACAATGTGCTTCGTTGCAAAAATTAGCATAAACCGTATGGCGTAACAGTTCTATTGTTAAACGGTTCAAACCAGTGCTAACACACCACTTCGAATTAAACTAACAGGAATTGTTAGATTTCTTCATAGAATTCACTACAGATAACACTTATAAGAATTTAGCTGATGCGGCCAGAGAAGGCGATCAGTTGAAAATTATTAGCAGAAATTATTAGCTTAACGTTTTTTATAGATTAGCGGTTCAATAAGAATTTAATTTTACTCACGGATTATTAGCGCCAACATTAGCGGCAAACTGCAAATACTCGTAGCAGTCCAATCCCGTTGAAATAGCGAATCACCCGATGGTATTTGTGTTGTATTATTGTTGGCTTTGGTTGATTGAGTATTTGTAGCGACAAAACTTCGTAGCGGTTCAATCCCGTTATAATAGGGACACGCCCGATGATTTTTGCGGTTTTTCACACGTGATCCAGTTTTGTCCCGGGTTTCGGCACCAATTTACCAATAATTTTCTATTTGAATAAATGTCACGCAAGAATTTATTAAATCAATGGTTCCTTTATTTCACAAACTTGTTTTATTGATGATACAATTTTCCTTAGTGTTTATTGTTTGATGGTTGTCAAATTAATGATAATACGGAATATATAAAGTTCGCACATAAAGCCTGAATTCCACTGTGAATAATTGACTGAACTGACTTCAAGTCGAAAGAAGACAACAAAAAAAAAATCCATTGGAGTGACAAAGATAAAGCATGTTTTTTTTATGTTTTTTTATAGCACAAATATCTTGATAAAATTTGACAGCAACAGCAAAAAATAAAAAATAAAAATAATAAATTTTTGGTTATCACTTGGAGTTTTAATTTGGCTTTTTCATCACCAATAAATTATTTAAAAAAAAAACGATTACTTTATTAAATTGCCAATAATAGTATTTAGCGATATTATGACAATTGATCCCAATTTATCACAATTTAACTGTACCCAAACTTTATATTTTTTTATTATCACAGCTATTTTAGAAGCCACCACCAAAAAAAATTCACTTTCCATAAAAATAACAAACTTTTAATTAACTTAGTGTGCGGAAAAAAATTTGCGTTCGTACACAAAATTTGTGTGCATATATTAGTTGGATAACCATAAAATGACTTCGATTTTGATAATTTTTGACCATAATTATGGCGATCCACTAATACAAACACACATTTGATGTAAGTAAAATCTTGACTGACTTCGTTTTGTGTTTCTTTCACACAACCACCGATTTTATATTTTTATCTCCCTTTATTTTGACTGACAAACTTTTATTCGCAATGGAATTCAGGCTTTACCTATCAAAACTGTTCGAAACTGCTTTGTAATTCAGCATGAATTCAGCTACAATTTTGATGTTTGACAGATGTCATATTGAAGGTGTGTATACAATTTTATAATTTAAATTTATTTCTTTTCAGCGTTTTATGATGGCGTAGACAGACCTCTTGCCTAATCGCATTTATAAAAGTTTCCTTCCCCTATTGACAATGTCTATAGATACTCACCTCTGTTATTGATGTCCGTGCTACCCTACACCGTGTGGTGTGCGTTTGCATCGCATCCTATCAGGTAGGCCAGCCCATTGCGTTTGGAATGAGCTATGAGCCGCCTAACTTCAAGTGTAGGTATCAACTCTGGGTCTCCAGGAAAGTAGGCGGAGGTCATTATAGCCTCCTGTTTGCCTCTTTCACCCAGAACCTCCATCATTACTGCAATCAAGTCCCTGGAGATGAACTCTGAAATGGGAATAAAATTGTGTAAGTCTCGCTGACGGTGTCGTGTAGTGGTCTAATTGCAGCTAATCGTGTTGTGAAACCGTTCCGATGCAGTTCACGGACTAACCATTTCGTCTAAACGTATATAATAGTATTTGTAATCCTTGTCTCTTTGTTCAAGGGTATTATCTGTTTTCCGAAACATCTTAAGAGGAATGAAAAGCGTTCGACTGCCGAGGTTATAATTTTATTCGATTGTATGTTGAGAATGCAATGATTTAATGCGCTGAATAGTCGCCTTAGTTCGTGGTAACCTAGAAATCAGCTAAAAAATATTTTATATTCCTAACATTTTATAGTGATGAAATAAAAAAAAAATTCAACTAAGAGCCCATTGAACTGAAACATAACTGTCGTGTAAAGCCTGTATTCCACTGTGAATAATTGACTGAACTGACTTCAAGTCGAAAGAAGACAAAAAAAAAATCCATTGGAGTGACAAAGATAAAGCATGTTTTTTTTATTTTTTTTATAGCACAAATATCTTGATAAATTTTGACAGCTACAGCAAAAAAAAAAATAAAAAAAATAATTTTTTGGTTATCACTTGGAGTTTTAATTTGGATTTTTCACCACCAATAAATTATTTAAAAAAAAAAGATTACTTTAATTAATTGCCATTAATAGTATTTAGCGATATTATCACAATTGATTGTGTGCGTATATTAGTTGGATAACCATAAAATGACTTCGATTTTGATAATTTTTGACCATAATTATGGCGATTCACTAATACAAACACACATTTGATGTAAGTAAAATCTGGACTGACTTCGTTTTGTGTTTCTTTCACACAACCACCGATTTTGTATTTTTATCTCCCTTTATTTTGACTGACAAACTTTTATTCGCAATGGAATTCAGGCTTAATACGTGCGAAAAGACATTAATTATATAAACGGTATTGTGTCATTTAATTAGGGAGACCATTTTTGACCTACTGCATACTCATAACCATAACCTTGAACTTAGCGATAGACTTTTTGATTTTATTTCTTCAATTTACGTACTTATAGAAAATGTTAGGTTCAATGATATCATAACATACTCGTACACAAATTAAATATTCACGTTTATATGAACACAAAAAATTCATCACCTGCTCCCAAAAATTAGATAAAAGGAGAATTTTCCGTTTGTGCCTGTAACATAGCAGGAGATATACATTTTCCATGTCACTGATTTGTGCCTAAAATAAATTTTAATTTACTGAGTTAATTAAAAATTGCCGCGCACTGTGTATTTAGGTTTTAAAGACTCTTGTTACCGTATGATTATGATGATGATGATATTGATATACGGAAAAATCAATATGTGTATATGTATGTTGTGCAAAACGATTCTATAAAAATTACGTTTGATTAATTAGAAATTTTTTGTTAAATTATTGATCGCAAAAAAATTTTTTTTTTAATGTTAATCACATTAAATTGTAAATAATTTTCCATTGTGCAAAGACATTGACGGATATATGTATATGTAAGTACATAAAACCGATAAACCCTGGCATATACCCACCCCTCTACAAGTTATTTTAACATTTGTACATAAATTTAATGATAATAAATTATGTTCTAAAATTATTCTTAGCTATTAGGGATCCATTTTACATGTTTACATATTATGCCTAATTTCAAAAGGTGAAACATCAATCTATTAAACGAATTGTTATGTTACAGGTGTATGGTAAATATTCGTATACCACACGTGATTCTATTTATATTTTGTTCCTGTTCATTAAGTGCATTACAAATTAAAATGTCTGCGTTAAATTTAAACCAATTTTCCATTTTAATTCAATTATATGTCGTATTTGCTTTTATTTTCTTACATTTCAACTGTAAGACTTCTTCTTTGTTTTTATGTGTTAATTGATTACTTTATTGTTTTTGTGGAGAACATTGTTCGCAAATATTGAGATAGTCCCAGCATTTAAAGAAAGTTAGCTAGTCCAATTGAACCAGTCGATTTACAGAGTTTTCGCAGCGAAAATGTTTAGCTGTAGTGTACTGCATAAATCAGTCAATCCCCGGAAAAGTGTAATTTTTGCCAAATAATGGCCACCTCTATTAATGTTTACCTGGTACATACTCAAAGTATTTGAAAGCCGCAATCGCTGGATTGTGCTAGTTTGGATTAGTGATCAGATTACCATCAAGTCAACAGTAAATCTTTCCTTTGGTTTGCAATCAGAGGTTGTAATATTTAACGAATAATTTTTTTCGGGACTATTTTTATGATTTAATACACGTACTTTTTTTACAGATCGATATTGATTTTAACTCAGTCAATGACTTCATATATGCTAAGTGGGAGTTCTTTGTCAACAACATCACCGATATAATGCAAATGAGTTTTAGATTAGTTTTAAACCAATTATAAATGCAGGTAATAATTGTTTAGTTAATTCTAAATGGTATTTAACACATAATATTAGAAACGTTAGGCTTAAGCAATTGCTGCCTTACGAGGAGTGGACTGACGAAATGATCAGGAAAGAGCAATTATCCCCATTGTCAAGGCTTTTTGGGCTCAATGGGACATCCTCCGAATAGCAAATGGGTGTTTAAAACGGATGTCGGAAAGCGCATAAGGCAAAATGAAGCAATTGTTGAGGCCACCTAGGAATTAAAAAAAAACACTAGCCAAGATACGTCGATGATTCTACCGGGCAGGATGTGGACAGTCGGTGATAGAATGGTGCGACAAGTGTCACCGATGTGCGGTGGTGAAGGGACCCGCATTCAAAAGAATTGGAATGGATTTAGCCGGGCAATTTCCCACCATTGAGACCGGCAAAAAATATGTGCTAGTGATAATGGATTATTTCAGCTGATGCCGTGGTCAACAACTGGATTAGCAGATTTGGAGAGCCGATGGAGATTCATACCGATCAAGGAAGGAATTTTGAATCGGTGGTATATTAAGAAATATGCCAGATGTTCAGTATAAATAAAACGAAAACAACACCTTTCCATCCACGATTACCTGGAGATCTAAAATTTAGGGCTGTACCATCACCGACTTTGTGTGGGATAGTGGGATTGGATACCCTAGGATAAGGATATCCAGAAAATTATTTTGGAATTTTTCGAGTTATCGGTGATAGCGTCGCTTGTGCAGTTTTGGCGTTAAAACAAAAATTTTATAAGTAACTACTAAAGACAGAAAATAACAAAAAAAAAAAAAATTCTTGTGTTTAACCAATCGGGATAATTTCGTGGCGAGATCGTGTGAACCAGTGAACAGCTATTTGCAGTTTTTTATCTTATTGGTGTTAAAAACTTAATTGTACATCGCCATTTTTTTTTGTTTTGTTTTGTTAAAGCCTGTATTCCATGAGAGAAATTGACTGACAGTCAAAAAAGACGAAAAGAGAAAAATAATCTGATGCCCCCCATATAAGAGACAAAGACAACGGTTTTTATTTTATAGAAAAACAATTGTGCTGTAAAACAAAAAATGCTGCAGAAGCATCATATTTTACAGTGAAGTAGTTGTTAGTACGGGCCCGAAAGTTAAGCGTTCCCATAATAGTTCAATCGACATCATTTTTTTCAAGAAGTCGCGATTATGAATAAAAGAGATGGTGAGGTCAGACTTCCAAGAATTAAAATTCCCACTTTTTCCGGTCATTATTCTTAGTTTCCGTCATTCAAGGCTGCCGCATGCCAAAAGACTTCAGGTTTTTCGACACGCATTCTACACTAAAAGTTGATTTTTTTTATCTTTTAGTAATTTTAATGAAGTGGTACCAATTCTTTTGTTGTTTTGCTTTTGCTCTATTTTGATTTTTTTTGTTTTCTTCAACATTGTTGTATAGTCCAGGCAACGAAGGAAAAATAGCGGAAAAAATTCATGTAGAAGCCAAAATTGGTACAGTTGTAGGGGAAGGTGTCCTTAACAACATACTAAAAGTACTGGGGGGGGGAGTGAAGCTAAGGTTGGGGGTCTCGAAAGGTCCTTTTTTCAATTTTTCCTTAATAACTCAAAAACCACTGCTTCTATCAAAAAAATGTATAAATACTAGATTAATCTACATAAAATTCTCTACAATAAAGAATCTCTACACTTTTTTGACATGATCAAAGCTTAAGGAAATATGGAGGGAGTAAATATAAAATTTAAAAACAAAACAGTTTTTATTGTTAAAAATGAATTGTTTAATTTTAAAAATTAAATGTTTATTGTTTAAAATGAAATAATTACAGCTGAAGGATATATATTGAAGATTAAATTTCGTCGAAATATAAATTTTCTCCATGAAGGACATTAGGGTGTGAAACTCACCAAGTCTCACAACAATGTTCCCAAACGCGATTTCTCTAGCCTTTAGGTATAAAGGCTGGCCGATTGTTACGAAGCAAACTGTGGCCCTACCTCTTGACTATTTTTTAAAGCATACTGGAACGCTGTATGTACTGTGCTGTACTCGTTAGGTGGTGCATTGATGAATGGAAGAAAGGTTACCGAAATTTTCTCTTTGTTATTGACTTTACTCACCAATTGCATGAAACCCTTCCATTCTGGAACGGTTGGCACCTCTGCAGTGGGGTCCACCTCCTGGAGCCACTTACCACTCATCCACAGTAAATCTTGAACCGTGCGATCGTGGATGTAAGGAAAGTGTGTGTTGGTGTAACAAATTTGATTTCTCCCATGCTGTGGAAGGTATTCCAGCCATCGAGAGTGGATACATTGAAGTCTGCATTATCAACGATGTACTGACAAAATGTGTCACTTGGGATAGCCTCTTGCGGGTGGTGGATGGTGGAGAGCTCCTGCTGCTGAGCGTCGTAGTAAGAGGCACTCAATCCCAACTTCGATAGTAGGGACATCAAACTCTTTGATCCGAATTTTCTGTATATGAACAGAGCGATGCTGGTCAGAATTGGGGATATGAAACATCGAGGGCGAACAGCAGGAATAAGAGCATGAGCAATAGTTGTCATCTTTTTCCCCACTGCTTCTTTCGACCTTTTTTTTCTTGCAATGCAGTCCATGAAGACTCTAAGAGATTTAGGTATTAATTGTTCAGCCTCACTGCAGAAGCTAGATGAAGCGGGACTGGCACTGTTGTCGTAAGCCATGGGTTCAATGTCTTCCAAGATCTCAGCAGCTTTTTGAACAATCCTCTCACGTTCTCTTTGTTCATCTTTACACTTTGAAGTATACCATGAGTCGCTCAAGATTTTATCACTAAAACTACGAAAGCAGTCGACAGTTTGTCTGGTGCGAATAGTACCGAAAAAATTTGGTCCCCATATGTTTCCCTCATTCTCTCCTTAACCTTCGCATGGGCAGGATTTACAAATGTAAAGATTTCAATTTTTCTTTTTGAATAACTACGACGTTTTTCCTTCATCTGGTAATTCTTTGTTTTGTTTTTGAAAAATGCATTTTATATAGAAACACAAAATAATCTTAAAAATTTTCCATACAAAACAGACACAGAAAAATTATCTTTACAGGCGTAAAAAAAAAATTGCTGCCCATGCGAAGGTTAATGGTCTTCACATGTGGTGGTTCCCCTGCAATAACCTGTTCCAACAACTCGTCCATAGAGTATTGGCAATTATCAGTCCTTTCAATATAATCATACATTTCCTCCATTGCATCTGAAATCCCTTCATCTTGTGGACGTCCAGCTTTTCTTGTGAGTCACTTCTGACGTATTCTCTTCTGCAAGAATTATGAACAACACCATTTATCTTACCCCTGAAATCTTTCTCTTTCCCATCTTTCCTTAAAACATTTGCCTTCACTAATCCAATTACCCCCTTTTTTTCCAACGTTGCACAAACCACTTTTAACTTCACTCTCACAAATTAAACACTTCTCAGCCATAGTCACATACACACTGGAAATAATAATCTTATATTAAACGCGTGCAAATATTTAATGTAATAAAAGCAGATATTTTGAAGACTCACAATCAACAAGGAGGCTGATTGTAAACTGAATAAAGCGACGAGCACGACCAAAAACTGCTTTTTTTTTAAATTTTCTATTTACACCCTCCATATTTCCTTAAGCTTTGATCCTATCAAGAAAGTGTAGATAATCTTTATTGTAGAGAATTTTATGTAAATTAATTTAGTATTTAGTCATTTTTTTGATAGAAGCAATGGTTTTTGAGTTATTAACGAAAAATTGAAAAAAAGGACCTTTCGGACTAATAATTTTATGGTTATTATATTTTTATACCGTTTCTCCTTAAAATTTTGCTTTGAAAAGTGAAACACATAACGTTTTTTTGGTAGATATTTTTAAAATTTTTACGGAAAATATACTAAAAAATATAATTCTGATATGAGTATTAATAATATTTAATTTTTTAGATAATTTTGAGATGTAAAACTAACCGAATTAATAGTAATATTTAATTTTTGTTAATAATTATTGGTAATGTTTTTTGTGTGCTGTCAAAATTTCTCCTGAAAATTTTGCTATAAAAAAAAAAACGTTGTCTTTCTCTATCACATAGAGTTTCGAACTTTTTTCTCGTTTCCTCTTTTTTTACTATCAGTCAATTTTTTTACTGGAATAGCACCTTTACCGAAATGTAGTTCTAGAGTATAAAATCAATGGTTGTTATAATTTTACTAGTCAAACCGGTTATACAAGCGTCTTCTGTCAGCTGAGGCTACCCTGGCATTCATGCTTTAACATTCGCGAGAAGGACCATTAGCTGACCGAATGAAAACCTCTTTTTGGTACCGAGAATCATAGAAAGACGAACTTATCTTTTGCAATATTTGTGCAAAGGTAAGTAAGTCAAAACATTTTTAACACGGGCGTCAACTTTAATCGACTAACTAAAAACGAAATAGTTAATATAACTGTCCATCTTATACAAGAGCTTTCTTTAACCCCAGCTCCAGTTGTAGCTTCATACACAACATCATAAAGTGATGTTGATAGTGAAGCCCCAACGCGCGAAGGGAAATCTTTATCGTTAAGATTGCAAGAACGGCTTGATGTTGCAATCAACAATGAGGTCAATAAGAAAATTGCACAAAAATTAAATCGACGTTTGATGATGTTATTATGTATATTATTTAAACTCTCCGTTAGGCACATGTTCGGATAGTCACATTTATATTTTTTTTGTTGGTCGTTTTGATGTGAAACTATAGTGACCATTTGATCGTAGCGAAATCCAAACAAGATGAAAGAATATGATGACAGGGATGCTTTATAATTTCATCAGGGATATATCTTTTATTGGATATTAAGTGAATCTAGTTTTGTTATATTCGCATGCGGACTATAGTTCTTGGCGAGGTTTTCATTCAAATAATTCCATATGTCACGAATTGGTGCGTCTTTGTCACTTAGCAAACGTTAAGGACGTGTTCGCCCATCATCAAACCGAATAAATCGTGTTAATGCACGGAATTATTGATGAGACCATTGTTGCTCTGAATATGGGTAGGCCATCTGTTTGTCATAAAACGTCTGGCTTTTGCATATTATTATGTGAACACCACCAGCCAAAACTATTGCAATAAATGGATCCAATCCACTTTCGGTACATCCTTTCAAATTTTTTCTTTTTTCGTTTTTTATCAGGAATAGCCATATTCATTCACAATATTTTATGTGAAATTTTTTTTGAATATTTCAATTGGAATAGAATTTTGTTCCTTGGGTCCAGCTCGAAAACGTATAATATTGTGTTGACGCAGACGAATAGCACCATTTAGTTGCTTTTTATTCCATTTTGTGCCATTTTTACCATACAAACAATCTTCAGCAGTACTCTGCTGTTGAGTTTCGGACTGTATTTCCTCTTCGCCATCATCACTGGTAAATATTTCATTTGTTTCGATGACCATTTCGTTCCCAATATCAGAAGCATCGTCTTCGTTTGGCACATAATCTGTATCATTATCATCGTTTTCGTCAGCGAATGGATCGATTTCTTCGCACTCTTCAGCAGCTCTTTCACGCTCTATATTACTGGCTAAAGCCGCTGACAATCGTTCAAAAAATCCGAATCTAAATTACCAGTTATCCGTTGTTGCGTATTATAAATAAATTCTACTTCATCACTCATTTTGAAAAAGGCGAACAAACATAAGAATTTTGCACGTAAAATATGTTTTATTAGCACTAATGTGTTGTGAGTTCAACCTTCAACGTTCACTAGTTAACTGATCTGATGCGAATGAGTATAAAAGAAATAATGCGAACGTGAATCTACACATCTGCACATGCGCACACCCACTCACTGTTACCAGAATAGAAAGAGAAGCTTGTATAGAAAACAACAAAGAAAACTTCGAAAAATTATCGCTCAATAGTATGAGCTTGAGCACACACATTTATGTGTGTAAATGCGCATGTGTGCATCTGGATACTTACGTTTATGTGTACAGAGAATGCTGATAGAATACTAATGGCAATTTAAATGGAAAATTACCAATAAAAGTAAAAAACGTGAAAAATTCCATCAACTTACATATAAAATGTATAGGGGGTCTGGCCAGAATGAGGTACGAAAACAATGTGTATATACCATAACACTATTATAATTATCCTTATGTAGGTTTTCGATCCTCATTTTTTCCATATATCGGTAGCTAATAAAATTTTAGGAAGGTACGCGAAATTTCAGGTCGCTAGCTCAATTAGAAATATATTTAAATTACAATTAAATTTGAAAAAGTCTGGACTTAAAATTTTATAATAAAGTTGAACAAAACTACTTTTTTAAATGTCCGATTTTATAAGTGTTAACTAAACAATACCGGTATTAATACCGGTATCCCGGTTTTGTCGTCAAGTAATACCAAAATACCGGCATTCATATTTTGGACAGAAATTGGATGCCCTAATTGAAAGTCCCAAAACCGGTCTTTATAAAATTGGGATCACCATCATCTGGTCATTCTCAGCGAGAGCCTTCAACATTGGCTGCTCCATTGAAAGCCGCAAAACCGAGTCATTCTCAGCGAGGTCCTTTAACATCGGCTGCTCCATTTAAAGCCGCAAAACCGGTCGTTTTACGATTGGCCACACCAGTTAATGTAGGGCAATCGCACACTTCAAAATCGGCAACACTATCAAATGTGCTTCACTTCATCTTCAACAGAAACATCGTACGTCAATGTAATACAAAAAATATTTGATGAGATCGCTGCCGATTTTTCGGAAGGTGACTTACTGGTTACGCCGACAACTGAAAAGCCAAGAGAAAAACGAAGAAGAAATCAAACAAGTCCAACCGCAGAAAAGCTAATGAGCAGAATTTTTTTGTTGTTTTTCTTTAAAATATTTTATTTATGAAAACAATAAAATTTTTTACAAAGTAACTAGTCATTTTTGACTAACAGCGTTTGACTCTGACAATATAATAATAAAGCACTCATATGTGTTCTTTCCATAAAGTGTTGTTTTGGTTGATGTTGCATTGTGCGGACTATTCAGGTAACTCAAAAGGTTTTAGTCTTTTGAGTTTTCTTATGATACCCTCTTGATGAAGTAGTCTTGCAGCTTCGATGTTAGGGTGATGATGGAGCCTCTCCTGGTGTTTTTGTGCACATTTCTTTATTTCACTTGCGATTGTGTCTATTCCGAGATCTCTATGTAGGTCACTATTACGAGTGTACTAAGGGGCATTTACAATTCCTCTGAGAACTTTATTTTGAAATCGTTGAACTATCTGTTGATTGCTGATTTTGGTGCATCCCCATAGTTGAATACCATATGTCCAGACCGGCTTGAGTACTTGTTTATAAAGCACAAGTTTATTATGAATGGATAATAGAGAGTTTCTTCCAATTAACCAGTACATTTTTTCTATATTTTAACTGAAGCTCTTCTGCTTTCTTTTTCACGTGTACTTTCCACTTTAACTTTGCATCAAGGTTCATACCAAGGTATTTTGCTTGATTGGCATGTTGTACAGGGATATTATTGAGAGTCACAGTTAGTGGTTCTATTGATCTATTAGTGAAATTAATGTGAGTAGACTTCGATTCATTCACTTTAATTCTCCACATAGCTAGCCAATCTTGCATAATATTTACGGCCATTTGTAGTTTGAATGTGACTTCACCGATTGTGTCACCAACAGCTAGAATTGCAGTGTCATCTGCAAACGTGGCGATAGTTGTATTGCTCGTCTGCGGTATGTCGCTAGTAAACAGTACGCAAAGGAAATACCCTAAGACACTCCCTTGCGGGATTCCTGCTTTAGCTTGTTAAATGCTGGAGTAAACTTCTTCCTGTTTAACTCTAAAATATCTCCTTTTCAGGTATATGACTTTAGCAGTTCGTAATACTCAAATGGCAGAGTTTTCGCCAGTTTAAATATTAACCCATCTAGCCAGACTTTGTCAAATGCCTGCGCTATGTCAAAAAATATGGCTCAACACATCTTTTTATCCTCTAAGGATTTTTCTATTATATCTGTTATTCTATGGACTTGGTCTATTGTGGAGTGTTCCTCTCTAAATCTAAACTGATGGGACGGAACAGCTCCTGATTTTACAACTTCTGGTTTAGTTCGTTTTAATAACAATCTCTCAAATAGTTTTGACATAGTTGGAAAAAGTGATATTGGTCTGTACGAGGCCAGTTCACTTGGTGGCTTGCCTGGCTTAGGTATCATTATCACTTCCGCAAATTTCCAAGATAGAGGGACATAACGGAGTCTGAAGGAAGCATTAATTATGTCCGATATAATTTTAATAGCTTTATTAGGTAGTTGTTTTAGAATCTCTCCAGTTATCAGGTCATATCCCGGTGATTTTTTAAGTACTACATGGTTCTTTATTTCTTGTTTTACTTCTTTAGCATTAGTTAATGGAATTTCCTGTCTCAGGATAGTTGTTTGGTTTTCGAACAGTATATCCTGTTGGCTAAGTGTTGTTAAATTTGGCTGAAAGGTACGCTCGAGATGATCCGCGAATTTTTCTGCTTTTCTTCTTTGCTTTTAGCCAGATGACCATTATTTATTCTTATTGGTGGTATATGCATAACTGGCCTTTTCAAATATTTGGTTGCTTTCCACAATGAATAATCACTACCTTTTTCATAGGTGTGAGATTGTAGGTATGAATTTATGATTTATTTTTAAATTCCCGTATTTCTCTACGTATTCGTTGTGTTAAATTATTTAACCTATTTTTGACGGTTGGGTCTCGTGTACGTTGCCATTCCCTTCGGGTACTTCTCTTCTTTATAACTAGTGATTTAATTTCCATTGGATAGCATTTACCAGTTATTTTTTTGTTTGTTGTATTAGTACTTTTCCACGCCGCTAGCTGTATGTCTTTGACGAGCTTCTCCACCTCCTGTTCTAATGTTTCTTCTGATGAAAGTTGTGTGTTTAAAATGATGCTATTGTTTAGTTCATTCCTGAACTTTTTACAATCAGTATATTTATTTGTTAACAGTGGCAGTTTATCATTAGTAATTATTGTATCACTTATTTTATTATCATTAAAATAGAGGAGTGGTCAGATGTGGAGTCCAATCCTTCCTTCATTTGTATATAATCAACCGGTATTTTTCTTGTTATAAAGAAGTCAATTAGGTCTGGTGTTTTATTTTGATCACTGGGCCAATAAATTGGTTTTCCAGTAGAATGCCAGTTGCAGTTGTATTTAATTATTGCTTGATGAAGCTCTTTCCCTTTGGTTGTGGTTAGTCTTGATCCCCAGTCAGTATGTTTACCGTTGAAGTCACCCCCGATTACGAATTTTTCATCAAGCTGCTTGAAGAACTGAATATAAGCATTCTCTTTGATGTTATATCTAAGTGGGCAATATATTGAGGATACCACTACCTTGTGGTTGCAGGTATTAATGCTAACGCTAATTGCTTGTATTTCATCACTTTCAAGGTTTTGTTGCAGATGGTATTTATTTAATATCTTTTTTTATAATCACGGCACTGCCCCCTCGTGCATTATTATTAGGATGAACTGCTGAGTGAACTTCGTAGCCACGGATTTTTATATGACTTTAACTGAGTAGTAAGGTGTGTTTCAGATAATAAACATAATCTATTTTTTCTAAATCAAGAAATAGTTGTATTTTATTTTGCAGTTCCATGCAAGAATTTTTAAATTATTTGCCATGTTTTTCGAGTAGGGTGAGCCTTTGTAGGATTGATATAAGGGATTTTTCATGCTTTTCTTCTTGTGAACTAAGTCTATCAAGAATATCTTGTAGTATTTTATTAGTTTGGTTATTATTTGAATCATTAACTAAAAGAAAACTATGTTGTCTTCTCGAACTTCCAGTAGATAGTACATCAGAAAATGTTACATTTGGATTAGTTCTTGATGGCTGGATTAATGTTTGGTGTGGCCTTAAATTTGTAGGTATTCTTGTTGAGGCTGAGTTAATTTCTGGCCTGGTAATTATTGAAGTTTCCCTTGTTTTGTTGCGAATTTTTTGCAGCTCTTTTATAACAATGCAACCTCTGTAGTTGGCTGGGTGTGTCTCTCCACAGTTAACACATTTTGGTGGGGTGTCTTTTAGTTTCGTACATTCAGCCGTACACATTTCACGCATCTGGGCTCCTTATTACAAAAGTTTTGCGTGTGTCCGTAGACTTGGCACTTTTTGCACTGGGGGATCAGTTTAGATTTTTTAACTGCTTCTATTTGCACTTTCATATGGAGTATTTCGCTAATTGCATATATATTTTTAATGTCTTCTGTTCTTTCAAAAGACAACATATATAATGGAAGAGGTGTTTTGTCACCTCTTTTTAGCAGCTGTTTAACTTCTTTAATTTTGTATTATCTCTCCAACAGATACTCTTTTATCTCTTCTGGTTTGCATGAAGCGTGTAGCTTCTTAGCAATGACTTTGGTTTGCCTTGTCTGCTTATCTTCGTTGGAATACCATGTTGTCTTTTCTTCAGTAGGAGCTCCTGTTAACTTTCTATAGCTATCACCGTCTGTGACATTTATTTTGATATCTCCACTATTTAACGCTGTAGCTTGAAATTTTATATGATTGTTATCCATGATGTTTCTAATACTCTTATAATTATTGCAATTAGATATTATTACTGGAGGTGGTCGTGACACTTTTTCTCCAGTTGTACATTCTTACTTCCGGTTCGGAGTTCATTACTTGATCGTTTCTGTTCCGGCGGAACCTGAGCTTTATCCTCCTGTTGCACGTGCCTACTTCTGGTTGGAAGCTGTTCAACTGATTGTTTCGATTTGGGTGAAATCTGTGGTGATTTACTCATCTTATGTTCCTTATTTTTTTTGTTACGGTTCAGAATCCATCCCGTTTCTCCAATGAGTTCTTCCTCGTCTGTTTCGTACATAACATCTATATGATCATTGGTATCGTTTATCTTAGTAGTTTCTTTCTCAGACATTACTGCATTTAGAGCATCTTTTAACTCCTTGTTTTCTCGCTGTAAATTTTTGAGATCTTTGTTGAGATTTAACGTTAACTTTTCTATTTCGTAAATCGTATTGCACAGTTCGGCGTTATCCCTTTCTAAGGTGTTCGCTATTAGTGGTGGAGATCTACCCACCCTGCTCACCCCAGAATGCTTTGAGCCAGCCTCGTTAGAGGGTGGATTTGCCAGCTGATTAGCTGTTTATTGTTTATTTTACTGGTCATAAAGCATCTACCACTCTGACCAGTACGAGTTGGTAGTGGGTCTGGTTTGAGAACATCATTTACTAAATTCTCGATAGTCGGTTATACCGCCGTGTCTCGGTCGCCAGAGCCTCGTTAGTTATCTAGCAGGGTGCACTACATGCAGGTGAGGATGACGTTTGGGCTATTTGTAGACCAATTACTTAAGCCCCCTTTCCCACCCCAATTGGCAGAATGGATAAGCATTATAAAATTTTTGGAGAATTGTTGGCACAGTCTCTTCAGATAAACAAAAAACCATTGTCCAAATTTACTCTCGGAATGACTTTTGCTATGGCTGTAGAAGACGAAGTCCACGGATGGACTGAACAACAGCAGTTAATGTTGGTGACAAGGTGACAAAAAGCCATGGATGAACAGAGAGAAGAAAATGAATTAGAACTATAAAAAATATTTTAATTTGTATTTATTTAAATTAGATTTTTATTTAAGTTAATAATTTTTTTTATAATTATGTTAATGAATTAAATTTATTTTTATTAAACTTATATTTTTAAGACTTATTTTATGTAAAAACATAAATTATTCAAATAAAACTAAAATTGTGTTTCTAATGAAAGTGTCCACTGGTCATGCATGTCATTTTACTATTGTTGAGTTAGTTGATGGGTTCTTTCTTCCTTGTCGAGTTTGTCACTGTCACTATAATAATATAAATAAAAACAAAATTCAGTAAATTGCAATTTGATAAAATATAAATCGAAATTATCTAATCTCTAGTGCACCGTTGATTCTTGCCATGGAAGAATATCAACTGTATTAAAAAAATACTTAAATTTGTCCCGCACGTCTGTTGCCATTCTATTTGGATTACTCGAACCCGCTCTTCCAATACTGTTCAACCCTTGTGATGTAGCTTCATCACGCCATCTTCCCGGTCGCACAATACCACCTAAATCATTATCTTCCAAATCAGTAGATACATATATAATTTGAATTAGGGTTGTCCCGAAGCCAGTAATGGACCATAATCGTGGCTTTTATTACGTTCAACACAGTTGCTTTACTTGCTAGAATCGGCCGCCGATATATACGAAATTTAGCGGCCAAAATTCCGAAAGCATTTTCGATTACACCAAGCAATTACCAAAGTTCGGCAAAAGCGTTGCATCAAACGGCTGACGTATCGGATGAAGTGATAAAGGGGCTGGAAAGTATTGGCATGGGCAAATGGTACGGCTGATGAGCATTTCCCTACGACGGAACGTTTCTTCAAATTTTTAAATAAAATGAGTGAAACATTAGATACCATAGACGTTAATAGAGTAGCACAACCAATACTTCGTAACCGCACTAAATCTTTCCATTCATCGTCTGCTGTGCCAGTGTAGGAAACATAATTGAACTTTGCACACAGAAGATGTAACGTGGCCATAAGTATTAATGCATTAGACGTTCCAGAAGCTTCAGCTGATGTTTTATTGCATGCAGCAACTATACTAAGCTTCCAATCATTACTGCCAACAGCGATCGTGCAAGTTATAGACCTATCGGGAAATCTACAAAAATGCAGGTGTTGCTGAACTTTGATTCTCAAGGCTCATTCATCACGGAGGCATGTATGCAGCGGTTGAGATTGCCTAGAATAACGGCAAACGTTACAATAACTGGTTTGGGATCTAGAAAAGCAGCAACAACGGATGAGGCTTCTATCACAGTAAAATCGTTATGCTTTAAAAAATATGAAATACGAATCGATACTCTTGTAATCGGCTAACTCCCAAACAGGCTGCCAAGTTTTTAGTTCAAATATAACCGCAAGTTGCGCAAGTTGCGAGTGGATCGATTTTTTCATATATTTTTAAAATGGCGACTCGCAAATTCTAGCAACACTGTAATGGCTCAGCGAACACTCTTTGGTCGGATTATAGCAGGGACTACAAATAAAGATTGGATGGAGAGAAGTGAAGCAGTATAATTAAATAACTGCACCTTAAATCTTAAATTGGGAATCGATATAGATAATACTTTAAAGCGTTTCTTTGAGCAAGACGGAGAAGAAATAGAGTGTGAAGAACATTATAAGTTAACGCACAATCGAAATGAAGGTGGCAGATATGTGGTTGAAATTCCTTTTAAGAAAATTGCCGCTCAACTGCTGGAAAACTCCGAGAATGCCGCTAAAAGAAGATTTGTTGCACTGAAAAGAAAGCTACAGGGGAACACTTTGCTAAAGGACGATTATTGTAAGCTTAGGTTCTATTACTGAGCACCAATTGGGGGAGTTCAAATCATTTTATTTACCACATCACTGCGTGTTAAAGGAGTCGAGCGAAACGACCAAGTTAAGAGTGGTGTTTGATGGTTCGGAAAAATCTACGTCTGGAATTTCTCTCAATGAGACAATGCTAGTGGGCCCAGTGATTCAGATAAATAATTCAAATTAATAAAGATAGCTACGCAGAACTCGTAAGCGACGAACGAAAGAGAAGTAAACTTCTGCTTTTTAATGCCGAAAACCAGGAGGATATCTTTGATCAATTGCTGCAAAGGATTTCATCGTAAACCAAGCTGGTTCATGTCGTCGCCTATGTCTTACAGTTTATTAGAAACGTGCGTTTACCAAAGACTGAAAGAGATTTATGTTGCCGGTATGTACAGAGAGAGAGAGTCATTTGGCCAGGACAAGGGGCAGAAATAAGAAAAACTAGCGATATTCTGTCATTGGCGCAATTGTAGGCTCGAACGGTATTTTGAGGGTTGGTGGTAGACTGAGATATTCAGATTGTCAATATGACTACAAGCATCCGGTGATTCTGCCAAGAGATCACATATTCAACAGAATTATCATGTCGCACAGACATGTACTTTTCTACACCCTGGTCTATCACTAACCTTTCATCTGATAAGACAACTATTTTGGATAGTTGGAGGAAGAAGCAGAATAAGAAAAATTGTGTGGAAGTGCGTCATATGTTTCAAAAATAATACGAAGACATCCAAGCAGTTGATGGGAGATTTGCCGATAACAAGGTTAAAAGCTGCTAGACCATTCAGTTCATGTGGAGTTGATTATGCGACACCATTACAGATTGCTTCAAAGAAAGGGAGAGGCGCTAGATTCACCAAGGGCTATATTGCTTTATTTATGACACTTAGAGGTGGTCAGCAACTTATCAATTGACGCCTTTATAGCTGCTTTAAAACGATTTGTATCGAAAAGAGGATCACCAGCCCAGGTGTACAGTGAAAATGGTTAAAATTTCCTCGGAGCCAAACAAAAACTAAATGAGTTATACTATAATATTTCAAGAAATAATCATAATTCTATCATTGTTTTACATTTTAACACCGGCCTATTTTTTAATTGGCTCAGCAAATTTTTATGTACCTGAAGTAGAAATAAATAAGAGTATTCCTGCTGGCAGACTCACTAGATGGCAATTTATAGAATATCGTGCCCAATCATTTTGGAAAAAATTCAGCGCAGAATATTTTCATAAACTTTAGCAAAGGGCTAAATGGATTAGACCGGAACAAAACTTTAAAATTGGACATATCGTCTTAATCAAAGAAGAGAATTTGCCGAGCTACAAATGGGCTTTTGGCCGAATCATTCAACTGCATGGGTCGTAACATTGAAGACCGCAACATCAACTTTAAAACTATGGCGGAAGTATGTTGATCGCCCTAAAAATAAAATAAAACAACAAAGAAATTATCCAAAATTTAACACTATTAAATGGAACAAAATCTGATGACAAAATGCAGCAACTGATACAATCATAACATAAAATATCAACTCACTACATGTGAATTTGCTACATAATTTTCTGTTCAGTTTAATTAATTAACTTAACAAAATTTATTTCCTTAAACTTTTATTATAAATCAATTTCTTGTTGGAATAATTTTGTGGACACAGCTTCCATACTTAAGTGTCAACATCTAATTTATTTAAATTCACAAAAATCGCCAAATAATCGAAGCCCACTTCAACAACTTTTACAGAGGAGTAGTACCATGACACCTAGGGTAGAATAGAATAAGTTAATTAATAGCGCACACTGAAAAAAATATTCCATTCATTTTGATAATAAATGTTCGTTTAAATCTTAATAACACTTTCATTATTATAGTGACAAATAATGTTTACATGCATAATAATATTTTTGGATTAAACGAAATATTATTAAAATGATAAACAATGTATTGTTGAGCTACGTAAATTTTAAAAAAAATTTCGAAATGAAATTGTTTTATCAAATGTATAATATAATTTAAAATAAATTTATCAAAATAACAAATTTTTTTCTCCTTGAAAAATTAACAAAAAATTTAAGATTTTAAAATTTATCATAAATTTGATAATATTATTGTTATAATAATTGTTTTAAAAGTATGTCTTTTTATTGATATGATAATATTTAGTCGATATAATAAAATGTAAAGTATTTCGTTGTAATTATAAGCAAAATAAATTAGGTATTGATGTTGTCGTGGTCCAAAGAGTTTTTTTACTAAATTTTAGCAAATTTTTGGTCTTTGACAACCTCATATAGAACTGTAACCATCGTGTGTTCAAAAAAATCTGAGGTACCACAATTCGGTTTCCCAAATAAATAAATTCCTCAAAGGCTTAGTATACTGAAAATTTAGAAATTAGTATTGTGTCTTACGATAACGCTATATTACTAGTTTATATCGTAATGTGAGATTTTCTGTTCTGTGTATATGTATTAAATCTCGATAATAATTTCATTATTAAAGTGACAATTAATTTTAACATGCATAATTTTTATATTAAAGTAAATATTATTAAATTGATAAACAACTATTGTTGAACTGTGTAAGTTTTGCAAATTCGAAGCGAACAAAAATTTGATGTGAATTTAAAATAAAATTATCATAATAAAAATTTTTCTTATTATTAATTTGATAATATTATATCCGTTCTTGAGCGCCACCCTTATGGCTAAACTGTTCCACCCTCATTTAGGAAGAATAAATAGTAAGCAGTGCTCTACATTCGACGACGTGCAAATACTTAATCACAAATCATGTAGATCAATAACCTACATAAGTAAATGAGGCAACACCAATAAGAAAATCGAGTGATAAATAAAAATTAAAAATCACAAAATATAATAGACCAAAAAAGTTACTATCATGCACCATCGAGGCAACAATGACCATGATTTTTCCTTGGAAACAAAAAATTACAGGAAAATTATTTTACGTTTCTTACAACAAAAAGCATATTTAAGTTTTTCTTCTCTTGAAATTAATTATTATCGAGAAGGATCCTTGTAAGAATGTGTAATATTGTTCCATCATGGTGTATGTTTATGCAATGCCTATGTATAGTTAATTCGTCAATATGTATTAATATCTGAAAAATTCTAATAAAACATTCTCAATATAATGATATTTTGTAAACAAAATCTGCTGATGTAGATATTTTTTGTTTGGTTTGTTAACATCTTCCAGCATTTTTATGATTATCATTATCGTTGAAAAATTATACAACGAAGTAAATTATAAATTGCCGTTGAAATAAAGCGTTGATATAACTTCAAGAGGAAGAGACAAAGTATATATTTTCGTGACATTAAAATAGAAAATCATTTGGTTCGAATGTGAAAAATACAGTGGCAAATCGTGGAGTTTCTGGCTTTAATAGAATCATAGATGATGGTGCTGGCAAAGTTTGGAATAATATGCGCGTTTTTCTTAATGTGACTTAGTTAAATTATCGAATTTTTTTTGCCGTCCTGAAAAGGAAATTTTCACATTCGATAGTTTGCTGTGGTAACGACGATATGTTCGAATGAGAAAATGTTTTACTAGATATGTGTATCTTGTTTATTTTTTTCGCTTATAATTTACCGTTAATTAAATATTGAAAAACAAGGTTAAAACAGGGTTTACACTTAAAATTTCATTTCAATTTGAATCAATTTGAATTTTGTCCTGTTTCTTCAAAAATCTATAGTATTTTTGTTCGATAATTGGTTTAACAGTAAAATATGAGTAAACCTTTAAAGACACTACTATCGCATTTTTTTACGAGAACGGAATGTAGTTTTGTTTTAACTTGCCCAAGCCAAAATAAAAAAGGTTTGGCATTCTTGTAGATTGATATTCTTGATGATTGATTTGGCATTCTTGTAGGTTGATTTTCATATTGTCATTGAATTAAATTTTAAGTTTTTATCCTGCGGTAAAACAAAATAGTCAGAGGACCATAAAATTATATTAAATTATTGTATGTATATATTATTCTGGAAAAATCCAATTATTATAATAATTATTGATGTACCTTATAATAACTATTGCAAATGATAATAATTATTATAAATGATAAATATTTATCATCAAACGGATCTAAAATAACGGTACTTTTTACTTGACTATTTATTTTATTTATTCTTTTTCCTTTGTAACTCGTGTTGATCGGACGTGTAGTTTTGGCTATCGTGTCGTTTTTTTTTGCTAATTTTTTTTTTAATAACAATAGTAATATAATTGAATTGGTGAAACTATTGATTCACAATATAAACATAAATAAAAGTGTATAGTTTATGATTATAAAACTGTTGAAAAGTTTGTAGGTGAGTGGTTTAAAAATAATAATTAAAAGGTTTAGTGTGGTTATGTTGGAAAATAAAGTGTTGCATTTGTTTTCTGCAAAAAATATGCCCTAACCTCTTTTAAAAAATGTGCGAATTCTTAACCTAATTAAAGAGTTTTATTTTGTGCTTTGTGAAAAGTAACGTAAACACTTTGTGAAAAGTATTGTATAGTTTCCATTAGAAATCATGATTTGTTGAATTAATTTTTTGCGCGTCTCCGAGAAAAAAATTTCAAACGGTTTGCAATTTTTCGTATAATACTTTATCAAAATGATAAAATTTGATGCTTTTATACCTGTAGCTCCTTTTTAGACAAACACGCGGTTTTTAAGGTTAAGTATAATTTCGCACGATTTTTTAAAAATTAATTTATTATATTGTTATATATAATTATTATACATAATATGTTTTTATTAATTTCTTTTAGAAAACTCAATTGATCAACAAGCGCTTTGTGAAATTAGTTATCCGTATTTAAAATATTTTTTCTCAAAGTATGTATAATATTCCAGTCGGTATTCTAATGACGACGATTTTCAAATTAACAAAATATTAATTCCTTCACCAATAAGTTATCATGAAAATGCAGCCAGTAAACAAAAATTCAATAATACACGATTCTTGACAAAATATGAAGCTAGCCCTGAAATAACTGAAGAAGCCGCAAATCAAGTTTTACAATTTCTAGAAAACTGGGGATTTAGGTTTTTACATCAACTATTTTGTAAAATATATTTTCTTATTTATCAAACAATCTTCTTATTAAAATTGTTCATCCTATTAACTTTTTTTTATTTATCTCTTTCTCTGTTTAGCTGAACGGATAGATATCGAGGCTCCTAAAATAATAACTACGGAACATTTATTAAATTTGTGTTCCCATTGTGAAATGCAATTGGGAATAGCAATTAGATTTGAAACACACTTGAAAATCTTATCTTGGCAGATAAGGCAATGTTCAACCATTTCTTCTGAATCTACAATGACTGGTGATGAAGTTTCAAGAAAAGATGTTTCCTTGTCCTTCATTTTGCGGGATTCTCCTAAGGGACGTTTGATTTTGAAATATTACAATACTCATGATAAATTAAATGATCCATATAAGACATCTATATTAGATATTATAAACAATTTTTTAATTCAAAATGAAATACAAATGTCAAGCGACTTAGCGAATAACATTTCCCAGCAATTCATTGATGAATTTCCCAAAGAACACTTAGTAAGTTGAATAAAATGTTAAATATGGATAAATAAATAAAGTTTAACTTTATGTAATTGTATTGCAGAACATGTATTATATTAAGCAACTTGGAAAACCAGCAATCTCTAAAGTGTCAGCCAAATATTATAACGTCCAAAGAAATCTTAAAAGTTGTGGAATTTTTGTAAGGCGGCTTTATGAGTCGCGTTCCTCGAAAGAAAAGAAGGTAAGAAACGAATAAGATTATGTTTAGGTGATTTTTCAAAAATTGTATTTATACGTACCTATGTCAATAACTCGTACCTAATCCAAAACCATTTTCTTCAATATTAGAACCAGAAGTGAATCATCAAGAAAGTTTAAGAGAAATAATGTATGATAACTGCAGTTTCGCTGAATTGGAACTTCATTGGGTTGCCACCAAAATTTATAGGGCCTCGGATGTTGCCAGCATTGAAACAAATTGTAATGAAGTAATAAAGAAATGGCCTCATTATAAAAAGCCCTTAGTATATAAATTGGTAAGATTTTTCCTACGCGGTTTTGAATTATAATTAATCTGATTTTGTTATTGCTAATGAAATACATTTTTAACATTTTAGATAGATAGCTATCGATTTTAAAAATCTGTATCCAAATGCCGGAGATTTTTCAGATTGTTTTGAAGCATTTAGTCATAAAATTTTACCGATTTTGCCCAACAAAATAAAAGATAGCCACAACAAAAAGATATTGGAAAACATTACAAAAAGTAGTTACATATCTGAAAGTAAGGTCGACTTTATTATTTAAAATAATATTAAATTAATAAATAATTTAACGCTGTATTGCTTTAGTAAATTTAGAAATAACAACAACAATTGCGTTGAGTAAATCCAGAAATAATTTAGCTAAATTATTTTTAGATGTTTACAATGCAATAGTTGTTATAATTTCTTTGAAATATCTTTTGGATTTACCAAAATAATACAGCAAATTTGGGCATTTTACCCAAGTAGATTTGGGCATTTTACCCAATTCATAAGTACCTACCTGTACTCCAAAAAGATAATGGAAGAATACCTCAAAAATTGTCGGTAACGTACATACTCGTAATACAATTATTTGAAGCTCATTTGCCCGATAAAAAAAATGCGAAGTAATTAATATGAGCCATTGAAAGTACGAGTTCATGAAAGGCTGTTTTATTTGATTTTGTCTTTCAAAGGCGCTTGTTATTGAACTTTTTTGGCGCAATAACGAAAAGAAAATTACACGGCATTTTGGTTTTTTACGTGTATTGCGTTTAATAATATAACTTCCAATACTAGATTGGGAAATTTTTCCATTTACGTTTCCATTATTGGAGCCTTTCAATAAATAAAAACATCCTACAAATTCAAAGAAAAAATTCTTATATAGAATATTATTCAGAATATTTTCTTGCATAGAAAATAACCTAATTTTTTTGGGGAATTTTTTCATAATTCCTGGGGTTTTCTATGCATTGAGGTCTAATTGCTCAATGCCATACTGAATTAACTAAGTCAGTTAATTTTCTAATTGATAATTAAAGCGTAATAAAAATTATCAACTCAATAAACATTTCTGATGGGATATTATAAAATGGAAGATATATCATTGAAATTTATTTTCTATTTGAAAATATTTCTTTCAAACTATTTATCAGTACCCTGATTCTATAAAAAATAAGATAATGTGTAAACGGGTAAACTTGTGAAAAGCAAGGCTTACTTTTATGAGTTTGGAATTTTTCGATATTATTTTAGTAATAAGTCAAACCGAGAAATTGCTAACACATAAAAGTAAGCTTTGCTTTTCACAAGTTTACCCATTTACACATTATCTTATTACTTTCTTTTACTCTAGTAAAATAAAGTATAGTAATCATGAAAATTTTGGACCTTGAGATTTTTAGAGATTTATTTGTTTTGAGGTCCCCTGAGTCCGAAAAAGTGGGTTTCGAAATGGTGTCTGTCTGTCAGTCTGTCAGTCTGTCTGTGTCCTCTCTACAGCCCATATGGTTTAATCAATCGAACTGAAACTTTAGATTTAAGCTTTTTTGATAAATTGGGAGGTCCCAGTGAATTTTACTTCAAATCGGCTAACCGGAAGTGGCCACTCCCTTGGTCCAGAAAATTTGTTTTGCAAATATCGTAAAAAGTATAAGGTTTACAAAAAACTACTTTATACAAAATGTTTCTAAAAATTAAAAACAAATAAAAAAAAAAATAAAAAATTAAAAAAAAAAATTAGGAACAAAATAAAATTCCTCAAAATTCTCTATTCGTAAAAGAAAGTCGTGTGTTGGCCACACCTCAATTTTTTTTTATAGAATCAGGGTACTGTATGATATAAAATTTTCATTATGAAAGGATTATGTTTTTGAAAAATTAATGAAAACATTATTATTATGAAAATTAATTATAAGTTTGATTATAACATTATATAATTGATAATATAATTTGATAGTTAATTTTAATAAAATATTATTCATTTCATAATTAAAAAATACAAAAAATATTTGTTTTCTATTATATTGATAGATATTCTCTATCGGCGCTATATAAATAATGAAATTATTAAATTGATATTGATGTAACTCAATAAGAATGAACATTTTTTTCAGTGCAGAGTTTATGGTACTTAAAGGGAAATTTACCATAATAAAACTGTTCTACATATTACTAGATTATTCTTACTGGAAAAAGAATGAAATGTCTAGAAGTTTGGTTTACTGGTATTTGGAACGCGATAGTGTAAATATTAAACCGATTAATTTAAAAAGTGATTTAGTGCGATATAAAAATTATAAGTGATCAATAAATTTGTGCGAATATTATAAAAAGTGATTTTGTTTTGTCACAATCCAAAAGCGTAACAATATTAAATATTAAATTAAAATAAAGTTACAAATTATAAAAAGTAAAAACTAAATTAATGTTACGAATGTAAAAATTATAAATTGTACAGTTATGTATTCTAGACATTCACTGAGACCACATTGAAATATTTTGTACGAAACATAGTTATTGTGTTAGTGGGAGTCAGCTGATTAATTGAATACCAAACTGAAATTTCGAAATTCAACGTTTTAAAATCAAACCCAAATTATCGTTGGGTTGTAATAGAAATAGAACAATATTTTTAGGACGGCCGATATTTCCTGTTTAACCCAAAAGCCAAGCTTATCACAAATTATACGGGTTTAGTACAATTACCATAAACTAAGAACGAATTCAATCCCTCAAAATTGTCGAAATCGATAATAAGCATCAAGATTATTTAAGGTAGACGCAAGATAACACAAACAACAGTTGGATGTAAAATTCATAAGCTTCATAATCTCTAACTTTCCAATATATACATGTATGGTATATACGATATAACCTTTTAAACTTCAACGTGTATGAAGCGTGGGTGATATCAAAACAACATTTTTGATTAACAAAAGATACAACAAACAATTTCAAACCAGTAGTTCGCCGTCTCAAATTTTATTGAACTTTACAAATAGGTGTATAGTTTCCGGTTAGCATAATATATTATGTACGTATACGTAGAGATGTTTTAGCCTCCTTACTTTATATGAAATTTGCTTTAACATCAATTCATTAGTTTTTAAAAAAAATGTACTACAATCCACAAATAAAAGAAATTTGAAGTACGTAATACACCTGTGTGTTACAACGTAATTTCGTTTGACTAACAATAATAAAAAAAAAAAATGAAAAGTACTATACACAGTTTTCTACAACAACATCAAAATGCTAGTGACTAAAAGAATTTTTTTTTTTTTTTCGATTTTTGCTTTTGGCTCGAAATTGTTCTGTCAGTGAGATATTTTTTAAAGAACATTATTTTGTGACATTCGAATGGGAATATTAATTTGAAGGACAAACAAAAGTTTTTTTGAAATTTTCATGTAAAAATGAGTTTGTTTTGATTTCAAAAATTTTATTTAATTCTTATCAAGTTTTCATTACTCGTAACAAAATGATATGACGTCAGATTATTCATAACTCATACAAGTCGATTTGTGTACCTTTCAAATGAAATTTTAATATTGGAAAAGAAGTTCCGGAAAGGATAGCCCATCTTTGACCTGCTAAAAAGGGATAAATAGCTTTTTGCCTGCTTTAGCCGAAGCTTTATACCTCTGTTATTATTTGTGTTACCAATTCTTTAGAAGCCTCTGAAACTTACGTTGTCTAATCGTGGCCAGTAAAAACCTTTTTCTAAATATTATTCTTCCGGTATTGCGGAAAATATTTTAAAAATCATAATTCAAGCATGTGGGACATAATTATCTTTCTCGTAAATCAGTCTAACATAATGAGTTTTCTGTAAGATGATGCGGACCTAATTGGCTTTTCGCTAAAGCTTATTGTCGGTGTGGAACATACATTGGCTAATCGAGAGGGCACTGATATAAACACACTTTTATGAAACATTATTCGCCTCGTCAAGGAAAATTACGCTTTAATTAAGCAGGGTGAGCCATTTTAATCGTAGGATCCAAATATATATCCATATCCGTATGCCAGCTACAAAAAAAAAATTGTTTAGAACAAAATTGTTAAGGACAATTATTAATATCCTTCACCATCAGGCCGTCAAGGTCATTTGAAGCTGTCAAGGTCATTTGAAGGTCAAGGTCATTTTTTATATTGAAATTCCAAAGTTACCTGAAGGAATATATTTTAGGTACCTTTTTAGGTAAACATTTTTTTTTTTAATTTTCTTAGCAAATCATAAGAAGTATAGCTAAAATATATTACTTTAGGTGACCTTGGTGGCATGAAAAATAGATATTCGGACGTAAAATTTCCGACTCTTTCCGAAACCGGTATCAAAAATAGGGGTTTCCATTTAAAAAATTACCGTGACCTTCAAATGAACTTGAAAATTGACCTGAAGGTCAAGGGCACTAATACAGACAGATGACCCCCATTGTCCTTGATAATTTTTGTCTACTCAATTTTTTCTTTAGTTGACGTATTTTAGGAGATATTTGGATCCTTCGATTAAAATGTGGAACTTAAATTTCAGTGGGAATCAATTACTCAAGTATTACATTTTTGTTGAATAATTTGGTTTTTTATGGGACATATTATTCCTTTCTCTTTTGGATCCCGTGACTCCTTCTAAATCCATAGAGTTTTATTTGAGAAGTATATTTAAGGCTGTTTTCGAAACGAATATTTCTGTGTGGAATCTAACTTGTCCAAATAAGTATCTTGTCGCGGTAACCTATTTCATTTTTAAGGCAAAAGCAAATTTTGATTTTGTATGTATCACACTACTTTAGACAAATTTTAATGAACAAAATTACAATCTATTTACATTTTTTGTAAGAAAGAGGTAGAAAATAAGTCACCGTACCAGGATACTTATTTGAATAAGTTAGGTTCTACAAATAAGGATTCGTTTCGAAAACAGCGAAAGTTTTGAAATATTATATTTCGACCTGTGAAATATTATATTTCATAACCTTTAATTATGGGATAATGTGTGACTTATTATGCAGTTTATGAATTATAATTTACTTGTTTGAAATATGTAGCCTAGGTTCTGGAACTAGGAAAATCATTTTAGAATCCCATTTAGGAAATAGTCAAGTGTTATACAAACTGGCCGTATTACAGAACTTCATATAAAAATTTTAGGATCACCTTCTATGAAATATTACCGAAAATTTATGCATGTACACCAATAATTTAATAGCCGTAAAAAATTTACAAAAATGCCAAATTCCAAATCGTTGCTCATACAAACAAACCAAGAGGAGATTATTATTTTTTTATAAATTGGGAATTACATCGCCCCTTTAGCATGACCTCAAAAGATCCAAACACACAATCTAATTAAACTAAATCTCATTTAATCAATTTTTCAGAACGCAGATACAAAAACAAAAAAAAAATCAATTTTCCTACTGACAATTTTCTTAAGATCAAAAAAGTAAAACTGTTTGTATTTTATTCATATCCACTCACACGGCACAAATACATAAAAACACACACCCACACACACACATAAAACGAGAGGAAAATTCATACGCCAGAAAAAACATACAACATTGTGTAACAACGAAAAATAAACACGAAAGTGTTGTGTGTGTTGAAAAACTACTGTGTGGGTAACGAAAGCACAGTGTATTATAAAAGTACAAAAAAAAAAAAACAACAAAACCAAAAAAGAAAATATTAAAGTAGGCTTTCCTTTAAATAACAGAAATAATAAAACCTCGTGCGACGTTTATTTGTTTTTTTTTTTTGCTTCTCTTTTGTTTTGTTGTTGTTTTATAGTTTTGTGTGTGCGGTGCGGTGTGGTTTGTTTTGTTTAGGTTTTTAGTTTAGTATTTCTGTGAAGGTGGTCAATTTAACATAGTTTTTTTTATACATTGTTCCAAACATTAATTTTCAATAAAAATATCTTCACGGTGGAAAAAAACTATTTGAATTTAACTTTTAGTTTTCTTTTTTTTTTTTATTTAGTTAAGTTTTAAATAAAGTGATTATCAAACAAAAAACTGTGCTACGCGTTTCAAAGCAAATTTATCTAAAATGTTTTAAATTAATTAGCAATAATTAATTTAGAAAATCAGAGGAAAACTATTTTAATTGGATAAGTAAATTATAACTATTTAATTGGATTACAAATTACTATTTTCGAAATATCGAAATAATAATAAATAAGGTTGGTGAATATAAATTTATTTTTGTATGTCATGTGATTATTATTGTGACTATAGTTTGGGGTTGTTGTATGTGATAAGAAAACTTCTTAAATTTTTATTGTTGTCGTTTTTATCGTTTATTATATTTTATTGTGGTGATATCTCTCCGCTGGATCTTAATTTGGTGGTTGTTACTGATAAAGTGTGGTTGCGGCATTTTGCTTGACTGTTTTAAAAATAATTAGTTTTTGTTGTGCTACTTACGGAACGGTAATGAGATAAATTGTACGTTTTAAACTGTGTTTAGTTGAGTTGGTGGCAGTCCCAATAAACATTTTAAGGTTGCGCTTTTAGCTACGAAACTAAATAATTCAAAGAATACTAAATTTTAAGAAATCTCATCAAATTTGTAAATTTAAAATTTTTACTTTTGAATAAGTTTTTGAGTTTAAAAAAATCAATTATTTTAAAAGTTATTAATAATAAAAAAAAATTAAAAATTTAGAGTTCTAACTTCTAAACATCTTAAGTTACTCAATTTCATTAATTAAAAATAAAATATTTAAACGTTCATAGAACTTGTCAAATCCCCATCAAATTCGCACAATTCGGAATTTAATGAATTTTAAGAAATTGAAAATTTTTAAAAGCTCAACATTTTTAATTTATAGAATGTAAGGGCTTTTTCTAAGAAATTATTTCCCAATTTAATTAAAAATTTAAAAAGATCTTTCTACGCTTTACGGTTTAAAATATTTTTATTGATTTTAAGATTCTAAGAAATTTAAGCGATTGCCATCTTAGACGAAAATCTCAGCTGAAGTCACACTGTTATCTTTAATTATTTAAGAAAAAAAAACGAAAACTATAGAAAAACGCTCATCGATGCTAGTAAAACTGCTTGGTCCGACTTATAACGTTTGACTGTCTAAAGTCCCTTTACGATTCAATCAAAAATGTTGGTGGTTATTAAAAAAAAAATAAAAATAAAAATCTTAAATTAAAAAAACTTAAATTTATTGAGTCAAGTGTACTAACAACTATAAATGCCTTTTATTTGCTGATGCCTAGCAAAACATCAAATTTTCCAAGTTCAACACCAAAAAACGATGATTAAATACCGAGCCAAAAAGTGCATTTTGAACATTATTTTATCTGGATTAAATTAGCTGACAGATCGTCAAAAATTTCAAAAGCTTCAATTATGTTACGAATTTAACCATTTTAATGATTTTTTTTATTTCAAAAATTTTGGTAAATTAAAATTTGTTTAAAGTTTCATTTAAGGTTTAAAGCACCCAAACATAAAGGATTTCAATAATTTTAACTAATCCCTTTAAATCAAGTCGTTGTAACGATCAACAACTCTATTCCTCTTTTTTTGCTAATAAAAAAAACAAAACGAAAAAAAAAATCAATCAAGGTTTGATTTGAATACAGTACTATGACGTATTGAGCCAATGAGGTTTTTCCTGATTTGATCTATGGCCGAGACTTCGGGACAATATTACTTTGGTATTAAAAATAATGAAAACAAAATAAACATTTTTTACATAAATAAATAAAGCTTTGTTACATATGTATTTTGGGTTAGATAGAGTTCAAACGAATTAAAGTAGAACTTTTGGAAGTGTTAAGATGATACCATTGATAAAGTCAATCTATGTTTTACTGGGTAGATTAAAACGGCATATACCTAGGGTGGTCAATTTAACATAAAGTCTTGGATAACGAAAAATATTTGCTTCTCTCCCGCGGATTTCGATTCACAATAGTATTAAGTTTTGCAAAATTATTATTTCAAAATACTTTGTCTAAGGAGAAGTTTAGAACTGTTGTTACCTGTTTACGTTTCAGCGACTAATATTCCATTGTCGAATAATCCCCTACTGCAAGTTAGGACTTCAAGGGGATTTTTTCAAATTTGTCTGCAGTGTCTCGATGA
Organism: Tipula vernalis; assembly: GCA_958295665.1. Lineage (NCBI taxonomy): Eukaryota > Metazoa > Arthropoda > Insecta > Diptera > Tipulidae > Tipula > Tipula vernalis. Next base: position 161,786,663 of record OY282558.1, read on the forward strand.
GTGGTTAAATTTTAATTAGACGATCTTGATTGTGATGGGTCTTTTAAAAGTCTTTTTCATTATCATTGATGTGTATACAGGGTGTCCGGGTTTGGGATGCTGATCCGTCATGGGGTGATTCCTTGGTTCATTCTGTGAAACAAATCGTATGTAGAGGGGGATCCATTCTTGATATCCTTTGAGATACAGGGTGTTTAAAAAATTTGGTTCAGAAAAAAAGTACTCCCAAATATTAAACTGTAACTTCCAAAATATTTATCGGAGAGCAACCAACTTAGTCTTATTTGGTTGGTAATCGTATAGGCTATTATTAAGGTTTAAGTGTTAGTCTGCATCCGTTTGAGAGCTATGGTGATTTAAAGTAAAAAAAAAAATATTTGTTTTTTATAAAATCGAGTTTTTCTCAAAAAAAACCGTTATAATTTTTTCTTTTGTTTATTTAATTTTAATTTGTCATGATCTCCTCTACAATCCCCCAATACATTACTTGTACCCACGTGCCATAGTTTTCTTCGTATTCCGTTTATTCTCAATCTAATTAAGAGATGTTATAGTGTTAATATTTTACCAATTTTATTTTGATCTGTAAAACAGTAGGCGATGATTATCAACTCATTTGTTTAAATGTTGAAAAAACAAAAACTAAATATTTTCAGATTCAGTCATTAGTTTCGAGATATTATCTAGTATTATATCAGTGTTGTGAATCAAAATTTTAATTAATTTAATAAAATTAATATTATAATGGCACAGTTCTCAGGTGAGGAGTACATTGATATCTATTTTGTTTACGGATTTTGCGATGGTAATGCAGCACGAGCTCGCAAAGAATATCAACTCAGATTTCCAACACGTCGCATTCCTGACACAAGAGTATTTATAAATATTCATAGGAGACTGCCAAATATCGTAACAAGATCGAATACCCGGGCGGAGCCCCATTCAGTCTCACCAAACCATTTGGATGTCGACGAAGGTATAATCCGTAATGTAACAGCAAATCCTTCTATTAGCATAAGGAGGCTCGCTTTACAATTAAACGTCTCTCGATATCGGATTCATCAAGTATTGCACAAGGAGAATCTTCATCCATACCATACAACACCCGTTCAACAACTATTACCGATAGACCGCACTACAAGATTGGAGTTTTGTAATTTGTTGATGGAAAGGAATTTGGACAATGCAAGTTTTGTGAAACGTATCCTATGGACGGATGAATCTCAATTCACAAGAGATGGACATAACAAACTTTCACAATCTACACACGTGGGCTGCTCAAAATCCTCATTCGAAAAAACAAATATCATTTCAGCCCCGATTCAGTGTAAACGTATGGGCTGGTGTAATTAGCGATAAATTAATTGGACCATTCATATTACCACCTAGATTAAATGGTGAACGTTATTTACAATTTTTACAAAACGATTTGCCACTCCTTTTTGATGATGTTCCCCTTTTAAGTAGATTCTCGCATACATACCAACATGATGGTGTGGTGCACCTTGTCACTACCATAATAATGTTAGGATTTTTTTTAACGAAAATTATCCAAATAATTGGATTGGAAGAAATGGTCCAATTCATTGGCCTGCAAGATCCCCCGATCTTACGGTATTGGATTTTTATGTATGGGGAAGGATGAAGGCGCTTGTATACTCCAAAGAAATTGAAACAAAAGAAGAACTTATACAACGAATACACACAGCAGCACAACAGATAAGGGAATAATTACCAAGAATTGAAATAAACAAAGGCAAACTTAAACGAATATTAGCATGTATTCAATCACAAGGAGGACATTTTGAGCACGTTTTATAACTCCTCGACCCAAACTTTGTATTGAGGGATTGTGACTATATTGAGGAGATCATGACAAATTAAAATTAAATAAACAAAAGAAAAAATTATAACGGGTTTTTTTGAGAAAAACTCGATTTTATAAAAAACAAATATTTTTTTTTACTTTAAATCACCATAGCTCTCAAACGGATGCAGATACAAGATAACCACTTAAACCTTAATAATAGCCTATACGATTACCAACCAAATAAGACTAAGTTGGTTGCTCTCCGATAAATATTTTGGAAGTTATATACTAAAGATACATGTTAAACCGAAAGTGGTCTGACTGAAAATGTCCGAGATAAATTCGACATTAAAACGGCGGCTTGACTGAAAGCAAAGATTATTAACAAGAAGATCTTCTTGTTAATAATCTTTGCTTTCAGTCAAGCCGCCGTGTACATGTTGAATTTATCTCGGACGTTTTCAGTCAGACCACTTTCGGTTTAACATGTATCTTTAGTAACAGTTTAATATTCGGGTGTACTTTTTTTCTGAACCAAATTTTTCAAACACCCTGTATCTCAAAGGATATCAAAAATGGACCCCCCCCTCCAAATACGATTTGTTTCTCAGAATGAACCAAGGAATCACCCCATGACGGATCAGCATCCCAAACCCGGACACCCTGTATTTGATTTAAACCTTTAAAATTTTAAAAAAATTTGAACTTTCAAATTGTTGGTTAACATTTATACTATATTGTTAACATTTTTTGCATTGCATACTTGCGGATGCGAATAACAATTTAAAGCATGCATACGGTGTAGATGAATTTACACAAATTTGCTCGTCGTGTTAGAAAATAATTTCAATAATTAGGTGTTAAAAAGTTCTCTCTATTACTCTAGGAGTTTAACTGTTATCCTCGTAATCAATCAGGAAATGTACAACGCGAATTCATATCCACGTTCACATCCACAGACATATATACAACCACATCCACGTTCACAACCACATCAACATTCACGTCCACATCCACCGACATATATACAATAACACCCATGTCCAAATTCAGCCCACATCCACGTTCACACCCCCATTCACATCCACATCCTCATCCTCATCCACATCCATATCCATATCCATATCCATATTCGCTTCAACATCCACATCCACATTCACATCCACATCCACATCCACGTCCACATCCACGTCCACATCCACATCCACATCCACATCCACATCCACATCCACATCCACATCCACATCCACATCCACATCCACATCCACATCCACATCCACATCCACATCCACATCCACATCCACATCCACATCCACATCCACATCCACATCCACATCCACATCCACATCCACATCCACATCCACATCCACATCCACATCCACATCCACATCCACATCCACATCCACATCCACATCCACATCCACATCCACATCCACATCCACATCCACATCCACATCCACATCCACATCCACATCCACATCCACATCCACATCCACATCCACATCCACATCCACATCCACATCCACATCCACATCCACATCCACATCCACATCCACATCCACATCCACATCCACATCCACATCCACATCCACATCCACATCCACATCCACATCCACATCCACATCCACATCCACATCCACATCCACATCCACATCCACATCCACATCCACATCCACATCCACATCCACATCCACATCCACATCCACATCCACATCCACATCCACATCCACATCCACATCCACATCCACATCCACATCCACATCCACATCCACATCCACATCCACAACCACATCCACAACCACATCCACATCCACATCCACATCCACATCCACATCCACATCCACATCCACATCCACATCCACATCCACATCCACATCCACATCCACATCCACATCCACATCCACATCCACATCCACATCCACATCCACATCCACATCCACATCCACATCCACATCCACATCCACATCCACATCCACATCCACATCCACATCCACATCCACATCCACATCCACATCCACATCCACATCCACATCCACATCCACATCCACATCCACATCCACATCCACATCCACATCCACATCCACATCCACATCCACATCCACATCCACATCCACATCCACATCCACATCCACATCCACATCCACATCCACATCCACATCCACATCCACATCCACATCCACATCCACATCCACATCCACATCCACATCCACATCCACATCCACATTCACATCCACATCCACATCCACATCCACATCACAAATTCTATCATTATAAAGCAGAATCGTAGAAGTTCCCCGTGGGAGTTGATGTATTGATTTTATCGCTTTATTTTGTAAAATTTTGACCTCTTTCAATTTAAATCTTTGGACCGAAGACCAGATCGGATTGATATAAATTAAATTATAAAATATATACATGAACAAAATATGTATGTATATACTCAGTAATATTTTTGTATCGAGAAGCTTATTAAGCCTGTAAAGAACAGCGATGAACGGTATAATTTTTTTTTTAAAGTCGATTTGAGTGGTCCAATCTATAGTTTATTATTTATATAAAGACCCTTCAAAGTTAACCTTGTTTCGTTGTTTGTTGTGAAAAATTTCGGAAGATGATATAACTAGACTTTTTCGTGTTTATCTGAAGTGCGTTTATCGAGAACCACTCATTAAGTAAGATTAAGTCGCACTGCATCGTCTCTTGTAACTCTTTTATATTCTTTGCAGAATAAGTGAGCATTCCGTCATCATCGTACATTATCAATTTAACCGACAGAATGGTATCGGGCCAAAAATATCGATCCTTCCGATCCTTCAGGTAAATTAATTTGTAAAGTTTGACCATTCCAACATTTTCCTAAGCCTTTGTTCGATTTCATTTTGTACACATATTTCCATATTGAGCCCGATTCAATGTAATTTTTCTATTTGTCTTTCCTTCTATTCTTTGCTATTATTTCTACGAACACTAGGTTAATGTTAAAATATTAAAATGCAAGGTGTTATTAGGTGTTATACTAAATATACCTCAATTCCAATTTCATTTATGTTTATTTTAGAATCTATTAGTACACAATAAAACTATGATTTCCGTAAATAAACATAAAAACATTTTTTGCAATGATTCGGTTAATAAGCATAAACCATTTTTTTGTAATATGGGTTAACAGGTAATCCAATACGTGCCCAAGTTTGCAATAATGCACTTTTTATTATAATCATCAAAAATATTGGAGGAGGAATAATGTAATTTTCTTTATGAAAATTGTTTAAAAACTTGAACAATTTTCTGTTGGGGTCAGATAGTTTTGGTTGCTTTTAAGCGGATTTGGAATTATTAAACCACATATAAACAAATTATTTTCGTTCGACAAAGAAACAAACAGGTAAATATCATTCCATCCCAATACTAACTGACTGGTCAGAAATCTGTTGAAAGTCTCGCAAGAGGCGGCAAGGCTGCACATGGTGTTAACCACCATTCCCGCCTTTCAGTCAACAACGTCTGCCAGTCTTAATCTAATACTAAACACTTTTAGGGACCAATGCCCACCAATAACCAGCGGTCAAATTTTACATTCAAAGCTTAGGGTAGCCTTGCTATCCGAAGTTAAACTAAAATATACCGTTGTCACCTCCATTCCTAGTTACAATTGACAACTCACTTTTTCGGAGCTTTTGAGCAATGGGCTCATTTTTATCTCAATTCGTGCGGCTATAAAGATACTGTACCCACACCAATCTTCTCTACCTGACCGAGCTGCAGGAATCATGCCGCCAGTAAGGCAAGTAAGATAAATTCGATGTAACAAGTGGATGTTGGCTTCCGGCCAAACTCCACTCATTATAGTTTATATAAGGTTCACTCTCCTCCTGGGGTTGTTTTCACCTTATAAGGGTGTATATTATTTTTTTAAAACCCTTAAAAAAATAAAAGAAAATATTTAGTTTAAAATTTTGAGATATTTAGGGGTAACTTCAACTCCTAGAGAAACCCCTATGAATCATTTTCAATTTGATTTGCATGTAAACTTACTCCGTTTTTGAACAAAACTAAAATAATTACATTCGGATACACTACTCTAATGATAAACGCGGCAAACCTCCTAAAAGGGAAGGTTTTTTTCATTTTTAGGGGTGAATCTCTCTCGTTTAAGAGTTGCAAACCCCCTTTCTCGTAATCCTCGCCACAAACCCATAAAGTAAAAGTTATCTGAGAACAGTAACCGTACTAGTTTTCACTTCTTTGTACATTTTGTCTGGACTATAAACAAACTAATTTCAAAAAATTCATTAGAATTCTTCAAAAAATTATTTTGGAACGCTTCCATACATGAAAGATTTATCGACAGACGGATATTTTTTATCGGACAATAAATCGGGGAAATCTTGATCTTTTGTGTCGATCCTATAACTGTTTGACACTCTGGCAGGTTTTTTCTGTAATCATGGGAAGTAGCGAGAACCGCTTCGTAATAAAGATTACAGCACACCCATTCATTTGCTTGCCCGAAAATTTTGTATTTTCATACTTTCACATGGTAAGCCACTATCGTTATATCTCCTGTCATGTGTTACACGAAGCATCTATATCAACGAAAGCCTTTATCAAGCCCTCACATGGCTAATTCTGGTATTTCACAGGGCATAGCAGCAGGTGGATCTTAAAAGGCATAGCAGAGAATTTCAAGATCCTTATGCATTGAAAAATTTAAATGTTACATATATGAGATCAATTCTGGAGCAAGCGGCGAGTAAGTTTTAGCAACCGTTTTATCAAAATCATTCAAACGGAATTGAGATTGTACATAAGCATTTTATTTACGTACATATATAATATTTGCGCAAAGAAGACTCACTATGTGATCTTACTTTGAAAACATATTTATTCGAGATCCATGTGAAAATATAGCAAAGCTAATTAATTTAATCAATTCAGCAAATATCTGTGAAAAAACCAATGTCGTTTTCGCCTGTGATATCATTTCCTCCCGATGTAATTGTCCAGAACTTCTATCATTGTTTAATTTTTGCATTCTATTTAGAGACTACGAACGACTACGACTGTGCTGCTTTGATTAACTTTTTGTAGAACAAATTTTGAAGGTTTCAATCCGGTATTTAACATGTTAAGTTCTTTTGTGATTTCCGTATCTCAAGAGAGTTATGTTATGAGAGTTAATTTATTTAACGTATTTTTGTTTCTTTGGCTTTTACGCTGTGCTTTATTATATAATCATCGCAATTTAAATGTATAAAACTAGAATAATCATATCATGTATAACAAAACATATTAATGAGGAATCAATTGGAAAATTGGTTCGGTACTTTTTTTTATAATGAATTTTGAATGAAAACGCAACCAAAATTAATGATTATGAAAAACAAAAATATTGGGTAAATTTAAATTTAAATTACAACAAAAGTTCAAGCAAAACAAAATAAATTTTATTGGAAGACTTGGGTGATCGCACTTCATTCCTCATCCAACGCAATCTTAAGCTCACTTCGCACCCTCCATTTTAGTCAGTCCCATAAATGCTCAATTGAATTCATGTCTGGACTGAGGTTTGGATGCAGGTAGACCCTGTCTCTTCTATCGTTACCATGGAGATATGTTCTGCACTCGTCAACGAATAGAACGAATCTCCAAGGCCCGATGCCCCAATTGATGTGTTCGCAAGCACTTTTGGGCCTCTAGCGAGCCGTCAAAGAGTGAGGTTGGCTTACTTCAAGCGTCTTCTTACTGTACATGGACTAACAGGTATATCTCGAACTTGTTTTAGGTAGTGCTGCACATAGACGCCCATCAGATGGCGATTTCGCGGTGAAGTTATGATGATAAATCGATCGTCCCTCACAGATGGACACCGAGTTTCCTGAAACCTTCTGGATATTATTGAGACAGCAGATAGGCACATGTTTAGCTAACGAGCGACTTCTTGTTGATTACGTCCTTCTTGCAATAAAGCAACAACTTGTGCGACTTTTTCTGGAGTAGTATCCATGCTTTTGAGGAAACAACGAATGAAACTGGTAGAGATTTGTTCAGGTCAACGTCTGATAAGTGACTGATGGCAAATATCGGTCAACGTGGTATTATACAGGAGATTGCAACACACCAATTGTTTTCTTTAATTTGAAAAGTACTGTATAGATTTTAATGATAAAGGCATCCTTGTAAAGGTAAAATACTAAGCTGTCAAAAAAAGTTGTTTTACGAAAATCAGTTGAGCCATTTAAAAAAAATATGTCTTTTTGTACGCGCGTCGATTTAGTTGCTCGGGAGTGTAGATATTAGGTTACTGGTAACTCGACGTATTCCTAAGCCATAGTAGGTCTCTGTTAATAGTTCAAAGTTCAAATTTCTACTTTTAGTTGATAAAAAATGTAGTTTAGTGGAAAAAAAAAAAATTACTACACGTAATGTGGCTCAATTTGTTGGCTTTTAACCCTACTATAACGTCCTGCAAGGAATACGTCGAGTTACCAGTAATCCTCTATATGAGACACAAATATAGATATAGAATAGACATAAAGAGTTAGAATAAATAATTTGTTGGATGATAAATGTCTATTACAATAATAAGTTGTGAATAGTCAGCGAGTGAAACTTGTCATCTAGTGAGTGGACAAACTAAAAGGTGCGCTGCAAATTTTTATCCATTGCAAAATTTTACCACATCAACTTTGTCTAATCATGTCGCTCTGTTTTTTTTACTTATCCCACAAGATGCTTTTTAACTAAAATTTCAGCAGTGAATACCTGGAAACATGAAACAAAAACCAAATTCTAGGTAATTCATAGCAATCTTAGAAAAAATTACCATACCAATTTTGTCTAATCATGTGGTTGAGTTTTTTAATTTTCCCACAACACGGCTCAAAACTAAATTTTCAAATGTGAATACCACTTGAACCGTATTGTGCGAATTCGTAGTGAAAGTTCTGTGCCTGTCTCAACAGCGGTTGCATGGCGATTTCTAAGAGCTAATAAAACTATAAAATGGTTGCCGTACCTGGTTGCCTGGTTTACAACCTGGTATGTCTCGAAAAATCACGACGAAGCATGTTGTACGGTACTAGGGGAAATCGGGAACTTATTAGCGATGTAGCGTTGCTTCAAAAATGCCACGATTGCCGCTACACTTTCTGAATTTAGCGACATAATAAAAATAACAGACTTACACAGCAAAATGTAAAGTCGACAATAAAATGATTGAATATCGCAATTCCAACAAACAATTCCACAGCATCCTACATTTTCTACGATTGCTATGAATTACCTAGAATTTGGTTTTTGTTTCATCTTTCCAGCTAGTGCGGTTCAAGAGATATTCACATTTGAAAATTTAGTTAAAAATCATGTTGTGGGATAAGTAAAAAAACTCAGCCACATGATTAGAAAAAGTTGGTATGGTAATATTTTCTAAGATTATTTTGAATGGCCTTGAATTTGGTTTTTGTTTCATGTTTCTAGCTGGTGCGGTTCAAAAGATATTCGCATCAAAAAAACCAATTTTTTTTTAGAGTGTCCCGTTTTCTGTGCCAGTCAGTGTATAATCTAAACTTGTACAACATTAAAAATTTAAATCTAAATCTAATTTTTTTCAAATTTTTTGTCGTAGGAAGTTCGGAAATAATGGAGGGAGGGGCGAGGATATACGTTTTAGCTGGCTTTTTCGCTAATATGTCAAGAATTGCGCGACCTGAAAAACAAAGAAATGTCGTTATGGAATCTGTAAGAAAGTACTTTTTCATTTGATCAGATCAAAGTTCACATATTGTTGCTTTGCATATGTTGTTGCGTTCATAACATATGCAAAGCAAAAGCAGTAGCGTAACTACCAATTTTGGGCCCCCCGCAACATTTTTCATTCGCAACAACAAGTAAAGTTTTAGTTAGAAACTTATTTTTTCCTATTGTCTGATTTCGAGAGTACGATGCAGCACGTGATTTAGTTCAATGGCCTCAAACAAAACGAAATTTCTTGTAATCGACTCAATTCTATGGCGATTTCTAAATATATCGATAAAGCATTTCAAATTTCGATTATACTTTAAAAACTATCAAGAATTTCGAAATAATCTCAAAAATGTCGAATTTTCAAAGTAGTAAGTAGTAGTCCCTCAAATTTCTCAAATATCGAATTAGCCGTAAGTATGTAAAACCAAAGGAAATCCTATTCGCGCTAATAAAATGTAAATAATCTCTATATTCTTGAATAATTTCGAATAATTCCTAGGTAAGTAAATAATCTCTATATTCTTGAATAATTTTGAATATCCTAGGAAATTGGAGAAATATAGAAATCTCGAAAAATCTAATAAATATCGTGATTCAGATTTATATGTGTAAAGTTCCCACAACTCAAAGCTAAGCGCAGAATATTGCCTTACACAATTCGAGTAAATTTGAAAATCTTTAAAAATCTCGAATATTCTAGAAATGTCGAAAAACTTAAGAAATCTAGAATAAACCGCGGAACAATCTCGACTACCCCAGAAAAATTCGAATAATCTCTATATTATCTCGATTGATCTCGAACAATTTCAATAATACCGAAAAATCTATTTATTAATGATTAATTTCGGAAAGCCTGAAAAAATCTGGAAAACCCATGAAAATTTCGAAAAATTCCAAAAATTCGTGTAAATATCGAATTAGTTGTAAAGTATAATTTAATGTTACTAATACGACTAAGCAAAATGCTATACTAAGCAAGTTAAGGCTTTGTTTAAGAAACCAACTTTATGAATAATAACGGAACACTCAAATAGATCGGATAATTTCGTAAATATCGAATAATCATATTCTTCGAATAGGCTCTAAGATTCTCGAGTAGCTATCAACTACACAACGACAATTTTAAACATACTCGAATAATCTTGAAAACCTCGAATAACCTGACACTTTCGAAACACCGATTCACCAATTAAGTCTCGCACTAATCACGCATCCCATTTATACTCCAATAATCTCGAGCAGTTTTAAAAAGTAGGATATGAAACAGGAAAATTTGCAATTTTCTTATTTAAAATAGTTTTTCGAGACTATATCAATCAAATTCAATCTTTTACCAATCAAGTTCAACTTTTAATCAAAACTTGATTTTTAAAAGGTTGAATTTGAAGTGCAAAAGTGATAATTTTGGAGTGCAAAACGTATATTACAAATAAATCAACCCAGCAAACATTAAAATCGTTATCGTTTGATGTCAAAAACTTTGATTTCAAACGAGTTTGGCAAATTTTCTTCTAAATCTAAATATCTGTCAGAACCTAAAGCCAGTTTCATTTCTATGGAGTCAGCTTATATGTAATTACTCTGACATTAACCTTAAGCAACCGAGAAGAAATTATTGGGCTTAAGAAAATATTTAATGGCAACACGAATGATTTTTTCTATCTCTACAAACTAGACTACCTGGTTTTGATGAAAATGCCCTAGAAATGTTCAGTTTTGCATCTGTCAAAATTCATAAAAATTGAATTTTTTCGGTACTAAGGGAATATTGCCCATAGTTGGTATAGACAGGTGGAAGAAATTCCCCATATAGGAAAATGTCCATGGCGCATGTGTTTTACATACGAATTACAATTTCCGAACGTTTTGATAAATTTTGACAGATTCGAGAATAGGGCCCCTGATAATTCTCGTGAGCCTCTTTAACCGCCTCCTCTGCCACGGCAGCAGATGCTGCGGTTACCTAGTGAGTAACGGTACTCGTTTGTCTGTTGCTGAGAACTGGTACTACCTGAGTTGATCGATTTAGAACGCAACAGCTGAACTGATTTTAGTACACAAAGTAAACGATTTAAGTTGACCCATCAAAATATTTCGAATCTATATATATGTATATTGTACATACGAGTATCTTCAAAATAATGAACTGTAGATTTCAGAAAAAAAATGTTCCAGTATAGGTACGAAGTTATTAGTTTATTGGGGGAAACATAACAAAATCATTTTGGATGGATAACGAAAAAACGAAAGTTGATCTTGATGTGTAATTTCAAGGTCACCAAAATTTATTTAATCAACTTTCCGTTCGATGAATGAATGAATGAAAACGAATTACTTTAGTAAGCGTTTCCTAATTGCATTTGTTATATGTATATTTGAGGTTGTCAAACAGTTTTGTCTTGTCTAAGTTTCGTGTAATAAACTTTATTTTAACCGATAATTTAATTAATTTAGCTGTATTAGTTGTTTTGTTTTGTTTTACATTTTTTTTTTCGTTATTTAAACTGTGTCTAAACAAATTTATTGTTCTAAATCACGAAAATGAATAAAAATAAATCATTTGGCGATGGTATGTCTGAAAGTAATTTCCTTAATAACTTCATTTGTTGAATTTTTTTTTTCACCTTGCTGATAATTTTGCGATGTTGACGAAATTCCAACTTCAGCAGCCGAACACCATATGAAAAAATACTGTTTGTTCAATTTTGAGATCCGTCTCTAATTCTGAGTCCGGCAATACTCGTGTATTACATATTTATTTTCTAGCAAAAACATATCAGTTCTTTTCTTCTTTTAGGGTTTATCTGCGTTAATTTTAATTACTTGCAGAAGAATTTTATTTGCAATGTACATTTGGTTTGACATGGCAATTTTATAGGTTCAATAATACTTTTATCATCGAGTGAAGCAATACACGTTGTTGGTTAAAGTGAGACCATGTTGTCGAATGAATGATTAGCACACGTTCCATTTGTTTTCAAAATGATTTTCAAGATTTTATTTTTTTATAATTTTAAATATTTCATAGTTCAAAAACTTACAGAAATTCTAAATTATCAAATTTTCAATTTTCAATAATGTTATCGATTCGAGGAACGACAGTTAATAATATCACATTCTTATCAAAAGAACCGATAAAGTTCACCAACATGTCCAAATTATCATTTTGTATAAATAGATACAATGGTAAGTACTTTGGATATTAAACACCCCTTTCTGTTTTTTGTAAACCCAAACTCTTATAAATAATGTTAAATCAATATCAACTATAGAGATAAAAATCAGCCTAATCTATTTAAACAAGCACTTGTACTATCTTTACTGAAATTATCTGTTCACAATGAACTGTTGTATACCTGTACATGTATTATATGAAATATAATATGGTCAGTAGTTTATTTAACAAGCTAAACATAAATAAATATTATACTTAAGAGCTATACGTGATAAAAATTTGAAAAAAAAAACAATTTGCCAACTAAATATTTTAGTTCGCCTTATGGTCTTGTTTTCCATAACAAAATATTTATAATTGATTAGGTATTTAACAAAACTAAAAAATAAACAAAACTATCAAAAAACTGTTTGTCGTGCTTTTCTATAACGATCTAACCGTTTAAGTGATATCAAATAAAACTTGTATCATAAAAAACGAAACTAAACTAAATTACAGTTTGAATTAGTATAAATCGTTAAGTTAAAATTAAATGGTTACTCATTTCTCAAGAGCTATTACATTTTTAGTGTCGTTTTATAAAGTACACTGGCTCTTAGACTATGCTCCGCGGAACATTACTGTTTATAGTTGATGAGGTACTATTATTATAAAAAACACCTCTGTTTTTCCGAAATTTATTACAGAGGACTTCTGTTGTGAAAATGTTTGCAAAACATCTGGACACAGGTTTATATCTTCACTGGATTTGTTGAAACCGTTAAAGCATTATATTAGAAAAAAGAGTTTTGAACCAAAGAATAGTTAAATCTTTAGGCAAATTTGCAAATTTTTCTAATTTATTTCAATGTGAAACTAGATTTTTGACTGAACACTCTGCTAGTTGGTAAAAGTGACAATCTGGGCATCCAGGAGATAAACCTTATTCGAGTACGCTGAATCCAATGGTGCTAGTCCCATTACAAAGTTAGTCCCCATTTTTGAGATATCGCTTTCGACATGTTTTGGCTCAGAGTCATAAGTTTGTCAAAATATACACTCATTTCACGATGATAGCTCTTGAACCATTAAGATGTTCGTTTTGGTTTCTTCAGCAATGTTGTTAACATATCAAGACCGAAAAACCACATCCACATTTACATTTTTGTGTTATGTTTTTTCATTGAGTCATTAAAAGACGACAACCGCCCGGGTCGTCCCGCAGATGCTATTAGCCATGAAAACACACTTTTGGCAGAATCAATTGTATTAGAGGACCGCCGTTTTTCTGTTTTGCGGTTAGCGTGAAGACTTTCCCTTTCATATGGTACCACTTATACCATATTACATGACCACCTTCACATGTCAAAAGTAAGTGCGCGATGGGTTCCCCGTTTGTTGACTGCACAACAAAGGAAAATTCGTGTTCAAACTTCAAAGGCGATTTTAGAAATGTATGAAGAAGATCCAAAAAACTTCTTGGATAACATAATAACAGGCGATGAAACATGGATTCATCATTGGGATCCGGAATCGAAACAAGAATCGATGCAATGGATTAAACGTGGTGAACCACCACCAAAGAAATTCAAAACTCAACCGTCTGCTGGTAAGGTTTTGGCAACAATTTTTTGGGATGCTGAAGGGATATTGATGATTGATTATATGCCACCGAAAACCACAATCACAGGCATCTATTACGCAGAGGTTTTGCGAAAATTGAAAAAAGCGATCCGGGAAAAACGGCCAAAGAAAGTTAGAACAAAAAACTTTACTTCTTCATCACAATGCACCAGTGCACAAGGCTAAAATTGCTCAAGCTGCATTAAAGGACTGCGGCTTCGTAGAAATTCCGCATCCACCATACAGCCCAGACTTGGCACCCAGTGACTACTTTCTGTTTCCCAATTTGAAAAAAAAATTAAGGGGCCGGAAATTTTCCAGTGATTCTGAAGTACAGTCTGTTGTAAATGAATATTTTATGGAGCAAAAGAAAACTTTTTTTTTAGAGGGCTTAGACAAGTTAATTGATCGATGTAATAAATTTATAAACTTTAAAGGAGATTACGTCGAAAAATAAAATTATTGCTGTCTCACTCACTCTTTTTTTCATACGATATTGCAAGACATTTTGATTCGCCCTCGTACTACCAAAACCAACAAAAATGTTTATACAAGCCGTCTCGTTAGCTCCTTACACAAATCGCAATTTCAAAAAATGTACACTATATTTATTTATGTGTTGGTATTTATATATCGGTATTTGAATAGATTTTTTCGTTAGTTTCGATGAATCTATCATCTATACTTATTTGTTTTGTGTATGTATATATACTTTCTGATTTATTATATAAGCATCACTAATACTACACCTTAGCGTACTTTTTTATAGCTTAAGTGTTTGTACTAGCCGCGTTTTTTTATTAGTTCCGAATAGCTGGTATCCGGAGCAGCTAATTTTCTGTGATAAAACTAATGTTTGACAAGCTATTTATGCAGATAATTAATTTATTTAAAACTAATCTATAATTTTTAATTCAACTTTTTAACTAAAAATCTATAAAAGAATATTTAGCTCTACCTATTTATCTGGAGCTGCTATCCGGAGCTGCTATCGGGAGCAAAGGGAAATTTGATTTTTTGTTTTATTTTTTGTATAACCCTAAATGTGGCAAACTTCATTTTGGTTTACAAATTTTGATGGATGTCAAATTCAAATGTCATTCATACGGACGTAAAAAGTTTTCTGAATAAATAAATACGTATTTAAATAAATACAATAGATTTTTATTTTAATATATGAAAATTCATCATTATAAAATTGTGGTATTTCGATTATTAATACTAAGTTAGTTTGATTATAATATGATTTTAATTGTAAAATAGAACAAACTTGCTCTTGCGAGTTTAATTTTATATTATTGTTACGTTTTTGCCTTGTCAAATAAGGTTCGTATCACTGGATTGTGAATAATACAAAATCAATTTAATTTATCTCCAACGAATTTATTTATTTCACAAAATTTATTACAACACAGTTTATCAATAAAAATTTACTAAAACACTTTATATAAATTATTCTTAAATTTTACTGATCACTTTTACTTTTTATTTTACACTCAAACACTTTTTAAATCACTTTTTAATTCCTTTTAATCTTTATACTATCGCTTACCAAATATTACTCTATCGCGTTCCAAATACTAATAATCCAATTCGATCTTGTTTGCCTTTTTATATACACAAACCAAGCTTCTCGAAAGTTCACGACTTTTCCAGTTGGAATAGCGTAGAAACATTACGTAACAATTTTTATCATGGAAAATTCCATTTAGTACAGTAAACATTGAGCTATTAGTTTTACTTATTCTATTACACACTAGGTGTCACCGTCACACTACCCCTCACCTAAGCCTGTTCGTCCCGAACAGGACCGAAATTACCTCCTCTGTAGAGGGCCAGCCTCTCTAAATGTTCCGCCATTGGTTTACCTCCTTGTCCTTTTCTTGATTCGACTGATTTTGTTGTTCCATTTGGTGTTTTATTTCTTGGTTAGACTGATTTTGTTGTTCTATTTGCCGTTCGTTTTGTTGTTTCATTAGACTCATCAGTCCCATTATCTGGTTCATAGCAACTATTAACTGCGACAAATCGAAACTTCCAGAATGTTCTTGTGTCTTTTCGACCAACGGTTGTTTATCTTCTGCTTTCTGCTCTACGGTTGCCGCATCCGTTACTTTCTCTCCAAAATCATGATGTTCCGCGTCCAGCCCTTCTTTCTCCATGGCATCACGTAGTCGCGCTTGTAAAGCTGATTTACCACCATCAGTAGCCAAACCCCGTTTCTCAAGTTCGCTCTTTAATTCTGGAACTTTTAATTCGCTGAGAATCATTTTCTTTATCTTTTTATTCACAATCGCACCGCTGTCACCAATTTGTTACGTTTTTGCCTTGTCAAATAAGGTTCGTATCACTGGATTGTGAATAATACAAAATCAATTTAATTTATCTCCAACGAATTTATTTATTTCACAAAATTTATTACAACACAGTTTATCAATAAAAATTCACTAAATCACTTTATATAAATTATTCTTAAATTTTACTGATCACCCTTACTTTTTATTTTACACTCAAACATTTTTTAAATCACTTTTTAATTCCTTTTAATCTTTATACTATCGCTTACCAAATATTACTCTATCGCGTTCCAAATACTAATAATCCAATTCGATCTTGTTCGCCTTTTTATATACACAAACCAAGCTTCTCGAAAGTTCACGACTTTTCCAGTTGGAATAGCGTAGAAACATTACGTAACAATTTTTATCATGGAAAATTCCATTTAGTACAGTAAACATTGAGCTATTAGTTTTACTTATTCTATTACACACTAGGTGTCACCGTCACATTATGTTTATTTAACTCCCGTAGGACATAGTCCATTTCGGTGTTGTCTAATATGAACGTTGAGATAACGTTTATTTTTGCGAATGTAATAATTTCATGAATTTCCTCCGCTTGTTCAAAGAGTATTGCTATATTGTCTTCAATAGTTAGGTATGCGTTATTTAGGATTATCACTACGTCATTATTAGTTTTTATTTTCCATCCTGTTTTCAGTATGGTGTTTATAGCTCTCGTTACGTTATTGAGGGTATTTGTTATTTCTTCAAATCGATTATTTATTTGGTCGTTAATTTGGTTTTTGATTGTTGAGTCTATCGACTAATGTATACTGTCCTTCCTGAGTGAGTTTAATTTGGTTTTGGAGGTTAATGTAATCATTTTGATCAAGGTTTCCAGTAATAGATTTAATTAGAGTGCCAATGGGTCAATTAGTCCTCGTTTTCCTCGTTTGCCTACCTGGGGTAGAGTTGGCATCACATTGTCTATTGATCTTTTCAGATGTTTTAGTCTTCTTTTAATAATAGTAATCCTTTGAGTTCTATTATATCCAAGATGTGCCATTTTATTTTCTGTTTGGTAACAGATTCTTCGATTGCCTGATAGTTTTTCAACAGGTCTTCTAATTCAAATATATGAAATAGT
Organism: Tipula vernalis; assembly: GCA_958295665.1. NCBI lineage: Eukaryota > Metazoa > Arthropoda > Insecta > Diptera > Tipulidae > Tipula > Tipula vernalis. The sequence continues at coordinate 161,804,425 of OY282558.1, forward strand.
TTTATATATGATGTTATAACTTTGGCTTCTCCTAGTTTTATGCCCACCAGTCCCTTGTTGTCCTGGAGGTCAAAAGCCTCTAAACTTTTTGGTTGTACTGCCCTGTGGACAATGATAAAAGATTTAGTTATATTTTGGTTTTTTGTATTTTATTTTTATGGACGGTTCGTTTATTCGTAGTTACAGTAACATGTCCGTCTTGTGTGACTGTATTGGAGAATATATTTCCTTTAGAATTTATCACGTGTAGTGACTTTTTCAAATATTTTTTTCTCCTGGCATAAATGTACCTGGGGTATCACGTTTAGTGTTTAATTTTTCGATTGTCCTAGCTTTAGACAGGTTATTCAGTTTTGCTATATGTTGTGCAATATCTGAATATTGGCGTCTAATGCATGACAAATATTCATCTGCTATTTCTGGTAGACTTTCGGGTATATTTTTGATAACTATATGCCCTTTATATAACTCAAATGGAGTTAATTTTGTTGTTGAATGGATAGAATTATTATAGGCGAAAATCGCTTCTTCCATGGTTTTAATTATGAATTTCTTTTTATCCTGTGTATGAATAATTCGTACCAATTCGGTTAACGTAGAGTGTAACCGTTCTACAGGTGAATTTCCATTGGATGATTTTGCCGTGGTGATGTGTAATGTTAATATTTTTGGAAGCCCCTCTCTACCAAAGAACGTCATAAATTTATTTATGATTGTAGTGGTTTTCCTGTCAGGTATTTCGAAAGCTGACGCATATTTCGAGAATTTATCGATTAATGTGATAAAGGTTTTACCTGAGAGAGCAAATGTATCCCCATGGAGTATCTCCATTGGTCCATTCAGTGTTTGCGAGAGTTTGAATTTAACATGAATAGGTTGCCTCTCGTATTTGTTTTCGTTGCAGATGCTACATTTAGCTATACATTGAAGTATTTTCTGCCTCATGTTGGGAAAATAAAAATTTCTTTTTATTTTTTCGTAATTTCCCTGTGCCCCACGATGATATGGTTGGTACTCATTGGCTATAGTGAGTTGTTGTTCATCCTCACCTTCAACATCGTTTTTTATTGTAGACACTCGGATTATTTTGTAGGGTGTTTTTCTACATACTATATTTTCTCTAATATTTGAAAGGTTTGATCATCCGTGTGGACTGCTGTTACTTTCCTTTGATTTGTGTAACTATTGAGGATTATTTCAAAATCAGTTTTTGAAAAATCTGATTTCTTGATTGTATTGCGCTCGTTCTTGTTCAACAAGACCCTAGCGTCTTCTTCCATCTTGTCGCAATATTTATTTTTTACCATAACAAGTTGGTTTTGGAATTCGTTCAAACTGGAGTTTGTTACTGGAATTCCTTTATTTGATATTCCTATATCGTCATGCTGAATATCTATATTGTTTAGGCTAATTACTTCACTCCTGAACATTTTTTCATCGATTTGTTTTTGTCGCGCGTTCCCATTTATTTGAGTGTGCTGCAGCATTTCTATGGGTTTTATTTCGGCTTCAAAATTATATTTAGAATCATTATTAACTTGATCATATGCGAAATTTTTAGTTTCCAATTGTTTATTTACAGCATTGGCCAAAATTATAATGCACCCCTCCCAAATTGCAGTATCTACAAAACGAATGAAGACAAAAATTAAAACTCAATATTTTTAGGAAATACTTTTTATATTTTATTAATTTTAGTATTTTGTAGGTCCTCCTTTGGCTTTGATGACAGCCAGGACTCTTTTATTCATCGACCGTACTAATTTTTCGCAGGTATTTCTCGATATATTTTTCCATTCCTCTGTCAGCGCACGTTTCAGGTCTTCCTTTGAAGTCATACTGCGATCCTTGATTTTTTTTTTTAAATTGACCACAAATTTTCAATGGGATTTAGGTCTGGTGACTGGGCGGGCCAGTCCATGACTCGAATTTGTTTTTTTCGAAACCAACTCATCGTAACGCGGGTATGGCAGGGGGCATTATCCTGTTGATAAATTATCGAAGAACTATCCGTTTCCCCAAAGATTTGCCGAATTGAGGCATTCAATGCAGCCTCGAGGACGGTAACATAGTTGGTACTGTTCATCGGACCCTCACAAAACAACAGTTTTCCCACCCCTGATGATGCCATACAACCCCACACCATCAGTTTACCCCCTCCATGCTTTACGGTAGGCACTATACAATCAGGATTGTATGCTTCCCCGACTCTTCTTCTTACGATAGTTGCGCCAGGAGTTCCAAAAATCTATAAGAATTCCATCAAATTTAACATAAAAATATCTCTATTAATTCTTTTAAAATACATAGCACAATTTTTTTTTTTTTTTTTGACTAATTATTTTTTAATATTTATTTTTTATATTTACCTCAAAAGTAGATTCATCTGACCAAACAACTCTCGCCCAATCCACGTCATTCCAATGTTTGTGTTCTCGAGCCCATCTCAAGCGACTTCTTATGTTGGTAAGTGAGAGCAAAGGTTTTTTTCTTGCTTTACAACCTTTCAATCCAGCTTGCAGGAGCCTTCTTCTAACTGTCCGTGCCGAAATGTGAACTTCTTGTTCTGTTAAATGCTCTGCAGCTATCTCAGCAGATGTTTTTTTTCGGTTTTTGAGAGATTTTCGCACAATTTGTCGATCGTCTCTTACCGAAGTGATACGATTTCTGCCTGAGCGTAGTTTATAGGCATAGTCCCCGGTCTCTTTAACCCTTTTTAATGTAGATTGAACTGCTTCACGAGAGCATTTTAATTTTTGGGATATTTTAATTTGGCTTACACCCTGGGAATCCAACAACACAATTTGTGCCCTTATTCCTTCACTGAGTTGGCACGCTTTAGGCATAATTATCACAAACACACTTTTTTTCTCAAAAAACTTACGAAAACTCTTTTTGATTTAAAACACTTTATGTGAAGACTGCACACGATCAAATATAAAACTAAAATAAAAAAATTTTACGACGCTACAACTTCTTGTTAAGAACCTAAAACAAAACAAAAATTGGTGATTTTCAATAATTAAGGGTCGCATTCGGTGGGATGACTCGTTCGTTAACACCCATTGTTTAGAAAGACATAATATTAATATATAATGCTAATAGATAGGGGTGCTTTATATTTTTGGCCAAATCTGTAGCTCTATTCTAGAAAGCGCATCAGTATTTGTGTTTGCTGTGCCTTTTTATAGGTGATTGTGTAGTCGTACTCTTCGAGTGCTAGTCTCCATCGAATTAATTTGGATGTTGGATCCTTTGCGTTAAATAGCCATAATAAAGGTTTGTGATCCGTAATGATCGTAAATTTCCTACCGTATAGGTATGGTCGGAAGTATTTTGTTCCCCATACTATTGCAAGACATTCTTTCTCAATAGTAGAGTAGTTACATTCCGTTTTGGATAATGTGCGTGAAGCATAAGCAATTGTTAAATCATTACCATTGAAATTTTGGCTTAATACTGCTCCCAGCGCGTAATTGGATGCGTCGGTTGTCAGTATGAAATTGTTATCGAAATCTGGATATTTCAAAATTGGTTCATTCGTTAGAATGTTTTTACATGTTTCAAAGCATTGCAAGAATTCTTTGTCTTGGTATATTATTGCTTCTTTTGATAAACAAGATGTGAACGGTTTAGTGATTTTTGAGAATTTTTTTATGAATTTCCTATAATAACCGATTAGGCCTAAGAAAGATTTAATTTCCCTTGGAGTTGACGGAATTTTAAGATGTTTTATTGCATCAACCTTTTTAGGATTAGGTTTTACTCCCTCGGGCGTTATTATATGCCCAAGAAATCCTACTGATTGCTGCAAAAAGTGGGTTTTTTCAATCTGAATTTTCAGATTAGCGTTTTGCAGTGTTGTGAATACCTGTTGGAGGTTATGGATATGTTCCTGTAGGCTTGTTACTATAAACGATGATATCGTCCATGTAACACAGTACATTTTTGCCTTGTAGGTCTCCTAGAACGTTATTCATAACACGTTGAAACGTGCTAGAAGCGTTCTTTAAACCAAAGGGCATTTGAGTGAACTCGAAGTGCCCGTTAGGAATTGAAAATCCTGGTTTATGTATATCAGAATTTCTAATTTCCACTTGGTGGAACCCTGCCGCCAAATCTATAGTTGAAAAATAGATTGCTTTTGCCATTTTATCAAGTATATTTTCTATGTTCGGTAGAGGATACTTGTCGTCAATTGTTTGACAAATTTCTTTGTTTTTCCTGGTACGATTGTACCAGGTGTAATGGATTTCAATTCGTTATGATTTGATAAATTAAATTTTGGGGTTTCCAAAACGTTATTTCTGATATTTATTTTTGCGTTAAGCATTTGTAGGAAAATTTTGTGGAATTTAAATATGAAAAATGTTAGTGGTGTCGGAATTTCTTTGAATTCCAACATTGTTTTTTGTTTTATCTCCGTTAAGGAAAAAACAGACTGTACTCTGAAGTGTACTTCTGATGTTTTGTTAGGTTTGAATAAATGAGAAAATTTTGGGTCGATATATGATTTATCTGCTCCCGTATCTATTAATATTTTTAAAGTTTGATTTTGAATGGTTAGTAGAATAAAAGGAAGTTTCGTTTGATAGTTTATTTTATTTAGGTAATTAACGTCGGATATGAGGCATCGTTGATAAAATCCTCATCCCTTTGTTCTTGTTCTAAGTTATTAATATTTTCTTGTTTGATACAATTTTTTGGAATGATTTTTTTATTTTGGCTCTGGTAAGGTTGTTTGTACATATTGTGGTTTATATGTTTTATCATTTTCCTGCTTAATATTATTATTATCGTAGTTAGGTTTATTTCCTTCGTACTGTTGTTTTGAAGTGGAAGGGTTGTACTTTTAGAATTTATTATTGTACTTTGGTTTTTGTGGTTGTTGGTTTGTTACCTTTAACCTTTGAATACTCTGTTCCTGTAAAACAAAGCTGTAGGCTACTTGTAAGTCAGGTGATTGTGATGCTCTTAACGCACTGCCAAGTGGCTCTTGTAGACTGGCCATGAACACTGTTAAGCCTGTAGATTGTTGTTGTTCGATCAAAGCATCAGTTGTACATTGATCTAACCCTTGTGTTTGAACTTTATTGGATAATAATGTTAGTATTGATTGTATTTTATCAAAGAGTTTCTGAGGTTCCAAGTTAGCTTTAATCAATGAAAATAGTTCCAACTGAAGGTTTGCAACGCTTCTTGTATCAGCTTATGAGGCTATTAAATGTGCACGTATGTCTTCCCAATTGGTATCGATATTATGCATAGTGAGAGATTGACTAGCAATGCCAATTATTTTGCTACGAATATTTTGAATAATTATTTTATAGCTAGGTAGTGCTATTATTGGTTGGCAGAGTTGTATTACTTGATCTACCGAATTACAGAAATGATACAGTTCATCTCTCTTTCCACAAAATGTGCGTAAGTTCTTTGTTACCACATCAACCCTAAATGAGTTTAAAATGGATTCCTGTTCTTGTAAGAGTTTTTCCATGATTAATTCCTTAAAATTTATTATTATTCTGGGTTTAGGAGAAGGATTTTCGGTTTTCCGCCGATCGTCCAAAAATGTATCTAGTTTATCTGAATTAACTAGGAATGATCTTGAACCCATTGTAGTGACAAAGTCAGAAGCTTTGTTTATAGAGGTGTTTGTGGTTGAAGTTGCACCAGGTTCGTCTTGATCAAATGTTATTCTAGCTCCTTTACCAGTTTTATTACTCATGAGTAAATTCACAAATTTATTAAATAATTTTGTTTATGTGTCCCCGTGACACTATTTTGCTAAAATGTCCCGATTTTAGGTTCCAATTAGTTTTGAACAGAAATCCCGATTTTAGGTTCTAATTTTCGATATACACGATTTTTATTTAAATTAAATTCACAAGTGAGTGGTTTTTAATATTTTACAAGCAGTACTTTTCTACTTGGGTTACTAATACACAATTTTCTACTGACTACTGAATGTAAATTGTAGCTTTTGATACTACCTTAATAAAAAACGCGCTTACTGTTTGGCTTGCATAAACATTTTTGTTAGTTTTGGTACTACTCAAACAAATTTTTTTTTTTTTTATATTTAAAATATCGCAATAAAAATCAATTTGTCATTTTTTAATTTCAACTCAATTTTTTATTTTATTTAAAATTATATATTATAATTTATTATAATTTCTCCGGAGCGAATACTGGTCTTCGATCAAGAGGATGTACTTCTCAACGGTACACTGAGGAAGTACTCGAGGACTACGTCGTATCTTTTGCCGATTTTATTGGTGAAAACTTCGTGTTAATGCAGGATAATGCGAGACCACATACGGCTGGTATAGTTTACCAGTACCTTCAAAAGGTGGATGTGCCTGTTATGGCGTGGCCAGCTCAAAGCCTGTACCTCAATCCTATCGAACATTTATGGGACGAGCTGAAAAAAAGGGTTTGAGCCAGAGATGTTGTTTCAACGAGTCGCCAGGAGCTGCAACAGGCGATCGCAGAGGAATGGGAGGCGATACCTCATGATTTGGGGAAACTTTGGTGAAATCGATGAAACATCGAATGGAAGCTGTCATTCGGGCTAGGGGAGGTAATATTTCTTATTAATAAAAATGTTTCTTTGCTGATTTCCATATTTTAATTCGATTTTTAAAACTAATTTTCATGCTGATAAATTCACAAAAAACGTGTACTTTAGATGTTAACCACAAAAATCACTTTGTTGACACGGTATAAGTACAAAAATGGTATCACTGGATAGGTGTTGAAATAGACTTTGAATCTGTGTACCCAAGTGTATTACTTATATAACTATTTAAGTTAATTTAAGTTTTTCAAAAATGTCGGGGTATGTGGGCTTACAAGTGAGGCCATGTAAAACTCTCACTGTTCCATACTCCATTGAATACAGCTTTTGTAGTATCTGCCACGAATTGTCTTATCGCAGTCGTTGGTTAATATGTTTTCAGAATATAAACAATTCCGAACACTTTTCTTTAAAAGGAGGTGAGGAATGTCGTAAAAACAAAATATTTTTCGTGAACCAAACATTGCCCATGGCTCCTACTTGGTTACCTCTAAACTTGAAAATGCTTATTACCCCTAAACTTGGTTACCCCTAAACTTAAATCAAATAAAATCGTTTTGCTATTATCAACCTTACACAACAATAACGGAGAAGACCGTGAAAGGGAGGGGAGGGAGGGGGGAGGCAGACACCTTCGATAAACTAGTAAGAACCTATACATGCAAAAGGAAGAAAACTTTACGATGCTCGATGGTGTTACAGCCTACGTTTCGTATAAAACCGCCAACCCACCACAATTCTATGAAATTCGGAAATCATCCTAAAAAAAATCGTTTCTAAAAGAATTGGTTATATAACTGGTGCAGGCCAACGTGTTGGAGCTGCTCTCCAACCCTCGAAAGTTGAAAAAAAATATAAGGACATCAATCGACCTAATAGGTTATAAAGAGCTACCAATAAGACGGGAATCAACAGACAACAATTTGTAATGAAAAAAGATCCAATTTTTATTTACTTTCCTTCGTCAGATTGATCCCTATACACAGACACCGTGATAGTAAGCTATACATAGAGTGAAGGTTAACTGAGATAAGTTCTTTTACACAAATTTCAAATAAAAATGGAAAATATTTTATTTACAAAGAATAATCGAACATTTTTAAATATTTTAAAGACGCTCTATACTTTACAGCACTTAACAAAAATGTTTACTTTTTAGGAAGTACTACCTTTATACCATTTCTGTCACTGTTATTGTTTTAAACGTTCAAATTAGTAATTTTCACATACATATATGTAATATCGTACGTTTTATGAAACAACAAAATGCAAATTAGTTAATTAAATTTTTGGTGTGACCAAAAATAAATTACCTTCGTTTATATTAATCACAGTTATATGTAGTAAAGTACGTAATATAAAATATGATTATAATAAAAATAAAAAAACAAAACGAAACAAAAATGGGCATTTAATATTTTTTTGGTTTGAATAATATGCGAATGGTATGGTGCGACCATGGAACCTAAATGTTTTGGAATTTTTCAAAGTTAACAAACTTATAAATCAGTGACAGCGATAAAGTTTAGTTTATGAAAAGGAAAAAGCAAGTGATACTATTTGATAGATCAGATTTCGGATTGACAGTAACATATACCAAATCTGTCTTCTATCTACATTACCGTCTAGAAAATAAGTTTGATACCACCACCGAAAATTGATCGTGTGCACATTTTTGCACCAACAATCCATTGGCAAATTAGATTTGAATCTTGTGGTATAGGTTGTTAGTGTAATAACGTGTACTAAATCTTTTCTGTGATAATATTCGACCAACCTTCTCTTTTTTACCTGGGCCTTACTTTCTACTTATCAATTTATGCGACATTTTTATTTTTGTAAAAGCCTAATTGAAGCGTAATTGAAAAGTGTTGGACAAAGCGAAATAAAATTTCTCATTTCTAAATAAAAACTTATCCTATTTTGGGTATGATAACTTAAAAGTTTTTCTCCAGAAATATAAAGGTTAGGTTAGGTTAGGTTAGAGTGGCTGCTATCGCACACTTAGGCCAATAGTGGCCCATTGTGATACCAAAGGATTTTATCTCCCCTTTACCCCTGAAACCATCCAGTGCTACTTATTTAGCGTAAAATATCTCGTACTATACAGTTCGCGAGTTCCGAAAGGCTGTCCATACCGTACACACCCAAGTATTTATGTCTTCTGTATGATAGTACCGAACACGAGCATAGGAAGTGATCTATAGTCTCTTCCTCCTCCTCGTCCATGCAACTTCTACAAAAGTCATTTGTCTGTAGACCCAGCTTTCTCGCGTGTTCCCCAAAAAGGCAGTGTCCTGTCAGTATTCCTACGAAAAATCCTAATTCTCGTCTTCCCAGGGATATCAGTGCCTTGGAGCGCCGCAAGTCCAGTTTTGGCCAAACCTGTTTTGCTACCCTGCACCTGAGAGTGTTGGTCCATCTCTAATTTGTCAAGGCGATTGCCTTTCTACTGAGCGCCAATTTGAGCGCTGCTATGGGCCTCCCCAGATCTGCCCTTTCCGTCTGAAATCTGAAGAGTCGTACCGTACCTAGCTAGTTCGTCCGCCCTGCAGTTCCCCGTGATGTCCGAGTGACCAGGAACCCAGATTATCTTTAAGAGATGATCGGCAATCCAGCGCCACCCGTGACCTCAGACAAACCGCCTCTATTGACCTGTCCGCCGCCTGACTGTCCACATAAATTGCGATATCCCTTACTGATACCACATTATGCTTCAACCATGTCACGACTTCCCCGATCGCCACCACTTCAGCTTGGTACACGCTGCAGTAGTCAGGAATACTAACAGAAATATTAACATTAAGCTTCTCACAGAGGACTCCGGTTTCTTCCTTACTATCTAGTTTAGAGCCGTGGGTGAAAAATTGCACTGCCTCGTTTTCCAGTATTAATCCGTCCTTCCAGGATTCCCTTGAAGGACAGACGGGCCGGAACCCTTTATCGAAGCACAAGGTTAGTATAACATAATCTAGATTCACCAGTTCATCCCTTAGTGATCCAACTATCGTCGAGTGCCCTACCTGCAGACACTTCCACTGAGAGAAAGCCGTAAGTCGCTTAGCCACCTCGGCTGCCTTCTACTTACCAAAAACCTCTACTGGAATAAGGTGGAACATAACCTCCAAAGCGCGAGTAGGTGTCGTCCTAAGTGCCCCGCTTATAAGGATGCAGGCCGTTATTTGCACTTTCCATTCTACTCCTGTATATTACCTTGTCCAGAGCTGGCCACCACACGCCTGCTCCGTACATAAGTACGTGTCTCACTACGGCAGTGTACAGCCAGTGTACCAGCTCCTGTTTCAAATCCCATCTCTTAGCTATGGCGTTCCTGCACGAGTAAATGGTACAGTGGCCTTATTTACCCTCTCTAACGTGTTAGGCATCCAGCTGAGTTTACTGTCCAAGATTATGCCCAAGAATCTCGCTCTCATAAAAAGTCAGTCTAGTGCCGTTTATCGTAGGCGGGCAAACTACCGGAATTTTATACTTCCTGGTAAAAAGTACAAGCCCTGTCTTGGACAGGTTGATCCCTAATCCACATTTGCTGCCCCATTTGGTAACGATCAATAGTGCATTCTGCATAACTTCTCTAATCTAATCGTGTCCAAATATTTACCTCATACCGCTATCGCTACATCATCTGTGTACCCTACAACCAATACCCCCTCTCTCTCCAGTTCCAACAGCAATTCGTTAATCACTATACTCCAGAGAGAAGGGGACATTACACCTCCCTGTGGGGTTCCTCTAACCACCCGCCTTCTAATTGTGGACTCCCCAGTTCTGAGGTAATAACCCTCCTTAACAGCATATGATTAATCAACCTACTTATATAGTAACCACCTTCAAAGCTGACAATCCCTCCACGATCGCCTCCGTCTTTACATTATTAAAGACACCTTCAATATCGAGGAATGAGTCCATACTGAACTCCTGCGAGTAAATTGACTTCTCAATTGTGCGTACCAAAGCGTGCAAGGCTGTGTCCACTGACCTCCCTTTACAGTATGCATGCTGTAACATTGCCCAATTGCTGCAATCCACCATCCTTTCCAATGTTTTTTGCAGAAAGAATGATAGATTTATAGGCCTCAGGTCCTTCGGAAAAGCATGCGAGCTTTTTCCTGCTTTCGGAATGAAGACAACCTTGACCTCCGTCCATTTCCTAGGAATATAGACAAATTTCAAACATCCTCTGAAGATCATCTTCAGCCAGGGAAGGATGACTGCCAAGTTCCTCTGGATATCCGCTGGTATAATCCTATCTGGGCCAGCCGATTTGTAAGAGAATGAGTGCTCATTCTCCACTCTCCATCCCCTGATCATATGAAAAATAGTATCTAACGCAAATGTCACATCCAAGACCTCCTGTCGATTCCTGACAATAAATGTTGGTTGTCGCCCAATATTGCAAACTAAAATACATACGTAAAATACATTACTGCCTTTCATTAATGTCTGTGCTTCCCCAGATTGTGTGATGCGCGTTTGCATCACATCCAAGTATGATACCTATCTTTCTTTGACCTGCTTCCCGGATCAGTTCCCCCAGGTTATCCGGTAGAACCTCCTTCTCCCGATCCATATAGGCTGAGGCTAGCCATAATTTTTCACAGCCAATCTCCACGCTCGCCGCGGTAACATCCCCACTATTAAATTGAGGAAGAAGAAAAATATTCAAATTATTTTTCGCCAAAATACACGATCTGATCTTCTCAGAGTTGCCTGAGTATAATAATTTATACCCTTTCGTTCTGAGGCCACAGATCCTGTTATTGTTGATCCAAGGTTCTTGGATTAGCACCAAGTCCTCAACTGACTTAGTCAGTCTGAGAACGAGAGCTGCCGAGGCAGCCTTCGTGGATGTAGGTTTATTTGTACAATGTTAACCATTGTGACCTATCTTATTCATCTCTTCTTCTACTTCCCGTATCGGAAAAGTAACCCCTGGACAACCGCCGCTATCCGTCGTTTCGCCGCCCGTCTTCCCCAAGTAGCACGAGTGGGTTGGGATAACGTTGTGCCGTAGTTGGGTAAATGACTACTGGTCGGCTAGCCGACGTTGTGACAAAGGTATCAAGACTAAGCTACAACGTTATTGGGGAATAAATCTTGGGTTGTAACGACGTCGTAATAACTTTTATCCGACTTGTCAATTGGCCATGAACTAACTAATTTTTTTTTGTTTGATATTGTGGTTATATTTTAGCAGAAAGGACAACTTTTTTTTATAAAATATATAAATAATCGTGTTGTCTTCTTTTATCCTATAAATATAATAATTATATGTCTGTTTTCTTTAACATCTATTTCATTATTTACGACTTTATGAAAATGTACTTCATAATAATTGTAAATCTAATATTCACATTGCCTGTAATAATGGTAACATAAAAATCGGCCAAGATACGACATAATTTTATAAACAAAGCAGGTTTTATCGTAAATGTGCACCTGTCAGTGAACTAAAAACTCATGCGCCTTATAAATTCCTTTTTTTTTAAATATATTTCTGGTCTTTTAAAAATTATTTGTATTTCATTTTGAATAAAATTTTCTAAAATCAATTTAAGCCGTTTTGAAATAATCCCTACCATTAAAATAATGTAATTACAATAATATGTAGTCTCGGGAAGTTTGAAAAACATACTTTTATTTTCAAAAAATATTAATTTTTGTATAGATATTATAATTAAAAATGGCGAATTTCATAATATGTATAAAAAAGTATTTAAATCACTAAAAAGTTAGATTAAGAACCAATTTATAACAAATTTAACTCAAAAATTACGAATTTGTTATTTTATTTCCAAAAAAGTTACTATCACGACGGTCTAGTCATTCTCCCGACGATTTATTTATTTTTATTACCAAATTTTCAAGAATTCGACTGTAAAGATATTTACACAACAAATAAGTTATAAATAAACTGTTACTAATACATAACTAGAAAACATATGTTTTAATTTCAACAAACCGAACCACACATTTTATATGATCGCTATTGTTTCGTCAATACCATAACCTGCTAAAATTCTCTTTTGGCCACTGTCAACATTTGGAGCTACGATACACTGGCAACCCATCCATATTGAAAGTAAAAGAGACACAATCGGGAAAAAATCAATTTGTTTCAGTATATTCAACAAACAAGATTTTAATCCATTGTGCCAATATTCACCTATGCCCATTTGGTTAATTCTAACTTCTGTAGGTGTTTTTAAGAGAGTTCTGCTGTCCTTCGGAAGATTTTTTATACCATGATATGTCAACAGCTGCAAGATTTCATTGATTATAGAATGTGTAATACTGTGTTTTAACGCCCAATTTCTGAAATTTTCGACAAAGTAACAGTGAGATTCATCGTTGTTCAATTCAAATTTCCATTTTTTATTATTTATATATTGTTTTCCGACGATGTAATAATGTCGGTCGCAAAATATCTTTTTTGACAATGATTTGACCAAATTGTGGTGCGTATGTAAAAAATGTTATCTTGTGGTTGTCCATATAACAACAAAATATTTACGTTAGATATTGGTTTCTAATACGACAAAAAAGTCGCTAGGTAGTCATTAAATACCACTTATTATAACTACTAACTAAATAATCGGTACACGGTTTTATAAAATACATATTAGTCGGCCAATAGTTGAAAATAGTAAAAAAGGTTATCAAATAGATATAAAATAATCCTCTGCCGACTGGTAACATATAACGTCGCGTTGTGGTCGTGCCGACGAAAAGATAAAAATTGTTAGTTCAATGTCAAACAAGTGAAATTCTAGAAATTTGTGGCGTTGTACCGACGTCGGAAATAGGTTATAAAACTATAAAGTTATTTGGTGCTACTTGGGTCTCTTTTAATCCTTTTATGTGGTCGCCGTTGCCATCCCCCTCTCGCGGAGACTTCAACAGGTTTTCCCCATCAGAGTCTAGAGAAAGGGAGCAGGCTTGAACAACCATCATTTCGGTATCCGTATCTTTCTTGACGTTTACCCCAAGCTGGTTTCCCACTTGCGTGTCCACTTCATCCTTCTTATACACATTGAGAGTGATCGACCCGAATTCGAAGCTGATCACTCCCTTTGTTTCCGCGATGAGAGTTAGGGACTTCCTGTTTAATAACATAACTGTCAACCTATAGCCCCCTTTGGCCTCCTCTTGGGGGTTACTGGCCTGGATGATCTTAATGACCTCCTCAGGCTTCTCTATCTTGGTTGGCAACCAGACGCGTGCTCTCGATCTGCTCGGAATTTGTTCCTTACTGGCCGCCTCCAGCTTCGCGCCCTGCCATACCTCGCCTACTTTGGCCACTGCCATTCTATACAGATCCACCGATCTTTTATCTGAGCACGCAGTTAACTTAACGCGCCCCTGATACCTCCCCGCATCCCTATAGGACGGTGGGGGTCCCGGATTATCTCTCAGGACTTCCAAAAATACGGATTTCAGTTCGTTGTAAACCAACTTCCATTTTTCATCCGTAATGCTCCCGTCTTCCTGACCCCTGTCAATGACGGCTAACATCAAGGCATGCTCCTTTAAGATTTCGCTGAACAGCTTCATCTTTTGGTCATTTTGGGCTCCTGTGGTCACCTTGGCTCGTTTAGCGTCGCCCGGTACTTCCTCATCAAGTGACCTCATTCTTTTCGAACCAAGATTCTTATTCAAAGTGCCGCTGCCGACAACTTTCCTCGCCCATGCCACGGATTCCTTTTGTTCTGCTGTTAACTACCCCTCTGGGGTCGCAGTCAGCCTTTCCAAAATTCTGTTCGCCGACCGTTTTTCACGATATCGTCGCTTCGCCAGAGGGAGCCCTTCCGATCTCCTGCTTTTTTGTTTGGCTCCGGTTCCGCTTCTACCTGGCTTTAATGTCACGGTATTGCTTCCCCCCGCAGCTAAGGAAGGAGCCCCACTTTTTAAGTTCAAGCTACTCCCTTCCTTGTTGCTTCCCGGTTTTTGAAGGGTAGCGCCCCTATTTCTTTGATTTTGGTATCATGCTATTCCCACGAGTATCGGAGAAAGAACTGGAGGTCACCAGGTATCCAAATGGCTCGGTTAGCGACTGTGCTTTGTTAAATGGGGCCGCAGCCTAGTTGATCATCAGCACGGGTCGCTTAACACCTTAATCCAGCCCATTCGGCTCGCTAGCACCCCGGCCTCCCAGCACCCCTTCCCTCCGCTCCACATTTTCTCTCTCTCATTCACCTATTCACATGGAGAACCTAATCCAATGGGATCTATTCCATTCCAAGGGTCACCCGTTTATAGGGTTCGTACTTCACTCATCACCCGCGGAGACTCCGGAGGTGCAGAGAGGATGTGACGCATAGTCCGCCGTGGTTATTGGTCGATGGTTTTCTGGCGCCATCCGTTCGCCTTTCCATGCTGGGCATCATAGGCACTTAGAATTTAATGAACCGAGGTTAACCACTCCCCAGTTCCCTGAGACTCTTCCACCAGCTGGACTGCAGTTGGGGGCGGCTTATTTAATTCACCGCTAATCTACCTATCGATAGGCCGTCCACTATCCACCACCTGTGACCCCTCCGATAGCTGCAGCACGCCACGGAAATATAAAAAACTTACCAGTTTTCTGCAGAAATATAAAAAACTTACCCCCAAATAATATTCCATTTGATTAGTGTATTATTTGAATCTTACAAACAAATTTCGCCCAATTAAGACTATGACAAGTTGAAACGACTTTCCATGAGACGATTTTTTTTCTGAAAAAATCCAAACTATTCACCTTTATTTGGTGAAAATATGTATTTTAATCTATAAATTAGGTTTAAGTAGAATGCGCCATTAAATTAGAATTGATTTTTCTTAAAATTAATCAAATCATAGTTTTTTGTCATAGTTCAGTCTTTTAAAGACTTGCCATAGTTTAGTGTTTTGCTAGGATATTAAATCAAATGAATGGTTCGTGATTTGGATTTTCACTGAAATTTGAACTTATGTAAGTAACGATAAATGCTTCGATTTCTAAATTTCTTTTAATTATCTTTGATTTAAGTGGAATGTTTGGAGGAATTGGGCTGAATTTTTGTTGATGGTAAATTTGTATCCGAAAACTCACTTTCTGGTAACTCCGAACTGTTATTCTCAAAATTCTAGAATAAAAAATTAAGCACAACTTCAATTAATTAATTTCCAAGCACAAATTTCTTCCTACGACTGTCTCCCAAACATACTGAATATTGTTGAAAAAATTAAAAAACTAGCGCAATTTTTAATATTCTATTTCAGTTTTCATATAAAGTATGACAAGTTGACTTAACTTCATTAAACATTTTATTCATAATTTTATAAAATAATTAAAACTAAAACTGCATACCATAGATGAAATTTTGATTTTCAGTGCTAAAATTTCGATAAATTACGATAATTCTTTGTAACTGTTTAATAGATGAATAATGATATAATCATAAAGAATAGTGCAAGAGAAAAATCGATTTAAAAACGACCGAAGTAAAGTATGACAAAAAAGTTTATTTTTACTGATATTTTGACAGAAGAATATTCACTATCAAAAGAAAGGGTTTCTTCACCCTCAAAGTTATAATTATGAAGAATTCAATGGCGTGAGCCCTAAAAATACTTGTACCTAGGTTAGGTTAGGTTAGGTTGGAGTGGCTGCTTACGCACACTTAGACCGGTGACGGTCCATTGTGATACCACAGGATGTATCCCCTTTTTACTACTTGTACCTATGAACAAGCAAAGTTTTTATTTTAATACAAAAGCTTGCTTTACGTCGTTTTTTAATTAAAAACTTATTTCTTTCTAACATCGGTGCCAGTCACACATTGGTTAAAATTTTTTGATTTCGAGAGTTAGATTTAAGAAATTGTTCTTAACTAATGCAAATCGTAACCTTTACAAGTCTAAATTTCCTGCGAATTTCGAAGGTGTTCAAATAGTTAAAAGCATTCAAGCTCCGATTTTCAGAAAACCCCAAAAAAACAAACGCCTAAAATCTCTCAATATAGAACGAAAACTAATTCATTAAAGAGACTATTTTGGCTCAACTCTCCATTGGCTCCCCTTCTACGGGCAAATAAAGAAATTTTCAAAAATTTCTTCAGGATTAGTTAGATAGTTTTTTGCAGTCGACAGCACTTCACTTTTGCCGAAAATTTTAGTTAGTGCTTCAACACCAAACACTTACTGAATCTACAGAATTATTATCAAATGTATCTTCTTAGAAATCAAATTCAATGTTTTCTAATCAAAATTTGTCTTGCCGAAGATTGAATTGGTTTTGCAGAAGGATGAATTTCAACCAAGAAAATCGTTATCGTTTGATGTCGGGGAAGCATTTCAGACTTTATGTATTGAATACAAAACGAATTAATTTAAAAAAATCGGGGTTCTATTATTTCTCTAGTGATAATTACCATCTCCATCTTTAAAAATTTTTTTATGATTATTTTATGAGCGGAGAAGTTTCTATTTTTTATCAAATTGTTTCCTTTGATATTTTATGATTTGGATAAACCGTAATCTGATTTGTATTCCAAGATTTTGCTCACATATGCATACCTTTACAACTTTACTTTATTGGAATAACTTTAAAACCTTTTTTCGATTTGTTTATCGAAATTACAAAGTAAAAAATCAATACCTATTTAGGAAGCTTTCACGTGTCAAAACATAATACGTAATGTGATACCTTAACTTAATTCAAAACAATTTTCCAATCCAATCAAAATTCCATTTGTTTCGCATTTGTATGGTATGTATAACATCATTTCGATGCGACATACATATTCGGTCTCGTGTTAAACGATAATCGAGCAACTCAAATTAGAAATTACATACATACATATGTACTACATAATTATATACATAAAATATACATAATATAATAATATCAATAATGTTGTTATATCGTGTGCCGAATTATTCGAATTAATTAATAAGAATATTTACAACCCTTTTTTAACGTCTAATTTTCTAAACTAAGTATATACCTGTTACCTATACAAAACCATCAATAAGGAAAACTTCAATTAGAGCAATTGGAATTATTTGACTATCTATAAAAACAATTTTATAACTGAGACTCACACAATCGTTTAATAATTTATATACCCTAAAATATTTACAACTACAACTATTTCAACCACCTATGTAAATACACTAGTGGAAATAAATATAACGGCAACTGCAAAAATGATCTAAACATGTGATAACGATTATAAAAATTAAAAATTCAGTTATTATCTTAAAATAATATTTATTGCGCAATGATTCATAATATCTATTAATTGCATTAAGATTAACAATTAACGGTTTTTAAAATTCAATATTTTTTGTACCAAAATAATTGGAAATAATTATAACGGCAACGAGCATTTATATGATTTGTTGTTTAGCTAATAGTGTGTGCTAGCGCCGCCTTTATTGATAACTTCAAAAATTCTATCGGGCATCGAACTGATTAATTTTTGAAGCTCTGATACAGGTATATCCCTCCATTCTTTTTGAATTGCATCCTTTAGTTGTTCGACCGTCGTAAATTGCCTTCCTTTAGCGTATACCTTTCGCACTAATATACCCCATAGATTTTCTATAGGGTTTAAATCAGGGCTAATAGCAGGCCACTCTATAGTACTTCAATATTTTTACTTCTTAGCCAATTTTTTGTTGCCTTTGCAGAATGAATGGAAGCATTATCGTGTTGAAATATAAAATTTTCATTGATTCTTTCCGCAAACTCCAACAAAACGTTGTCTAATAAATTAATGTAATAGTCGGCATTCATTTTAGTACTTATCCAACAAATTGGGGTTTTACCGTTGTAACAAAAAGCTGCCCAAACCATAAGAGATCCTCCTCCAAAATTTCTGCTCATTCTAACTTCAACATCTTTAGACAAATTATGCCAATAGAATTGATTTCCATCAGGCCCATCTAAATTGAATTTTTTGTCATCGCTAAAAATTACATTCTGCCATTCCGACCGCCAATGCATATGTTTTTTTGCGAATTCCAATCGTGCCTGTTTATGGTGTGGTGTTAATTTAGGTTTCTTTTTCCTTTTCAGCCATTTTACCTTCTCAGATTGCTGTAAAATTTGCCGAATCCTTCTTGTTGTTGTTGGTACGTTTAGATCTGCTTTTATCTCAGACGATGTGCTGTGTTCTTTTCTAGCTTTCTCGATGATGGCATTTTTCATTCTTTTTGATATGGTTGGTTTTCGTCCTGGTCTTTTTGTCTTGCCATAAAATTGTCCCAAATTAACAAAATTGTCCACCACGGTTGGATTTCTTCCTATTTCTTTTGCTATTCGCCTATTAGAAAGTCCCATTGACTTGTAGGATTGAATTCGGCCTTTTTCTATTTCGCTAAGCGATACTCCTCTAGGCATTTTAATTTAATGTAATTATAACACCACAAAAACTAATAAAAACTATTTTAATTTCAAAAGTGAATAGGTCCTAACTATAGAAGATAAAATACGAAACTAAAATACATTGACACAATAGCAAAAAAACGATAATCGTAAGTGCCGTTATAAATATTTCCTATGGGAAACAAGAAAAAAAACTAAATATTGTTATTATACTCTAATAAGAAAGAAGGAGAAAGAAATAGTAAATAAGAATGTTGTAGAATATCAAAGAGAATTAAATAATACAAAATATTTATTTGCCAAATTTATATTTTTAATATTTTAACATGTTTCGTGGTTGCCGTTATATTTATTTCCTCTAGTGTATGTAATGTATATTTTATAAATATTAATAGAGTTGAAGAAAAAGAAACAATTTTTTTATTAACTCGGAATTCTTGTATCGATTTCAACTTAAGTTTTTTACGTTTTTTTCTGCTTATGACGAAATACCACTCAATTCAACGTGCACTGTAAAATATATTCATACATACCTATATATTATATTATGTACTATTACAAAGTGTGTTTTGGAAAAATAAAAAAATAAAATATGTAAACGGAAGTAACTTTTCTTTTTTCGTTTGTTTTGGAAAAACTTGTGTTTTAAGAGCGGCACGAAATTTGTTTGAATATAGTTACACTTTTATAGAGGCTTTAACAGTTTTGTTGTGTTTCTGAATGGGATGAAATTGAGTATAAATACAAGAGCAAACTTATGTAACCAACAGATGTAAGTATATAAGTTAATCGGCTTTGAACGGTTGCCAAAACATATATGTATTATGTATTCAAATACTTCAAATCTTATCTAAGCACAAAACGATGAATTTTTAATGATTAACGAAACTTTTTGATTTACTTATTTACGCAACAATCTAATTTTTTTTTTTTTTTGCAAACTTAGACTTTCGTTTATGCAAAGAAAGAAACATTTTTGGGGTTTTAATTAAACTCTCGTGGGTTGGAATGTTTTTTTTTTTTTTTTTTCAAATAATTTTTAGTTGTATACGAAAAAAGTTTGTGCGATATAATCGCCGCCGCGCATCATACTCTTTACCTGCAGAATTATCTATGCTCCAAAAGAAAAGTTAATAAAAGTACGAATATCTGAACAAAGTTTTAACTGGCTATTTAAGGAAAAATACCTGATTCTCCATTAAAAGGCGCACCGCTTTAACCAATGGCAGCTTGCTTGACTAAAAATTACTTTAATATTTTATGAACATTTTTAATTAGCCGTATAAACAACAAACCATGACTTATAAAGGGAAAACAGGGTAATAATTTTCCAGTATGATATAATTATATTTAAGGATTTTGAAGCGAATACGGGATAAATGCTCGAAATTCTAGTAAGCAAAGAATTAATGTATTTTTGTTTTATTTGAAACTCAAAAACTACAGACCACACTTTTCATGATTTTTACTGTAAAATCGCAAAATAAAAGCAAAAATCCAACGACAAATAATCAAATATGAGTGATAGAATTAATCGAGCGTATGGCCTGAACCCGATTCAAAGACAAATTTAAACAGTAGAGCCGACTGGATGGACCCTTGCTCCTTCCCATTTTTTGTCTTATGTAAAATTTCCGGCTCTCGATGGGACACCTAAAGCCAAAAAAAAAAAACCGCAGGGAGAATCATAAATAGAACCCCCTTTCTTTATTTCAAAGAAAGATGTTTACACCTGTAATTGTACTAAGATTCGGTATATTTTCTTGATACGGTATGCGGCAAAATATTACAACATTGTATTTCATGGTTTTACATTTTTTTGGTAGCTTCCACCCCAAGATCAGTCGGACATAATTTTTATTTAATTCAACCCGACAGATTAATTAAGCCCAGCCCGAGCAGGCCTCTAATCGAGTATTTTAATTTTTCAGCGAAGTCATAACCGTAGAAAGTAAATATTTAATAATTAAAGACAAGTGTAAGACCAAGTAGAAGGCAAGTTTCCGGAATACGCTGGATCCACCGTAAATCTTTGTAAATATAACAAAACCGGAGGAACAGGTGACAGGTACGTTAAAAATAAAGACTCGACCCGGTTCCAAACAGCTAAGTAGTCGATAGTTATTATGTTTTTGTTAGTAATATATTTAGTAAATTATTAGCACAAGCCAACACAATTTTTAGCTACAAGTTCATTTACTGCACAAGGTTTTGAAAAGTTTATTCTGATTCTTCAAATATTTCCTAAAATTTAAATCCGCATTAATCCTTTTTTAATAAGTGTGTGAAGTTATCCCAGGATTCCATCGCATCCCAGTTTTTTTTTAATTATAGAAAAAACTGATTTAATCAAAGAAATAATTTTTAAACAAGATTGGCGGTATAGGCCTAAATCTGTATAGCCGAAAATGAATATGACAACAACATTTAGTGCCTGTAAATGTCTCTTGTGATTTCGACTCGACATGGTATCCACTTACTGTGGTAAACATTTGAAGACCATCCGTATGGTTAGATTTGGTTATATGCCCATATTTATATAGCCGAAAATGAATATTTCCGATAATTTTTTCATTTGAAATTTTAATTAATGCCACTTAGGAACATTGGGTGCCTGTAAAATGTCTCTTGTGATTTCAACTCGATATTATGTCCATTTACTTTGATAAACATTAGAAGACCAGCGGAATATTGAGATTTGCGCTATGGACCCCTATGTAAATGTCCTTAAGTGCCATTAATTAAAATATCAAATGAAAAATTATCAGAAATATTCTTTTTCGGCTAAGTACATATTGGCTTATAGCGCAAATCTCAACATATCGCTGTTACAGTAAGTGCACATCATGTCGAGTTGAAATCATAGGAGACATTTACAGGCACTCAATGTTCCTAAGTGCTATTAAATAAAATATCAAATGAAAAATTATCAGAAATATTCATTTTCAGCTAGGTATATACATAAGAGCCTATAGCACAAATCTTAACATACGACTGGTCTTCAAATGTTTATCACAGTAAGTGATTAGCATGTCGGGTCGAAATTGATTAAAGTGAATTTTAATTTTATTCCTATAAAATGGATATCATCTTATTTGTCGCAAAGGTCCCAACTAGTACGTATTGGTCAAAATTATTCTCAGAAATTTACAATTTCATCTGGTGTTCCTCATGGCAGTCATTTAGGTCCATTATTATTTATTCTGTTTGTTAATGATATTGTTACATGTTTCAAGTTTTGTAAGTGTGTATTATATGCAGTTGATTTTAAAATTTACGCTAATATCAGAAATGGTGAAGACGTTTTATTGGTACAACAGGACCTTAATCGGTTTAGTGATTGTACTGCTGATAATCGTTTAGCTCTCTATATCTCCATATGTAAAATTACACATATGTCATTTGCACGAATTAAGATATTAATTGTAGCTCCGTACAGTTTACAAGACGTGAAAATAGATAGAGTTACTCAGTTTATTGAGTTAGGTGTTTTGTTTACAGGTAATAAGTTTTACTAAACATATAGAAATGATTGTAGCTAGAGCCGGCTCGATGCTTGGTTTCGTAAACAGCATGCTCGTCAATTTTCTGACCCATACACTCTCAAGCCATTATATACTGCTTTTGTTAGGCCTATTTTGGAATACGCTTCAATTCTTTCAACACTTTTTTTTTTTACAAAAAAATTTCTTAATATTTGCCCTCCGAAGACTTCCGAGGTCAACTTCAGGATCTAGTTTACCTTCTTATGCCGGTCATTGTACACTTTTGAACATTCGTAGTCTTGAATTCAGAAGGAAGATGATTCATGCAGTATTTGCTCGGGATGTAATTTGTGCTAAGATTGATTGCCCGCGGTATTGCTTGACTTATATTCATTTTACGTTCCTAAGAGAATTTTTCGTCCACGACAGTTAAGATTGAGTATTGCTTTTCATCGTACGAATTATGGAATTGATGAACCGGTCGCGCTTACTTCAAAATATTTTAACCAATATTCAAAATTTTCCGATTTTAATATTGCAAGGGATCTTTTTAAGAGTCATATTCGAAATAATAATTTGAAACACTTTTTTACATGTAAAATTATTGGTATTGTAACCTATGCTATTTGTTAGTGCTGGTATATATTCAAATAAATGAATAAATAAAAAAAATCATAAGAGACGTTTACAGCGCACATATAGCGCAAATCTCAACATTCCGCTGGTCTTCATTTACAAGAAAGATACATTTACAGGCACTAAAGGTTCCTAAGAGCGCAAATCTGAACATACGGCTGGTCTTCAAATGTTTACCACAATAAGTGGATATTATTTCATAAGTGTCATTAATTAAAATATCAAATGCAAAAATTATCAGAAATATTAATTTTCGGCTATACAAATTTGGACCTATGTATACCGCAAATCTCAACATATGGTTTCTATCTAGTTTGAATCCCTTGTTTAGAAATATTTTCTTTGATCAAATCAGTTTTTTCTATAATTAGAAAAAACTGGAATGGGATGGAAATTATATTGCCTGATATACATTTTTATTTTTCCTGGTATGGGATCTTCATTTACTTTTTTTAATAAAATTTATTTTTATTTTTTGTTAATTGTTAAAATTGGCTTACACAGGAAGAGAGCTGTGTGAATGTGACAAAGAAACATTTGTAAGAAAATTTGGCTGTATGAGTATACCTAATCCGCTAATACAACTCGTACACAGTACATTCTTTATACACTTGGGCGCAAAAAAAACGCACATTGCTCAATTTTCCACAAAAGTGCAAAATAATCAATAAAATTATTTGTTTAATTTTTTTTAATGCAGAAGTCTATTTCAATACCTATCCAGTGGTATCATTTTTGTATTTATACGTGCCATCTGACTGATTTTTGGTGGTAAGTAATCATCTGAGGTATACGTTTTTGTGAATTTGTCAGCATGAAAATTAGTAGTAAAAATCGAATTAAAACATGGAAATCAGAAAAAATATTTTTATTAATAACGAGTATTCCCTCCTCTGGCCCGAATAACAGCTTCCATTCGATGAAGCATTGATTTCACCAAGCTTTCACAAAATCGCCTCCCATTACTCTACGATCGCCTGTTCCAGCTCCTGGAGACTCGTTGGAGCAACATCTCTGGATCGAACCCTTCTTTTCAACTCGTCCCATATATGTTCGATGGGATTGAAGTCCGGGCTTCGAGCTGGCCACTCCATAACAGGCACATCCACCTCTTGAAGGTATTGGTATACTACACCAGCCATATGCGGGCTCGCAATATCCTGCATGAACAGAAAATTTTCACCAATAAACCCGGCAAAAGGTACGACATACTCCTCGAGTACTTCCTCAATGTACCGTTGAGAAGTCATTCCTCTTGACCGACCGCCAGTATTGGCTCGGGTGATGAATACATGATCTGTCTTCGCCTCTAGTGATATGCCTCCCCAGAACATGTACGATCCACCGCCATACGAGACACGTTCTTGGATGCAACATTGTGCATATCGCTCTCCTTGTCTTCTGTATACTCTTCCGCGTCCATCGGTGCCATATAAACACATCCTGCACTCGTCAGAGAACTGGACTCTACTCCATTCTTCTTCTGTTAAATTCAAATGCTCTCGAGCGAACTCACGACGGGCTCATCGGTGGGATGCGGTCAATTTCGGCCCGTTTGCTGGTCTGTGCACAGTCAGATTAACTTCTCGAAGTCGTCTTCTAACTGTCCACCGACTGACTTCGACTTTACGAACTTCTTGGAGCCGCCGTCCCAGTTGAACCGCATTCATAGGACGATTTCGCAACAAAGTTGTTACAAGAAAGCGGTCATCACGCTGTGCTGCAGCACGAGGTCGGCCAGATCCTTGTCGCCGTCTGAAGCCTCCAGTTTCCTGATATCTCTGCCACAATCGACGAACGGAGAATCGGCTCAAATTTAGTTGTCGAGCCACTTCACTTTGGTTCTGCCCCGCATCAATTAGTGCAACCACTTGTGCGGCTACCTCTGGTGTGGTATCCATTTCTTTGCTCCGGTTGAAGACGTAATTAATAGAGGACCGTACAGACTAAGCGTCGATATGCGAATGATGACAATTCCGAGCGAGATATTTCATGGCATGCTATTGTATTGATCTTGTTGAATTATTTTTAGAATTTAATTCGGAAGCCTGCTGTATGCATTTGACAAAAAATCACTTTGTTGGCATGGTACAAGTACAAAAAAGATACCACTGGATAGGTATTGAAATAGACTTTAAATCTGCATTAAAAAAAATTAAACAAATATTGGATTTTTTTGATATTTTTGAACTTTTGTGGAAAATTGAGCAATGTGTGATTTTTTTGCACCCAAGTGTATATATGCACCTAGAATGTAAATTGTGTTAGTCGCGTTTGGCCAGTCACCATGGTCTGATATGAGGATTCATTTTTTCATAATCATAAGCTCATCAGTTCGAATCTGGATTAAATTGTCTTACGGAAATATTAACTTCAAATAAATTAAAATTAATTAAGTTTAAATTTATCTCTCTGAAATAAATTATAGATTAATCTTTATGTACTACAGATAAATTTATTGTTGATAATCAGTATTCCTTGGCTATTTCAGTTTCATAAACATATTTATAGGAATTTTTTGACAAATCGAATTCCAATAGCTGCGTTTTTAATTCGCTCCCGATAGCTGCTATAGAAAGTGGATCCCGATAGCGCTCCGTATAAATACGTAGAGCAAAATATTTGTATATCAAGTTTTCGCTAAACAATTGAATTAAAAATTATAGTTTCACGTTAAATAAATTTAAGTCCAATTTAAATTAAGGTTTAGAAAATTGGCTGATCCGCTTAGCATCTATCGGGATCGACTACAAAAAACATAGCTGTAGGTTGCTTCCACCTTTATATGCTGTTAAACTAAATCGTAAACAATTTTATTATAATACCTTTTACTTGGCTATCCAGCTCCAAAAAAGGAGATTATAATAAATCCCTTTCTAAATTAATACATTTATTGGTGGACTGCTTTTATTTATTGCTTATATACAAATGCAACTCTGGACTAGATTCCAAACCCAAACCAATACCTCGGTAAACAGAACGAACCCAGCATCTGCATCATGATGCCCCACAACAATGTACATCCTGTAGTACTCGCAACTCGCAGCATTTAATCTCACCTCTGCCCCTCCACAAAAAATGTTACCTCTCAGCTTCCCTAACAAAACCAACCCAACCACTTTCCCCACCCGCAACACCTACCGACGATCCGCTTCGGAACAATAATCATCTTTACTTTGAGAAAAATGGAATATGATTTAGTTCGGATTTATTTTTGATTTATTATTTTTTTATGAGTTGGTAGCGCAAATAATTTAGTTGAATGAAAACTTAAAATTAAAATAATATTTAAATTAATCCAAACAAAATTTGGACTTAATCTCTCTCAGGAATTATTTAGGCAATTGTTGTTGTAAACTACGAGAATGATTTATTTTATTGTTGTTTTTTAAGATATAGGGAGTCAAATATTTGAAATTTTATGAAAATGGTTTTGTATATATTACTATAGGAAAAAATTAATTATCCGAAAATTATAAAATTAGACTCATTTTAAAGATAAATGAATAGAAAAGTTAAAATAATTAAAAAATGCTACCATATTTCTTTTCGTCCTGTTCAAAATGGCCACCGAAATGTTTTTGTTTTCAATTTTCTCCGGCGTACATCTTTCTCTGCATTCTATTCTATTAGACATACTAAAATTGAATCAAAATTAAAACTAAAATCAAAAATGATTCCATTTGCGGAGAAAGACAAAACTCGTCTTTCTGCTTTGATCGTTCATCGCGCACATTCGCAGATCAAATTTTTTTATTATCGTAATTAAATCGAAAAATTTAGATTTATGTAAATGAGTGTAGGTATCTGGCAACCATCACTCCTCTCGCCTTGATAGAAGAACTGTACTTCCTTCATAAAATTGAAAAATTTGCAACGGCATATATCTGTAATACAAATAATAGATCAAACACAGTGGCGGCTCGTGAAAATAAATTCAGGGTGGGCTAAAAAAAATCTTTAAAGTTATATAGACCATACGTACAAATTTGTGCTGCTTTCCACTTCACCTTATGAATATAGTACATTTTATTGAGGTTTCAATCTAAAGACTATAAGCACTGAGATATGGCACTCAAAGCGTTAACTGGATTTTTGTGACAGTTTCCCCCGTATACGTTTAAAAAAAGTAATTCAAGGCCTATATGCACTTACAAAAATTCATACATACAAAATCACAAATAAAATGTAAAAACCAACAAAACATAAAAATATAACGATAATTAAAATATAACAATTCACTTAAAATAAAAAATAATAATAAAAATATAAACTTAATAAAATATCACGACAGTTACAATTGAACAAAATAGCAGAAAAAGACAATAAGATTATTTAAATAAATAATCAGCCCGCCGATTTTTCTGGGCGGCAAAGTCAAGAATTACCTTCTCATTAAAATTAGGAATATTCGAAATAAACTCTTTCTCGATTGACAAAACTGATAAAGAATTCAAACGAGCTTGACCCATTGTACTAGATCTATATGTCTTAATATTCTTAAGAGTACTAAAGCACCGTTCCGATTCAGTGCTTGTTTATCGGAGTTGTCAGAACGATTTGTAAAACTTTTTTGATTTCAAAAAAATCTAAATTATTATCAACTAAAAATTTATAAAATTCAAATACAGAAGTTAAATTTTGAAAAAACTCGTTATTATATATAATATTCAATTCAGTTTTTAATAGCGCATTATCAAGAAAATTATAATTATTACTTATAGTTTGACAATTTTCAGAAGGAAAATGTTTACTATAAATTTTAAATTTTTTAGGATCTACAATGTCAAATGCGTAAATAAGGTCATATTTAGAAAATCGCGTGACTATTTGATTGGTAATTATATCGCAAACTTCTACCGCAATAATGTCAAGCGAAGAGCGAGTAGTTCGAATTCGTTTCGCCGGATTTAAAGAATCATCGGATGTGGATACATTTATACTATTTCTAATCAAACTAATCGATCTACTGAATTTATTTACTTTATCTGTAACGTATGAGCCCGTACAATCCCTAGATTGTCAAATATTAAAAAAGACATCAACGTGCGCAAAAATTTTATAGAATAGGTCTAGGAAGTAATTAAATTCGTCATCTTTAAGTAGTCTTAAAAGACCATTAGCTTCCCGAGTAGTTATATCGTCCCACTTTTCGAGCTGTATTAAATCGAATGCTTGTAATAAATTGTCTCTATTTTCAAAAACGGATTGTATTACGCGAGATTTGAAATTCCATCGCGTTTCTACCGTTCGAGGGAGACCTTTCTTTTGACAAACGTCAAGAAGCAAATCTTTACGCTTAGAAGAAGCAGAAAAAAAGTTGAAAACCCCGATAAATTCGCAAAAAAAATTCTAACTTGTCGCACCGATGAGCATGCAGTTTTTAAGACGAGATTTAACATATGAGCGTAACAATGAACAAAATGAGCGTATCGGTAATGTTTCCTTAAAATGGTTTGCACACCGCCTTCCGATCCGCTCATTACAGCAGCACCATCATAGGTTTGGGCTATTAATTTGTCTTTTAATGTATATATTTCAATAGCACTACGGATCACCTCAGCCAAACCTCTTGCCGACAAATCATTAACATCAAAAAATCCCAGAAATCGCTCGACTGGTTTATTATTTATAATATATCTTAAAATTACAACTAATTGCGATTTGCATGAAATGTCGGTGGTTTCATCTGCTTGAATGGCTACGAAATTTGTTTCAGCAATTTCATTTTTAATTAATTCTAAATACACGTTATTTATGCTATTTAAAAGTTCATTTTGAATTATTTTTGAAGTATTTTGCACAACCGTTGCATTTTTTAAAAATTCGTCAAAAACTGAGTCTATTTGTCTTGTATAGGAAACAAGACCTAGAAAAATACCGGGGTTGATAGTTTCATTTCTTTCGTCATGACTCGAAGGGCCAAATTATGACCTCCACAAAATTTTAAAATATCAATTATTCTACTGAGAGCCATGCGATTTTTAGTAACGATTTCGTTATGTCTACGAATTGATGCCGCGTAACCACTATCAATTGCACTCATAATATTTATTTTATTAAACATTTTAAAATCTAACGCGGATTGAATATGTTTGGTACTATTTTCATGTTTTTTAATGGCTTCGGATAGATGTTTTAAATCGCGATAACCTGTTTGTGTCCAAATACTATCACCTTTGAATAAAGTGCAATAAAAACAAAAAAGCGAATTTTTCAAAATGCTTACGGTGAGCCATGGTTTTTTCTCGAACCACTCTGTACTAAATTGTCGATTCTGTCTTTTATCTTTAATAATTAAATTGAAATCAGTTGGCTTTTAATTTCAATTTTATCCTCTAGTGAAGCCATACTAAATGAATTCTCTAGAAGATAATCAACATAATTCATTTTGCAAATAAATTGTGCTTTAAAAATAATAAATTCTACTTTATTGATATAATATTGACTTACAACTTTTATGTCAACGTCTAATCACAAAAATTTTAAACTTTCTAAAATCACTTTATTAAATTTCACATACGAGTACCATTTATATTTTATTTAAAATTTAAATTCGTATATGTACTCGCAAATTACTGGTATAACACCACTCACCAATTATGTATATTTAGTGTAACAAAATAAAAAAATTACATTTACAAATTACAACAACAATATTGTCATAAACATCGGGAAGAGAAAAAAAAAGAATAAGAAAAAATTTTTCTACTATCACGGACTAATCTTAAATCAGTCCGAGAAGGTGTCATATTAAGCAAAATCAAACATTCACATGGAGACGATTTTTAACGAGGTATTGGTTTAGCAGCGTATATATTATACAAGGACTGATTCGAAATCAGTCCGGAGAGTCGAATAATATTCGTTCATAATATTATGACGATTTTTTGTGTAGAAATAATTACTCTCTTTGCTGCGTGTAGAAGTGGAAAGGAAATATATTTTTTTTTAATTTCATATTTTGCATGTAACGCGGACTGATTTGAAATTAGCCCACAGCACAGCGGTGTAATATTAATGAAAATAGAACATACATACACACGCACACACCTGTAAACAATTTAAAATTTGTTTTTGTGTTGTGTGTTAGATTAGATGATGCCGCTTTGCTTACATAATGGACTGATTTGATATTAGTCCAAACTATTATATAACGATACAGCTAATGATTTTTTTGTCTGGATTTTTAGGCTGGGCTTAGCCCACCTAGCCCATTACGTAGAACCGCCACTGATCAAACATGCAACGAAACCAAAAAGAAACAATGGTGGCTACAATATGTCAGCACTAATATGCACAAAACATAAAACATCCGATCAACAAAAAAACACAATTTATTTGTGATTTTTTAAGATATGATCTTAATGGCATCGAAGGCTCCATTCCATCATCATTAAGGCGAACTACAATAATAAAGAAAAAATACCAAACATTCATAAAAAATGCAATTGCCTTATAAATGTTCACTTGGTTCGAAGCCAAAATACCTTTCTATCTGATCCGCCGCAAATTGAGTTTAATTCAATTTGCAAGAAAGTTAACGTAATACATAGTGTAACAAAAATTTGAAAAACTCATGGACACTTATGGAATCGTAAACATGTTGGCACACTCGTCCTTCCAAAAACTGATTCGTCTGTCCCACGTACTCCTTTCCGCAAAAACACCTCAATTTATACACTAAACTCGATTGCAACTCTAAATGAACCTGGTTCTTCAGCCTTGTAAACAAAAACTTGTCCAAATCCTCGAATGGTCCACCAACAACTTGTATATCACGATTCTGAGCCGTATATTTAAAACAACATGCTCAGGTAATTACCTCACACAAGATTCACAGTTTCCTTCGTCAAACATTGCTTTTGGATGTTCATGTTTTTGCAACAATAGAGCCAGCTAAGAAAAGCTCTAAATTATTAGATGAGTGATAAAAACTACTATCCAAAAAAAATAATATCTAGGAACATAAAAAATGCTGTTGATAAGTACAAAAGTCATTTCTACTTCAAGATGCAAAAATCTTGATAAGCGTATAATTCTGCAAATAGTCTTAATAAAAAAAATTGTCCAATAAGCTTCCAAATCTTTGTTACATAATTATGACAACATTCCTCCAAACGAAACCATACTTAACGTTCGGTAGTTCAAATATAAAACACTTTGATTCCATCCGAGTTGTAAGGCCCCTGCCCCGTGGAGAAATATTTCTCATTATTATTTTGCAATTCGCCCTGACGATGATGGAACAAAGCTACCGAAACGTCGAGGGCAAAATAAAACATTAAGCCAAAAACCAAGAAATAAACTGTGTTTATTAAACCAAAAGAGCTAATCAAATTTAAAATTAAATCTGGTCAATCTTAAATAAAATTAAAAATAGGACGTCTGGACGCCTTATCAACTATGTAGTTTCCATTCCTAACCTGACATTCGAAGTATTCGGTCTGGCCAAAATGAAAAAAAAAAAATCAAGTAATTATACGTCAAACTCATTTCCTGCTAACTTCACCGCGTTAAATATACGTCAAACCTGACCGAACAGCCAAAAATGAAAAATTTGGATTTATACGTCACTCTACTTAAACCGCCGGTAGACATGGAGAACAAATTATCATTTTTCATCAAATTATGAAAGAAAATTGCTAAAATAGTGGAAAACGTATGTTTTTAACTTACAATAGCTAAAATATCGTGCATTTTACTATATAATATACATTAAAATTTAAAAGGTTTAATACAAAATTTCAATTTATCATCGTAAATTCAAAATATCAATAATAAATTGAAATTTTCTATTAAAACTATTAAAATTTGATATTTAATAAATGCACGATATTTTAGCTATCGTTAATTAGAAACATTCGGTTTTCACTATTTTAGCAATTTTCTTACCTAATTTAGTAAACAATGAAAATTCGTTTGTAAATTGTAAACAAAATCTGTAGGACTACTATGTATTCCGATCATGGATGGCACTATTTTGGTTTTCCTAGGGAATTGCGAATTGATTTATTTTTGTGATTTTTTAGTGTCCTTTGTATGTGTTATTTTTTCCAATGTACCTATACTAAATTTTCGGAAAAAATTGTTCCATTTCATAGCAATTTAAACAACAAAATTGCTATTAAATTAAAGACAAAATGCTAGTTTTTAATTTTTTTGTATTTCTTTAGCGATTAACACTTATAATCTTAGTCATGTTAAACAAAATTTTTGAATAAGTATGGCTCAGAGAATTCGAATGCGACATCTCGCCCTGTTAGCTTTTTACATAATTTTTTTTTAGCCTTTTACTGATGTAAATGTCTCAACCTGAAAAAGTAGAAAAAAAATCATTAGCGCAAATTATATTAACCAGAACAAGAAAGTTAAAGAATTTTGGATGAAATATTTCTGTAAGTTTATATCCAAGACAATATAAGCTATACGTCTCAGTAATGTTTGTCTACAAAATTTACTTTGCGACTTATTCGGCTTTTAGTAAACTTGGTTTGATCTACCAAAAAAACACAAGGGCGGGTAATCCTGATTTATAAATTTGTAAACTGCACTCACTTTAAGTTCAATTGTAATTTGTTGTTTTAAACAAACGAACTATGATCACCTGCGTTTCATCTAGTTTGACACGAATGCGATTACCTAAAATTTCAGCTGGGAATACTAAATCTTCTAAGATAGCATCATTAACAGCCGTCAATGATCTTGATCGTGGGTGCTTTTGCTTCAATTGTTTTCTTGTTTTACGTGTTGACTTTGGTAAATTTTAATGAATACAACATGCTTACCGGACAATTTCTTTTCTAATTCACGTGGAATGCCTTTTGTTTTGGCATTGGAACATAACATAAATAATGATTCCCTAAAAAAAATGAGTCCAAATTAGTTAACATTTTTAATTTAAGAAATCGTACTCATACCTTTTTGTTGTTGAATTCAACCTCACGGGCGCCTATAATAAACAAATCGCACACGTTTTGCCCATTGATTTCTCAAAATCATCAGGTTCTGCACGCATAACAATGTTGTCGTTGATCTAAAGGCAAAAAATCAATACATCACACATCAATACACAAAATACACTAATTACTTTATGCCACAAATTGGATAAGTCCACATTTCACTTATATTTAAAAAAAAAATTAGATTTAATATTATTTTTAAAAAAACAGCTGATCAAAATATATTATTTTCATTTGACAGCCAAATCCACGAAATTTTGACATTTAAATCCAAAAAAAAAGTTGGATTTTTTCGTGATAAATGAGTGCGTTTTGTGCTACATATTTTGACATATAAATCGTGATTTTTTTTTCATTTTGGCCAGACCGAACACTAGGATTTAACTTAACAATATAATTGTTATATATCGTCGTCTCAGGATTAGATTACGCTAACCACTAAATTGACATTTTCCGTGTTTTGATGGTTCGTTGAGTTTCAAAACATGCTCTTTCATCAGTTCGTATTTACGCTTTTATAAGACCAGTGGTTCTTGAGGAACCACCGTTTTCAACACCTTTTAACTTCTAAATGACGCTATATCCTTTTTAACGTTAATCGCACAAAATTTTCAATACTTTTTAGTGGCAAAATTACGCTAAATTTAACGTTAACTCCATATTGTTATTTTTTTCTAATTTAAAGTAAAGTATACTTTATAATTTAAAACAAAATTCAAGTGAATTTTATAACCTAACCCCACTGGAAAACTTCGCTAAATTCCACTGTTTTTGGTGTTATTTTAAATTTTTAAATTAAAAATTCATTTTTAAGCTACATTTATCCATTTTTCCGATATGAAGCAGCATTCTTCCACTTTCGGTAGAGATCCATTCCATTATATTAAAATACAATAATCACTATCTAAACACCGATAAAATGATGAAAAACTATTTTAATTAAGTTTATGAAGTCAATGAAAAAATTGTGCATCCACACACAATGACGTTTCCCTCTCGACAGTTTACAACTTTGATTTCCTTAATAAATTTAGAGTTCCTTTTCCTTTTTGGCTCTGCACATATCTCGTCTAATGATATTCAGAATTAAAAGGAAAAGCTGTTCTCTGATAGTTTATATGTTGAATGTTGAATTCTACCAAAATTCTGCCGTCGACACCAAATAAATATTGCATTACTACTGATCCTTGACGATACGCTTACTTAACAGCGCCACTACCATTTAAGAAGCTATACGTAAAAACAATTTTTCTAAAATTGCCAGTTACACTCAACCATATGATAATTTGGAGCCCTCTTAGATTTTTTTCTAGCTTTTATCCGTGTACTTCTCAAGGCAATTTCTACAGTTTTTCTTGGCTGACAAGGAAGAAGTAAGGAAATCTTCGGAAGTTTTCGGTAATGCAAAACGCTTTCAAATCGGTTTTCTCAAAACTCTTTGTTAAACTCTAGATAACTGGCTTTCTGCATATAAAAATTTGACAGCAAGGCGGAAAATTTTTGCAGTTTCCTCATCTTGTCTAATTGTCATCTTATGCAGCACAATACTCCGCGATATTCTCTCTGGTGGTCATACAACTGCTCAAATCTTCTTGCATTGATAATTTGCTAAAGTGGCTGCTGGCAAATAGCACGAAATCCAGTTAAGAAAATGGCGTAAAACGAAACGGTTCACAGAATTTCACAATTTCGTGAATTTTTACAACAAAATGATATTGCAGTTTGCACAATCTGATGAAACTTCAGAATTCAATCGTAATACATTAAAAATTGAGTTTTCGTCTATAATTACATTCATATTAAATTCGTCAGATAATGCTAAAACTAAAATAACAATTTCGAAATTTGTTAAAATTGAAAAAAAAAAATAAAAAATTAAATCAAATTCAAAACATTTAGAATTTTTGTGAAATTTTATACTGGTTCTATCAATTATTACAGGTGTATATCATCCGATACACGGAATTAACACTACGATATCGATACTCCTGAAATGATCTGAAGTATGTAAGTACATGTATATGGACGCATTTTCATTGAGCGGTAACCATACATTGGACAATGAAAGTTCATTCCACATACTCCAAAATATTTTAGTGTCATAAAACGCTTTTTGTATCTCGGAGTCCCTGGATTTGTAGAACTTTCATATATTTGTACAAATTCCTAAAATTTATGACTTTTTAAATCATTTGGACATTTAGTAATTTTTAAATTTTTTAAAACATCAAACTTCTTGACAAAAGAAATAACCGTTTTTCAATTTGTTAAAATAATTAAATCTCTAAAAATCAATTTTATTTATTGATTTATTCCATGAAGGGGCAATACACAGATAAATTCCAAATACGTGTACCCACTAAAATAACATATAAATACGCAATAGTTGAAGAATAAGAATAATTCTATGATAATATCATAGTTATACAATAACATCAATAATAATAATACAAATATTAATACAAGAAGTTTATAAGAAACCATTAAATTATGACATTCACAAACAGGCAACACCAGCAACTACAAAATCAGTCACTTGGAAATATTAAAAAATTAAAATAAAATAGTATTTACTTAATATTTAAATAATGAATCCAAAGAAAATCAATTGACCAAATGGGCAAGATATATATTGGTTCAAAGATAGGGAAAAGAAATCCAGATTAAAGAATAATTAATCATGGCTGCGCTGAAGTCTGGATAGTGGATTCGCAAAGCCTAGATTTGTTCGCGACTGTACAGGTAGGAATTTATATGACTTAGCACGATGGTATCAATTTTAGAATTTTAAAGCTTGTGAAGCAATAAGTCATCTAACACTAGCCTCCTATTCAGTAAGCTTGCAATGCTAAATATCTTACGTCTAGTAATATAAGGGATACTTCCTACATGAGGTACAGTTTTAAATATTAGGAACTTCATAAATTTCCTTTGTTCCTTTGCACTCGCTCAACTTGCTCACTAGAAATTTCGTAGAATGGCTTCCAAATTTGTGAAGCGTATTTTTCTATTGTGTCGAAAGTAACTATCCTTAAGTTGAAATTTGTAATATAATAACAGACTAATAGAAAATTCGCGAATTTTCTTAGTAAAGGTAAGCACCAAACATTTTTCAGTATTCAAATTAAGTTCATTTACAAGGCACGAGTTTTGCAGTTTATCAAAATCCATTTGCTTGGAAAGAGGAGCACTCTCATCGGTAATTCTTCTAAACATTTTTAAATCATCGGCATAAAACAGATGGGGACAATCAAAAATATTAGAAAGGTCGTTAATGAATATCGTGAACAAAAGAGTCCGAAGAGTACCTTGCGGAATTAAATTTTACTTTTAAAAACCTATCGCTAAGATACGAAGATAACCAAATACGTAATTTATCAGAAAGTCCTATTTTGTAGCATTTTTTTATGAGAACACCGTGAGATACTGAACCGTACAAATACAGTCAATTGAAAGCCCTTGTCTACGATATAGAACATGTAACTTGAGAATTCCAGAAGGTTTGCCAAAACTGAGCGTTTTTCGTAAAATCTATGATGTGAGCTACTAATACTAGATTTACTTCGGTCTAAAAATACCAAAGTATTGAAATCCTTTCAAAAATGATCAAAACATGCGTTGGTCCAAAACCACTTTTCTCGACGTTTTGAAAGTCCCTGAGTCTAAAAAGGCATAAAAAAAATGTCCATCCGTCTGTCTGGATGTTTGGGTCGGGTGGGTACCTGCCATACGAATTGACCCAAAATACCTGGCTATAGAAATATTTACCAATTTTTTATATATGCTGGTTTAAA
Source organism: Tipula vernalis (assembly GCA_958295665.1). Lineage (NCBI taxonomy): Eukaryota > Metazoa > Arthropoda > Insecta > Diptera > Tipulidae > Tipula > Tipula vernalis. Next base: position 161,841,255 of record OY282558.1, read on the forward strand.
TATTGAGTTGGGTATTGAGTTTGGGGTTGAGTTGAAGGTTAAGTTAGGGGTCAATTTGCGGGTTGAGTTCATGTTTAGTTGGAGTTGAGGTGGGGTTGGGTTAAGATATAGTGAGCAGTTGACCAATTTTATATATAGGCTGGTTTGAGGATTGAGTTGAAAGAGAGTTTGCGGTTGGGTTGAGGGTTGAGTTGGGGCCATTTGCGGGTTGAATTAGAGTTGAGATGGTGTTGGACCAGTCTTTAGTGAGCAGTTGAGCAATATATAAAATAAAGTGAGGGTTTGTATGTATGTACAGCATATGAACCGAACCTTACACAAATATTGTTTAAGACTTCAGAAAGGTTACTGTAAATATCTCAAACCCCAAATTGAATCTTTTACATTTCAAATTAAGCCTTTAGGAAATTAAACGAATGGCCACTTAGGATGGAACTTATCTATTTCTTAACTGATTTTAGTGAAATTCGACTGCCGCGATGGAAATGGGATTCCAAAATGAGTTTTTGATGAAAATATGGAATATGGCCAAGTATGATGGAACTTGATTATTTCTCAACCAATTAAGATGAAATTCGACCTGTGCGTTGGAAATGGAATTCTAAAATGATTTTTGGATAAAGTTCTGGAATATGGCCAAGTATGATGGAACTTACCTTTTCTCAACCGATTATGAAGAAATTTGTCGTTTGCGTTGGAAATGGGATTCCACACTTCCATTCTATGGAACTTTCCTATTTTGTAATCAATTATGATGAAATTCGGCTTGCACATTGGAAATGGTATTCTAAAATGATATTTGGATGAAGTTTTGGAATATGGCCAATATTAGGGAGCTTGTATATTTCTCAACCGATTATAATGAAATTCGACATGTGCGTTGGAAATAGGATTTTAAAATGATTTTTGGATGAAATTCTGGAGTATGGCCAATTAGGATGGAACTTGCTTAATTCTCAACCGATTATGATGGAATTTAACAAATGTGTTGTAAATGAGATTCTAAAATAAATTTTAGATGAAGTTCTGGAATATAGCCAAATATTATGGAACTTACCTATTTCTCAACCGATTAATTCTGGAATATGTCCAATTAGGAGAGAGAGAACTTATCTATTTCTTAACGAAATTTAGAAGAATTTTACACGTGCGATGGAAATGGGATTCTAAAATGATTTTTAGGCAATGTTCTGGAATATGGCCCAGTAGTTTGAAACTTTGCTATTTCTTAACCGATTATAATGAAATTCGAGATTGGAAATGATGTTTTAAAATAATGTTTCTAATTCCAAAACTCTACAATACCGTTAGTAGTTTCAATACTGCGGCGCGTGTCCACCATACACTATATTTTTTTAAACTTACCGCTGTAACAGCAAATACTCAGAAAATATAACCCAAAGTTTAAAATTAAGGATTGGCAAGAAAAGCTTCTAACTGAAACTTTATTATTGACATGAAAAATGTGAATATTTTTCTAAACCTTGAGCTACTCTATTTCCGACAGTAATGCTAACTCTTTTCAAATAGAAAAGATTTTCGATTTTTAAAACTTACTTTTTTGAGAATATTAACAGCATTTAAAAAAAGATCGAAAAGAGAATTGGAATTTGTGTTGGCGGAATTCGATTTATTGCGTCTGAATTTGATTTGTCATGTCTGAATTGGAGAATTTGATGTTAGTATTTGGTTCATCATGTCAAAACTTGATGAATCGTGGCAGAATTCGATGTGAAATATCAGAGTTTGAAATTGTGAGGTCAGAATTCGATATATAATTAATGAATTTGAATTTCAGATGTCAATATGTCATGCCGGAAATCGAATCTTTGTCAGAATTCGATACATCATGTCAATATACCATATACCAGAATAAAATAAATTAGGTTAGAAATCGACATATCATATCAGAATTCGATGGGTTATGTCCAAATTCGATATGCCAGGTTAGAATTTGAATTTTTGATGCCAAAAATAGATACTTCTTATCAGGACTCGATAAATCATAACAGAGTTCGATATGTCTTATCATAGTTTGAATCTTTGATGTTAAAATTCGATATTTCATATTAGAATTCGATATGTCATGTCAGAATTGAATTTTTGATGCCAGAATTCGAGTTGTCATGTCAGAATTCCAAACTTTATGTCAGAATTAGATATGCAATACCAGAATTTGTATTTATGATGTCAGAATTCTATATATTATGCTAGAATTCCAAAAATCTTCTGACAAAAATTCTGGCGTAACATGTTGAATTTTGGGATGATATATCAAATTCTGAAATCTCTTCAGCGTTTGATTTTATGATGTCAGAATTCGATAATTCATGTCAGAGTTTAAGTTTTGGATGTTTAAATTCGAAATGTTATGCCGGAATTCGATAATCATACATGACGTTGTGACATAAGATTTTTTGCTATTGATTGCAAAATTCGATATATCGTACAGGAAGATTTCGTATTGATGCATGACAATGCCCCGTGTCACATAGCTCGAACCACTCGACAGTTCATGGATGAGTTTGGACTCAAGATGATGAGGTGGCCAGCCCTCAGTCCAGATATGAATCCAATTGAGCATTTATGGAACGAACTAAAACGGAGGGTCCGAGCAAGAAATCCGGTATCATCTAACATCAATGACCTCAAGATGCGTTGGGTAAGGAGTGGGGTGCGATCCCCCAAGTCTTTGTCAAAATCTTAATAAGGTCAATGGGGAACCGCATGTGAACCATTGTAGATGCAATGGGGGGGGGGGCAATACTAAATATTAACCAATAAAATTGTTTTAGTTTGCTTGAATTTTTTGTTGTAATTTAAATTTAAATATCCCCAATATTTTTTTTCATAATCATATTTTTTGATTGCGTTTCCATTCAAAATTCATTATTAAAAAAGTACTGAATCAATTTTCTTGAAAATACTGTCATTTTAAACCCTGTTAAAGTTAGCCGAAAGTTTCCAGCCAAAAGTAAAAAGTCAAGATTATGTTATTAACATTCCAGCCGAAAATAAACAATTTGGTGGTTGACAGCCAAAAGTAAATAGGATACATGGATTGTAATAAAAACTTTTGTAAGTAGTCTTACGTGGAAAACTTTGTTTAACTTACCGTACGTCCTCGATTTGGCTAATACAGCGTAAAGTAGGACGGTAAAAGTAAACCGCGAAAGAGTTGGGAGTGCCTTGAGCCCCAGAACAGATTGCAGAGATTAAAAAACAAAAAAAAAACAAAAAAATTATTTCTGAGTCTGTGATTTGGCGGCACGAGAGTGGAAGATTTGTATTGTCGTCACCAATTGAGGAAGAAGTCTCAAAATTTAAGAAAATACCTGCCCAAAATAACAGAAAATGTTTGTAAAATATAAATGGTTGGTTTGGTGATCTTAGCCGGATAGACCATATTTTTTTTTTTTTTTTTTTTTTTTTAACGGCATTTTATTGTGGCATAACGAATTGAGAAAAAATTTAGTATTGAATAATCAACGTTTAGGCTGAGGCAGCCTAATGCATAAAGATGGCAGCATTAAACAATTAACGTTTCTTTTAATTTGTAATTTTTAAATTTTGGTTCCTCTTAACTGTACAAATAAAGTTTTCTCAATTGTACGTAGTCCTACGATAATAGGTCGTGTCTCGGATACAAGCTCGTCGGTTTTTTTTGCAGATGTTACAGTGGCGCCCAAACAAGCATTAGAATATTATGAACACATTAAAGCACATTTTAAGAAATTGTCGTAGTGATACCAAAAGAAGTAGAATGTAATTTTTTTTTGTTTAGTTACTACGAGTGTTTTGATTAAACTATATCCAATATTGCTCGGTACGACTAATTGTAGTGGGTCTCGATTCGTAATTTCCGTTTTAGCAATTTTGATAAAACGTGTGGTAGTTAGTTCCTACCTTGATTTTATGGATCTTAAAAGGATTCTTATTAGTACAGTAATCTTGTAATAGTTGAGTACAAAGGTTTTCACACACTAATCTTCACCACATGGTTTGGCTGTTGACATGTTGACTGTTTTTTTTTTCAAACAAAACCATCATATTCGAGTTTATACTTATTTCTTTTGGGTAAAGTCATATCACAGTGACCATTAACGAGTTCAAGGTTATCGCTGTGTAGATAGAACAACACACAGCTAAGTCATTGCAGGAATTTGTTGAATCTTAAATCATCACAGTCAATTATTGTCAAAATTAAAATTTAAATATACGTACGTAAAGTGTAGTCAACATTTATTGAGATATTGGGACATTAACATATTTAATAAATTAATAAATAAAATTTTTTTTTTTAACCAACAGTCTGGTTTTCAGAAGATATATAAAGGTTTTATAGCTAATCTGCAGCTAATAGTCGTGTCATTATATTTTGTTATTATTCTAAATATCAATCGCAATTTAAATAGACATGGATATTTTACATTTGGATTGGGACGAATTTGATAATGAGTGTCAAATAAGAAATATCGGAGGGTCAATTACCAATAGGATGAGTTTACTTAAATAAGCACTAGCAAAGGAAAAGAAAAAGGAAGTCGAGGAGCCAAATATACTACATTACATGGGTGTGCGGTATCCTAAACGCGAAATCCAATCATGCTCAATTAAATTACGTAATATACAAGATCAAACTGAAGTATTAATGCAAGCTGGTGATGCAATGGACTCGAGAAAAATTGATGAATTAGCGACGGGAGTAATTCATATTATGAGGCGGTTACGCCGAATTAAAATATCGAAGACTGGTCCACCGGAGGAAGCTGCCAGTAAACTACTTGAATCATGTGATAAACTTTTAGGTTGTTTAAAAGGCCTAAGTGATAATCATGCCGCGATACCGAATATCGAAAAGTCAATTAAAGAGTTGGTAATATTTGAACCAGAAGAAGGTGAAGGGGATACGGATGATGAAGGTGTAAATCTTCCACAGAACAAAAACGATTTAGACAACAATAAAGATGATTAAAATAGAGGAAACGATAAGAACGAACAACTAGCGAATATGCAGGACTTTAATACAGCCACTCCATCACCAACCAGTTCTAGCGATTACATTATATTTGGTAGATTATATTGGTTGAAGCTGTTCTGAAAAAAATCAATTTTATATCCAAGAAGCAGAAGTCGTAAAGATCGGTACTAATTTAGGCCTGTATTCATCACCTAGAATATCCAATATACGTGCGACTCCAGTACCAATTGATTTCAATACAGCAGTGCCTCCTCCAAATTATAAAGTTTTACCGGATCTAGGTAACCAAGGAAACAGTGGTTCAGAATCGGCTATAGTTTTAAATCAAACGAAGAGAAATGTCAAGAAAGATCGGTTAGAAATCCATCGATGGAACATTTCATTTAGCGGTGAAGACGGTGGAATCCAATCGAAAGGTTTATATACAGGGTGGAACGACTGGCAGAAGCGAACGATGTCAATTCGATATTCCTAATTAGCAATCTTTAAGTGCTGTTAAAAGATAAAGCCTTGGAATGGTATTGGGTTTTTATGGAGAGGAATAATAGTGTACATTGGAACCAATTGAGAGCGGCGATGATACACCGTTTTCGAGATCGAAGAACAGATGCAGATATAAAACAATTGCTGGATAGAAGGAAGCAGAGATTTAAGGAAACTTTCATGGAGTTCTATAATGACATTTTGTCGTTAGCATTACCATTACTTGTACCCATGTCAGAAAGAGAGACTATTAGTTTACTGATTCGAAATATGCGACCGTGTAAACCCGGTCTATCTACATTTGCTGGACAGAATTTTCAGGATATCGCCACACTTGTGAATCGCTCCATAGCAGTAGAAGATACTTGGACTCGCATAGGGTGGATTCCAGAAATGTCTTTTCAGGGTAGACGTCAGGTAAATGAATTAGATACTAGTGGTGACTGCAGCCACTTAGTGAATCATTCAGTTGATGAACGAGAATTTTCCCAGAACTTATGAGGAATTGTGTGAAATGAACGGGATAAGTCAAGCGATGACAAACCAGGTAGACACTGACGAGCAGAGGCGGAACGCATGTTAGAACTATGAGAGTTCCTCACATCTATTCAAAGACTATAGCAAGCCTATAACGAATAGGTTTTGTTTTGGTTGTGGAGCAAAAAATATAATAAAAATTAATTGTCAGCAAGGTCGGAACAGTCGTGCCACGGGAAACTTTCAACGGGGTGTCAGGAATTTTGGAGGTCTGAGATCCCAAAACCAGGAATATCAACCTCTGAAACCGAAGGTAGAGTAAGCAGCGACAAACACCGATCCCGAGTTTTATCGGATACTCCAACGGAAATCGGGTTAATTTCCCAAATAAGACCCCATCAACAAGTTTCACAAGGTACACAAACACCATACCGAAAAAGTCTAAATTGTAATCGGAGTTTCAAGGATTTTAGGATGCGACGTGAAATTAGAAAGATCATTGATGAATCTGTAAGCATATCAACTATTGATAATAGACCATACAAGTAGAAGTATTAATAAACGGGATTCCATATCGCGGGTTGTTGGATAGTGGTGCAAGCATTTCTGTGCTAGGTAAAGGGTCAGAAGAGTTCCTCGAAAGCATAATTTTGAGAAAATCAGCGCATCATCGGACACATTTTGGCCAATATTTCACACGGAGGTAAAACAAAAACTATTAGATTGCATGTAGCTCCAAACCTAAAACAATCAATATACCTAGGTATAGATTTTTGGGAGATGTTTGGGCTAGTTCCGTTAATGGTAGATGAACTAGATGAGAATTACCTTAAATCAACAATAAATTCCAATCAGAATAAGCATGAATTGACGACAGAACAACAAAACAAGTTACTAAGAATAATTAACGAGTTTCCATCATTCGAAAAGGATGGATTAGGTAAAACGTACGGGCTATCACTTAAAATCGATATAGGTGGAGCCGTTCCATTAAAACAACGCTATTTTGCAGTGTTACCGAAAGTACAGGAGGATATCTACAAGGAATTGGACAGGATGTTATCACTGGGTGTGATCGAAGAGAGTACCAGTTCTTGGTCATCTCCAGTAACGCGTGTTTTGAAAGCTAACGGAAGGGTTCGTCTATGTCTCGATGCCAGAAAAGTCAATTCAGTAACCGTGAAAAACGCTTATCCCTTGCCTTTAATCGAGGGTTTGTTAGGAAGATTAGACAAAACAAGATTCATCAGCACTATTGATCTGTAAGATGCGTACTGGCAAATTCCTTTAGAGCCAGCATCAAGGGATAAGACGGCTTTCACGGTTCCGGGCCATCCGCTCTACCAATTTACCGTCATGCCGTTTGGTTTACGCAACGCAGCTCAAACGATGTGTCGGTTAATGCACAAAGTTATTCCTCACCATTTACACGACCGCGTATTTGTTTACTTAGACGACTTACTGATAGTATCTGCTTTTTTTGAAGAACTGTCCACTCTGTCTTAGAGTGGAGCTCGAGAAGGTTCAGGCAATAGACGAATACCCCGTTCCAAGAAACATCAAGGAGATCCGTTGATTAATATCTAATTATTCCAGTTTAACGGATCCGATAACCGACCTGCTCAAGAAGAGATCTAAAGAAAAGTGGAATCTGACAGCTCAAACTGCATTCGATGAGTTAAAACGAGCACTAGTTAAGGCACCTATGTTAGTGAACCCAGATTTCTCTAAACCTTTTTAGTATGACGCACCAACTACAGGGATTGGAAGTGTCCTATTTTAGCGATGGGAAAATGGAGAAGAACATCCGTTAGCATTCATGTCCCATAAACTTAATAAAGCGCAACGGAATTATAGTATAACGGAGTTATAGTGCTTGACAGCGGTCATGAGTGTGGAACGTTTCCGTCCTTACATCGAAGGTTATCCATCATCACGGACCACTCAAGTTTACGATTTTTGATGGATCAACGAGATTTAGCTGGCCGGTTAGCCAGATGGGCTATTCAATTGCAATCGTTCGATTTTAAAATTGAATACCGTAAAGGGTCACTTAATGAAGTACCTGATAGCATTTCCAGCGCACCATTGAAATGATAGAAAAGGATCACAAGGGCATCCTACACGTAAATGTAGACTCCGAAGCGTTTAAAGATCCAGAATATACGGCCAGAATCAATGCATTAAAACAAAATCCAGATATTAGAACCAATTTCAAAATTATGCATGATAGAATTTATATAAATACATGGAAATAAACGGATTCGGATTTGCCAGAATGGAAACTAGTTCTACCTGAATCCATTACAGACAAATTAATTGAATCCCACATAATCCACCGGCAGCGGCTCATCAAGGTGTAGCGAAAACAGTGGGATTATTACAAAGATACTATTATTGACCATTATTGATTTCGCAAGTCAAGAAATTTGTAAAAGCATTTGAGATTTGTAAATGTTCAAAGGCAGTAAATTATAAGACAAGACCAGAGATGGGCGAAGCTTTCCAAGTATCACGTCCGTGGCAGAGGTTATATATGAACTTTCCTGGCCCCTATCCGAGAACGAAAAGCGGGTTCACCAATATTTTCATTATACTGGATCAGTACAGCCGATTTCCTCTATTATTTCCAATTCGTACCGCTTCAGCTATAAAAATTACAGAAATAATAGAAAATAAAGTTTCCCATCTGTTTGGAGATCCCGAAATGATACTTACGGATAATGGAGTGCAATTTGATTCCCATTTATTCAAAGACTTTATTGGACAAATATGGCATACGACACGATTTTACGGCCAAATACTCACCACAAGCAAATGCATCCGAGCGAGTAAATCGTTCAATATTGGTAGCCATCAGAGGGTACATTAAGGACAATCATCAGATGTGGGATATACATCTAGACGAAATAGCAAGCGCCCTTCGAAATGTCATACACTTATGTACAAGATTTTCACCACATTTTACTGGTCTTTGGACAGCATACAATACAGCATGGGTCAACTTATGAATTGTTGTGCAAATTAGATATTTTGGAAGAAAATCAAGTATTGGTTGAAAATAATGCGGATCGTTTATCGGTGGCGCAGAACATAGTGTTAAGCCATTTACGGAAAGCTCATGAGCAGAATTCTTGCATTTATAACCTACGAGTACGTGCCAGACAACGAATATTTACACCTGGACAGGAGATATTTGTTCGAAATTTTGTTCAGAGCAACTCCGCTAACAAATTTTCGGGGAAATTATAGCTTTTAAATTCACACCAGCTACAATTTTAAGGAAAATTAGCAATGTATGCTACGAAGTTTGCAACAAGGCGGGTAAATCCATGGGGTATACCACGTAAAAGATATACGCTAGTCACTAGCATAAGAGTGTTAGCGGAGAGAAGATAATCATTTTTTTTTGGAAGTCCCTGCGGAAACTAATTGGTTTTGACTTAATACAATAATAATGTTAGGCCCGGCTTTTGAGACTATCTCCTGGGTGTGAGTCGTTCCCACGTTTGTAACAGAAGCCTGTTACATGGTGATATTCTGGAAAATTGATATAACACGCATATGCCACTTGTCACGAGCGCGTTCCAAAAATTAATTGAATCACGTACTGTACGACATGTTAAACACCACCCGTCGCTGTGAAGTTTAATTTTTGGGCCATTTCTATAACCTATTTGATAAATGCACAAGTTTCCCCTTAAAATCAAATAAGCAAAGCAAAATAATTATCTTTAATCAGTCGTGCCATTGCCATAGATAAATAAATACCAAGTGAAAGTGTCAAAATTTTGTGTGCAAGTTTGTAACAGTAGTTTCAGATATTTAATTAAATATTTTGACTGAGTACAACCAATAATTTGTGGAAAAGCACAATATATATGAGAAAAGTTGAATTAAATATAACTAGGCGCTTACCAAGGTAGTTAGGGATTGTAAGTTGTTTGGCGAACTTTGTGTGACAAAATTTTGTTTTTTCTTAGAAACGGGAATAATCAAAATATATTAAACGGTGCCAACTGGCGAATGCCCGTTTACTTGGTAAGCGACTTTATTTTTATTATTTACTATCGATCCCAACAAAATTAGGCGATAATTATTCGCATATAACAAATATTATTTTGAGGGATTAATTCCTGTACATATACAAGAAACGATAAATTTGTGAGTATGACTTTGTGGTCATTTATTCTGGATGATGACAAATATTCTTTCATGAAGTTGCTAAGTTAGTTGTGCGTACAGTCGAAAGTTCGGTTTCTGTTAATTTTATAAGTGTACAGTGAAAATAAAACAAAAAAAAATGCTAAATTAAATTAATAGTGCTGTGATGATTTAGATTTCAACAAAACCTTTAAGGCAGGCCACACACGTACAGTTTTAACTGACAGTTTTAACTGTACAGTTAAAATTGTCAGTTTAAACTGTACGTGTGTGGGTATTTCAGTTCAGTTAAACTTAACTGTACAGTTTAACTGAGAACTTTAAAATTTTTATATTTTTAACTGAAATGATTAACTCAACTGAACGTGTGTGGGGGTTTAACTGCACAGTTCTCAGTTTTGTGTCGGAATTTTGAGATGAGAGGACGTGTCCTATAATAACTAAAACATTGAACTATACAAAACTAGTTCGACTATTTATATAATTTTCATGCAAACGCTACATGCTATAGAACTTTGCGCTAGGATAGGCATAGCAAAAGGCCTAAACGATGCAAAGGTTTATATTGTATCAGACAGCCAATCGGCCTTAAAGGCTCTTAGGTCTTGTACCGTTGAGGCAAGGCTGGTATGGGATTGTCTGAAGGTTATTAAACATCTGGCAGGCTCAAATAAGGTAACACTTTTGTGGGTGCCAGGTCATTCTGGAATCGAAGGAAACGATGCAGCTGATGGCCTCGCCCGTGAGGGTTCTGCCTCTTCATTTATTGGCCAGAACCCTTCTGCGGCGTCACTAAGGGACACCTTAGAGCAGCGGTAAAACGCTGGGAGGATCTTCAAAAGTCCTCCTACTGGCCCAGAATTCCAGGTTTACGACAGGCGAAGAAATTTATATCACCTTCGTCTGTCAGGGTTAAGGTGTGTCTTGAACTTAGGAAACCTGAGTTGAGGCTACTTACTAGCCTCCTCATAGGTCAAGTCCCCTTAAGGTATCACCTTAAGAAGATAGGCCTAAGGACGACAGATGGATGCCGCTTCTGCGATCTGGAAGTGGAATCAGCGGAACATGTTCTGTGCCAATGCTCAGCCATTTTCCAGCAAAGAGTTCAACTTCTAGGAGGGAGAACAATGAGCCCGGATAGTATGTATCTTGTACCGGCCAGTAGTATTATCAGATTCATTAAGAGCCTGAATCTAGTGGTTCTTCTTCACTTATTTCTTTTAATAAATTTATATGGGAAGTTAAATTTCGTTTTTGAAGCCAATTCTTGGACCACTTTTTAGAATTTATTTATTTAATTTTTTTAATATTAAAAAAACCACACCGAAAGCAGACACATCGTTCCGCTCATTCAAATCTATGATAATAACTGTAGGATTAGACTGAACGTGTGTGTGCATCTTAGTTCACAGTTAAAACTGACAATTATAACTGCACAGTTAAAACTGTCAGTTAAAACTGTACGTGTGTGGCCTGCTTAAGGGGGAAGCTTTATAAGTATAAAGTCCGATAAAAATTAGGAGGTTGGGGTATAGTAACATATGGCCAAACATCTAAGGTCACGGACTTAGTGTTGTATGAGATAACGGAGTAATGAAATGTCTAAATAAAGATTAGTGGTTATTAATGTGTGTTATGTTTGGTGTTCATATAGATAATAAAAAGCAGCTTATCAAGCTCTCGGTGATTGATGGTAAGATACCGATTGTCGATAACCGTACCGATTGTCACCTTGCCGCGAAAATGCTGCTCCATCACACAGATTACCGATAGATCTATTAACCGTTCTAAAGTATAGAATTTTCCAGAATACCGTGAACTAAGGAAATCGTTACAGCTTCATCTTTTTTTCTGTAAAATGGTCGATGCGTGAATAAATAACTACAATAAGGTTACATAAACAAGAAAACCAATCATTTGTATTGGTTTACGAAATTTTTTGATTACATTTATTTTTTAAACGAATTTTTGATTTGACATCTGCATCTGCAAAAATCTTTGAATGTAAATCATTCTTTAGTTGCTCGGGAGTGTAAATTACAAGCTGATCACTTGATTGAGAAGGTGACTTGATATGTTTGTGCATATTTTTCGCACAATGTTAACCATTACACTTAAAAGACAGTAAACATTCGATCAGATTTAATACAGCAATTTCCAAAATTCACATTATATTATAAATATTACAGTTCACGTTCAGTTTAAAGTTGTAATTTATTAGAACCCAGTCAATCACTTGATTGAAAGCTGGCTAATGCAGCAATATATTGTCATATGATTTAAAATTTAAGATTTTTATTAAAGATTATTGAATTTTTTAGAAATTGTTAATTATTTTAAGCATTACCTTAACCTTCAAATGGTTTCTTATCCAACAAGTGAATATTGAAGGCCTTGATTAGTTATCAAGTGAAAAATTTAAAAAAATTCAAAATAAAACATTTCTCTTTTTTTATTTATTTCACTCATTGTGTTTTCCAACACAATTTTTCAACAAATTCACCCTTTGAGATGAGTATTCTCCCATCTTTAGCTCTAACAAGCCATAATCAACATTAGGTTGATGTAAGAAATTGCGATATAGCAAAATACGAAATCACAGTATTGGTATCGACGTTCCAAATTAACTCGACGCCCGTCGATCGATTGAACCATTTAAAACTACGTCAATGGGCTCATTCAGGTTTCACACATATTATGTCCATTTAATATAAATACCAATATTATCTAATAATTTCTAAAATAAATATTTATTCGTAGGCGAGACATTAACATTACTAAATGTTTTGTGTGTGTCCACAATTTGAAACTACTCGTACTCGTATATAACATTTTTGAAATACACATTCAATCCATTCGGGTTAACCACTTTAATTCAACAGCATAATTAATGTCACAGTGTATCGGCGGACTCTATACATGCTTCCAATTTAATATTATATCGCGAAGTTATTAGCGCTAACTAACCACATACTTATGGTTTCTTCTTTTAAATCCACTTAAGTTACACAAAAATAAATAAAAACTTTTATGTTTTCACTTTATCATCATCGCTCGCTAATTGGATTTTTTTTTTTTGTAGTATTTTCTGTGCTATACTTACATTTATAAGCTGCGAGTTGTTTTTTTGTCTCAAAACGGTTGTGTGCTATAAAACGTGTCGTCGTGGCTAAATAGGCAACAAACAAATTATAAATTAAAAAAAGTTTAAAAGTGTTTTTTAGTGGCGCGTGTGATCAAATAAAACATTTTTTTTAAAAAAAAAAAGCAAAAAGTAAATACATCTGTTAAAATTTATAAACGAAAAATATTTCATTTTGTTTTCCCATCAGTTGGTAACATTGCAATTTTCCAACCAAAAAAATTTTTATTAGGGGAATTCCACTTTCCCGATTTTAAGGAAGTAAAACAATTGTTTTGGTATTGATTTGGTGCTAGTACGCATGTTTCGTAATTATATGAGTGTCTGTGTGATGTGTAAAATTATATTTTAGGGTTTCCCGATCACAAAATAAAAAAATTAAATAATTTTACGCTAACCAAAAATTTTCTTTTTTATTTTTACATTGACGTAGGTGTTATAAATTTTTTAATTTTTTTTTTGTTTATATATTTGTTGCATTAATAAATATATTTTTATATTTTTTGTTTAGAATGGTGGTTTGAAGTGTTTACGAGTACATGATACAAAGCGTTAAGTTGACAATACATTGAACACTATGAGATTTTATTTTTAAATAACAACCGAACTGATTTACATACAGTCTTATTAGCTCACTATTCCAATGGAACTAATATTTCTAATAAAGGGGAATATTCTCCTTTCTGTTTTTGATTGTTGTTGTGAAACACTCCTTTTTCCATTATGTGCGTATTGCCACATTAAACTTTTGGAAAACTTTTATAACATTCAATACTAACGCAATATATTAAAAGAAGAAAATTATATAAATTAAACAATAAAAAAAGATAGAAAGCGCAAATTAAACGAAACAGCTATATGAATATAATGATTTGTACATGATTTCAGGCACTATGGATCCCAGTATCCTCGCTACAATGGACCGTGACGCATTAAAAAAACAAATTGAAAATATGAGATATCAAGCGTCTATGGAACGTTGGCCTCTATCCAAATCTATAGCAGCGTAAGTAAAAATTTTATTCAAAATTTTATAATTCTGATTAAAAACAAAAATAATAAAACATAAATAAATTTCCAAAACAAAAATTAAATAAAATAAAAATTGTGTAATGTGACAAAAAAAAAAAAAAAAAAAATCTTCAAAGTTCTATTTTTAATGAATTTTCATTTGTGTATATAAATCAATTTTGGATTAATAAAAACGAAAATGAAAATTCGGGTGTGTTTATCAGTGAAAAACATTTTTTTATGTGATTTTAAATTTAGAAAATTAGATTTTATTTGTAACAACCAAAAAAAAGGAGTGTATCCTTTAATTTTATGTGTTTGCTGAACAGTTCCCCATTCCTACATACATATCTAAACATACATTAAAATTCGATTTTCCAAACATCAATAATTACATCCGTGCCACGAAAACACAAAAATTTTCTTCTAATCAGCCGTCACATGATTTTATTTAAATAAAACATAAAATACATATTTCTAATGGAGTACATATACACAGTATACAAACATAAATTTCCATGGCAAAAAAAAAAAAAAAAAAAATCGATTTGTATGTGGAAAACGGAAATAAATTTTGGACCTTTTTGAAATAATTATAGAAATTTTGCGCTTGGATCACGTGATTTGTTTTTTTTTTGCGTTGTAAACTAATTGGTGAAATAATAGTGCTACAAATTAATTTAATTTCCTAAAAATACAAACAATTTTCCATTGCTACAAATACATGTTTTCTTTTTTTTTTTTTGGTATGCGTTTTCTTGATTTTTAAATGTAAAACACAGTGTGTACAACAATTCTGTACTGCGCTTGTCTCAAACTATATATAAGAAAAACGAAAAAAAAACTTTCATAATTTTAATTTTCCGTAATTAATATAAATATTTTTTGTTTTTCTTTTTTTGACAAAGAAGAAAATTTATTCTAAAAAAAAAAAAAAATATAATTACATTCGTGTTTAGCTGATGAAAAATTAATTAATAAGTAAACAGAAATTGATTGGAAATTTAACTTTGCTCATAACATGGGTGGATGAAAATATTACGGTTAGGAGGTTAGGATAAGAGAGCTGCAGACGTTCATTTTTCTAAATTTATTCAATGAAAATTGTATCCTTTTTGTACCTTTCATTTTATTTTAAATTTAATGAGATTTTTTTTTTTTTTTTTTTTGTTGAACGGCCGGTACAAAAAACTAGGTACTTCAATCCTTTAGATAAAGGGGTGGTGGTTGTCAGAATAAAGAGATATAAAATGGAAACTTTGTTTGGTTTAGTTAGAGACGGGTGGAAACTAAATATTATTTTACTGTGGAAAAACGATTTATGAAAGAACGATCCTGTGTAATTATTAAGGAGTGTTTTCATGCAGTACAGGTTCTTGACCCTGCATATATGTACACATTACAAACGTTATAGTTTTCTAGTGAGTTGTTCTCGTTAATTGTCTTTAAACATTCTCGTTTTTTGCACTAAACGAATACAGTATTTAAAGCATAGTTGTTATTTTTTAAGATGCCGGTTGTATTTTAAGGTTAGAAGTTTTAGGCTGTTAGAAGCAGAATGTATGATGTGAAAATTTTTTAAATAGGTTTTATACTTATTGTAGTATGTCGGGTATGTGTCGAGTATGTCTAAGAGTACGTCGAATAAGTCCAAGAGTATGTTGAGTCTGCCTAAGAGTATGGACAGTAAGAGTATATTCAGCTTGATATGTAGTATGTCTAAAAGTAAGTGAATTATACTTTTTCAATTTTTTTGAATGTTAATTAATTCATGTAATTTCTAATATGCCACCGGTGATTAGACCATTTTAAAATGTGTTTTTATTAACACGTAGGAGTATATTAATATTTACGAACGATCATTCAACGAAACTGACTAATAGACAGAATTCTATTTATTTAATTTTTAATTTTTATGATTTTAAAATGTTCCGAAGATTGTAAGAGGATATTGAATCCAGTTTCGAACTGATGAGCTTATGATTATGAAAAAATCAATCTTCTCATCAGGCCACGGCGACTGGACTGATGTTGTATTTCACACACAGCTTCTCAATTAAACTCGAAACATTTATTAATATATTAGACAAGTTTATTAATATAATTACTTATACAAATTTTATTTAATAATTTTTAATTATGATTTTTAATTTATATTTTGCTTTAATTTAATTTATAATGGTAATTTTGATTTAATGGCTGATTGATCGCTACTGCTTAACATTTTTCGACTAATACCCTTTTCTAAAAATTCTCTTTATTTTATATGCCAACATCAGCAATTCAGCAACCAAGATAGTGTGTGTGTGTGTGCAGCTTCATGTACAAGCATTTAACATAACATGCAATTTATTGCATTGCTACACAACACCTCACCCCTTAAGAGAGGAAAAATTTAATGTAATTAAATTTTTTCCCTTGTTTCACAATTGTAGATTTATTTAGGATTTAAACAATTACAAGAATTTATTTATTCTAATATAGTTATTAAATGTAATAGAAATAATCTATTTGTTACTAAATTAATGAGAATATAGTTTAACACTTTATAAATATTTATTTATTTATAATGATTTATTTATTATTACAAAATTTTATTAATATTAATATATATATTTTAAATTTCTCGTATTTTTAACCTTTATTGCTAATGTTATTCCTCACAAAAATTGATTTGTTACGATTTTTTTTTTTTTTTGTTTTTGTTTAGGTATTTTAATTATTATTTGAATAAAAATGTTTTAGCCTATCTTGTGCGACTTTCCCATTTCAATTTCAGAATTCTCATTTGAAATTCTTTTTGTGACTTTAAATGGACCTAACCAAAGATTTTTTGTTTTAGAATGACCTGTCTCATCTCGTAATAAAACCATTTCATTTGCTATGAATTTAGCTTCATTTAGATTTTAACTTTTTCTCAAGTAACTTATTCTTAGCTAGTTCCCATGATGATTGAAATCTATATTTTAATTCTTTGACGAAGTCGTCATAATTATACAACGGATCTGGTGGTTTTGTGATTGAATTAGGAATGGATGGTTTCCTACCAAACAAAAGCTCAAATGGCATGAATCCTGTAGATGTATGTGGTGTACTATTGTAAGCAAACATGGCATAACTCAACCAAATATCCCAATATTCTCTGTCATTACTAGTGAATGATCGCAAATATTCCTCAAGGGTTCGATGTGATCTTTCCAATGATCCATTGGATTGAGGATGATAAGCTGTACAATTTATTTGCTTCACTTTGAATAGTTTTGTCAAATTTTTAAAAAGCTTGCTCAAGAAATTAGATCCTTGATCAGTAACGATGATATCTGGTAAACCGTATGAACAAATAAAATTTTCAGCAAAAACTTTAGCAATTGTAGACGCTTCTTGATTTTGGATTGGATACGCTTGAGAAAATTTCGATAAATCATCTTGAAGTGTTAAAATGAACCGATTTTGTGAATGGGATGGTGGATTGATTGGACCGACTATATCCAAATATATACGTTCAAATGGTTTAGAAGCTGTGTCTGTAATTTTCATTGGGATTTTTATTTAATTCCCATATTTATTTTTTTGACAGAATTCACATGTTTTAATGAAATTTTTTACCTTTGATATCATTTGAGCAAAGCTGTAGTAACATTTCAAACGGTTAAGTGTACGACATTTACTTTGATGAGCCCCTAATGGCGTTACGTGAAAATCTTTTAATAATTGTTCAATTTCTTCTGGACTTGTAATTTCTTTGATTTTTTGATTAACTGGATTTAGATTGGGTATAGATTCATTTGAATTATTTGAACCTGAATTGTTTAATGGATGGAAATCATTGATTCGTTTTGAACTACTTGGTCGGGGAACAGAATTTTGATTCATTGTACGTGTTGCAACATACATTGGATGACTATACTCTTCATCAGACTGAATAAGTTCAATCCTGGACAACGCATCAGCTCCAACATTTGCTACACCTGGTTTGTAATGAATTGAAAAATCGTATTCCTCCAGCTCTAAACGCCAACGTAACAGAATGGAAGATACATGTGCTTCAGAATACAAGTATGTTAATGGTTTGTGGTCACATTTTAAAATAAAATTTAGCGCCATAAACGTACGGTCGAAATTTACGAACTGCCCACATGATTGCCAACAGTTCTTTTTTGGTTGTATTATAGGATTTCTCGGTTTGATTCAGAATTCTACTAGCATAAGCTATAGGCAGATCTTCTGTATCTTTCAATTGTGAGAGAATTGCGCCTAGTGCTAAATCACTCGCGTCAGTTGTGATAATAAATGTTTCATTAAAGTTGGGATATTGAAGTATTGCTGGGTTTACTATAGACATTTCTTTAATTTAGCAAAAGCGTTTTCAGTGATTGCATCCCATTTGAATTTAGCGTTTTTACGTTTCATTGATGATAACGGTTCAGCTATATGTGCGTAGTTTTCAATAAATTGTCTGTAGTACCCAGATAATCCAAGAAATCGAATAACTGCTTTAACGTCTTTTGGCTGGGGATAATTGACTATTGCTTCAATTAAATTTGGATCTGGCTTAGTTCCTCTACGACTTATTATATGTCCAAGGTATTTCACTTCTGTACGTAAAAATTACACTTTAGAGGTTGCAATTTTAACTGAAATTTTCGAAAACAATTCATTATGTCAATTAAACGTTTATTATGATCTTCTAGGTTTACTCCATATACTACTACGTCATCGAGATAAACAAAACATTTGATTCCGTTTAATCCTGACAGTACATGATTCATCAACCTTTGAAATGTGCTTGGCGCTCTCTTAAGTCCGAATGGCATACCATACGTAAATAATGATAATGGCCAAAAGTAGTGGAAAACGCAGTTTTTTTTATCATTTGGGTGCATCATTACTTGATGGTAACCATTTGCCAAATAAAGTGTTGTAAAATAATTCGCTTGGCCCAATTGATCCAATATTTCTGCAATATTTGGTAATGGAAAAACACTACTTATATTTCGTTCATTTAAACGACGGAAATCTACGACTAATCGCCATTTTGCATCCGAATCTGATTTTTTGGGGACTAGTAGCAACGGAAAATTCCAAGGAGAAGTACTTTGTTCTATTATGCCATCACTTAACATTTGTTTTACTTGAGAATCAACTTCTTTTTTTGCTGTCTCCGGTAATCTATATGGTTTTTTATAAATGGGGTTAGTGTTGGGAACTAAATCAATAGTATGATATACTTTAGAATTTGCGTTTAAATGGTCGCCCGGTAAATAAAATACATCATTGAACTTTTTACAAATATCAAGAATTGCTTCACGTTCCTCATGATTTAAGTGGTCGGTATTAATTTGCGATTCAAGAATTTCAAATCTGTTTGAGAAATTATCAGAAAATGATTTTAATTGAAAAACATTAAAAATATCTAAAGGTTCACCTATAATTTCTAGATCCTTCAATTCGACGTTTAGTTCCGTGTTATTCAATAAACTGAATACTGCACTACCGTTTTCTGGTTTAATGGTACAACTAGCTAAAAATACACCTGGATTTAGTTCTTGTGATTTACAAAAGTAATTTATTTCGTTACTCATTAAGTTTGTTGGTAAGCGAACAAAAATTTCAGCACGAGGAGGTATCTCAACTGCTTTTATTGTTTGTGGTTTACATGATTCTAGTGGAATAATAAACCTTTGGAACTACCTGAAATGATTGTTTAATTTTTATGTCATAACTCAATTCAATATTAGTATTTACTTGAGCTAACGTCTCTATATTTTCAGTTGTAATGCACTGAATTTTAATTTTTATTTTTTATATTTGGGTGTACTATTGTATCGTCTTTAAGAACTTCTTTCTTGACGAGACTTAAATCGGCACCTGTGTCTATCAAGAAATAATTAGGGTTACTGCCAACTATTACATCCACGTTTAATTTAACATACTTAAAATCATTTGATTGAAGAATATCTGAAACGTTATAGATATCTTTTATTGTTAACATTGGTTTTGCTTTACTAACTCTGGCGTTATTTGAATATATTGTTAAAGTTTTTGCTATCTGTGTGCTATTGCTTGTTTGTTCAGAATCTTGCGTATTTACTGAATTACTTGATGTACTTGATTGTGTATCACTTTCATTGATTATAGTTGATTTAAACACATTTGACTGATTTTTAAATTTATTGTTATTAAATTCGCGTTTCCTACAGTTATCAATTATATGACCTGAAGTTCGACAGTACCTACAATACAAATTTGGCCTTTCACTGTGTCTATTGGTTGATTGAAAATTAGAATTAATAAATGTACTTTGCTGATGATTTCTAGGGACTTGTGTTGAATTAGCAGCAGGATTAATTGTATAATTACTATTTGGTAGATAATTTTTACTTTTAAAACACTGTTGAATATTATGATTGTTTTTATGGCAATAACGACAAACTTTAGCTTGCTGAGGCTTAAATTCCGGTTTATGGACTATATCCTCTTCATTTGCTTGTGCAATATCATCTGCTAGTTTCGTAAAACGGTGAGCCTTTATTATTGTCCTCATTGGCTCCTTTAATCCATTAATAAAAGAGTTTAAGGCAATGTCTTCATTCATTGTTTGAATTATTGAGGCTGCTTCTTTACCTTATTTTGATATACAAATTTCATTTAATTCGTACATTAACTTTTCGACCCTACTCGCACATAATTGAATAATTTCAAACCTCCCTTGTCCACATCTAACCAATTCGTTCGACACCGTCCCGGCTGATCTTTTCTGGCAAAAAGTTGATTCTAATTCTGTTTTTAAATTTGTCCATTTCTTGAAGTTTTTGTAACGCACTACTTCAAAAGCAGCATCATCCAATTTTAATTTTATTAATTGCATGAATCTTTGCTTTTGTGTTTCATCGTTTAAAGAATCCCAAACTAAATCACCTGCTAAACTGAACTTTTGATAATTAATTGATTTGCTAGAAAATGAAGGAATAATTTTCATTTGTTTATCTATACTTTGCGCCATGATTGAACACTCTTTGACTTCTTGAAGGGATTTTGTCTCACTTGAACTACTTAGCTTCGTTTCTGTTACGTCTTTTTCCAATTTTACTATTCGTATTTCCAATTTATTAATAACTTGTACCGGTATTGACTCACTTAAATTGGTTGGTTGTATTGTTTGATCATAATCTATAACCTCTGCTGATAATGTGTCCGTTTTTGCTTTATTTGCCACTTTCGATCCACGTATCTTTTTATCAATTGTAAAATCTATCTTACTTGAAAAATCTAAATTTGCTAATTCTGGATTATGAACAAGATGTTGTCTTGTTAGTGGTTGTTCCTTAGACATTAATTCCTGACAAACTCAATATTACTACCCGACTCTTAGATTCCGAAATTGAAATGTTTATTCAACCATCACTGATTTAAAACGGAAAGCGCACTAACGATTTAATTATTGATTATATTTGTGATAACCGGAAATGTTATACAGGCGAATAATAATTCAAATTTAGCGGATTATTTTAAAAATGCCTCAAAATATATATATATATATATATATATATAAAAATCAAAACAAATCAAATGCTTATAATCAACAATAAATATTTTAATAATACGAAAAATTTACCTGTTATTCCAATTGAATGAATTATACTATGTATTACCGATATTCTTATTGGTTGATTGTCACTGGCTGTAATTTTTACTTGAATTCCCCCGGTGCGTTTATTCGACCTTTACCAAGGACTCTTAAACGTTGTTATATTATTATTTTATAACCTCTAGCGTTTACTCAATCTTTTCCAAGGAATTATAAACGTTATATATTTATGATGATTTTGATGAAAAAAGACAATTATTATAACTGTTGATGATGGTATGTATAACTGTATAACTGATAATTTTATCTGTATACTATTCTTTAAATTATTTTTTTGTATGCATTTTTTCAGCACTTTATTAACATTTATCGTTTGTTTTTTTCATTCACTGAGCACATTTTTGTAATTTTTACTTACTAGGTATATTTATTTTCCATAACTTGAATATGATGAATTATGGTTAACCTAAAAAATAATTCGTAGTTACCGCTGTCACCAATTGCTATATTTCACACACACAGCTTCTCAATTAAACTCGACACATTTATTAATATATTAGACAAGTTTATTAATATAATTACTTATACAAATTTTATTTAATAATTTTTAATTATGATTTTTAATTTATATTTTGTTTTAAATTTAATTTATAAAGGTAATTTTGATTTAATGGCTGATTGATCGCTACTGCTTAACATTTTTCGACTAATACCCTTTTCTAAAAATTCTCTTTATTTTATATGTCAACATCAGCAATTCAGCAACCAAGATAGTGTGTGTGTGTGTGCAGCTTCATGTACAAGCATTTAACATAACATGCAATTTAGTGCATTGCTACACAACACTGATTATACCACAATTTACATTCTATATATACAGAATGTGCTGTGCGTTATGGTACTAGCGAATCATGAAGAAGAAAAAATTGTAAGAGAATTTATCTGGATTGAATCCTCTTACAATCTTCGGAACATATTAAAATCATAAAAATTAAGTGAATTATGTTTAATATTTTGTTTAGTAGCTTTTACACAAACTAGCGAGTACATCTACAACTCATTCTATAGTAACAGTTTTCGTAATTATAAACCTCATTTGAAGGTTTGTTCTATAATGTAACAACGTTTATAGTAAAATATCGAAAACAGTAAAATAAATTCGAAATTCATATCGAATTTTTGACATGATTTTGAAATAATTATCGAAAATCATTGCTATAATAACAGTATAGTTACGACAACAAATTCGGGCCTTAGTGTTGCGTACGTAATTCTTCAAAATCGAAATGTAACCGAAAATCGAAATTACCCGTGAGTAATAATATTAAGCAAGTTTTATGGCTACGATGCACAATTTATCACTCACCCGACATCTGACTCTGTTTTTTCCTGTATATAGCGGACATTTAAATAACAAGAAAAGTAAATTCACCCTTTTCTGAAATATTTATTAAAGTATCTTCCTCTTTTCTAGAATATGTTCCAGACGTAAACGTCATTTTACCATTGTACAAGCTATTTCAGCATTGATTCAAACCAGCTTTTTAGCCAAGACAAGTGACTGGTAAGTTGTACATCCCTTAGAATAGAAATCATAATTTATCACTAGCCTCGTCTTGCCTAAAAAAGTGGTTTGAATCTTTGCTTAAATAGTTTGTAAAATGGCATATATTTATGGGTAGTTTCTTTAAAAGTATTCTGGAAAATGGGTAAATATTCTAGAAAAGAACGTGTCCAAGCCATCTTAGCCTTATCGAGATCATTTCTGATCTCGTGATTCATTCGCATTGTCGACGTATGTGGCTCCTCTTGGACAAGACCGAGAATTATTCGAATAATCTTTTGCTTATTTTGTGCTGTCAGTGTCCAAGACTGCAACCACAGGTGATAACTGATCTTTCCAACACTTTAGACTTGAATATTTCAATGTTGACTTAGCAAATTGCATTTTGAAACAATCAATAAAAGTTTGCACATAGATACTAATTTTTATGGTATGCCAAGGTAGAACATGGCGTTCCTTAACGTGTTCCTCTTAATGCTGTCATACGCCTGTTAGATGTCTACGATTAGACCTTTTGAGGGAGTGGTGGGTTCATTTGACGTTTATAACGCTTGAAGCAAGAAGGATTGTTGATCGGAAGGTAGTACCTACATGTCTATTTAGAAGCTATGAGAAAAAAATGCTGCCACAACACTTTGAAGACGGTGTTAGTTTCTATTTTTAATTCACCGGATTAGTTGCGAATAGCGGTGCTTTGTGGATGAAAGTTTGTAGCTATTTCTCTTATGCAATGATATTTATCTCTCAGATCAGAATTTTGGATGTTGTGTGCCTGTTTTTCGTGCCATTCTCGTTTCTTCCTTCTGCAAAGCCGATTTAAAATTTTGGTTAGGTTAGGGTGGCTATCCAACGGACCGGAACCACATAAACCATTTTTCTCAACTCTACTCATTGAACCATGCGGAGCTTACAATGAAGTGTTGAATATACCTCACGTCCATCCCATTGAGATCCGTCAGGTCCATCTGCTTTGTGCGGGAAAAACCCTTTACACGGGGAGACGAAAATTCAACAAAACCCCACCACGAACCCTACCATTCATTTGTGAACCATCCGTGAAGAAGATATGAAATTCTGCTATGTATTTCCGTATTCGTTGTTGAGATTAATGCCCCAAATAAGTTGATCACCATTAAAAACGCAAAAATTTATAATTGTATTGCAACCACGCGCATTCACAGTTTAATATGCGGCCACCATGTATTTTGAATAGTATGTAAGTACAGTATACAGTGATTTAACGATTAAAAATCAGTACCTCGTTAATACTGTTTTTACACGTAATTACTTTAAAAAATTATATAAATTGCGCCACGGATTATTTATGATTTTTTTAATTTTAGTTTTTTATTATTATTTTATTATTACTTTTAACTAAGTGTGTCACTTGCGAGCAGTACAACGAGAGTGTTATATAAATTGTACGTGTCTATAGTTGAGACAGCATGATAAAAACGTAAATGGTACAATCTAAGCAAAAATTGCTGATTTCCTGTTGTACTAATGTGTCCAAGATATTATTAGTACAAAGTAGTGAATGTGCGTACTAATACATATGTGTAATTTATTTATTTAAAGTACGGATTCAAACCATAGAGTAAGTCAAATATACTCCATAGTTGTCACTACTGAACTGTAAAAGGCTATTCAAATGCAATTATATTTTGAGTCGAAATGAATTGCATTTCGAATAATTGTAGGGATAAACGAATGTAATAAATTCATTGCATGCGTGAATCACTACATGACTCCCCCGCAAGTTAAATTCCTCCACATAAAAAATATTTATTCGGCTGAAATACGGACAGTTTTAGGTGTTTTACAAACTGATTTTTGATCAGTGGAACACAGTATGCCGTAATCCGGTTTGAGTCGGTCGATTGAAATGGTTTGATTTTTACCA
Organism: Tipula vernalis; assembly: GCA_958295665.1. Classification (NCBI taxonomy): domain Eukaryota; kingdom Metazoa; phylum Arthropoda; class Insecta; order Diptera; family Tipulidae; genus Tipula; species Tipula vernalis. The sequence goes on from OY282558.1 coordinate 161,866,568, forward strand.
TTAATCAACACGGTGAATTGTTTGCGAAGGCGTCGAATGACTTTAAATGGACCGGTAATTCGGTACGAACCTTGTCTGTTCTTACGAACATAAAATCACAGTTACTGAGTGATTTAGGAATGAAAATGTCGTCTTGTTTGGACTGACGAGTAGATTTTGGTACAAGGTTTTGCATTATCTCACGTAATTGGTCGATGACTGTATCGGTAGTTGGAATTGGTGAAAGAGGATTTTCGACAAAGAACTCACCAGGTAGTTTGATGGTTTGACCATAAACTAATTCTGCCGGTGAGCACTTTAGATCTTCTGTCACTGTTGCTCGGATGCCAAATAAAATGCTTCTGGTCATTAGTGCGGCTTTTAGTTGCCGATGAAAGCGTTCAACCATGCCATTGGCTTATGGGTGATAAGCCGTTGTACGTATTCGGTTTGAGCCAAAGAGTTTCGTTAACACGGTAAAAAGCTTGGACTCAAATTGCGTTCCTTGATCCGTTGTGGTCGTAAGGGGTACGCCGAATCGAGATACGTAATTGTTGACGATAGTAATGGCAATGGTTGCTGCAGACATATTGGTCATGCAATACGCTTCGAGCCAACGGATATGTTCAAATCGACCAGGTGGAATTTCGAATTTGCCATGTGGGGATTTTGAATGGCGTTGTACTTTTGCACGTTGGCAAGATAAACAAGACTGAGCCCAATTGCCAAAAATGCTCGGACTCCAGGATGCGAAATATTGTGCACGAAGATGGTTCAACGTAATGATTCTGCAATGTATGGGCGATTGTTACCCGTAGAAGTTTCGCATACGATTTCAAGGCCAGGTAGTTGAGAAAGTTCTAGTTTCAATGATGAACTATTGTGACATTCGGAACCAGAAAATAAATTCTGAAGTTCTAGGTCAACTTTTTGAGTGTTTGCAATTTTGCTCAAGTCGAAATGTGTTTCGACTGCGGCCGTTTCGTTGCCAGTGGTGCGGGATAATGTGTCCGGTTATGTCCGGAAACATGTTGTATGTCCGAAGTAAATTGAGTGATTGCCTCGGATTACATTCGGTTTTTGACTGAATCGCTCGTGTCAGAGGTTTATGGTCAGTGTAGATTGTAATATCTCGACCATTAACAAAATATCTGAAGTGTTTGATTGCCAGATAAATTGCGAGTAATTCCCTGTCGAATGCGGAATATTTCTTTTCGGAACCCGAGAGCTTTTTCGCAAAGAATCCCAAGGGCTCCCAAAACTCGTTATGGTACTGTTGCAGTACTGCCCCGATGGCAGTGCTTGATGCATCAGTAGTCAAACTAAGCTTTGAGTCGCTTAGTGGGTGTGCCAGAAGTGTTATCTGTTCCAATTCATTTTTCAACAACGTGAATGCTTGTTGCCATTCGTCGGTCCAAGAGAAATTCTTGGCGGTCTTGGGCTTTTTTAGTAAAGATGCCTAAGTGGCCGTGAATTGGTGCGAGTGTCTGTGCGAGTTTCGGTATAAATCGATGTTAGTAATTTACCACACCGACAAATCGCTGAATACTTTCAATTGAAGTAGAAACTGGAAATTCTCTGATTGCATTAATTCGTTCGTCTGATGGCAGAATACCATTAGGTATAATTTTGTGGCTGAGGAAATCAAGAGTGGTTGCACCATAGACACATTTTGCGCTCTTGATATGCACGTCAAACCGTGCTAACTTGTTGCCCAATTGTTCCAAGCGTAGTTTGTGCTGTTCCTCAGTGTACGAAGCAACAAGAATATCGTCAAAGTAGACGAAAACGAATTCTAGTTCACGAACAACTTCTTTCATGAAGCGCTGACATGTTTGTGCGGCGTTTCGTAGACCGAATGGCATTCGAGTGAATTCGAAGAGGCCAACTGGGGTCGTTATTGCCGTTCTGTGAACATCTTCAGGCGCTACGGGAATTAAATGATACGCTCTGATTAGATTCATTTTTTCAAGCAGCTTTGTGACGGATTGGATCTAGCCTACATGGTCTTGACACGGGCAGATGGCCTGCGGTGACAATATGGTGGACCACGTTGTGTCGGACTGGTAAGTTCGGCTCTGCTGTTAGTGACGGAAATTTTTTAAGCAGAGTGCCGTAATCATTGTTGATCGTGAAATGAATCGGTGTCGGTGTGTCGACACGAACCATGGTGGCATTGATTGACAGCTTAGTCGCTGAATCAACCAGCCGTTTGTTTTTGAGGTCAAGAAGAAGTCCGAATTTACATGGAAAATCGGCGCCAATGATCGGACGATTCACAGCAGCTATTATAAAAGCATGCGTTAAGGTTCGTTTAAGTTCGAGATCCACCTGTAGCAACTTTGTGCCGTAAGTGTGGATGATTGTGCCATTGGCGGCCGGAAGGACTAGATCGGAGTTTCGTTATGAATAGCGCATAAATGTTTGAAGTTTGTGACTGGAATAACCGATAGGTCAGCGCCTGTATCTATCAAGTACGTTAATTTTGTTAGTTTATCATGTAATATTCATTTAAATCCCTAAATTTATTAGCGGCAATGCAAAATACAGAAGGAACAAGAAAAATAATAAATTCAACAAAATTTAATTCGTCAGGACACGATTTAATATGTTTAAGGTTAGGAACTATTTATAAAGAATCGGCTTAATATTGTCGAAATAAAATTTCACTAACATACAGCGACAAATATATGTGTTCCATTCGGTGCTGGAGGCGAAGAAAATTGTCTGGGTTGGCTGTGTACGGAAAACCAAAATTGGTAAATCTAATTTTTGATTTATATTATTGATCATAATACAATTAGTACGAGTAGTGTTCTATGTTTTATTTTAAAAATTTTGATCCCAGCCTAAGGTAGTAAATTTAGTATTTACAGAATTTACAAAATATTGCAGATAATAAATTTCACTAAAATCCATCAACAAATTTGCTTGTTCCATCCATTTGATCCTGGAAACTGAGAAGACAGTCTGAATTAGCTAAATTTGTACCAGCGAGTGAAACCGAAATGTTTATCGTTCCGGTTTTGGGTTACGTTCCCAAATTTATTTTTTCGTTCCGGTTCTGTTCCGGTTTTTCCATTTTTTTCTGGTTTGGTTTCGGTTCGGGTTCTAAAACGGTTTAAAATCGATTAAACAAAAGATAAAAAATTATTGTTTTTCTATTTTTTATTTTAAAAGTAATAGAGAGAATCTTTTGAAAGTATGTGTGACCTAACAGCTTTCAAATCGTACTTACTAAATTTATTAACAAGCCAGTTATCGGAAAAAGTCCTTTCAGTGAATTTTTATTCCGAATTTTAAGTACTAAACCCACTAAAAAACGAAAAGAAGCAGTTCTTCGCCTTATTTTCGTAGTGCAATTTTAATTTAAACAGTTCAGGAAATGTTTTAATTGGATTAGAAAATTGAATTTTAATTTTTCTGTCAAGAGAAAACGTTTAATTCAAATTAAATTAAAAATTAAAATAGTATTATGCATAGGACCAAGTTCCAGCATAGGACCAAGTTCCAGCATATTTTATGTAAAATAATGCAACTGGTTGGGAATTATTCCGAAAAAACGTGACGTCACTTCGAGTTATATATTTCATAACATTGACTCCGTTTGGTTGAGATTTGTGTTTTTCTAACGTGTACAGTCATTGAAACTTATTTCTATTTCCAAAACTTAAAAATATTCTTTTAAAACAAAACCAATTCGCAAAAAAATATCCAAATTAACTCAGAATGACGTCACGCTACACGTACTTTCAGCTGTCAAACACACCTTGTCATATTTATATCATGGTTCTTACTGACAAAATTTTCGTGAAAAAATACTTGAACAGACCGAAATAGAACGAAGTAAACCGAATGGAAATATTGTTCCGGTTAAGGTTACAGATCATCATTTTTCATTTATTTCGTTTCGGTTCCGGTTTTCGGTTCAGAAAAAATTTAGGTTTTTCTCGGTTTACGGTTCGGTTCCAGTTTCACTCTCTGGTTTTTACAAATGAACGTGGTGAATATCATTTTTGATTGAAAGTTTGAACTCAAAAATATCCAGAATGTGAGCCATGGTTTAATTAAGAAATCCGACCCCGAAGGAATTTTCCAGAGCCGGAATTAATAAATATTAATAACATCTCAAATCTCACATATTAATTCTATTAAAATCCATCCACAAACGTGCTCCTTGGTTCCATTTGAAGCTGGAGATGTACTACACTGTGCTTGGATTGGTTGTCTATGTAAAAAAAGGAAAATTGGTGCAACAATGTTTCTGATAATGACATCAACCAAAATATCATTTATTTAACAAATCCAGTCCGAAATAAGGTGACCGAAGAAATTTTTAGAGCGTGAATAATTCGGCTTTATATTAGCAACTACAGATAGAATCGGCGATATAAAATTTCACTAAAAACCATTGACAAACGAGCTCCATTTGGTACTGGAACCCGTAAATATAGTAAGGGCATGGAGTGGTTATGTAAGTAAAAAACAAATTTTTAGGCAAATCTACCATAGAGTTATTATAATGCCTTGAAAATGTCTGTGAAAAGTTTTTTTTTATTTATGGGTTTGTTTCCTTCCTGAATTAGATATCAGCCCGAAAAACAAGAGAAATATAGAAGAAAGTTGCAATGAAACACTAAATATTTTGCAATACAAATAGGTGTTCGTTCGAAAAAGATTATTAAGAAGTCACGGGGTTCACTTAGTGAACCAACCGTCATTCTCTAACAATTCCACATATTTTAAATGATTAAAATTTGTGCGGGTTGGAAATCACCTAGCGCCTTTCTCAGAGATATCTACCTCAAAAGTGCTATGACCGGATGTTTGTCCAACCTTACTTGTTATATGGAAAAAAATTCATTAAGGAATCACGAGGTTCACTTAGTGAACGGACCGTTATTCTCTTACAATTACACACATTTTAAATGAATAAAATTTGTTACCTTTTAAGATCACATAGTGCCTTTCTCAGAGATATCTACCTCAAAAGGGCAATGGCCGGATATTTGTCCAACCTTACTTGTTATATGGAAAAAAATTCATTAAGAAGTCACGGGGTTTACTTAGTGAACGAACCGTCATTTTCTAACAATTCCACACATTTCTAATGAATAAAATTTGTACGGTTTGGAAATCACATAGCGCCTTTCCCAGAGATATCAACCTCAAAAGGGCTATGACCGGATATTTGTCCAACCTTACTTGGTTATATGGAAAAAAATTCATTAAGAAATCATGGGGTTCACTTAGTGAACGGGCCGTTATTCTCTAACAATTCCACACATTTGAAATTAATAAAATTTGTTACGCCGTTCTCAGAGATGTCTACCTCAAATGTGCTATGGCCGGATGTTTGTCTAACCTTACTTGTTTTTTGGAAAAAAATTCATTAAGATATCAAGGGGTTCACTTAGTTAACGGACCGTTATTCTCTAATAATTACACACATTTCAAATGAATAAAATTTGTACGTTTTGGAAATCATATAGCGCCGTTCTCAGAGATGTCTACCTCAAAAGTGCTATGGCCGGATATTTGTCCAACCTTACTTGCTATATGGGAAAAAATTCATCAAGAAATCACGGGGTTCACTTAGTGATTTTCGGGCTGTTATCTAATTTAGCAAGGAAACAAACCAATAAATAAAAATAAAAAATTTCTGGATGAATTTGTCGTGCTAGCTTCACAGGCGTGCCTTGAAATATATATTTTTGTTGAATTCTGGCCATGTTTTATTTAAAAAACTCCATCCCTGACCCAAATTAAAGTGCTGTGATTTTGAATAAATTTCATTGGAATTTATTATCTGACTTAACCAATATATTTGATGATCAATGAATTAGTTGTAGCACCTCCAAATTATGAATCAAATTACTTTAAAACTTTTCTAGAAGAAAATTCACCAGGACTGTGTTCATAAACTCTACATTGTAACAATATTGTTAACAATGACAGTTCTAAAGCGTTCATAAACCTCGGTTGTAACCAAAGCAACGTGCTTTATGTTGTTCATAAACCTAAACCAAAATTTCCCCTTATTGTTATAAACGTCATTTTCAATCCTACTCAATACTGCCTTTCTAGCTGTCAAATGTAAGAAAAAACAAAAATTCAGTTGAATTATCGAAATAAAAAATGTATTCATTTGCTTTAGACGAGCAAAATAATTTCATTATTCAAAATAATGAAATTTTGCGTGTTGATAACGATACTGTAAGATGATAATAACATTACATTATTGTTATAATATTATAAAGCTTGTGTAAATATTTTGTTGTTTTGTGTTTTGATTCTTCAATTGTCTTCGTTCCACGTTTTTATTTGACATTGTTACTTTGACGTTTGTAACTCGTTGTAAGTGGAAATGTCATATGTACAATGACAGTTGTAACATTGTTCTACAATGTTGAGCTTATGAACGCACTCCAGATGCGTATTTTGTGACCAGTTGTCACCAGCAAACAAATTTTATATGCAATTTTTTTTAAATCCAATGCAATTCATATTTTAAAGCAATTTATTCAGACTTCGTCCAGCAGGCCTATTTGCGAATTCGATTCGAACGTGATCGAGTATTCGATGTATACGATTCATATTTGATTTAAATAAGAAACGAATGAATCTGATTCAATTCAAATAAGAATCTAATACATCGAAGACTCGATCATGTTCAAATCGAATTCCCAAATAGCCCCCAGGTTTAGTCATTTTTTTCCTGGTCACCCTAGGTACCTTCTGTGTTACCGTCTGGCAATGACATTTCTTTTAATTGCAACAAAATATGTAACTTCCAATTATGACAAAGATGTTCGTATTTTTGACATGCCTGAATTGGCATATTGTAGCGCATGACCTTCGAGATTATTTCCCATGGTGTGCACATGCTTGCAACACTTTTACATCCGGAATGCTTAGGGCTGGGAGGTTATTGATTCACCATTCGTTTGGAATAAACGGCCTGCTACAAGAAAAACGATAATCGTGTGCAGAAAGTAAAGAAAATAAATAACAACAAACACCAAAAATCATGTAACGGATTCGGTACCGTATGCCCATCTCAGCAACTATGCGATGCTTCCCGAAAAAATAATAGCCTAAGAACACATTATTTACCACTTATCAAACCGAAGCACATATGTACAAATCATATACAGAAAAAACAAAATGAATATTAAATGGCTAATGAATGTCGTTGGTAAGAAGAAAAAAAAACTTTCAATTGGGTATATGAAATTACATTAAGTGAATTAAAAAAAAAAAAAATTAACTAAAAAAATAATTTTGATTATTAATGTATACTTATCGTTATCTGCAATGATGCGATGGTGTTCGTTATTCCGTTACTCCACAACGTGATACTCAAATTCTGGAACACAGCTATTCAGGATACTTAATACAACAGCGACCAAAGCCAAATAAACTTTTTTTTTTGTTTTGGTTTTGTATGGGTAGCTGATTTCCCACCTTACAATACGTTGCACTCCAAAATACACTTCAGCACCATTCGAATTTGACCAATTTATCACACAATGTGAAAATTATACGGGCGGACAAAAAAAATAATAAAAAAACTAAACAGCAACTTTACACAATTATATTGACTATAATTTCAATTGGTTTACAATAGAATTTATTCAACAAAGTTTATTAATTCATTTATCAATTAATTTAACAAAGTTTATTAATTCGAAATTCGCCACATTACATTATCAGAGTTTTTATTTTTATTTTTTTATTTTGGGTTTTACTAATCTTATAATTTTTATTTATCAATTCGACCCTTTACATTAGGAAGTTCACAAAATGATCATAACAGTTTTTTTTCTTTTATGTACATATTTCCTTCCAATAGGGGTAAAATGGGAGATATTCTGTGGTATCACAATGGACCGTCACCGGTCTAAGTGTGCATTAGCAGCCACTCCAACCTAACCTAACCTAACCTACACATTTCCTTAACTTCGTTCTATCTGTATTTTTTTTAATACAGTTTTATAAAAAAAATGTTTTTTTTTCCAAACCGTTAATTTAAAGTTTTTCTTTACACTTATAACGACCGACATGCAGACAGCGTGCATCCCTACTTGGTTCCAAGGGAAGCTTACAGGCTTTCAAAAGATATATTCACTCCCGGAAAAATAAGATGGGCCGTTAACTCCTTTGGTCCCTTTAAATCGCCGGGAGGGGATTTTATATATCCTGCATTCTTACAGCAAGGCCTAGAAATTTTGTTGCCTTATTTAATTAGACTCCTTAGAGCCAGCTACAGCTTGCAATATGTTCCAAGAAGCTGGAGAGAGGTGCGGGTGATTTTTATCCCGAAAACTGGAAGAAGATCTGCAGAGGACGTCAGGTCTTATAGACCCATTAGCCTCACATCATTTATTCTGAAAACCATGGAGAAGATACTGGGCCTACATATTAGATCCAATGCCCTCCTAAGGCATCCCTTAGACCCCAGCCAACATGCATATCAGACTGGGAGATCGACAGAAACAGCGCTTCACGAGCTGACAACAAACATCGAAGATACACTTCGGAATAAAGAGGTCTTGTTATGCTCCTTCATTGATATTCAAGGGGCTTTTGACAATACCAGGTTTGAAATGATTCAAGAACAAGCACAGACAAGGGGAATAGACTCCTCCACCATAGGGTGGATAAATAATATGCTTAGGAACAGGAGGATAACGGCTTCCTTCGGTAATAAAACCATCACGATTGCGGCTACTAGGGGCTGTCCCCAGGGGGGAGTTCTCTCACTCCTTTGCCACAAAAGGCACTCGTGATGGATGAACTACTTAGAAGATTAAGAAACTCTCACTTCTCGAATATCACCTATGCGGATGATTTAGTCTTAATGGTCGGGGGGAAATTCGAGAGTACAATACTGCCGTGCTAAGCATATTTTCCTTAACTACATTTTTGGCCAAATTGAGTTATTGATGCCAATCGATAGCTAATAACAAACTTTATCAATAAAATTTAAAAAAATAATTAAAACTAAATTGAGAAACACGTGATAAGAAAAATAGTTTTCATTTTTAATACAAAATTCACTGATTTCAAAACTTTAACATCAATTTTCTCAAAATGCGTTTTTTGTAGTTAAGTAAAACATGCTTAGCACGGCAGAATAGCGGAACGTATGCAATATGCCCTCGAGTTGGTAAGCGACTGGTGTATTGAGACGGGCCTTAGAGTGAACCCCAGCAAAATTATTTGCACTTTCTTTACAAATCGGAGGAAAACAATTCTCCCACCTCTGTCTCTGAATGGGGAAATTCTCCAGATGGCGACAGAGGTTAAGTACCTGGGAGTGATACTTGATCAGAAACTGACATGGAACCCGTTTCTAAAATATATCACAAACAAGGCAAATAGGGCGCATTTCTCTTGCCAAAGGATGATTGGCAAAACGTGAGGTCTGAATCCCCAAATGGCGCTTTGGTTATACTCAACCATCGTAAGACCAATAATCTCTTATGCGGCGTTTGTGTGGTGGCCTAAGACAGAGCAGAGTGGTGTCTGCTCTATATTATATAGGATTCAGAGATTAGTTTGTTTAAGTGTAACGGGAGCAATGAAAACCTGCCCTACAGCTGCTCTTGAGAAGCTACTAGGGCTCTCACCACTACACTTGCACCTTAAAAAAGTAGCTGGTTCAAGAGCAGTCAATCTAAAAATAACGTCTCAAATTAAAACCATTAAACCAGGACATAATAGTATCCTACAGAGATTGGATTTGAACGAGGAAATAATTCAACTATCAGACGTGATGGTTAAAACTATTGACTGCCGGAGGAATTTCACGATAGAGATACCCGACAGAGAACAAGCGGGGAGTATCATCTCCTCCTTACCCCGTCACGCCTCCATATGGTACTCTGACGGTTCAAAATCAGGGGTGGGCATAGGTGCGGGTATAATCGGGCCGGGTCTCGAACTCTGTATCCCATTGGGTAAAACCCCCACAGCTTTCCAAGCAGACATTTTTGCGATCGAGGTATGTGTGCTTCGATGTCTCACAAAAAAATATAGGAAAGCCGAGATTTACGTGATCTCGGACAGCCAGGCGGCATTGCTTACCATAGGAGCATATGTCTTCTACTCAAAGATTATCTGGAGTTGCTATCGCAACCTTCTAGAACTCAGCAGGGAGAATAAAGTAATCCTTTTGTGGTCCCCTGGCCATTCTGATATACAGGGAAACGAGGCGCAGACTGCTGTGTAAAGGAGGCAGCGGAGTGCTCTTTCCTTGGCCCCGAGCCTAGTATTGGTTACTCCAAGAACCATCTGGCAAATGGCATAAGGAATTGGAAACTGAGACAAATGAAGATATACTGGGAGTCCTCCACTGGAATGAGACAGACCAAGAAACTACTAAGCTATGATATTAGACGTCTAGATCAGGCAACCAAGATGGACAGACAGTCTTTGAAGTCCCTCATTTGGTATTTAACAGGACATGGCCCTTTTAATGGACATCTGGAGAAAATCGGAAAGTCCTCTACAGACCGTTGTAGATTCTGCAACCTGGAAAGGGAAACATCCGAACATCTACTATTTACGTGTGATGCTATAATCCATAAAAGACTTAAATTCCTCCATGCACAATACAGTGGCCTAACGCCGGCCCGTTGGATATGCATGAGATGGTTGCGTTTATCAAGGACTTGAACCTCCACTTTATCTAAAACCATCTGGGGATGCACAATAGACCTTAATGGTCGCGGTGCACAGGGTTAGTGATAGCTCACCCCACTATAAAAAAAAAAAAAAACACCGACATTCAATAAACCATTTCCATAAAGAAAAATCTCAAAGCTTCTAAACGCTCAAAATATTGTATTCTGCCTCACTGTACAGAACTTTAACTTTACTATTTTTATTTATTTTTTTTTAATTTCAATTAAATTTTGGTTTCTTCTAACAGGTAACTTTGTATCACCAAAAAATGCGAAAAAAATAGCTCTTCATCACCACCTCCAATTTACTTCTCTCGATACCCAAAAAAACAAAAAACTAAACGCGAGCTTTATATACGCAATTTTCCCGCCAAATCTCCTATACGGTCATCTCATTTCCTCCGAATTTTTTTCGCACTGCATAATGCAGTAAACAAACGTACCATAAATTTGTATATCACTTTTCTTATTTTTTTTCTTTTTTTGAATTGCCATAATTAGGTTGGTTGGAGTCCCCGATTAAATTGACTTGAAAGTTGGACGGCAGGTGTCGACAGACATCGATTAAGAGAAAATAAAAGAAAATAGTTATTTGTATAATTCAAAATTTATTGTTTTTTCTTCTATTCTCGTCCTTGTTGAAAAAAAAAAAACGACCGTTACAATATCTGCCAAAATTCTGATGGTATAAATGAAAAGGGTTCGAAGTTAATGTTGCTTTAAAATAAACTTTCCATTTACCACCTATTTAGGTAAAAATAGCTAAAAACTAAAAATTTCGCTTACCGTTTCACTGATCAGTACTCTTCTCTACGAGAAAAGCATAAAAATCTTCAAAACGATAGTCTAAAAATATCTGTGATTCCGCGGAAGGCTGTGGCCACCATTTTAACATTGCAGTAAAATAGATGAAGAGCTCTAAACCAATAAATAAAACAGTTTTTTGTTAATATTCAAATTTGGCTGAAAAACTAGCAATAGTTTTAGTGTAATATGCTGGATCGAGATTTTATTTTAACACAAAACTCCAACAATTATTCATGTCTAAGGACTAGAAAAACTCCCCTGAAAATTTGAAACATACTCCGGTTAATGTTTTCAGAGCAACACACTGTTCTAGAACAGCACAATTTCCAAATTTATCTGGCCAACAAATTGCCTCACATTTAATTTTGATTGACAAATTTTTAATTATTAAAAACCTTTTAAATTCATGACTAATAATCCTAAATTTCCAACGAAAAACAAACAAAATTTTTTTATATTTTCTTGTAATTAATAATCCAAAAAAATTATCCCTTGTTTCATTATGGAAAAAAATAAAAAAAATAAATTCCATTGCCAGAATTATAATGATTGATTAAGGATTTTTTTAATTTATTTTGTTATATCCACATATTATAACGACTGTATGTATATACTCCTCAAATGTAACTGACATATTTCAAATTTATGTTGTCAAGAAAATGTGACGTAGGTTTGTATACGTATAAAGTATAATGATGAAATGAGAAGACACACAATTGATAAAATAAAAGACAAATTTTTCAATGTTTTCGTGGATAGAACCTAAAGTGATGTAATTTGTTCAAATTAAGGTTTTCCTTTTTTTTTCTTTTTGGCATTTATGTTGCTATGTTGTTGCGGAATATAATGTGATACTGTCTGAATATAATATATATGTATTTAGATTGTGCTATGTAATCAATTAATTCAATTCATGACTGTGTGGTACTTTACGAGTAGGTACATATACTCATGTAATATTATCTTTGTTTTTTGTGTTTTACGTAATTAAAAACAACCAAAAAAAAAAAAAAGAATTGTATGTGATAAGAATCCAAATTGGATTTTAAAAGAACATGTTTTCATCTGTGTCTACTGTCTTCTACCGTAAATAACGCCTAGGGGTTTTAAACGAGTAATACACTTACTGGGCGCTTTATTCAAATACAGCGCCCTAGGCATTACATTTGTTAAATATTTCTATACTTCACATAATTTATAATTATGGAAAACGACCAATTTTTTTTGACAAATAGACATTGATTTGGCTTTCAAATTATAAAATCGGTTTCTACATCAATTGATTCAAAAATTAACAACTAGAAAAAATTAAAAATTAGCAACGTTTGAAATCATTTCGGTAGTCATATTTTGTTAAAGTTTAACGCCGCCTGTCTGGTAGGATTGTTTACGGAGTTAACAACAAAAATGTTAAATCAAAAACCCGTTTCCAAATCTTACTATATCATGAGTAATTCCTGACCAAAGAATCTCACGACTTCTGTGTATATAATCAGCAATACCATTTTCATGCCTCAGGGTCACTTAATTACCGTTAAAAACTAAGCATTTTTTTGATAGGAACTCAAAGCTCTACTCTCGACATTTTCAACAAAAATGCGATTCGCTTCCTAAAAGGAATTTTTGATTGGCAACAAATGCGATATCCAAATGTTATTGAGTAGACGTTTTTGTCAATTTTAATTTCGTAAAAATCCGCTGTCTCATTTTCTAATAAGGCGAATCATTCGACAAGGAACGAATTTTTGTGAAAATGTTGTTATATAATAAGACATACGATATTGCATGTAAATTGCGAAATTGCATTTTTTCATAGTAGGTCTTCTGAACGTATGAATTCGAATGTATAAGATTCGTATTTGATTTCAATAAGAAACGGATGATTCTGATTCAATTTAAATAAGAATCCAATACTTCGCAGGTTCGTATACGTTCGAATCGAATTCACAAGTCGCAGGGAATAGAGCTAAATACCACATCTAAGTGTTTTGATAAAAATGACGAAAGTTTTTTTTTTTTCTAAAAGGGTGGGTGTTTGTAGCCCAGGGCACTGCGACCATTGAGGGCTATTGTGCATCCCTAAAGATTCTTACGTAAAATGTAGGTATATGTCCATGATAAACGCCGCTACCTGATGCACATCCAGTGGGTCGGCATGAATTGAACTTGAATCTTTCTACGATGATAGCATCGCGTGTGAAGAGTAGATGTTTCGATGTCTCCTTACCGTAGTTACAGAATCTGCACTGGTCCGTAAGGGACCTTCCCATTTTATGTAGATGGCCGTTAAAAGGTCCGTGCCCTGTTAAAAACCAAGTAAGGGATCTTAGGGATTGGCAGTCCATCCTCGGTGCCTCTCCCAGACGTATAATATTATAACTGAATAATTTCTTGGCCTGTCTCATCCCACTGGAGGACTCCCAAACTAATTTCCTATAGTTCTGCTCCTAGTCCCTTATACTATCTGCCAAGTGGGTTTCGGAAAAAAACAATACTAGGGCTGGGACCCAGGAAATCTCGGCTTGCTCCCATTTTTGCACATTGGTCTGCTGCCTCATTTCCTTTAATGATGGAGTGGCCAGGAGACCACAAAAGTGTGACTTTATTTACTTTACCCAGTTCTAATACATTACAGTAGCAACTCCAGATTAATTTCGAGTTGAACACTGAAGCTCCTAAGGCTAGCAGAGCTGCCTGGTTGTCCGATATTATATAGATCTCGGTCTTCTTATATTTCTTTTTGAGACATTGTAGCACACATACCTCAATAGCAAGAGTCTCTACCTGAAAAACTTTGGGGGTGCTGCCCAGTGGTATGCAGAGTTCTAGGTCGGGCCCGACTATCGCTGCACCGGTACCCCCGTCTGTTTTTGACCCATCCATATACCATACAGAAGCATGGTAGGGGAGGGAGCAGATAATATTCTCTACCAGTGCCCTATCCGGCAAACTAATGGTAAAATTCCTCCGACAGTCGATTATCCTTACCATCATATCTGATAGTTGGATCAATTCCTCCTTAAAATTTAATTTATGTAGGACACTGTTGTGTCCTGGCCTTACAGTTTTAATTTTGGCTGTAATTTTTAGGTTCAGACCTCTTGAACCGGTTACTTTTTTTATGTGTAGGTGCAGTGGTGAGAGCCCCAGTATTCTCTCAAGGGCAACTGTTGGACAAGTCCTCATTGCTCCAGTGGCACCCACACAGATTAACCTTTGGATCTTGTCCAGTATTCTCCGTGCACCAGTCTGCTCCGTCTTTTGTCACCACATAAACGCCGCGTAAGAGACCATAGGTCTTATGACGGCCCGGTAGAGCCAAACCAACATTTGTGGGCTCAGTCCCCACGTTTTGCCAAACATTCTTTGGCAGGTGTAGTAGGCCTTATTCGCCTTGCTTGTAAGTGGGGATTCCATGTCAATTTTCGATCAAGTACGACACACAGATATTTAACCTCCGTCGACAGTTGGAGAGTGAATACCCCCCCCCCCAGGGCTATCGGCGGGATGAAAGTTTTCCTCCGGTTAGTAAAGAGAGTGCAGTTAACCTTGTTAGGATTTACGGTAAGGCCCACCTCCGTGCACCAATCATTTACTATACCTCTAGGACTTACCTACTATATTTGCGAATCTGCCCCTAACCATCAAGACTAGGTCGTCCGCGTAGGTAATGTTTGAGAAGTCTAAATTTCTCAGTCTGGTAAATAATTGATCCATCACGATCAACCACAATAAGGGAGAGAGAACACCTCCCTGGGTACAACCCCTGGTGGCCGCTATGGTGATGGTTTTGTCTACAAAAGAGGCCGTAAGCCTCCTGTTTTTTAGCATGTTTATTATCCACCTTACGGTGGAGGGGTCTATACCCCTTGTTAGTGCTTGTGCCTGAATTACCTCGAAACTAGTGTTATCAAAAGCTCCCTGGATATCAATGAAGGATCATATTAATAATTCTTTATTCCGGAGCGTATCTTCGATTTCTGATGTCAGCTCGTGTAGAGCTGTTTCTGTTGATTTCCCTATTTGGTAGGCGTGCTGCCTAGAGTTCAGTGGGTATCTTTGGATAGTGTTGGATCTAATACAAAGTTCCAGAATTTTCTCCATGGTTTTCAGTAACAATGATGTGAGGCTAATAGGTCTATAACACCTAATCTCCTCTGGCGATCTTTTTCCCGCTTTTGGGATAAAAATCACCCGAGCCTCTCTCCAGCATTTTGGAACATATTCCAACCTGTAGCTGGCTCTGAAGAGTAAAGCAAGATAAGGCAGCAAAGTCTGCAGTCCTTGTTGTAAAAAGGCGAGGGAAACGCAGTCCACTCCCGGTGATTTGAAAGGGCCAAATGATTTGACTGCCCAACTTATCCGTTCCGACGTGAAAAACTGCCTCGAGAATGTGTGAGCTCCATTTGGAACCAGATACTGATGTATGCTACTTGCATTGGATTCTTCCTGATCCCTCAGTACTACACATTCTGGAAAGTGACCTCTCCCTAGGCCATAGGTAATTTGTCTATTTTTCTTACAGAGGTCTCTCCAGCTTAGTCTTTTACTGTGCCTAAGAGCTATGTTGTAGTGGGTAAGGGAATTCTGATAGGTAGTCCAATCATTTGTCCTCTTAGCCCTATTAAAAAGTTTACGGACATTTCGTCTCATGTTTTCCAAGTTTTGGTTCCACCAAGGATCATCCCTTGTGCCTCTGATACGCACTAGGGGTGAGCTTGAGTGGTAGGCATTAATTATTGCCTCTGTAACGTCATTTGCCACTCTGTCGAAGTCTTCGACAGAGTTCATCGTGGTCTGTAGACCAGCTAAATTATCCAAAACTCTGTCGTTTTAGACCGGCCAGTTGGTGCGCTTTGGTATCCTTAACATCAACTCTTGTCTTGAAGGGATATTAATATCAAACCTGATGTACGTATGCTTTGAGAGGGATGCTTACTTGGACACATGTCAGTCGAGAATTGCACTGGAGGTACCCATGTCAGACAGGGTAAGATCCAGTACCTCTCTCCTAACCGCATTCACAAAGATCGCATCACTCCCTTTATTGCTTACTGCTAAGTTGTTACTAAGACAGAATTCAAAAAGTTGCTCACCTCTTAAATTGGTGTTGCTGCTTCCCCAGACTACGTGGTCTGCAGTAGCGTCGCAATCGGCCCAGTGAGACAGCCCAGCGTTGTCAGCCAAATCTTCCCTTGGCGTGCCGGGCAAATTCGGCACCGCCCTCTCCTTCTTTGGGCGGCAGTGTACAGAGCCAAACATCCAGTTGACTCTATATATTGAGCCCTCAAGTACCTCCGCCGTTTTATGTGAAATGGACACCATTATTTGAAGGACGCCTTCTCGCGCAATCTGCGTCTCTTAGGTCCTTATTCTGGACCGCCAGACGATGCAGTATCTTTTCGCTTGTCTCCCTACCACCTCGTGGCAGGTAGACAAACATGATTTTTGGGCGAGGCAACTTCTCCTCCCCGACTACTTCCTTAAGGTATGCTCCGTCCCATGGTATAAGTGAGGGCACTGTCGCCCTAAGCCGTTCTAGTTGCAGCTTTTGGGGCGGCCTCCAATGCCTTCGGTGAAGGGCTGGAAACTTTCCTTCTTTTTGCCGCGATGCCTTTGGGGGTACAGTCGTCATCCGACCTATTCCTCTTATTTGTTTGGACAATTCTGTCCCTGATTTTCTCTTTACATTGCTGCAAGGCAGCGTCGCGGGGGACCTCTGATCGAATTAGATGGGACAGACGTCCCCTCGCGGCCCCAATGAGGCATGTTCTCCTCCTTGCTGTCTTCTCGAGTTCTAATTCCTCGAGGTCGTTGTTTATTTCGGCCGTTGTCGACGTGGATTGGGTAACCATTTCAGGCAATAGAGTGTCATGTACAGGAGAGCCCACCACTACGTCCATGCTAGAATTTTCACTACTCTGATCTATTGATTTTTTGATCTCAGAAGCAGGGCCTGAATGGTCCTTGACATCTTCTGAGGTTGGTGCGTTTGAAGGAGCACCGCCCTTATTTTGCTTGTTTTTAATTAAATCCATACGATATTGATTTTTTTGAGGAAAGGTCCACCACAGCAGCGCCTCTTGCCGTGGTAAGGCTGATTGAAACCGGAGGTCGTCTAGTATCCGGAGTTCCGTGCTAGCGACCAACTAACCCATGATTCATCTGTCGGCGCACATGTCTCACCTTAGATTTGTTTTTTTTTTTTCAAGGTTAATATCATCCTTTAGCGTCGTACTTTAGCCTGTTGTTCGTAAACTTGCGAATCATGCTCAGGTTACCCCTCGCGATGATCTGCAGACAGGACTGCCTAAAACATGACCAGAACAGCCTGCTGGAGCTCACCCTAAACGAAGGTTACGGAGCTGGTATTACTACACAGCTTTATTCCCTCCTTCCAGACGACGACCAGGCCTCCTAAATACTGGATACGATGAGCGTCGAACCATATCGACCTTTCTCTCCATGCCACGCGCCACTCGTCTGAGCTATCGCTGTTCGTTTTTGTCGTTACTACTACTTGTAGTTTAAAAAATTGAAATAAATTTTAATGTCATTGAACACCGACTTTTTAGCACGCCATCTAAGGATTTTAATAAAAATGACGAATGGAATCGTTTATCATGATTACGTCAGGAGTGATGACCAGCACCCGAATTCCGGTTCTATGACAAACGAGAATGAGAAATGATTTAATTTTTAATTTTTTAATGTGAGTCTCGTTTGGGTCAATAAATGTAGGTCTCAAAATTTTCATTGTGGGTTTTAAAAATTAAAAAAATTGAAACTATTTTTTATGCATTGTTCATAAAATCTATCTTACGATCTAAATGAGACATTTCTCACAGAAAAATATTTCATGGGCTTTTTTGATATTCTTTATGAGTTTTAATTTCTCAGTCATCAAACCGGAATCGCGTTCCCTGAGTTTTTATACCTTTAGGTTTTTTTATACGATTAAAACCTGCTGGCTTTGTCCTTTGGTTACCTATAATTTTGAAAAAAAGAAAAATATCGCTATTTTGACAGGAAAGTTTACGTCATGTTACGATTGGTTTGAAACGAAATTTGCAGAACGTGCTTTTTATCAACATCAAAAAGTTGCGGATTTTACTCAGTCAGAAGCCAAAGTCTGTCGTGGAAGTGAACCATAAATTAATATGATAAGATTGTGAAACATGTAGTACATAGTATTTAAGAAGATCTGTGTTCAATACGCAGGTTTGTACTTAATTGGACATTTGAATGGAAATTGCAACAATGGGTCTCTAATGTAAGTTGGATGGGGGCGCATGGTACCTATTGACGATGATGATCTAACGATTTCCTATCAAAATATGGTGCAAATCATTGTTCGAATTATTTTTATGGTGTGCTAACTTGACAAATTTCTAGCAAAGTTAATAAAAAAAATTGGTTGATGAGTACTGTTGAAAATTTCCGATATTTTTAAATTTGGTAATGTTACCGGTATTTTTACCGGTAACACGGGTAAATTAGGTAACACACTTGTTATTCAATATTTTAATTCCAATTTGTACCAAAGAACACTAGTAAAATTTTGACGTCTGGACAAAAGTAGTGAAATTTTGAAATAAAACACAAACGGCTTATTATTCTTTCAAATATATTTCATCCTCTTCAAAGTAATCTCCTTCGTATACAATACACTTATGTCAACGTTTTTTCCAGTATTCGAAACAGTTGTTAAAGTCTATTGAACGTTAAAGTGTCAAAACGATGTCCTGGAGCGGTTTCTTGAGTTTCAGGAATAGCCAGAAATCAAGCAGAGCCAAATCAAGCGAAGGGTAGTTGCGAAACCATATGGGTGGCCAAATAGTCACGTACAATAATGCAGTGTGAGACGGCGCATTATCATCATGCAAAAACCAAGACTTTTCTGCCCAAAATTTTTGTGATGTCAACAAGAACTCTCGTAATTGTCAATCGACGATTTTTGAGCACCAAATCCTTGACTTCCTTGATGTGGTGTTCATCGGCAGACGTCGAAGGACGGCAAGGTCGTCTTCAATGCCTACAGTAAATAATAAATTTTACATAAATATGAGTTTATGATCAATTAAACTCTTTAATCAATGTATGGTTCATCACAGCCGATGCATTTATCATCCTCAGCCTCAACATCATCCATAATCGAATTATTCTTACTTCCCTCCAAGTCATCCTCTTCTTCAAGCGAAACGATTATGGAGCCTCATACATTAATAATAATTTGTAATTGATTCAGAAGGAATAACTTCTTCTTCGTTATCCACAATTCCTACGTGCGATCTCGACAGGTTTAAGTTGTGCAAAATATTCGTTAGTTTTACTGCATGATCAAACAGTTAATGGATTACGTGCTGAGCTGAATGCGCTTTCCATTGCAGCTCTCGATGCAGGCCAACCACTTCAAGGTGAAGTAGAACACACTCCCGCCGACCAAATTTCATCAGAGAGCTGCTCACTTGCAACCCCAAATGGTCGTGAAAAAAGTTCACTTCGAACATTGTAATGCGCCAAAGACTCATATATTTTGTTGCCTTTATATTTTTTGTCCTTATATTTTGGGTGAAGTTCTGCGACATTAAAAATAAATTCAGTCGCTCCAAGTTTCTGTGATTCCGAAAGACTCTTTCCTCGAATAGCTATGGTTCAAGCAAATTTGTGCCAAAATTTAGCGGTTGTAAACATTTTTCGGCCCGTGATTTGCAAATACTTATAAGTTCTTCATAATTGCCGTATTTATTTTGTTCAAAAGTTTGCTTTATATTAACAAAACAGTACATCACTTTAGACAAAACAGCAAACTCTCAAATAAAGATGGCCATTTAGCAATTGGAGGTAGTACACAGTGAACAATTTCGAATAGGAGATCGTAGATGCCTTCATAACTGATTTTACTTCGTCTTCGATAGCCAGCGCCTTCAGGGCATACCTAATGTAGCATGAATGTAGATCGAATGTAGCATGAAAAATGTGCGAGTTTTTTAATTTCTGAAAACATCCGTACGACTGACTGAAAATTTCAAACTGTTGATAGACTGAACCTTGAAGATATCGACAATGAGGAAGTTAAGTCCATGGCAGATGCACCCATACTCGGTAATATAGGGATAGCTTTTGTTAACTATTTTTCGGGCCGCTTTATTGTTCGTTCCATTGTCAGTAATAAGTACAATACATTTATAAATCTCGACGTCTTTTAACACCGATTCAACTTTCTCGAAAAGCAACTTCAAAAGCCAAATGTCGATTTTCCTTAGTGAGTAGATTTATAGAAAAAGGCTTTGGGTTTATTGTATTTAAGACATAATTTGTTATGGAGTCTCTGCGTATGTTCGATCAAGCATCGGTCTGAAAAGACTGACCATTCGACGCTATGGTACTCAAGGCCCAACCATTTTTTTTTCCTCCTATTTAATATTACAACTGATTTACAAATCATTTAGTAATTTATCTTTCTTAAATGAAGATTCACATTTGACGGGCAGTAACCCAATGGTTACTCCCGTTTGAATTTACATAGTAATTATTTTTCTCTATCCTAATTAAATACAACTGCCCAATTCCAAAGGTTTCTACCTTTGAAATCTTCTTACTGCATTAGTGGTATCCAACAAACTTCGTATGTCTGCATTTTGGTGCCGAGATATCCGCTGAATGTGTTTCTTTGCATGATTTTGTATTTCTTCACTTACATATTCCATGTTTAAGTCCCTATGGAGGTTTTCATTTCTAATGTACCATGGTGCATTTATAATGCCACGCAGCACTTTGTTTTGAAAACATTGTATCATTTGTACATTTGCCTTCTTGGTACAACCCCAAAGTTGAATACCGTAGGTCCATACTGGTTTATGTATTTGCTGATATAATAGCAATTTGTTATGTATTGTAAGCTCAGAGTTTCTACCTATTAGCCAATACATTTTCCTATATTTGATGTTCAATTGGCCTTGAATTAAGTTCCACTGGAATCCAGTTAACTTTCTGATTTGTGAAGTTTACATGAACCGATTTTGATTCGTTTAGGCTAATGCGCCATTTCTTTATCCAACTACTCACTGTGTCGGTTGCTTTTTGAAGTTTGGTCGTTGCTTCTGATATACACTTTCCAGTTGCTAGAAAGCTGTATCGTCTGCAAATGTTGCTATGGTGGCACCTTCTGTATTTGGCATATCTCTGGTGTACAGGATGTACAATATAGGACCCAGTACGCTACCTTGTGGTATGCCTGCTGATATTCTCTTTAGTTCAGAGTACTCTCCGTTATATTTTACACGGAAATGTCGGTCTGCGATATAAGATTTAAGAATTTGATAGAACTGGTTAGGTAGATCTCGATGCAATTTAAATTCAAGTCCTTGGTGCCAAACTTTGTCGAAAGCTTGTGCTACATCTAAGAAGATGCTGGAGCATATCTCCTTATTCTCAAGTGCGTCTTCGATTATGACCGTTATTCTGTGAACTTGTTCTATCGTAGAGTGATTTTCTCTAAATCCCAATTGGTGTGGTGGAATCAAATTTCTCTCTTCTATTATTGGCTTGAGTCTCTTGAGCAGTAATTTTTAAAATAATTTTGAAATTACAGGAAGTAGTGAAATCGGTCTGTACGAGTTTTTATCGTTCGCTGGTTTGCCTGGTTTGAGGATCATAATTACTTCAGCAACCTTCCATTGTCGTGGGACATATTTTAGTCTGAAGACAGCATTGATAATTTGAACCAATTTTCGTAGTCCCTTCTCGGTAATGGCTTTTACGACTTGTCCAGTAATTAATTCATATCGTGGAGCTTTTTTGCGTTCAAATTACACTTGATCTCATCTTTTAATTTCTGTATGTTTTCATCTGCTGTTTGCCTAGGTAACGGTTGAAAGGTGTCCTCCAAGTGAGCCACAAATAAAATCGCTTTTTGCTTGTCGCTTTTGGCCCAGGTTCCTACCCCATTTTTAATAGGCGGCACATGCATTTTGGTTCTTTTTAATCCCTTTGTTGCTTTCCAAATAGAGTAATCAGTTTCTTTATGTTCGGTGAGGCCATTTAAGTACTTGTTAATAGTTTCGTTCTTAATTTTTTTTATAAGTTGTTTTAGTTTATTGCATAGAAAATTGAGGATTTTTTTTGTTTACCGGGGATCGTGTCCTTTACCAGGTCTTTCTTGCCTTCCGTTTCTCTCTAACTAACTCCCTGACCTCAATAGGAGCCCAACAATTGATTGGAAAGTTGGTATCTCGAAGGAAGTTTATAGAACGGTCGCAATTTCTTGAACAAATCTATACAAGGTGACTTTATGGTTGAGCCTAATGGAGCACCAGAAACGAAAATTTCTCGAGTAATAGCTCATCGACCATCTGGTGCTACTTTAGTCTCATGTTGTCAACGAAATTCCAGCATACTAAAGCTTTTCATCGACTAAGACGTTGCAGCCATTTTTCTAGTTAAAATAGTAATTGGTATTTTTTCCAGACAGAGCGACAGATCATATTCAAGGTCAGATTCCAGCTCTATTACGTATTTGCCAAATGAATATGTCAATGAAACAGGAACAAGGTATAGATTATTATATTTTACAGCCAAAATTTGGTGTAGTAGGTTAATAGGTAGTACATATAGGGAAGTATAATGCAGTGGTGTCACAACTCTTTTTACATTTAGACTAGTTGAGTTGTTTGGAAAAAATATTTTTAATTTATACTACCGATATTACCACGGTAACACCATTTTCAGTAATATTACCTAAAATTACCTATTTTACCTATATTTTGACTATATTTTGACATTTGGGTAATTTTTTGTTGAACTATTTTGGAAAATGGAGACTTCCATTCTCAAACTGTCTAGCAACCAACAAGCCGATTTTTTAATTATTAAATTATCCACCACTTTTGGTACACTTTATTGAGAATGAGCTCATTTGCTGAAAATAGGGTGTACCAAAATATATGTAAATTAATAAGTCAATAAATAATAATAATAATACCGGTAATATTACCACCGAGAATATTACCGTTTACATCACTATTGATGAGTCCAAACGACCAAAACTGATTAATGATGACCAACCCTGACCTAACGATAAACGAACTATTCTTTCGTCGTTTTTATACAAACTACAATTTCAAAACCATTAAATTATTACAGTAATCAACTTATAGGTTAAGGACCATATAGGTCAAGACGTAAAAAAAATTAGAAAGCAAAATAAAAAAGTAAAAAGGTAAGTTTAATGAAAGCAAATTTGATGGCATCCCATTTTCTAATTTATACGATAACACAACTCCACTTCCATTAGATCTAATCCCTTTCTATTACGGTCATCTCTGTACACTATTTGAAGTAACTCGTTTCAATGGAAACCATGTCATTATTTAGGTTTTAAATAAGATCGCTTTTATTTCGGTAGTTAGGTTTCCATCTTTTTAAAATTACCTAACAGTTATTCGAGAAACTTCGATCTTCAACAAATATAAAATAGTTTATTAAAATACTTGTAGTTTGAACATTTAATGTTTCTAACGGATATTTAACCGTAATAAACGCTTTGGTTAACAATAGGTAAAATCAACCTAGCTTAGCCGCCTTGACCCAATTTAAAGCAAAATCGTTTGCGTTGCTTGGTCCACCACTCTTTAATCCAGAGACCGGAGGTGAGGCAGTTGGCAACGCTACAAATTATTAATATATTAATTGCTTTCGATAAAATAACCAAATAAAAAATATTCCAACTGGAAATACCACATTCAGGAATATATGTAGAAATGAATATGGACAATCCAATAAGAAGTTGCATATATGAATGTATGTATGTACATATATGCGACGCGTTTTAACCTTTATTTGGATGTTTTCTCCAAATGTTTGGTTATAAAAAAAAATACCTTTAGATTACCAAATGACAGAAAGTGGCTCTAATCCCAATTATTTCCTACCAAAATAAGGTAAAAATTGTTCAATTTTTTGAATGGGGGTGCGAATCTGGGCAAAACATTCTTCTGAATTTAAAATAATATTTTTTTGTTAAACTACAAGCAACCAAACGCCAAAAGCTGGTGACCAATCTTGACCTAACGACGGATTAACCATTCCATTCGTCATTTTTATTAAAATCCTTAGATGGGGTGGTTTCGACAATTCTGATCAAAATAAACTCAAAGCTAAACTTAATTCTCCCTATACACAACTATTCTAAATCACCAAGTACTAAACCATACACTTTAAAAACCGAAGTAAATGAAAGCATTTACTGGTTTTTATTCACTCTACGAAGATTACGATGCATAATACAAATAATTTTGTTTGCAGTAGGTGGTATTGGTTTGTGTTAAACTGTTTTAAACTGAAATTTGAAAATTTCAGTTACAACACCTAGGCGTTTCATTCAAATGGGAACGAAATGAAACGAAATTTTTTAGAGATTCTTAAAATATGAAAATTTTACGGGGGAAGACTATAGTGCTTATTCGTGACTAGGCCAAAATATGTACTCTCTTGCGTTAAGATAATCGTTGTTGTTACATTTTATGGAAAGAAAAGATTTCGTTACATTTTCGTGAGATGTGTGTATGTATATATCTTTAAGTTTGTGTCCTTAACAACAAAATCCTGTTCGCACGATTTCATAAATTTTTAATGAATCTTTGGGACACAAAATTTGATTTCTTTTTTTTTTATTTTTGCTAATGGTTCGTTTGTTTTGCTGGAGTGCGGAATTTCATGTAAACCACTTAGTGGAACAAAACAAACTTTATTATTCGTTATAATTTTGAAATGAAGCTTATTTTTGTTCCCTTCAAGCTTAATTACTGCCAAATGAGTATATTATTATTGTAATTTAAAATAAATAAATAAAAAAAGCGAAACGTAAATTTGATTTAAATGAAACCACGATTTTAATCAAGCTTTCTGTATAAGATGATGTAATAAAGATTTGTAAATATTTTTTTAATTTTGATTATGTATTTATCAATTGATTTGTTATATTAAAGTAAATACTTTCGTAATATTAAGATATTTTATCTCTGATCAAAAAATACGAGCAAAAAGAAAATAAATATTTGGATAACGCGTGGCAAATGATGTTGCGATGAGCAGCAGCGGGGACTGTTTCAATTTTAATATTTACACAATTTTTTCGCCTTTGCTTATAGGAATAACTTTTTTTTATATCTTTCTTGTTTTGTTCACATTTTATCTAACTTTAATTAAAACTTATTCTTTAATTTATTTTTTTTTTGTTATTTTTTGTTTGAGATAAGCGATTATTTGACGCGCGGTGTGGTTAAAGTGAAAAGTTTTAAATGTACAAAGCTCCTTTTTGTTTATAGTATGCGGATTAGCGATTTTTATGAAAAACAATTATCTTAAGTTTTGTGCTGATAAGTATAATGGATAAATGTTTTTGTATTTAGTACATTTACAGCAGGATATTTTCATTCGAATTTCGTTGAAAATAACTTTACCAAACTAACCGAATCAGCGATTTCTCAGCGATTTTTTGTTTAAATGAATTTGGCTGATAAAACCTTTTAAATTGTCAGATTAAGGTGAACCAAACCAATACCTATGGCAAGCCGAATCCTTGCGATATATATACGATTTAAACAAAACAAATATTTTTTATTTTATTTTCCAAAGCACTAACGCCAACGGCTTTGCCGTGATGCTATTGATTGATGGTGTTAAGCGAGCCCATAACTTCGCTTCTACAAATAAACATTCGTGTTGGCTTTGCGTCGACACAACTTAGACATTAAAAACATGTTCGATCATAACGTATGTATTTACTGTGATTGGACACCAGCGCCCCTATTTACCAATATATTATGTTTAATATATTAATAATCACAGTCATTAAACAGAGTTTTTTTTTTAAATTTACTTATCTTGCGAAAGATTTTAGTACTTCGGAGAAATCGATACTTTGGGCTATATAATTTTAAATTGAAAGAATTGCTAATGAACTCAACTTTTCTTGCGACATAGTTGACCTCAGATATGTTTTAATTAATTTTAATTTTAAAAAGCTTCTTTCACCGCTGACAACCGAAACAGGTGTATAGTTAATAACATTCTTAAACTAATGAAATTCTTTTCTAATGAAATAAAGAATATTGAGTGGGGACGAATCATCATGAGTTCATCACATTAAATAGCCCCAAACTGAAGATTGCTACAATGTTTTTCAAGTTCATCTCGTTTTGGCAGATTTTTTAGGTCGCAGAGGAATCCCCAGGATTCGGCGTGCTAGTTAATTAATTAAAATCTTTGTTGAAAAATTTTATTTCAAATTGTTTAAGCGTTAAAATGGGCTCATCTCTCCCTTACAGGTTAGGTTAGGTTAGGTTAGAATGGCTGCTATCGCACACTTAGGCGAATAGTGCCCCATTGTGATACCACAGGATCTTATCTCCCCTTTACCCCTGGAACCATCCAGTGCTACTTATGTAGCGTAAAATATCTCGCACTCCACAGTTCACGAGTTCCGAAAGCCTGTCCATACCGTACACATCCAAGTATTTATGTCTTCTGTATAATAGTGCCGGACACGAGCATAGGAAGTGATCTAAAGTCTCTTCCTCCTCCTCGTCCATGTAAGTTCTACAAAAGTCATTTGTCTGTAGACCCAGCCTTCTCGCGTGTTCCCCAGAAAGGCAGTGCCCTGTCAGTATCCCTAAGATCAATCCTAACTCTCGTCTTCCCAGGAATATCAGCCCAGTTTTGGCCAAACCTGTTTTGCTACCCTGTACGTGAGAGTGTTGGTCCATCTCTCATTTGTCAAGGCGATTGCCTTTCTACTGAGCGCCAATTTGAGCGCTGCTATAGGCCTCCTGAGACCTGCCCTTTCCGTCTGCATCTGGAGAGTCGTACCGTACCTAGCTAGTTCGTCCGCCCTGAAGTTCCCCGTGATGTTCGAGTGACCAGGGACCCAGTTTATCTGGATACTGAAATTCTCGCTCATCTCATTAAAAGGTGATCGGCAATCCAGCGCCACCCGTGACCTCAGACAAACCGCCTCTAGTGACCTGACCGCCGCCTGACTGTCCACATAAATTGCGATATCCCTTACTGATACCACATTATCCTTCAACCATGTCACGACTTCCCCGATCGCGACCAGTTTAGCTTAGTACACGGTGCAATAGTCAGGAAGACGAACAGAAATATTAACATTAAGCTTCACACAAAAGACTCGGGCTCCTACATTACCATCTAGCTTAGAGCCGTCCGTGAAAAATTGCACTGCCTCGTTTTCCAGTATTGATCCGTCCCTCCAGGATTCCCTTGAAGGACAGACGGTCCGGAACCCTTTATCGAAGCACAAGGTTAGTATAACATAATCTAGATTCACCAGTTCATCCCATAGTGATCCAACTATCGTCGAGTGCCCCACTGGCAGACACTTCCACTGAGAGACAGCTGTAAGTCGCATAGCCACCTCGGCTGCCTTCTGCTTACCAAAAACCTCTACTGGAATAAGGTGGAACATAACCTCCAAAGCGCGAGTAGGTGTCGTCCTAAGTGCCCCGCTTATAAGGATGCAGGCCGTTATTTGCACTTTCCATTCTACTCCTGTCCTAACCTTGTCCAGAGCTGGCCACCACACGCCCGCTCCGTACATAAGTACGATTTTCACTACGGCAGTGTACAGCCAGTGTACCAGCTCCGGTTTCAAATCCCATCTCTTAGCTATGGCGTTCCTGCAAGAGTAAATGGTACAGTGGCTTTATTTACCCTCTCTAATGTTTTAGGCATCCAGCTGAGGTTACTGTCTAAGATTATGCCCAAGAATGTCGCTCTATCATAAAAAGTCAGTCTAGTGCCGTTTATCGTAGGCGGGCTAACTACCGGAATTTTATACTTCCTGGTAAAAAGTACCAGCTCTGTCTGGGACGGGTTGATCCCTAATTCACATTTGCTGGCCCATTTTGTAACGATCAATAGTGCATTCTGCATAATATCTCTAATCGTGTCCAAATATTTAACTGATACCGCTATCGCTACATCATCTGCGTACCCTACAACCAATACCCCCTCTCTCTCCAGTTCCAATAGCAATTCGTTAATCACTATACTCCAGAGAGAAGGGGACATTACACCTCCCTGCGGGATTCCTCTAACCACCCGCCTTCTAATTGGGGACTCCCCCAGTTCTGAGGTAATAACCCTGCTTAACAGCATATGTTTAATCAACCTACATATAATATTTTTCTAATAGAGTAATCCACCTTCAAATCTGACAATCCCTCCATGATCGCCTCCTTCATTACGTTATTAAAGGCACCTTCAATATCGAGGAATGAGACCATACAGAACTCCTGCGAGTAAATTGACTTCTCAATTGTGCATACCAAAACGTGCAAGGCTGTGTCCAACGACCTCCCTTTGCAGTACGCATGATGTGACATTGCCCAATTGCTGGGTTCAATTTTTGATCGTATAAATACATCTACCATCCTTTCCAATGTTTTCAGCAGAAAGGATGATAGATTTATAGGCCTCAGGTTCTTCGGATAAGCATGCGAGCTTTTCCCCGCCTTCGGAATGAAGACCACCTTGACCTCCGTCCATTTCCTAGGAATATAGGCAAATTTCAGACATCCTCTGAAGAGGAGGATGACTGCCAAGTTCCTCCGGATCTCCGTTGGTCTAATCTTATCTGGGCTAGCCGATTTATAAGGCTTAAATCCGTTCATTGCTCACGCGATCCGTTCCCTATCCCAGATGCCTTCGATGAGGCCCCGGCTCCGTCGATTCCATACCATCCTTCCATAAGCTCCAGAGATTCCATACTAGAAGCTGTTCATGACCCATCCGGTCTAATTAAATAACTAGGACTGGTAGGGTTGGTAGAAAGAATCTTCCTAAGGCGGGAAGTCTCAGATACCTCTACCATTTTACCATAGAAGAGTCTCCAGGACCCCCTTTGTGCCTTCCTCAACTCTCTTTTATAATTCCTTAGGTCCTCCTTATATGAGTTCCAATGCCGAGCTTCCCTAGTATTCTTGGCCCTATTAAAGGCTACCCTACAAGACTGCCGATAGGTCTCCAATCCAGTGGACCACCATGTCGGCTTCTGTTTGCCCCTAGGTTTTATCAGGGGGTACGCAGCATTAAATGAAAGATAGCATGCCTTTGGTGACAATATCAACCATGCAATCCAGTTCTTCTACTGTCGCCGGAAGTTCTGGAACCTCCAGCGGCAATACCTCCTCTAACACCTCCCCACATTTGTTCCAGTTTGTCCTTCTAGGATTCCTGAAGGCTTTCCGGGTAACAGGGTTGACGTTGAGGTTATATATTACATACCGGTGTTCAGATAATGAGTGCTCATTCTCCACTCTCCATCCCCGATCATATGAAAAATAGTATCTGACGCAAATGTCACATCCAAGGCCTCCTGTCGATTCCTGACAATAAATGTTGGTTCT
Source organism: Tipula vernalis (assembly GCA_958295665.1). Classification (NCBI taxonomy): domain Eukaryota; kingdom Metazoa; phylum Arthropoda; class Insecta; order Diptera; family Tipulidae; genus Tipula; species Tipula vernalis. Next base: position 161,896,476 of record OY282558.1, read on the forward strand.
CACCCAATATTGCAAACTAAAAGGTTAGTATTTAATAAGTATTCAAAAAATAACTCACCCCTTTCATTAATGTTTGTGCTTCCCCAGATTGTGTGATGCGCGTTTGCATCACATCCAAGTATGACACCTACCTTTCTTTGACCTTCTTCCCGGATCAGTTCCCCGAGGTTATCCGGTGGACCTCCTTCTCCCGATCCATATTGGCTGAGGCTAGCCATAATTTGTCACAGCCAACCTCAACGCTCGCCGCGGTAACATCCCCACTACTAAATTGAGGGAGAAGAAAAATATTCAAATTATTTTTCGCCAAAATACATGATCTGATCTTCTCAGAGTTGCCTGAGTATAATAATTTATACCCTTTCGATATGAGGCCACAGATCCTGTTATTGTTAATCCAAGGTTCTTGGATTAGCACCAAGTCCTCACCTGACTTAGTCAGTCTGAGAACGAGAGCTGCCGAGGCAGCCTTCGTGTGATGCAGGTTTATTTGTACAATGTTAACCATTGTGTCCTACCTTATTCATCTATTCCTCTACTTCCCGTATCGGAAAAGTAACCCCTGAACAACTGCCGATATCCGTCGTTTCGCCGCCCGTCTTCTCTTTTAATCCTTTTATGTGGTCGCCGTTGCCATCCCTCTCTCGCAGAGACTTCAACAGGTTTTCCCCACCAGAGTCCAGAGAACGGGAGCAGGCTTGAACAACCATCATTTCGGTATCCATATCCGTCTCCGGAAGATCAACACCTTCCTTCCCGACGTTTACCTCAGGCTGGTTTCCCACTTGCGTGTCCAGCTCATCCTTCTTATACACATTGAGAGTGATCGACCCGAATCCGAAGCTGATCACTCCCTTTGTTTCCGCGATGGGAGTATAGGACTCCCTGTTTAACAACACAACTGTCAACCTATAGCCCCTTTGGCCTCCTCTTGTTTCACTATCTTTCAGTTCTTTGCCGGAAGATGTGGGTTACTGGTCTGGATGATCTCAATGACCTCCTCAGGCTTCTCTGGCTTGATTGGCAACCAGACGCGTGCCCTCGGTCTGCTCGGAATTTTCTCCTTACTGACCGCCTCCAGCTTCACGCCCTGCCATACCTCGCCTACTTTGGCCACCGCCATTCTATACAGATCCACCGATCTTTTATCTGAGCACGCAGTCAACTTAACGCGCCCCTGATACCACCCCGCATCCCTACAGGACGGTGGGGGTCCCGGATTATCTCTCAGGACTTCCAAAAATACGGAGTTCAGTTCGTTATAAACCAACTTCCATTTTTCAGCCGTAATGCTCCCGTCTTCCTGACCCCTGTCAATGACGGCTAACATTAAGACATGCTCCTTCAAGATTTCGCTGAACAGCTCTTCATATTTTGGTCATTTTGGGCTCCTGTGTTCTTTTCGAACCAAGATCCTTATTCAAAGTGCCGCTGCCGACAACTTTCCTTGCCCATGCCACGGATTCCTTTTGTTCTGCTGTTAATTGCCCCTCTGGGGTCGAAGTCAGCCTTTCCAAAATTCTGTGCGCCGACCGTTTTTCACGATATCGTCGCTTCGCCGGAGGAACCCCTTCCGATCCCCTGCTTTTATGTTCGGCTCCGGTTCCGCTTCTACCTGGCTTTAATGTCACGGTATTGCTTCCCCCCGCCGCTAAGGAGGGAGCCCCACCTTTAAGGTTCAAGCTGCTCCCTTCCTTGTTGCTTCCCGGTTTCTGAAGGGTACCGGCCCCAATTTCTTTGATTTTGGTATCATTCTTGCTATTCCCACGATATATGATATTAGGTAGTTCTGTGGTAAATTTATGGGCAGCTTCTTCATCTGCTGAAGCTTGCTCTCCTTGGAGTTTAATATAGTGCAATTAAAATCGTTTTTTGAGTTTTTCGGACCCAACCTTTACTTGCATAATATGATTGAATTTTTCGTGATGTAGCAGTGGGTTCAATATCCTCCAAATGTTTGTATATTTTAAGGGCTTCTGTTTAATGGTATCTCCACTTAAAGGAATTTTTTTATCGATGCAATCTTCCAACCAAACCATAAGAGCATGTTCCATTTTTACCATTAAAACATCTCTGACACCAGCCACTCGTTTCGCACCTAACGGACATCCCTCTGCAACATTTTTTCTAATTGTTTCCTCATTTTTTTTATCGTTCTAATGGTAGCTTCATTTAAATTTAATGATTTTCCAATGGATGATGAGCTTTCTCAAAATATGGATTTTATCTTCAAGCGAAATAAATTTTCTTTTGAATTGTTTTTTCTTAATTTCATCAGACATTTTAATCTACGGACCAACAATTAATTTTACGATAAACTTTATAAATTTATACGTTCTTCAAATATGACGTACCTTTTTTCAAATGACTAACTAAAGTAAAACAATATTCATACACACATCTATGAACAACAAAAAGTAAACTGAAACTGACTAAACAAAATGTATACGACTGTTAAAAACGGGAAAGGGAAAGAGAGAATGAATTTTATTATTTTGTATTCTTTTCTTTATATAAATAAGGAGAAATTTTAGAAATCCGTGTTATATGAGGGCCACTCAAAATCATTCAATCGTGCTATGCGAAAACCGTGTTATAAAAATGTCGTGTAATAGGAGGGACGTATCAATTCTCGTTTCGTGTTATATCGAAATCGTGTTATTAGAGTACCGTGTTATAGGAGGGTTACCTGTATTAATAAATGTAAATCCACACAATTCTAAGATTTTTGTTTTTAATTGATTTTGGAAAATACTAATATTGTCTGAGAAGACGAGATGACATGATACAAAAAGGCTTCTACAGATAAGAGATAACCTAATATTTAACGTTCAGAGGGGAAATTAATTTCTCTTCTCTAGCTCTACCACTACCATTAATAAATTATGGCCAAAACCAGCAAAAATGTTTATACAAGCCATCTAGTTCGCTCTTTACACAGATCCTATCAAAAAATGTGCTCTATATTTATTTATGTATTGTTATTTGTGTATCGAGATTTGAACAGATTTTTCCACAAAATACTTTAGTATCCTTAGGCAGTTTTGTGTATATACATATATTTTTTAATTTATTTTATACACTTTACTAATATTACACCTTAGGGTACTTCTTTATATCTTAAGTGTTTGTACTGACATTATAGTTTGTATAGACATTTTTGTTGGTTTTGCACAGACACATAAAAAATATTCGTTTCGTATACTTCTTGTTTTTATTATTTATCCGATTGTGAGATTTTTGTGTTTTATCTTAATACATAAGTACATTCATATTTTTGTTTTCGTTTATTTAAGCCATTGAATGTCGTTTATTGGTGTTGCTTGTTATATGAAAGTTGCATTGACAAGATAGCTACTAACATGTTAGCAGAAACAAATTAAAAAATTTGTTTTACAGAAATACATATGTGTAGTAGTGACATGGCCCCAAGAAATGATTCTACCTCTTCGATATTTTTTTATATTTTTGCTTTCACTCTATTCGCTTTTATTATTTCTAAAGGATTCGATTAATAAAAAATAGAATAAGAATGCAAAAATTTTCTTATTTTATATTCATTAGAGTGTAAAATACATTTGCGCCTAAAATTTTGCACCCCTAAAAGTTTAGCGTCCTGTGCAGCCGCGCACCTCGAACACACCTTGACCCGGCCTTGATTGCACTAGCTTTTCTCGATAAGCTCCTTGGAATTGAACAAATTAAAATCAACGTTTTACGGAGCTGAACCAATCTCAGGAGATTCTGAAATTACACTTGTCCAAATGAAGAATCGATTTAATTGGTGAAATTATAAATTATTTCCTTTTTTAGACAAATTAAAACATCGGACTCCACGAACCGAGCCTGCAGGTATTAACTAAAGAGTTAAATAAAAATGAATCTGTGTGAAGATTCGGGCGATTTTTTTTGTTATAATTTAAAATTTTGCAAAACAAAATATGCCTGGTTACATTTTCAACATGAAGGTGGATCGGACCCTGAAGTCCACCCGACAATAGGGGGTCGCAGATGTAAAAAAATGGCCCGTAGCCAAACTACGAATAATTGTTTCCTCCAACTTTTGAAACCATTTTGAGCTGTTAACAAAGCGCTGGATACTCCTGACGTCCATCCTACAGAGGTCCGTTAGGTCTTTGAAGAGGGGTGCACCTAGAAACTTTAGTCTGTTTCGTGCCAGACGAGGGCAGGTACAAAGAAGATGAAGTACTGTCTCTTCCTCCTCTTCGTCCTCGCAACTACGACAGTAGTCATGTGAGAAGACACCAAGTCTACTCGCATGCATCCCTATGAGACAGTGTCCCGTAATCGCTCCAACAACCACACTGATCTGACTTCGCTGAAGTGAGATCAGCTGTTTGGATCTCGCCAAGTCCAACTTTGGCCAGACCTGCCGAGTTATTACGCAAGAGGTGATACTTATCCATCTGTCATTCGTCAGTTTGCTAGCTTGTTCCTGAAGCAGCAGTTTGCATACCGCAAGAGGCATTTCAATATCCTTTCTGCTTTCTGAGAAGTGGTCCGTTGTACCACGTCGAGCCAGTTCAAAGGCATTTATATTCCCTGTACTTATGAAATGTCCTGGGACCCATAAAATGTGGATATTGAACTGATCTGCCATCTCGTTGAGAGATGAGAGACAGTTCTGGACTACTGAGCCTGACTGTCCGTATAGATGCGAATATCACAAATTGATATTAAATTATACCTCAACCAGTCTACGACTTCCTTTATGGCAGTTACTTCAGCTTAAAAAATGCTACATTAGTCGGGGAGACGAAAGGAGTGATTTAACAGAAGTTCCTCGCAGAACACTCCAGCCCCGACTTTCCCGTCCACAGTGAATAAGTTTGTAACTCCTGGTTCCAAAACTGCACCCATCATCTAGTCCTCCCTGGATGGGATCCTAGTCCGGAACTTTGTGTCAAAAGATAGCGACGGAAAAGTATAGTCGGTGGTCTTGGGAATTTATTTGTTACACAAAATAGATGATTGCCCTGTATTGTTACAGATCCACAATAAGATGGTTTTGAGCCGTATGGCAGCACAAGCTGCCAAATGTTTCCCCAAGATATTCAGAGGAGTCAAAAATACCAGAGTCTCCAGTGCCTGAGTGGATGTACTGCTCAGTGCACCACTGATCCACAGTGAGATTGTTCTCTGAACTTTTGTCAACAGCTTTTGGTTGACAGTTTTGTCCAGAGCAGGCCACCAGACTATTACCCCATACAAGAGTATGAGTCTAATGCCATTGGGAAAGGATGGGGGCTCCAGCCTTAGCATTTGATCTATCCAGTCCTTGAGTGATTCATCCACTCCCAGATCTAAAAGTGCCCGAATTATAGCCCATGGAAGCACACTGTTAAAGGCCCCTCAATATCCAAGAAGGTAACCATTGCGTAGTCTCTATATTCGAAAGATTTTTCAATGAAATATACAAGAGAATGAAGAGCAGTCTCTACAGATCTCCCCTTGCAATAGGCATGTTGAGATTTAGACAGCTTTTCCGACACAATCGTGCCTCTAATATGAGCTTCTATTTGTCTTTCCAGTGTTTTAAAAAGGAAGGAAGACAAGCTAATCGGTCTAAGGTTTTTGGGATTGCAGTGTGAGCGTTTTCCCGCCTTAGGTATGAAAACAACCTTCGCTTCCGTCCATTTACTAGGAATGTAACCTAGTTCTAGGCTGCCTTTGAAAATTATATCTAACCAGGAAATTGTTAGATCTGTAGTTTGTTGAATATCCGCAGGGATAATACCATCGAGTCCAGGCGACTTATATGGTTTAAAACTGTTTATCGTCCACAGGATATTTTTTCTGCTAATAATTTGGCCTATGAGGCTACTTCCCCTTTTACCTACTGATATGCTAGATACAGATTCAGAACAACCAGGAAAATGAGTCTCCATCAGAAGTTCCAGCGATTCCGCACTATTAGTGGTCCATATCCCATCCGGCCGTTGAAGATAACTTGGGATGGAAGGACCAGTTGCTAGTACTTTGTATAGCCTAGACAGCTCCGAAGACTCCTGAATTTTGCCACAGTATAGTCTTCAAGAGCTGTTCTTGGCACTTCTCAATTGATACTTGTAAATTTTGAGGACTTCCTTATAGGAGTCCCAGTCTACAGCAGATTTGGTTTTCCGAGCTGTTTTGAAAATTCTTTTGCATTTTAAATGTGTTTGTTGAATCTCCTTGGACCACCAGGGGACTAGAGCCCAGTATCGCTTCATTAAAAGCGCTGGACAACTCGTCCACCATGCCATCGAGCTCTTCCGCTTCTTTGAAGGTTTTGACACCGGAACTGGTAGTGAATTACCCAGAATAGTTCTAAAGGTATCCCAGTTTGTTTTCCTCCTGTTTCTGTAGATTGAACTTTTTGGAGAAGTCAAGTCCAGGTTTCAAATTGAAGATAACAATGATAAAAAAGGAGTGATCCTCCGACACTCTCCAGTTTAATAAACTAATCGCCAGAAAGCTTGAAACAAGAGTAATATCCAATATTTCCTGTCTATTACTAGCTATGAAGGTTGGCTTATTGCCTACGTTACATATATCCAGGTTACGATATCCTCTATGAACACTGACAGTGATTCCCGATGATTGCTACACACCAACAGGTCTTCAAAGCTCCCTGGGGAGTGTGTCTCGAAGAGAAGCTCCAGAGATTCTCCACTAGAAGCTGTCCAAGATCCGTCCGGTTTTATCAAAAAACTAGGACTAGCTGTACTTTTGGGAAAATCTTCCTAAGGCGGGAGGTTTCGGATACCTCTTCCATTTTATCACAGAAGATTCTCCAAGACACAAAGGAGGTCTTTCTTAATTCTTTCTTATAAATTTCGAGTTTCTCCTTATAGGAGTTCCAATCCTGAGCCTCCCTTGTATATTTGGCTCTATTAAGGGCCGTCTTACAAGCCTTACGATAGGTTCCCAGTTCCCTGGAGCACCATACTGGTTTTTGCCTACCCCTAGGCTTAGCCAGAGGGCAGGCAGCACGAAAGGATCGGTTGCATGCGCTAGTAACGCTAGCCACCATGTCCTCCAGAGCCCTCGACGACAACAAATCCTCCAATAATTCCCCATATTTGCTCCAGTTGGTCCTTCTAGGGTTCCTGAAGGCTTCCCGGATAGCAGGGTGAATATCGAGGCTATAGGTTAAATATCGATGATCAGAAAAGTAGTGTTCCTTGTCCACTAATAATTTGGGGAATGACAAAGGGTAGTTAAGCGTTTTTATTATTTTGTTTCATTTGCAAGTATTTGACAAGAGATATTTCCATTAGATTTTTTTTTTGCAAACATTCCGCTAGAAAACTCGAAAAGGACTTTACGTAAGTTTTGAACTTCGATTTTCTTGACAGTATTTGACTGTCGGTAACCACTTTCAGAATCAGTAATAAATTGAATTTTCATGTAACGTCTTTCAAAAATCAAAAAGGAATCTTAACTTAAAATTAGTCAAAAACAGAAAATAGAAAATTGTACCAAAACGATTTTAACTAGAAGTCTCATTAAAATCTATTGCCAATCTTGTTAAACTTTTGATGGTTTTATTTGAAGTAATGTGCAGACAATATTTTAAACCCAGTTTGAAATTAAAATAATTCAAAACAAAAGTTTCTTCATGCAGAATAATTTTTAAATTCCAACTGTGATTGTCAGGGATTTTATAAAAGCGACCTAACAAAACTTTTTATTAAATAACTTTGGTTTTTCCAACACAAAAAAAAAATGAAAATAAATAAGCTTTCTACAATTAAATTTCATTAAAAGCTAATATCACAAAAACTTTTTTCGGCTGTTTCAAATACATAAAATAACAAGAATCAAATTTTATTTCTAACATCATTCTTCACAATTTCTAAGTAATATAAACGAATAATGGTGAGATATAAAGTTTTCTATAATTATTTCAATTAGTCCAAAAATAGAAAGTCATAGACTCAGATCAACAAAACGAAGTAATTTATAAGTTAAGATGAATTAAATTTTTGGTAAATCGATTTTATCTATCTATTTACCGATATATAATTATAACTAACCACCAGTTGATTCACAATAAGACATATTATGTTGAATTTATATACCCTCACCACCACTCTATATAACCAAAGCGTATTTTCAGCTTTTTATTTTTCCAAATTTCTTTGTTAATTAATATGTGCTTTCTTGTGTTGAGGCAGATTGAATTATTCCAACAGGAAAAAAATGTTTAATATTCATAATTTGCGTCGGTTCATTTTATGTTTTATGTTTAGGAATAGGGGAGCAGGAAATATATAAAAATATACGAATGTTTCATCTGCTGCGTGTTCTTGGAATAAGTTAAAATCATTTTAGTTTATGTCTTAATACAACATTATTACGCACAACAAATTTAAACGAAAATTATATCTCCTTAGATTCGTTCCATTAAAAAATATACAAAAAAAATAAAATAACCATTGGCTTTATTTTAAATTATAACTTTTTATATAACCACCCCACCCAAAGAGATTGTTATTTGTTGCATTCAAACCCAACAAAGATATTATGCAAATGAATTAAAAATGTCTTTACATACATAGTAGGCGGTGCAGTATTACACGAACATCCTTCTCGTAATTTTTATTTGTTATTTGTAAAATAAACTAACTTTCCAAAACTCCACTATATCCTATAAAAAAATTCGAATTATTTTATAATATTGGAATGTTTATCGAAAAATATAAAGAACTGAAACCTCATTAGGTGGTCAGAACTTCGGTCTTGATTAATTCAACTCCCAAATCAATCCCGAAATGAATCTCTTAAGTCAATCTTCAGTTCAGTCTCCAACTCATTATACAAATCAACCTCTATCTCAATCGCAACAGAATTCTAAATACAATCACCAAATTAACCGCCAACCTAGCCTTCAGATCAATCACCAAATCAACCCTCAACCTAATTCCAAATCAACTCTTAAATAATTCCCTAACCGAACAACTCACTTAATCCCATTACAGGCTAACTAAAACCTAGCTCAACTTCAACTCAGCTTAGCTCGAATTAAATCTCAACCCTCTGCTCAACTCATACCATCATACCATCACCATCGCACCATCATACCATCATACCATCATCATCATCGTACCACCATCATTTAGTATGGGATCCTCACTTCAACGGATAAACTTTAAAGTCCCATGTAACAGAAGTTTTTCAATAAAAACCTCCCTTAGATAAGCTGACACTTTATTAGAGCGGACACGGACAGATATTTCTACGATGATACAGGTTTTTCGAGTACACTTCAAATTAAATCTTTTACACAACAATTTATTCCTTTTACACTTGAAATTGAACGTTTAACATTTCAAATTGAAGTTTTTAACATTTCAAATTGAACCTTTAGCAAATTATATCTATGACCAATTAGGATGAAATTTGAAATGGGATTCTTAACTGATTTTTGAGCAAAACTCTAGAATATGGCAAAAAACAAAAAAAATAAATGAATGAAATTTGAGATGTGCGTTGGAAATGGAATTCTAAAATGATTTTTAGATGATGTTATGGAATATGGCAACAACTTTATCTAAAACTCATTTTAGAACCAGATTTCGCTCGCCAAGTTCCATCTTATCCGGCCATATTCCAGAGCTTTATCAGAAAATCATTTTAGAATCAAATTTCCAACGCATATGTCAAATATCGTTGATAAATATGCAAGTTCCCTCATATTGGCCATATTCCAGAACTTAATCTAAAAAATCATTTTAGAATCCCATTCTGCCGAATTTCAACATAATTGATAAAAAAAAAATAGGCAAGTTCCATATTATGGAAGAGTAGAATCCCATTTCCAACGCATACGTCAAATTTCACCATAATCGGTTGGGAAATAGGCAAGTTCCATCATACTTGGCCATATTCCAGAACTCTATTCAAAAATAATTTTAGAGTCACATTTCCAATGCACATATCAAATTTCATCATAATCGGTTGATAAATAGGCAATCTCCATCATACTTGGCCATATTCCAAACTTTCATCCAAAACTCATTTTAGAATCCCATTTCGATCGCGGAAGTCAAATTTCACTAAAATCAGTTAAGAAATAGATAAGTTGCATCCTAATTGGCCATTTACCTAATTTGCTGAAAGTTCAATTTGAGGTTTGAGATATTAACAGTGACCTTTCTTAAGTCTTAAACAATATTTGTATAAGGTTTGCTTTAAATCGGTGAAGTCGTATGGATAATCCCACTTAAACCCGTAAACGCCACCCAACTCAACCCTCAACCCAACTGCAAACTCTCTTTCAACTCAATTGTCAAACCAGCATATTTAAAAAATTGGTAAACTGCTCACTATATCTTAACCCAACCCCAATTCAACTCCAACTCAACTTGAACTCAATCCGCAAATTGAGCTCTAACTTAACCTTCAACTCAACCCCAAACTGATACCCAACTCAATATTAAAACCAGCATACCATATATAAAAAATTGGTAAATGTTTCTATAACCAAGAATTTTGGGTCAATTTGTATGGCAGGTACCCGGCCCTCCTGACCCACAGGTTCCAAAAGCTTTTCAAATCTCGGTCTTGACCATAGAAACAGATTGGCAAAAAAAAATTCTAAATCGAACAAACCGTTCTCGAGATACCATGGGTACCCGTTCTCGACATACCATGGGTGGTTTTGGACCAATCAAATTTTTGATTATTTTTTACAGGATTTCAATACTTTGGTCTTTTTAGACCGAAGTAAAATATTTAAATCCTTCTCCAGATGACACTTGTTATCAATACAAGAAAATTTGTTCATAAGCGTATGAAAAATAAACTAAAAAATTGACTATTGCTGTAGCCCTCATGTCGATTTTTTTTTTTTTTTTGACTAAATTTTCAACTTTTCAATTCAAGGCCACATTATGCTAATCACCGCAAGAGGAATAGCGAAAAATCTTGGGAAAGTGCTTCGATTAAGTTTTATGTAAAATTTTAGTAATGAAAGACAAGTAATGAATTCAGTTTATTTGCTTTAGCTCCAGTTGTTTTAGCTTTCAAAAACAATATGTGTAAGATTGGCTCACAATGGGTGCTTCAGATCTCACAACATGCAATAAAAAATTATGTAACCTGTGACTTATGATGTTTTCATGAAATTTTCGGTCGATCGGAACCATTCAGAAAACAACTTGTGAAATTTAGGCAAAATTTTACAGTTTCGCGACCTGACAACATCATCCTTTTCCTTTTGCTCTTCTTTAGAAAATACAACTTCAAAACAAACGGACAGCCAAAATAAAAAAAAAACAAATACTATGAGCAGAGCAGCAATTAGTGCTTGTAAATTTAGTGTGAGTTTGGTTTTGGGGTATACAACCGGAAGTCAACTTTTGTCAATATGTTCAAAAATGTCTTGAGTGAACCAGCAAATTCTTTGTTTCTGTTGAAATGGGATTATGTGCAAAATGAAGTCAAATGTACCACGTCCATTTTCCGCTTATATTTTTTCAGATACGTGCAACTCTCAATAGCATCTTCATACCTGCGAGTCTTTCAACATTCAAGTTGATGTGATTCGAGTTCTCGAGATTTTACTATTTTCCATTTGTTTTCTTTGGCTGTGAACCAGGGCCGTTTTCCACAAAAATTAACTTTTCACTTTACCGGTTTATATAAAATGTTGCATCTTTTCTTTGCAAATTGTTATAGATACATGTTTCACAAGAAACTTGCAGTAATTTATAAATTTAATATTAACTTATCATTACTTTGGAACTGATTTGGGCCGAGAATAGATTTGAAAATACATGGGCCTATCCATGCAGTTTGTTGAATTTTACTTGCCAAAAAAAAAAACAAATTGCCAATTATTTCCAAAAGTGGACTGTATATGTAATACCAATAATATTATTTCAACACTCAAATTAATTTTTACATCCAAGATTTCTGTTTTGTATTGTAATAAAACTAGAAAAATGTTACACCATATTCGCACCAACAAAATTAGTGCCGTTGTCACTCCACACTGTAGCTGGTTTGCCTCTTCTACTATAAAATCGTTTCACGCATGCTATGAAGGCATGAACTACCACCTCTAGATGAACGGCTTTCGTTTCATGCAAATGAACACATAAACATACACCTTGTTATATGTATCTTTTCGTTGATTCTTATATCGGATTGAAAACGGTCCACAAAAATCCACTCCCGTATTATGAAATGGTCTACAAGCTTCCAAACGAAATTTTGGCAATACACCCAATAATTGTTTCAAAGGTTTAGCTTTGGCCTTGAAACATTCTTTACATTTACTTAGAACACCTTTCACATAGCTGAAACCTCTCAGAAACCAATATTTCTGTCTCAACGTCATCAAAGTCTGCTGAACTCCACAATGCTGATTAGAAATATGAACATGCATCACCAATAGGCTCGATACATGGTGGTGTGGTCATAAATATTGATGTTTTTCACCAAATGACAATGAAGATTTACTAATACGTCCACCAACACGCATCAAATTTTCCTCATCTAGAAAAGGACTCAATGGAGTCAACTTCTTTTTATTGACACATAGCCCTTCCGCTGTATATGATCAATATCCTCTTGGAAATATTCATTCTGCATTTATTCTAACCAACATTTTTAAGGCTTCATCGTGATCATCTAAATTGATTAGTCCGCGTGATCGGCTGCATACTGATTTGCGACATTTGCTTATAAATCTGTAGAAGATAGTGGTCCAACGTAACAATTTTATATAAGAACTAAATGTTTTGGTTCTTAAAATATCTTCTAACTTCACTGCTAAAAATATATAGGTACGTAGCACTTTTCGTTTCTGGTCGATTATCCACTTTTTGAATACATTTTACCACATGCTTAGACCAATCATCTTCGTCAGTCAACAGAAATCGTGCTCCACCGTACCACACCATATTTGTCACAAAGTCTTCCGGCATTGCACCTCTGCTCAATACGTCTGCAGGATTCTTCTTACCCTCAACATGGCACCATAGCATTTTTGTAGTGAGTTTTTGTATTTCCGCTACTCTATGTGCTACAAAAGTCTTCATATTGTAAGGTGCCATCATCAGCCATTGTAAAACGGTTGTGAAATCTGACCCCAAAATAATTGAATCACTTGAAATATCCAATACTGTAACAACTTCTTTAGCCAACCTAGCCAACAGTAAAGCAGTATTCAATTCCAAGCGTGGAATTGATTGAACTTCCAATGGTGCGACCCTAGATGTACTACACACCAGATTAATAGTCTGATTATTTGATTTATCGACGCACCGTACATATAAGCATGCTCCATGTGCCACCATTGAGACATCTCCATAACTATGTATTTCGGTTTTAACTAAGTTGATCTGCATGACACATCTTGGTATTTTAACATTGTTGATATTCCGTAATTGGTTATAGGATATTTGCCATTTGTCCATTAATGGATTTGGTAACTCTTCATCCTAATTTACTTTAAGCAACCATAGTTGCTGCATAACTAATTTTCCTGTTGCAATAACCGGACCAATCAAACCCAATGGATCAAATAACTTTCCAATACATGACAAGACGTTTCGTTTCGTAATCTTATATGACCCTACAGTTAAATTAATATTAAATTGAAATTTATCGTTTTTGGCATCCCAATGTATGCCCAACGTTTTTATGCATTCTATTGATCCCGTCCATCATTGGTTCATCTTCAAAAATATCTCGTATTAAACGATCATCGTTTGTGATCCATTTACGTAGATTCATGCCAGCACCGGACAATACTGCAACTAATTGACGTTGTAGTTTGATTGCACGTTCAATGCCATTACTTCCAGCCAAAACATCATCGACGTAAAAGTTTTCTTTCAATGTTTTTGCTGCCATCGGATAATTGTTGGCTTCATCTGCTACCAATTGCGTTAAAGTTTTGATAGCCAAGTATGGCGCTGAGGCAGTTCCATATGTAACTGTCAATAATTCATATTCTTCAAAAGGCCGTGATGGATCTTCTCTCCAAACGATTCGCTGATACGGAGTATGATGATTAAATACCAATATTTGACGGTACATTTTTTCTATATCAGCCGTAAAGGCGTAGATATAGGTTCGGAAACGAAGTACTATATGAAACAAATCAGGCTGAACTTTTGGCCCCACTAGTAATACTTCATTTAATGAAAGACCAGAACTTGTCTTTGCAGACACATCAAATACGACACGTAATTTTGTTGTCGTTGAACTAGGTTTTACCACCGCATGATGTGGTATAAAATAACTATTTTGTACACTACAGTTGGGCTCGACTTTATTCATATGCCCCAACCTTTCATAATCCCGTATAAATTCAACGTAATTGTTTTTTAATTCTTCATCTTTAGTAGAAGTGGTTTAGATTCTCCTAATAACGGCCAATTTGCTTTAAACGGTAAATCTACCCAGTAGCAACCATTACTGTTCCGTCTATGCGTGTTGTCGAACAATGTTTCACATAACTTTTCTTCTTCCGATTGTATTAGTTTATCGTTAAATGTTTCAGATTCCCAACATTTTTCAATGATTCGATTGACCGATTCTTCAGAATCATTATCGTATGTTGACAAAAAACAATTGGATGATGTTTCTTGTTCCAATTTTCCACCGACTATCCAACCAAAAGCTGTATCATGAAACTCGGGCATACAATCGCTAACTTCAAGTCGATTACTATATAATATTTTATGAAATACTTCAGCTCCAAGAAGTAAATCAACTGGACCAGGATTGGCGAAATCAGGATCTGCCATTGACATTCCATTTAAAAATCTCCATTGTGACACATCAATATGTTCTAACGGCAATCTACTGGCAATAACAAGAACTACCATAAATTCGAAATTATCCTGGTAATTTGATACTCTGGATTTAACTCCGATTTTGATTTTGAATTTCACATCCGTTTTCATGTTGTTTAATCCACCAACGGATGCTTTTACTGGGTGTCTGTTAAGTTTCAATTTTTCCGCCAATTCATACGTAACAAAATTATTCATAGACGCGGAATCTAACAATGCTCGAGCTGTATGAACTTTACCAAAATTGTCACAAATACGAATTTGAATTGTTGATAGCACTATTTGTGATTTAGCTGAGTTTGTCGGTGTATAAGCAGCCGCAGTAATACTAATTCGATCAGTTACAACTGTTTCAATTGGTTTTATATTTGTCACTTCACTAGTTTGACTACTTCCATGGCCACTAATGAATTTTGATTCTGCTATTTTACTCTGCTGATCATAACCTCTTACTTTATCATTCATTTCTTGTTTATCAAAATGTAACAAACTATTATGTTTTCGTTGGCAAATTTTGCAATCCCCTGATTTACAATTCTGCCATTTATGGTTGGGTTTTAAACACTTCAAACATAATTGTAGTTGTTTCACTTGTTCATACCGTTGCCTGGAGTTCATACCTAAAAATTCAGGACATGCATAAATAAAATGATTATTCTTGTTTCACATTACACAATTACTTTGTGTTCTTTCCATAAAAAATGTTGTACTTCGAGTTGATTTCTTCATTTTATAATTATCACTTCCTTGAGCATTTGTAATTTCTAACACTTTGATTCGACGCTGTAGAAATTCATTTAATTGTATCCACGTTTGACGTTCGTTTACACTGTTCTCATATTCCCAAAGTTTTTTGTCGTTTCTAGATCTAGTTTCTTTTTGACTGTATGCACAATGATAGTATCAGATATCTTTTCTCCCAATTGATTTAATGATTGTATGTAAATCTCTGCTTTACCTACCAAATTTTGTAATTCAACAGCCGATTCAAATTTAACTGGTTTTAAGTTCAAAAATAATTGCATTTGTTCGTTGATAATTTCCCTTTCATTATTGTATCTTCGCATTAATCTTTCCATGCGAGCTTAAAACCATCACCTGAGCAATCAACGTATGAAATTAATTCCTTGCTTCTTTCATCAAGACACCCTTGCAGAGCAGATAATAGTACTTTTCAATATTCGATAATCCGCTGTCATCTATTATTATTCGATGAAACGAATCACGAAACTTCGGCCAATCCTTTTTATTGCCATTAAACGTTGGTAATGGAATTCGAGGCAACTTAAAACGTTGATCACGCATGACTGATTTTAAATACTGACTTTTCAACTTTAAATCGTAATTATTATTCTTTAAAGTTGAATCATTGTTATGATTATTTTGTCGCGACAGATCATTAATATTTAAAAATGGCTGCCGATTTTCACCCTCATGATCGATTTCATTACTCAGTTTATAAACTTGCATGTGATTATATGATGATTGACACTCTGTCTCGGTTGTTGCTAATACACCAATTGAATTCACGTTGTTATCGTCGTCAGAACTTATTTTATGAATAATACTATCTTTCACTGCATCCGCACTTCTTGTTACTTCAATTTTTAAATTTTCGTTATCGATAATTCCATTTGATTTAACTGAATTTGCACTTTTGAATTTTCCCAGTTTTTGATGAAATAAATACTTCACATGCAACAACTCTTCATTGAATTTTAAATTGTCATCCTCGATTTCATCGTAACATTATTCATCATTTGATTCCAGCGCTAATTCTGATATTTCTAGGTGCAGCTTATTGTAATCGAGTACCAAATTCTCAAACTTTGGATAATTTTCATTCAATAAAAATCTATATGGATCTTCTTCCGATGAATACGCCTCTATGAATGACTTGAGCGCAGTGAACGATTTTTTCATTCCACGTCACAGTAATTTCAATTTTTCCATTTTGCTTTTATTTTAATTTCAACAACACCACACTATAATTTATTATTTTTGTCTATTCAAATGCACACTATTCCAGATGTTTTATAAAATGAGGTTATACACGCACGAATGTAATACGTGTGTCGTGTTGATAAATCTCAATTTTTCAATATTTTCGAAAACAAATACACAAATATCTTTGTGGAAATAAAAACTTATTGTTTTTCCACGCACTTTGTTCCCAATTCCACAAATAAAATCTTCTATCCGCAATGGATGATTGAAGATTATTAATTTTGTTTTTCAAGTGTTCCAAATCACTTATTGTCTATCGCCGTCTATCCGGCTCGAAGGACCAAAAAGAATATTGAATTTTATTTGCCAAAAATAAAAACAAATTGCCAATTATTTCAAAAAGTGGACTGTATATGTAATACCAATAATATTCTTTCAACACTCAAATTAATTTTTACATCCAAGATTTCTGTTTTGTAATAAAACTAGAAAAATGTTGCACCACACAAAAAAAAAAACAAATTTTATTAATTTTATTTTACTAACAAGTTTTACAAACTTTTTACGACTCCACTCAAATGTCAATACCTTTTACAAAAAAAAAAAATACTACATGCATTAATACTTCATTTTTAAAAGCAAAATTTGACTTTGTTCGCATTTCAAAATATCAAAGACTCAAACCACAATCTTGTGAATAATTCAAATAAACAAAATGTTGAAAATTAATTCAACACAGTTCGACGGCTATCGTTTTATATTAGATGGTATAGAAAGAAAAAGGAAAACAAAACATATTATTTTCCTTTTTCTTCTAGGCTTTCTGAGATGTAATACAAAACGACAGTCGGATAATCGGATAGTTGGGCCCCCCTTTTTTAAGTTCGATTTAAGTCCGATTTAGATGAAGAAAAATGTTCCCCCGACAAAATTTTTGCGGGTTAGTTAGAAGCTGTACGCATTAGAAAAATACACACTGGTTAGAAAGAGATTTTTGGAGACTGAAAGTTGGACGTCATATTTTTTACATTTATCGGTAGTGACACAAATTAAATTAATTGGGGACATTAAGTCATTGTATGGGTTTTCATAATATACTTTCATTGTGTTTGGGTTAGTTTGTTACTATAAAATATCAAAAAATTGAATGTCCACCAATACAATTTTAACATGAGTAATTTTTTGAAATTTCAATGAGTCTTTTCCAAAAATTCATTTAATCTTGGTCTTAACTTACCCACTGGTTCCGTACGCGGATGCATCACAGCTGAGGAGTAGGGGTCGTGACTAATTGCAATCTACTAAGAAACTGTCTTGAAGTGCTTTCGAGTATTGCTGATAGCTGTTATTTTTTCTCTGTAAAGCCCTCCGAAAGCCCAGGAAATTTAATAAGGAGACATAAAATTGACATTTATCATGCCTCAATCGAAGACCAGCTTCATCTAATCTTTTAAAATCATGGCGTAGGCGGTCCAAGTGTTCCTTCTCGGAACCAATTCTCCAACTAAGATGGTATCATTAAAATAAGGAAGAACACCTTCGTATCCTTTGAGCATCTTTCCGATAATTATTTGAAATGTACAAGAGGCGAATGATATTCCAATCTGTAAACGTTTTACTTTAAATGCCGAATCGATGCGGAACATCCACTAGCAGCTGTTGGTACACTTGAGCTAAGCTTCGAAAAATATTTTGGAATGTTTGGGAGGTTTTGATTTTCCTACGTCGAGAGACTCGTTTAGGAAAGTTTTATTTAAATTTTTATATAGTAAGAACCATTCTATTTATCTTTAATTCTTTTTATTTTTTAATTAATTTTACACATTTTTAATCTGTTTGTATTATTGATTGTAATCACTGTAGGCGACCCATTCTAATAATAATAATAAAGCTGCCAATAAGTCCTTTGTCAACGTAATCTGGAAACAATGTGGGCTTAATGGTTTATTAACTGCCGAGTTGTAGTTCCCACATATACGGATTTTGATTTTTTTTTCACTGCGACGACAGGAACGATAGGTGTCGCTGTGATCAATAGGTTCTAATATTTCTTGACACGACGAATAATGAGAGGAATACTCCTGGCAGGCAGATGAATTGGAACCATGTTTAGATCACGCTTCAGAGAAATGTTTTTCCCGGTATGGGCTAAGCTCAGTTGAAAATAGATTCTTATAATGCTTGATGGCCTCAGTGACGGCTGATGGTTGGATTAGGTGAACCCCTTCTATTGTTAATCCCAAAGCCGGTAAGAACATTGGTTTGGCCGCCCCGCCTCCTCCCCTCCCCCAAAGTAATTTGATACGGCACAGACGTTATCATTTTGTTATTATATAGCATATGGACATCTATTATAGCCATATGGCTCGATCAATTTCGAAGACGAATCAGCTTTTCCGATTATTCTAAACAATCTGAATTATACACGGTGGCCTAAAAAAGTTTACCTATTTTTGAATTAAATTTTAAATTTAAATGAATTAAAAACAAGCAATGAAATAAAAACAATATTCCAGATCATTGAACTCCATGTAAGAAATAAAAAGTCGGTATGCGGCGGAGTTCGTAATAGGCTTGTAATTAACCGAGCGAATATCCGCTACAGTATGAATTAGCGAAACAAGTTGGAGAGAGAATAGTTTCCAATCGGTTAATTTTCGATTGCGATATGGTTCAAGAGGTGATCTTTTAATTTTGATGTTATAAGAGGTACACCTGTGGTCAGAGATGAGAATATCATTTAATACCCTCCAATTTAGAATTAAGTCAATAATAGGCAAAGAACACAGACTTATATAGGAATCAATTCACGCCGCATAGAATTGGCAAAAGTTGGCTCGCCGCTTTTTTTGAGTACTTCTAGCTCAGATGCGCTTGTATAATTTAACAGATAAAAAATCCAAAACAACCAAAATAACCAAATGAAAGCGGAATGCTTTATCATTACTCCACTTTAAGAGTTCACTAAGTTGTTCCGAAGGAGGAAGACCAGTGGAATCACATGAAAGAAAAACTAAGGCTAATATCAGTTCAGTGACAAAACATGCTAGATTCGAGCAGCTGAGGGATCAGCTGAACTGCATTCGTGAGTAAGAAATGCACTGATATTAATAGAAGTATAAATGCAAGCTCTAGATAATTCTAAATAAGATCCTCTCAAGAACATATTGTTGGCAAAGGGAGAAACTAATAAAATACTCGCAGTTCTTCAAGTCATCTCTGAGAACAATCGATTGGCAATTGGTCTCTCGTTTGTACTTGGACGACTTTCCAAACCTTGACCAATATATTTGATTTCAAAACACCTTAATGCTGGAAACATCATCGCAGAACCACTTACAGATTTCCTCATTACTGCTTTTGCAGTTGAATACACCACCTGATAAATAGCACCCAAGTATGAGCGATATAAAACCAGAAGATTTCGCAAAACCATGAAAACTGCATCCGGAAAGTTCCCAGCTTTTCATCATCCAGATGATATCCGGATTTTTCTCACGAATAAAGGAATTTTTCGTTACGAACCAACGATGGCCTGCGCTTATAAAAAAAACTTGTTTGCGGTCAACTCCGGTATTGTCCCAGTGGCAGGACGGGCTAGCTTGGGAGTATTAGGGGGGCAGGCTAGGTTCATTAGTAGAAGCAACACGTTTTAACCCGTTTAATAATTCAAGAAATTTCTTTAGTAATTTAAAAATTACCCAGCAAATCCAAACATTTATTGTGTCTGTCTGCCTCTGGTCCCTCTATATCGAAGATCGTTTAACCAATCGAGATGAAACTTTAGATTTAAGTTTTTCATTTAGTGGGAGGTCTTAGTGAATTTTAGTGAACATCGACCAACCGGAAGTGGCAGCTTCCATAAACCAGAAAATTTACTATGGAATATCTCACAAAATGTAAGATATATTTGAGACTTATAGAAAAACTATTAACTACAAAATGTTGAAAGAAATTTTTTATTAAGAAATTTGATTAATAAGCTTCTAATTGTTCGTACAAGAATGTTGTATGTTAGCAACACCCCAATTTTTTTTTCTCCTATGGTCACAAAATTTTCCGTCGAAAATAGCTAAAAGTTTGAATTGCCGAATTAAATTGTTGCCCAGTGAACATACCTAATTAAGCAGTTGTTTTGTAGAAGGAATTTTTATCTCTGTTGCATAAGCTTACAATAAATAACTTTTAAGGAACTTTAAGCGAATTTTCTATTGTTTCATCAAAAGCAAGTTCTAGTTAATAAATAAAAAAGTTTGCGTTTATGTGTATGTATACAAATAAGCTTTCGAAGGCCGTGTTGCAAATCCCTCCGTTTTATACTAAATAATAAAATGTTTAATATTCGATCGTAAAAATATTTATTAAAAAATATGTAATTATTTTTTGGTGTGCAATCCATGTTTATAAAGCTTCTTAGAATTTAACAGATGCCCTTAATGATAAAATAAACAAAGTAATAAACACATTTATATTTTATTTAAGGCGTATTTATTTTTAATTACATTTAAGTATAGCCTAATACCTAACCTGTACATATTTCCAGCATAAATGAAAAACAAACAGATTTATATGCTTACAAATACATAAATTAACATTTAGGTAAAAAGAGTTTTGTCTAAAATATGGAATATGTTTTAATATTATACGTGCTTTTTAAAGTTTTTGGTATGTCTCGACAAATTTTTGCTTTTCTTTTCAACAGCCACAATATAAACTATCTACAGGCTAGTTAATACTTGACTAAAAGTTCAACATTTTTATTCTGTGTCAACATTTTTTTTTGTCGTGCATCGAATTTTAATCAGTTTAATTTACTTTTGATTGAAGTTTTTGTATCTCTATAATGGTGTTTCCTGCTTTTGTTATGTGCTTTTAATAAAAACAAACAAGTACGAAATGTCTGAAAAATGTCTGAAATGGCTAAATTGAAAGATGCTGTAGTCTTTTTAGGCTTAACCCACGAGACGCCGCCTACTATTTGAATATTATAATTTACTTTTTACCATGACTGCGTTGTTTTTCAGCGATTCGAGGAAAATTTGTAAAGAAATATTTTGAGTAGAGAAGAAGTGAAATAGGATCTCGTGGGAATTTCGTTAAAAAATATGTTTTTATTCCTATTTAAAATGGAAATTTTAATTATGTTTATTATTATGGTTGTAAGATGAGAAGATTCAAATAAATGAAACACATAATGGTGCTCTGCTAATGGGGATTTGCTTCATGATTATATAGGAGCTGTTCGTAATGATTAATCGAATTTAATTTACTCTTAATTGAGATGATTACAGAATTAAAATTTCATTATCACTTATAATTTAAATCCTAATTATTTTATATTTTCTTATCTTTGCAGGTAAGTCAAATATTACACTAAGCCAATAAAATTTATTTTTATGGAAAATCAAGAGATTACTGTAAGTTTTTATAACAAGTTTTTAATGGGTGTTTTTTCAGAAATTTAGTCCGTTTTTGTACAGCTTCTTTAGGTTATCGAAAATGTATTCTATTTTACTGAAAACCTGATAAACAGTTTCATAAATGTTGAAACCTTACAGTTTTTCGAATTGCCTATTATTTTCCGCGAAAGCAGTTATATATGTAAGCTTAATTTACAGCTGGCCGCACATATCGCAGCCCCAGAAATGTTTTTTTTCCTTGTGAAGGTACCATTTTATTTCAAAACGTACCTCAAACCTTAATTTCAAATCAACTTAAAGTTATTCTTTTTGTTTTGAACGATCAACAAGTGTATTTTAATCTCCAATAATTGTTTATTCTTAAACGCTTGTAAAATTATTTTTTATAAAATCAAAAAGACAAAAATCAACATTCAATGATTTTTTTTTTTTAATTTTTGAAATAAATATATTTTCAACACCACTCTGGTGTCATCATCAGATTACAAAACTGTTTACAAATGAAATACGCAATTAGTTCCAGAATATATTGTAAAATAAAATTTAAAAAAATGAAAAGAGGGAAATGTGCCAAATAATACACCATTTTTGATATTTTGACAAGTGGAAAAAAATAATAATTATACAAACAGACGAGATTGTTTACAGAAACCCAAAATTCTTGAAACCAAAACACTTAAACCACTTGAACCATGTTTTGAATCAAGACCATATTTATGCTTCAACGATGATGATTCAACGCGATGTTGATGTGTATGGCTGCGAACTTTATCCTAAAAATGTTTATCCCTGAGAATATATTAGTAAAATAGGGCTGAAACCTCATAAGGTGATCAGAACTTCGGTCTTGATTAACTCAACACCCAAATCAATTCCGAAATGCACCTCTTAAGTCAATCTGTAATGAAACCACCGCAAGGGCTTCGTGAGAAAGGGGTTCATGAGAATAGAGGTCTGGTGCGATATAGTAGCTGGCTAGAGCTCACGGTGCGGGGTGGGGTTTCCCAGACAAATTCCCATGCTTGAATAACCGCATGAAAATCAAGAAAACGAGATGTGAATAGAGAAATTTAAACTATTTTTGCCACGGCCTCAGCGGCTAACGAAATAATAAATCAGGGCCCGAATTCCGGATCAACGACAAATGAGAATGAGAAATGACTTTGTGTTTTATTTCGCCTACTCTAAATAAAAATGCAACCGACTAGTTGACATAAAAAATCAAGTCATTTCTCATTATCATTTGTCATCGAACCGGAATTCGGGCACAGGTGTGATCGTTCAGTCGTGACTGCCAACCAGGCCTCCCCTAATCGGCCCGCCTACTGGGATGCTGTTTCCCAGTCGCGACGGTCACCGATGCCAATTATGTATGGAAGGACGCCCGGATGACAGACCTAACGACGATCCCCCGGAGCGAAAACCGTCCCTCCATTACGACCAACACATATGGTGTGCCGCCCTCCAGCACAGCCGGTCCTGGGGAACGAACGACACCCCCGGAACAAATATGGAAAGGCCAACCCTCCACAAGATCATACCTCACATCACCATGTGCGAATTATGCGAGAGAAAAGAAAACTGCACAATCACTCACTGAACAACGGAACACAAAATATCGCCAGATAATAGCATAAAAAAATTAATCACTGAGCCTACTGTACCAAATTAATAATCACTGTTCACTGTATTAACCAAAGCAAAAAAATTTAAATTGAAACCGTTACAAAAAAAAAATCGAACCATATCAAACAAAACGGAGGGAAAAAAAATAGCGGAGTAGAAAAAAAAGCAAAAACCAGAATGAAAAATAATTGAAAATCTGAAAATGAAAGCAAGGTGGAAAATATGTATAAAATAAACTGTAAAAAAATTTGAATCAGGCTCACTAATCAAAAAAACTCGTTACGTTAAGAAATTAAAAAACAAAATCAGGAATCAAAAATTAGCAGTTCATTTACGTTACGATTAATTTAAAGGAAAAAAAATTACACTTGGGAATACTGCTAAATAGTTTTGACCAGATTTACGTGGAGTCATCCACGCCATGAAATGTTAATACACTCGATGGGTGTAACCGGCCTTGGTATCGGTTTATTAACAATATTATAGTACCACACGACGCAAAAATACTGTATGGGCAACGGCACTAATTCACGTATTTATCACACCAACAAAAAAAATCGTTTATAGATATGTTTTTTTTAATTCACTGTCATCATGTCCATTCTTAATTGGCATTAGCCACCAAAACCCCAAAACAACAAAACTTTGACATAAAAAAAAATTTATTGTCTTAACACATCCCTCAAAACACTATGTTATGATTTCCACTTTCATCTCCAGAACAAAACCAAGCAAAACTGGCCACAATCATCGAAATTCAATGTTCAACCATATTAAGCACAACAAAAGAGGATTATTGTAATGGCCGTTTTCGACTGCTAAATCTACCAAACTTTATTAATTTTTTTTCTTTTTCTTTTTTCTTTCAAACAAACATAATATTTTTTTATAATTTATTTTAATAAAAAAATTGCTTATAATTATAATTTATATAAGTTTTTGTCACACGTCAAGATTAATCAACTGCACAGCTTATTACTTTTTATTAATTGTTCTTACAACCAAACATAATATTTTCGTCATTTATTTTATAGACAAAAGCTTAATTTAATTATTTATCCAATTATGTTTTGATAACTCACTGTCCAAAACTCCAAACTCTACTAACTACCAAACTTGACCCTTTTAAAAATCAAAAACTAGACTGACATTTTTTTCCAAAGAAAATAACAAGCCCTCATCAAGCATCACTCCAAATCAACCCTTAAATAATTCGACCCAAATCTCAACCCTCTGCTCAACTCTACACTTATTTCCCAACCCAATCCCAAAATTAACTCGATTCGAAAGCTACATGCGTTTATGAACTCAACTCAATCTAACCTCCCACTATACCCTAAACTCGACCTCAAATTAATCTCTAACCGAACTTCTTCGAATCCAACTTAATTTCAACTCAAACCCAACTCACTTTCATACCAGCATACGTACCGTCGTACCATCATAACCTTAAACAATCATTCCTTCATACCATTATTCAATTATAACATCAACCATTATGACACTATGCCATTAAACCATTATCCAATTGTACTATTGTATCATAGTGACCTCAAACTATCCCATGTATATCTTACCATCAATCCACCACACCTTCATACCATCATACTATCATATCATCTTAAAATCGTACCATCGTAGTACCATCATACAATTATATAATCATACCAACATACTATCATACCACTATACCGTCATGCCATCATACCGTCCCTATAATCATACCATCATAACATCATACCATCATAGAATCATACCATCATACTGTCAGGCCATGATATCATTATACAATCCAACCGTCATACCATTACACCGACGTACCATTGTACCATCATACCATCACAACTTCATTCTAGAATAAATACTGGCATACAATCGTACGTAGTATCATATATACAATCTTACCATCCCACCATCATTCAATAATATTAATCAATCATACCACTATCTATCATTATAACATCACAGAATCATACTATTATATATACCATCTTACCACGATACAATCATACCATCGTACCGTCATTCCATCATACGTTTATATTATCAAGCCAACATATCATTATACCATCAGACCGGTTTCACGCTTCAAATTGATCCTTTTACACTTCAAACTGAACTTAAATTGAACCTTTTATACAAATTATATGAACGGCCAATCAGGATGGAGCTTGGCTATTCCTTAACCGATTATGATCAAAATTGGCATGTGCTTTGGAAATGAGATAATAAAATCATTTTTGGATAAGGTTCTGTAATATGATCAATAAGAATATAACTTAGCTATTATCCGACTATGATGAAATTTTACGTTTCATTTGGGTTTAATACGTGTATTCCAGGACTTGATTTAAAAATCATTTTAGAATCCCATTTCCAACGCACATGTCAAACTTCATCATAATCGGTTGAGAAATAAGTATACAAGTTCCCTAATATTGGCCATATTCCAGAACTTCATCCAAAAATCGTTTTAGAATCCCATTTCCAACGAACACGTCAAATTTCATCATAATCGGTTGAGAAATAGACAAGTTCCACCATACTTGGCCATATTCGAGAACTTCATCCAAAAATCATTTTAGAATCCCATTTCCAACGAACATGTCTAAATTCATCATAATTGGTTTAAAAATAGGCAAGCTCCATCACACTGGGCCACATTCCAGAACTTCATCCAAAAATCATTTTAGAATGCCATTTCCAAAGCAAATGTCAAATTTCATCATAATCGGTTGAGAAATATACAAGTTCCCTAATATTGGTCATATTCCAGAACTTCATCAAAAAATGATTTTAGAATCCCATCTCCAACGTACATATCAAATTTCATCATAATCGGTTAAGAAATAGGCAAGTTCCATCATACTTGGCCATATTCCAGAACTTCATCCAAAAATCGGTTTAGAATCCCATTTCCAACGCACATGTCAAATTTCATCATAATCGGTTGAGAAATAAGTCAGTTCCATCATACTTGGCCATATTCCAGAACTTCATGAAAAAATGATTTTAGAATCCCATTACCAACGCACACGTCAAATTTCATTATAATCGGTTGAGAAATATACAAGTTCCCTAATATTTACCATATTCCAGAACTTTCAAAAAATTTCATCATAATCGGTTGAGAAATAAGCCAGTTCCATCATACTTGGCCATATTCCAGAACTTCATCATAAAATGATTTTAGAATCCCATTTCCAACGCACATGTCAAATTTCATCATAATCGGTTGAGAAATAGGCAAGTTACATCATACTTGGCCATATACCAGAACTTCATCTACAAATCATTTAGCATCCCATTTCCAACACACGTGTCCAATTTCATCATAATCTGTTGAGAAATAGGCAAATTCCACCATACTTGGCCATATTCGAGAACTTCATCCAAAAATCATTTGAGAATCCCATTTCCAACGAACATGTCAAAATTCATCATATGTAATTGGTTGAGAAATAGGCAAGCTCCATCACACATCATTTTAGAATCCCATTTGCAACGCACTTGCCAAATTTCATCATATTCGGTTGAGAAATAACCAGTTCCCTAATATTGGCCATATTCCAGAACTTCTTCCAAAAATCGTTTTAGAATCCCATTTCCAACGCACATGTCAAATTTTATCATAATCGGTTGAGAAATAGGCCAGTTCCATCATACTTTTCCATATTCCAGAACTTCATCCAAAAATTATTTTAGAATTCCATATCCAATGTGCAAGCCGAATTTCATCATAATTCATTTAAAAATAGGCAAGTTTCATAGAATGGAAGAGTAGAATCCCATTTCCAATGCATATGTCAAATTTCACCATAATCGATTGAGAAATAGGCAAGTTTCATCATACTTGGCCATATTCCAGAATTTCATCCAAAACTCATTTTAGAATCCCATTTCCATCGCGGATGTCGAATTTCACTAAAATCAGTTAAGAAATTGATAAGTTCCATCCTAATTGGCCAATTATTTAATTTGCTAAAGGTTTAATTTGAAATGTAAAAGGTTCAACTTGAGGTTTGAGATATTAACAGTGGCCTTACTTTAGTCTCAAACAATATTTGTGTAAGGTTTGGTTCAAATCGGTCAAGTCGTGTGGATTTGTTTGTACTAACACTCACTTTATTTTATAGATTGCTCAACTGCTCACTAAACACTGGTCTAACACCATTTAAACCCAATTCAACCCACAAACGGTCCCCAACTCAACCCTCAACGCAACAGTAAACTCTCTTTCAACTTAATCCTCAAACAAGCAAATTGGTCAACTGCTCACTATATCTTAACCCAACACCAACTCACCTCCAACTCAACTTGAACTAAAGCCGCAAATTGAGCCCTAACTATAACCCGGTATTTTGGGTCAATTCGTATAGTAGATACCCGACCTTTTGACGCACAGGTTCCAAAAGCTTTTGAAATCTCGGCCTCGACCATAGAAACAGATTGGCAAAAAAAATTCTAAATCGAACAAGCCGTTCTCTAGATAGTATGGGTACAGACATACAGACATCCAGACATCCAGACAGACGGACGGACATTATTTTTTTTGCTGTTTTTGCACTCAGAGACTTTCAAAACGTCGCGAAAAGTGGTTTTCAAATTTTTGATCATTTTTGACAGGATTTCAATACGTTGGTCTTTTTAGATCGCAGTAAATGTAATTATTGGAAGGGCGGTAAAAGACCGAAGTAAATGTAAACTCTGGCGAAAACCAATGTAAAAAACATACACATGTGGATTAGAGCGGTTTAGCTTAAGTAGATCTTGAGGCAGACTAGAAAATTAAAGGGTTAACCGACTTACGATCAAAAATAAATACGAATATTACATCGTTTAAAATTACTCTTCGATGAATTTTCCAGTTCTCTTTTCTCATCTTTTATCAGAATAGTAAATCAAAAATTCATGTGAATACTATTCAGTAATAAATGAATAATGAGCAAAATTACTCTTCCATTCTTTAGTTTCACTCTTCCCTTTGTTTGAATAACCAATAGAATATTTCGTAGAATTGAATTGACTGAATCGAGAATAGTTTTTTTTTCTTCTTCATTCGATGCAAAATTAATAATCATCACAATATGTTTTGTTTTCTATTCACTATTCAAATCGATCAGTTGTAAAAATTATTATTCTATCAGTAAAGAGCGAATAACAAATTTTCTAGAGCGAGTTTTAAAACGCTGGAATATTATTATAAGTATGATGCTAAGCACGCATATTCAATGAACGAATTCAACACACGTATAGTCTATCGAAATTATGTACCTTAACTCTATATTTTCAGACTACATGTTTTAGCGAAATTAAAAATTGTAGTCCACATTAAGAATATTTTTTCGTTTGAGTCAAATATTCTATTGTACATTTTAGAATATCTGCGAAAATTTCTACTGGCATAATTTGCACATTTGAAGAAGTTGAAAAATTAATCTCAACTACACGGAAAATTGTAAAATTTCGCTAACTTCAAGATGAATATTTTTCCGTAAGTTTTTTTTTATGTAGTTACCGATGAACGCACGTTGAAAACGAATTTTGAATAGACAACTGTAAAAAATTGGTTGTTGCAAATACTGCTGGTTTATTTGCTTGCTAAAGCGTCGAGGACGTGGCCCATTATGAATAAACAAAACAAAATTTTGATTCTTTTACTAATTTGGTGAACATATTTACTTATGAAAATTTTTTCTTCGAAACACATTTAGGGGCGAAATTACGGTTTGGGTTCAAACAAATAAAAAAAGAAAACGTAGAACATATTTATCAAGTATTAAACAAATTTTATCGTCAATATTATTAGTAAATATACAAAATTATCGTAAAGTAATTTATTAAATAGAAAAAGTAATTTATTTTGAATATTTGCTTATTTATGTAATACGAATACGAGTAAATTGTCTGCATATACAAAATGAATCTCTAAAGTATTATTCAATACTTTTCTTCATCTTTTCAAATTCGGCCATTTTTATTTTGCTATTCAATAAAAATAAACAGATATTTACATAGGACATGTTTATGTTAAACCGAAACGAACCTAAAATTCTATAAAACATTATTTGACTAATGTAGGTATACAACATAATATATGTTGTATAACATGTTACGTCAAAAATTATTTAAATTAATATAAATTCAATTTGTAAAGCTTTTCCTTTTTCTATAAAAACTTTTTCCACAATACATAAAAAATTTGGGTTTCTCATTCTTCATTTTTTGATTTCCTACCAGAAATAATTTATTGTTCGAACGAGAAATTTTATATAACTTGCAGCAAAAATAAAACTTCACTTTCTAAATCTTAAAATAAATTGGACTGATATATTCTGTTCAATCAACGATGTTGTTTTAAATAAGAAAAAAATTTTAAAGTGTTATTTGGTTACAAATTTAATTAATTCGATTTTCCTCTCCATTAATTTATCTTTGATCTATTTATGAACTTCACTTTCAATGACCTTGGGAGGCCCGAAATTCAGTACAACACGAAACAAATATACAGGTACTTGTTTCCTATGAGCGCCCTATCTAATTAACAATTTTTACTTTTCATATTACATTTTTATCGCACAGTTCCAAAAAAGTCTCATATATGCCAACCCTTTTTAAAGTAACACCATTTTTTTATTTGTAGATGTTGTTTATACTTACATTGAAGTAAAATTTATAACAGCAGCATAAATAAAGTTAAACAGAATATGCCTAAAGCTCAAAGGCTATCGGGCAGGATAGTATCGTTTTTCATACATAAAGCAAAAAAATGTTAATTTAAAAAAAAAAAAACAAATATTAAATTTTATATAGACATTGTTTTTCTCGTTGTATATAATTATGTATATCCGAATACAATGTAATGCCGCCACTGTCTCGCTAAAAACGAAAAAGTGACCAAAAATTTATTATACAACCATTAAAATATTTTCATGAATTATTTTATATTGTCCATAAGCAATATTAGAACAAAAAACGCGCTCAGAATAATTCGCTGACAAGTATTTTTCCTTTACCCCCCTAGCGCAGAACAAGAAGAAAAAAAAAATTTGGGGAAAGAAAAGTTTACTTCGCCTCACCGCATTTGTGTCACATTCATTACATACAAAACACAACCATATAGTTAAAAATTACGAAATGTATGCACATAATTTATTTCCAGGAATAATCATGGAAAACTTTATTTCGTTATTTCCATCCCGACTAAGAGAACAGTAAAAAAAAGTTTGTTTAATTAGCATTAGGGGTGAGGGTAGTTTGTTTTGTTTTATTTAAATTGTTAAATGTACTTGCGCTGACTATGGAATTATTATGTTTAAATTTATTCGGATATGTAATTATTTACAACAGAAGGGTTGTTTGTATATTTACCTCGCGGGGAATAGAAGTTTAGAAAAATTAATGAGGTATTTAGTATACTTTTCGACATATCAATAAAATTTGTACAGTAAAACCTGAATGTACCTTAATGTACAACCAAGCATTAAGCAAGTAATCCTGCCAATTATTACATCATTAATTTAAAAAAAAAAAACGGTCAGTCAGCACTAATTAACTACTCCCCGTACAAGATCAGCTTCATGTTAAACTCCAAACTAAAATTTATAAAAGTAAATGCTCATTAGTTAATTTCTACTGAACATGCCAACACTGTTTTAAACCACTATCGTGATAACTAATATTCCAGCGATAACCTAAACTAATGTTAAAATAATTATTGTTTAAAGCAATTTAAGTAGCAACTTTAAAAACAAATTTCTTAAACTAGCACCTAAGAATGATAATTAATTATCACTTTAATTTAATGTCGTGTGTCCATCAATGAATTTCCCTCATTATACCAGCACTCTCAGTGGTTACTATCATCCGCTTTCATTTTTCGTCTTTGCTATCATTCTAAAATTTAAATAACGAATACATACATACTCAACCTATACATTAGCCCTGTTCATTTTGTGGTGCGTTTTTTTTTCTTTTTTGTGCTTCACCTGGGATCGATTTCGTATCTAAAAAAATGATTTTGCCCATTTAATGAAATTTTTTGGATATAATTTAGAGGTTGCCACAGTCAATTTTTCATGAAAAATTAGAAATGACGACCCCACTTCCCATTGACTCGAAACTTATGGCCGATTATTTGTTAAATCCGGTCTGATGACAATGGTTTCTTACAAGAAAGTTTATTGAAGTTACAAGAAACAATATTGAAGCTTAAATTATGAGAAGAAGAACAAACAAACGATGTTTCAACCAGTGTTTGAAACTTTACAAACTATCGTAATAAATTACGAAAAAATTATTGTTTTTTATAATAATTGTTTCCAATAATAACAATTGTTTTTAATAATAATAAAAGTCTTTCTTGAATTATTTTTAGTAATAACAGTTTTTCTTGAATTATTTCTCATAATAACAGTTTTTGTTCAACTAAATTACAGAATACGCGCAGATTCAATTCCTATAATTTCAAATCTTCTTTCTTATTACTCGCACAAACGTTCCTATGGTGAGCTACGGTGTTGTACAAATACTGTTGTTGTTCTTCACTCCTGCCTGCTAGACCATTGAAATCCTGAGCTAGAGAAATTGATCGCTCCGCCACATCATTGACGACCTTTAGTTCAGAAATTTTTTCACGAGCTTGAAGATAAGATGCGCGATTCTTTCTGGATGCCGGGTCAGAATTCAGAAAGTCCATATTAATATCATAGCTAGTAAAAAAATTTCTCGTATTTGCATTTATAAAATCGTGAATTTGATAGCTATGGAGTCACGATTATTAGGTTTTAAAAATTTATTCCCCTCATTAGGTACGGTGACTGCTTTCAATTTTTCGCACAACTTGATTCTCATCGATCTAGGTATTCTGTCATCAAAAAATGATAAGGCGCCAAACTCTCGTTTAAATACCAAAGGTGTTTTGAAAATTGGTTAACTGTCGCCAGTGAAATTTATTCATTTATCGTTCTATAATTAGTGAGCTCCTTAAGTAGGCACAGGTCATTGAATGGCGCGAAACGGGCACTCTCACATTGGAACCAGTATCGAACATAAATTTTGACAATGAATAAATTGAATTCTCGTAGGGCATGGACTTCTGTCGGTTCCAAAAAAAAATAGATCTCTCAACAGGTATATTTGCGCGATGAACAGCACCAGGCAGGCGAATAACAATCCTGGAATTCAGATCTTCACCGGCAAATAATAGGCAAAGTTGCAGTAACTCCGAGTAATCTGCTCGAGCATGATTAAATTTCAGGTGCTCCTCTACAACGAGCCTTGTTTGACGTCTTATTTCTGTCAGAAGATCTCTCAATTGGTCGTCCAGGATTGCTGACTTATACTCCTCTCGGGATATTCCTTCAGAATCCCACTCCTTCCTAAATCTCTCAAATAGTTGGATATTTGGGCCAGTTGACTTTTCAAATAAAGTATTGAATGCAGCCGATGCTATGAGCTCCAAAACGTGGTGTTTACAAGCGAAATAAAAAAGTCTTTTCCCCAAAAGTCTTTCTAAACGTACGCAAGCTCCCTTATAACGCCCAGTGTTGCTTGAAGTCGTATCAAAACGCATCGCATTTATATTTCGAGCTAAGTTGTGTTCTTGAATCAAATTATTTAAGTTGTCCGCCATGACTTCACCTGTTCCTGACGGTATCTTTGGGATTCCAAGAATTTGCTCGATCCGAAACCCAGTAACAATGACCGCCATTCTATCCACTTTTCCCTGCTGTTCGTTATCGTCCATAATTTTGCCATCCCAAAGAATTGTTAAAAAACTATTTGGGTGAAATCCCTCTATTATAGATCGTGATAATTCTTCTCGTTCTTTCATACGATGTCTTCTAATTGTGCTCATAGAGCAAGATACCTCTTCTATCGAATGGCCGAAGGCGGACGCCGCTGTTTCGACAACGTATGCCATTTGACCATTTGATAATTTTGCGCGATCGGCAGCATTACAAACGAATGTATTCAGAGGCTTTTTTTGGCGATCCGTCTCTTCTTGGGTTCAGGTGACGGGCAATAAGAACTCTCAGATGAGGAACTCGATTCACTACTAGATTCTTCATACATTTCGATAATCCTGGGTCCTGAACGTTCACATCTAATCTAACTTACACGGGCTTGTGCTTCTACTGAAGTTATTCCGGAATTCAGCGTTGAATTGTGCAGCGTATGAGCACCGTTTATTGTCTTTATTACAATTATAAAAACATAAAAGTTTCGGTGAGTTTGCTAAACGAATGGCGATGTCTTTATGACCCATGTTAAAAAGACATGACAAACTGTTTACGAATTCCGTTTTCTTGGAAGAAGCTAATTTTTTGTGCTTTTCAAATTATATCAAGACTTGTGGAGTTCTTTGAATTTTGTAACCATGTTCCGGTATTCAGCTGTTGGTAAATCAAGTTTCTTACAGATCCCGATTGTTGCAGCCACTGCAGAGGCGCAAAACATCACTAGTTTTGGCAATTCTTTGATTTCAGCAAATGATTCTACGGTAGAACCAAGTAACCAAAATTTTCTACTCATATTAAGTGTATTGCTTTCAACCAAAATGGGTTAGGTATTTTATTTGGTTAACGACTGGTCAAAGCAACAGCAAAATTAACCAAATTTTGGTCTAATTTTTTTCGTGTATTTTCTTGTCAATTCGACTCTTGTGGCAGGTATTGAAACTAAAAATTTGGTTAAGAGTTGTTTAACCAATAATTTTTTTTGGGTTAGCTAAACCATTTTTTGGTCTATCTAGTAAGATTGTTGTTGTAATTTTTTTATTTTTGGTGAAAGCAATACAACTATTGTCGAAAAACTTTTTAAACAAAACAAAGAATTTGAAATGACCATGACCACAAAACACGACAAGCGCCTACTTCAAAATGTTTAGTAAAAATTGACTGTGGCAACCTCTAAATTACACCCAAAAAATTTCCTTAAGTGGGCAAAATCATTTTTTTTAGATACGGAATCGATCCCAGGTGAAGCACAAAAAAGATAAAAAACACCCCATAAAATGAACAGGGCTACTATACATGCATCACCCCTAAAACAGAAAACATACCATTAAGAATAAGTCAATTTTTGCTAATTCAAACCAATCTGTAAACACAGTAAATAAAATGGAACCCGGAAATATTAAATTTTGACCTTATAGCTAATACTATGACATCCATGAGAGTGTCATATATCACACTCTAATGGGTGTCTGCGGGTCAAACTCGTCCTTATACCTCGTCTTTAGATAGCCAAAGCTGAAAAAACGATCCATACCTTAAATTACATTCGCATACAAATAAATGGTTTTAAGTTTTCAATTTTCCAAAATTTACATAATTTTCTTTATTCGTCGTTTACCTGATTCCTTCTTCATTCTCATCTTCACTCTCATTTACCACTCACAAACACTCACAAAAACCAACACTCTCTCACCTACAACACATTTCACACCTACACCGTTATCTAATTTGTCTACTCATAACAAATGCACACAACTCGGTCTAATTTGTATATTATATAGGCTAGCATTCAACCCTACATCAAAAAATAATCGTTCAATCATAAAAAAAAAGATAAAAGGTAAATATACGGAATTGGTAAATGCGTTTACCCTTCTCAAATCTTTTATGTTTAGGTTAATAATTTTTTATTGTTTTACGAACCGATTAGGCGATAAAATGAAAAAAGAACGTATTTTCAAAAATAACCTGGGCACTTAGAACCGGCTTTTACCGTAGAAATTGAAATACCCATGTTAAATTACACTTTTCTTCAATCCTTAATTAAGTTACATTTCTTGACGTTTAATCTGATCTGGATTAAAGCATGTTTCATGAAGCCGAATTTTGTTCCGTTAAATCGAAGGAACATCGAAACAACCGTGTCTAAATTCATACTAGGCCAGAAGTATTTTGACGATACCAGTTTACACGATGACCGTATTTCGGGGTAGGATAAACCGTGAAGTTTCTGGAATACTTCCAGGCGTAGTTCTGATGGTATATACGGGTGATTACTGCCCGTTGATGTCTCACACCAGACTGTTAGTTTTGTTTTTTGTCTGTTTCCTGAAGTGAGACGAGTCTTTCCATAACTAAAACTGTGTGACTTATAGGAGGTAGTTCGTTTTCATCGTTTCTTGATAACTTATCTGCTACCACGTTACTTACACCTTTGATAAACTTTCTAACTGATAAGCCTGGCGGGGATTTCGCTCCGACTTTAAGGATATGGCAGCAATCAATGGTCTATGGTCGGTAAGGATATTAAACACTCTATACCTTCGACAAAGCATCTGAAATGCTTGATAGCGCAATATATTGCAAGCAACTCACGGTCGAAAGCAGAGTACTTACGTTCGGGTGGCCGAAGGCAGAATACCTACGTCCTTTGTTGTACCGCTCCAATAGAACCCCGAGTGCGGTGTTCGAAGCATCCGTGTGTTTATCCTAAATTTTCCGCGCTCCAGGGATGGGCAAGAAGTGTTAACAGATTTAGTTTTATCCGTAGCTACTTGCCTTGTATTGTTAATTTTGAGTGCATTGGAGCAAGCAGTTCGGCTAAATGAGAAATGAATCTGTGATGGTAATTAACGATTCCGATAAAACGCTGTACTTGTCTTATAAATAAATGTGGTTTGCGGTAAAATGTTTATAGCCACGATTCTCTTTGAAGATGGTCGTATTCCATCTTTAAAGATCTCGTGACTAAGAAAATTTATCTAGGCTGGACCGAACACCAACTTCGAGGGTCTTAGGATAATGCCGAAATCTGTAACGCGTTGGAAGAGGATGCGAATGTGTTTTAAGTATTCATACTCTGACCGGTTAGCCACCAAAATATCGTCGATATAAGTATACTACATATATATGAAATTCAACCCTTCTGTTATTTTATCCATGAAAAGCGCGAGACCATACTGCATTCTCATGAACCCAAAAAGTCCAAAAATGAGTTGTGATAGCTGTCTTTTATACATCTTCCATAGCTACAGGTATCTGGTGGTAAGCTCGAATCAGGTCTATCTTTGAAAAAATAGTACAACCCTGCAAGTTTAGTGAACAATTCTGAATATGGGGAGGGGGATACCTGTCTGGTACTGTCACCTCGTTAAGTCTCCGATAATCCCCACAAGCTTGTCAATCGTTACTGTCGCATTTAGGAACCAGGTGCAAAGGTGAAGAGATGAACGATTTTGCTTATCTACACAGGCCTAGTGAATTCATGTACTCGAACTCGCTCTTCACTATCCTGTGTTTTTCGGTGTCGTAAACGACGCGCATCGTGTTTAATCGGCAAATGGTATCTGATTACTGACGCAATTTTAAAAAGGTGTTTGAATTTACGGCGGAAACCTAAATCGATGCCGAGTAATTTTATTACCTGAATCGCGTGTAATGTTTTTGAAATCACTTACAAGAACAACTGAGACGTCGGCCCCTACATCAATCAGAAACTAAAATTAGTCTTACCGCATTTAACAAATTGGCGACGAGTAATATCAGAGCACCCTGTATTTTATAGAGCCATAATCAAAAATTCTGAGCTTTTATAAGGAAATTAGAAACGAGGAAAAAACGAAACTTTTCATAGTAAATCACACAAAACATATGAGAAATCACATTTTTTCCTAAGACAAATTTTTAAATGAAAACGTTACAAATTCTTAATTATGATTTGTGAAATACTTTCATAAATATTTGAATTTCAACATATATGAATATCGTTTAAGTAAATCGTTTTCATTTTCTTGTAATAATCGATTTATTTAAACCAAAATATAAAAAAAAAATTCATAACAACAGCATTCTGGTCAAATTGAAATAAAAGCTTACTACGATTTGTTTGGTCATTAAGTCAATATACATTACATAGATGGCAGTGATGGCCGTAAAAATTTTGAAAAATCGTACCAAAAATGACCACCTGGGGAAATTTCAAGTTCAAAAATTGTAGGAAAAGCAAAACAAATTCACAAAATATAGGAACGTGTGATAATTTTGCGATTAAACAATTTTTTTTCGTATTTTTCTGTGACCATGCTAGACATCTTACGTACACTAGTAAAACTAAAGATAAATTTGGCAAGTATTATTTTAATTTGTCAGAGCCAACTTTAATGTATTTTTCAAAATGAAAGTTCGAAAAAATATATTTTAGAAATAATTTAATTTTAATATTTCTGCAATTAATATTTACTTAATATTAATACCAATATGACCTTCTTGTATATTGTTCTTAAAGATATGTAGAAAACTTTTATATACACATTTTATGACATTTTTGCTTTTTTCATTGAAAAACTTGAAGCTAAACAACACCATTATTACTATGGATTCCTATGGAAATCAGTGAAAAGTTATACCACTAAAAAAGCTTCTAAAAAATACGTCATTAAGATTATGGCTCTATACTATAGAAGGCTCTGGTAATATGCGTCCGTATAGTATAGTTTTCCGGCTTTTTGTTTTTATTATTATTGGTATTATTGTGGGACTGGCCAACGAACTCACATAAACCTTCCGCACATTTTCTGGCTGCAGAACCAAATCGGAAATGGTAATAACAAAATTTTGGTCTGCCAGAGTAAGAACGGTTACGTGAATTTGAAGCTGATCTATCGCGCGACTGATTTTGAGAATAGTTCCGAGATCTTGATCGATTTTATTTAAAAACATGCTAACGAAGTTCGTTAATTGCTACCGCAAGGCTTTCTAAGGTTACATTTTCGGTCGTGCGGTTTCCATTGGTTTAGAGACACCACAGACTCCGAATGATCAAGTTGATGGGCTAATAAATTCCCAAATTTTATCGGCTAAACAAGTTCATAATTTCACGATCGTGCCAAATTGTTTTCAGTCACTGCAATCGAAGAACCTGCCAACTGTTGTAACCGGCGATACAACGCAGAAGGTGTTAAATCGCCCATAACAATAGCGCCTATTAATTTTTCAAGGCTTTTTATTTTTTATTTTTACTTCCGACTTAAGTGCTGCAAATTTCGCAGTTTCTAGCAATAATGTCCGACACGGTCGCGATTATATCAATGGGTAGTGCAGCAACCATTAGCAAATATTGCTAATTGTTCGATGTTATCCGTTTCGCGCTAAATACGGCTTCCGCTTGCACAAACCAAAGACCCGGCATTTCAAGCCCAAAAGGGTGAAAACGGAACGAAATTTGATGCATACACGCTGCGTAATTTTTGTATAACGTCTGTATTTTCATCGTTCTATCACTGGTTGTTTAATAGGCTTTTCCATGTTTCCTATAAATGTCGTTTTTGTTACACCATTATTAAAAGTTACTAAGCCCATATTCTGGAAATTCGGCCGAAATGGTCACAGGTGTCTTTAGCAATTTAAATTTTTCAACTGAAATGCAGTATTGCAAAGTGACCAGTGACTTTTTTCGGGTGAATTTCCCGAATACGGGCCCTTCTGTGAAAAGTAATTTGTTTTAAACATACAATTCTTCTATGGATTTTATCAGAGCCTTCTAGAGTTTAGAGCCATAATCATGATGACGTATTTTTTAGAAAATTTTTTAGTGGTATAACTTTCACTGATTTCCATAGGAATCCATAGTAAAAATTGCGTTTTTTATCTGTAACTTTTTCAATGAAAAAAGCAAAAATATTATTAAATGTTTATATAAAAGTTTTCTACATATCTATAACAACAATTTACAAGAAGGCTATATTGGTATTTATAGTAAATATTAGTTGCAAAAATATTAAAATTAAATTATTTCTAAAATATATTTTTCGAACTTTCATTTTGAAAAATATGTACATAAAAGTTGGCTCTGACGACTTAAAATAATACTTGCTAAATTTATCTTTAGTTTTACTAGTGTACGTCAGATGTCTAAGATGTTTAAAGAAAAATCCGAAAAAAATTATTAATTACAGAATTATCAAAAGTTCTTAACATTTTGTGACTATGTTTTGCTTTTCATACAATTTTTGAACTTGAAATTTCCCCAGATGGTAATTTTTGGTACGATTTTATCAAATTTCTACTGTCATCACTGCCATCTAAGTAATGTATATTGACTTAATGACCAAACGAATTGTAGTAAGCTTTTATTTCAATATGTCCAGAATGCTGTTGTTATGAAATTTTTATTAAATTTTGGTTTAAGTAAATCAATTATTACAAGAAAATGAAAACGATTTACTTAAACGACATTCATATGTGTTGAAATTCAAACATTTATGAAAGTATTTCAGAAATCATAATTCAGAATTTGTAACGTTTTCATTTAAAAATGTGTCTTAGGAAAAAAAATGATTTCCCATATGATATGTGTATTTTACTATTAGTTAATATACTAAAAGTTTGATTTTTTCCTCGTTTCTAATTCCCTTATAAAAGGCTTCGTTTTTTAGACTATGACTTTGTATAATTAAGGTTGCTTTGATTTTGTCCAACCGATAAAAACTATAAGCAATAATATAGAAACCAATTCACAAGCAGAGTGCGAACTTTAAAATAATTTATACTTATTTCGCCATTTTATTGTTATTGGTTAACAGTTTTCGATTTTCACCTGTTGTACCTTACCTAAATCACTCATTCTTAAGTCAATTGACCCTATCATCTTTGGTCATAATATTCCTTTATTCTAGATGGGTTTCGACCTAATAGTTCAAATAGATTATCATTTTCATAAATGTGGATCTCTTCTAATACTCTCTTCTTGGTTTTCACTAAAATTTTTACGGTTTAGTTCAAAGATACTTACAACTCCAGTAATCCGTACTAACTTATAACTAAACTTAACTTGTTTGTTTAAAATCTCTAT
Organism: Tipula vernalis; assembly: GCA_958295665.1. NCBI lineage: Eukaryota > Metazoa > Arthropoda > Insecta > Diptera > Tipulidae > Tipula > Tipula vernalis. The sequence goes on from OY282558.1 coordinate 161,937,097, forward strand.
ACCTTCCCGTTTCATCGTGCACTACCACTTGCCAACATTTGATCAGCTTCCATGGCCTCATAAAACAATACAATCTTTGAAGCTGTGAACGCCGTTCCAGGATCAGTAATTATTAGTGTCACAACTAGGGTTTTGCTTGATAATAGTATTGGCTTATTGCCATAGGCACTCAAACCCCACTTCAATTCCCTAGTTGCAGTACAATTCCAATTCAAGATATTGCATTCTATTACCAGAGCCACCTATTTATAGCACGGTTTTTCATTCTGTTACCAGAGCCACCTATAAATTCGCATACTACCACGACAATCTACTGATCCCGGCCTTTACTCTAAATGCAAGCGGCCCGTAATCGAAATGAATCGTGATAAAGAGAAACCCAAATCCTGAGGGAAATATAATCTCCATCCACTTTTGGTGGTTCGGCACACGTTCGACTTATGTAGACTTATATTTTATGAATTGCTCTAGGTATACCTTAAACCTCATCTAGAGCTCTCTCAGATACAGCATAACCACTCATAGCATCCGCAAGCAAATTATTTGAACCCTTCACATGTTTCATCACAAATAATAGTTCGGACAATCTAACCCTTGAGTTGAGATCCAATTTTGCTAGTAAATTTAATCTATTACAATCAGTTTTTATTGTGAATTTTAACCGCCCTCCCCCCCCCCTCAATGTACGCGCCATTTCTCCAAACATGCAACAGCAATTTCTCAAAACTCTATCTCTCTTCCATCTTCCGAGACTAGTTTATGGAGTTTCCAGGCGTTTACCACAGACATGTTTACCATTTGAGTAAATAACACCCACCACCAATTCTTTCCTCTAATCGCTATATGGTAGTTATTTGTGAATTGGTCGTGGGAATCTACGCCACTCATTCCACTGTTGTAGTATGAAAATGGAGCTGGTTATGGTACATCGACCTTTTGTTTTATGATAGATGACCATCTTTTGAGTGCTCCGACTGGGATGACACTGCTGATGGTAACAACGCTGTTGTCCTTTCATCGAACCGCGTTCCTTTTTCTTGAGCATTTTACTAGCGGTTAGCGGGCACTTTTTTGTTCGGTTTTCTCTAACGGTCCCCATAGCTCTGAAATTTTCCTTTTGTAGCATTTCCATGAGGTCATAGCTGGTGAATTAGTTGTCAAAAAATATAATATGGTTGGATGGAACTTCAATGATTTTTAAAAGGTCGAGTACAACCTTTAAGCCTAGTGGAAGTGTAGCATTGGTTTTTTCATGTCTTTGCCCCACAATAGATATCAAAATTGTAACAAAATCCATCATCCAATTTTTGTACCCGAATCGAACCGGTTTACCCCGAATGAATTGCTTTGATGGGTGATGACCAAAATATTTCACCATTGATTCGTCGATCGATAGATTTTGATGGAAAACCCCCATTGTTGAAACTTTTTGTTTAGTAGGTTTGATAGACTTCTCACTTTGAACATTTTGTCTTTTTTATCAATTTTCGAATTATCAGCCAAATGCAAAAATTTTTTTATTTCCTGAAATCTATTTCGGGACATCCGATTTGCAACAAACGGAATTCGGGTATCTTCATCTAGACACCAAAATGACCTTTCTCGCTGGACGGCTATAAATATTTGTATGTCACTGGTTGAAACCGAAAACGAATGATTATTTGGTTGCCTTACATATAAATTTGTATGATCCACAATGTGGTTGAAAACTTCAGAATCAAAAATCTTTTCAACGTGTTTCGGAAATGGTATTTCAATAGAACCAAGCAGGTCTTTAGGATATATTGCTGATGCTAAATCGTCTTCGTCGAATTCTTCGTCATCACTTATAACATTTGGTTCAGGGGGAATAATTACTAAGTCGATTTCATGTCTATTTGATATGTGCTCAATTTCATCTAGTACATCCTCTAAATGCTGGAAACGGCGCCCATAAAAGGCATTTGATGGAATCTCGCATGGTATATCCATTTATAATACTAAAAAAATAGAAAACTATAAATAAACCATGGTAGTCCCACTATACCCATCCAGGTACAAGTGAATTTACTTTGCAATTACACACAATATTACACAACCACATGATTTATCATATTATAAACACATACCTACAACTATAATAAATGCCTATAACCGACAATAATTTTATTTTTAATTATTTATTTATAAATTATACTGACAAAACCAAAACCACTATTACAAAATGTCAAAATACAAGATGGACTATGCGAACTTGTTGCATAACAATCGAAATCCTTTCTCAAAATAGTAAAATGTATCGAAACATGATAAAACAAACTAATAAGCATGTATAACGGTAAAAAAGATACCGAAATTCGATAGCGAAAGAGGCATTGGCATCGAAAATATAGAGATTTTTTTGTACCCGTGTAGGTACAGTGAGACCAACTGGGTTTTTGAAAGCGTCCAATTTAATCAAACTCTCGCAAAAATACAAAGTCTACCGTTTAAAACGCGACTCGCTTTGAATTCAAAAATTATATTTGCTTGAAATTATCAAAGCAACCTAATGGTCTTAAAGGCAATTTTGTATTATTCCCGTTTTCGAGTTAAAACAAAGAGTAGCTAAAGAGTAGAAAAGGAGTAGAAAGCTGTAAAAAAAGACATTTTTTTGACATTTGAAGTGGAACATAAAAGAAAATATTTTAATGTATTAATTGTCAAATTACTATTTTGAGAATTGCAATGTAGATGGAAATGTATTAGTTAGAGTAGTTTGCTACTCTATTAAATTAGACGGATTTCAAGATGGTCGAAGTGTATAAGTGGAAAACGACATAATTAAGAACGCAAATAAACTAAACTACAAAAGAAGATGCTCAACGGAATAAAATGTTTTTATTGTAAATAAATACATTGGTGAAAAACCAATTGAAGAAATGCTACTTGTCAAAGTTCAGTTCACTTTTGACACACATATAACCTTATCTTCCCCATCTTTACCAAGGCCGAAACCCGCTAATGTACGAAAAATTGGAATTGACTCGGTTAACGCTGCGGTAAAGCAATGGTGAAACTAGAAATTTGATCTAATACGAGCTCTAGCATCAAAATAACAACGAATGCTTTTGTGATCAAAAACCATTACCTACCCAATTTCCGTAAAAAAAAAAATGCTAAATCAAAATGGCGGCTTATTTTAAACCTAAATGAATCAGGCTCTATTGACTTATTGTTGGTTGTGGACGTATTTGGTGATGTGTTACTCGATGAGCTTATTAAAAGTCACAACAGTTTACCTACAGCCCAAAATATAGCATTAGGTTAGATTTGCTCAGGAGAAATACTTCATTTGTTGGGAAGTCCTTCTGAAAATATTATGAATTTTCATTCGTGTATCGATATTTCTGACAAGAATTCACTCATAAAAGGAGGAAGCATGCGAAGACATCTACTTAAAAATACACAATAAGTCACCTGAAGGATTAGTTAATTCTAAACCAGATAAAACCACCTTTGGGAACTCTCGAAATGGTGCATTGCCACACTGGTATTGTTGGAAGAACGGTTAATTAAGAATCCAAGTCTCGACAAAATCACATGCGAATTGTTAAACAGACACAACTTAAAATTACATAATTAATTGTGCATATTACATACTAAAGCACTCAGTTACGAAGCCGATTAGTAACACCAGCAAGCTTAGAGTGGTATTTGACTAGGTTTTGATTTTTTTGCTAATAACCTTAAATTATACCAATCGATTTGTACTATTTCTGACTTTATTGTTTTGTAGTCAGATTTAAACAGGATCTCAATTTGGTGTACAATCTGATGTATGAGCTCTGTTATAGTGGTCGTCTTGGAAGAAGACTCATTTGATGCTTGGGAGAGTTTTCTGTGTTGAGTTGGTTTTGTTTGGGATATTTAAGTAAATAATTGAAACTTTTCTCTTAAATCAGATTAATTTTATTTCTGACAAAGGATATTTGTTGCGAGATACCTATCGACATTTAACCTTCACGGAATCTCCAGTGGCATTATTCTTGTTTTCCGTTCAATTCTATTTTGCTGAAAATTGCCGATTTTTATCTCAATATTTATGTGTAAAAACAACGTGTCCAATTACATATTTTGGAATAAATATGATGTTTGTAGTATTAGATTTAATTATTCGACACATATTGCGAAGTTTGAATTAACCAAACTATTAAATAAGGGAAATGAGAAACACGAATTTGGTTAAAATAGTGAGGTTATGTTTCGAAGTTTTCCGTATTATTATTTTAGATTAAGTCTACTGAAATCTAACTGAAAGAAACAGATCAACCAGTATTGCGTTACTTGCGACGTAGGGAACATGTTCAACAGTGACACAGAGTAAGTTGAACCAAACAAAAAAAAAAAGTTGTGTGGGTGGGAAAATTTAGCGTGTGTCACAGTCTATGGTATGTCACTATTGAACATGTTCCATACTCACATTTTACATCTCTGGTTCACCTTTGGTGTTTGGAAATCGCAAAAAAAATGTTTGGACTAAATTAAATTCTTTTTGATATGTCTTATTTGGCGCATTTGTCATTTTCTATAATTTTTTTTTTTTGGGGGTTGTGGCGCCGATTAAATACGAGAATTAATTTGGGAAAATCACTAATTAGGAATTGATTTATTTTGTGTTTTTTAGTATATTTCAGTATTACTTTTTTCCAGAATGGCGTTTGGTTTTGGTTCTTAAACGTAGGGAAAAAATATTTTAATTTTAACACTACTGCCTAAGATGTAATTTCCAACAAAATTTGAAAAAAAGAAAAATTCCAGCCGACTCCTCGAACGACACTTTCCCACAAAGCGTCCGTTACACGTCACCAAACCAACCATTAACATTCTACAAAAATTTTCCCCTATTTTAAGCAGGACAGTCCTTAAAAGGAGTCACGGGTTTTCTTAAATTTGGAGACCCCTTCTCCAATATCACGATTGGTCATGACCTTAGAAATCGTCTATCTCGAGACGTGTTATTTTCATATTCCATCCATTTCCTTTAAGAATTAGTTCCAGTTACACATCTCTAGTATACGGTTGATAATCCTTAAGAATTTAATCCGGAATATTCAAAAATTCTTTTCGGAAGATTACACGACATTATGTGAGCAACTTAAGAATTGATGTATTTTTGAGCATAGCTGTGGAACATTCAAGCAATACAAATAAATAAAGCACAATCAATACAAAATCAGAATTCATGTCAATTAACTTTTATGACCGATAACCCCACCTCCTTGTCACATAGTAATACATTTTACACAGGCCTCCTCTGCCACCCTAATCGCGTGATAGTGTTCAAGGCATCACATAGTAATTTGCTATTAAGATTTATATACGACCTTTAATATCAAAAAAAAATTATTATTCAGAAATAATATCTTTCTTTAAAAGCGAAAATAATTTATCGCTCAACGTTGAAGTTTCAATCAATAAAATGTCATAAAATGTCACAAAACGTCACAGAAAGAACAATATTTCAAAGCTTACTACGACGATATTATTTGCCACCAGCAAAGTATTTTAGGTAAATTTATAAATTTAAATTCCACCTACTCGTTTTGCCTTAAAGACTCTTATGGAACAATTATTGGAATTTGAAATGTGTATTAACTTTAGAAAAATATTTCTTCGAAAATTTAGATATTACCTCTTCAATTGACTTCAAATTTTGTAAATAGGTAGATGATGGATTGTCACATTTATCATCAACATTTTGACAAAGTCTGCTTGACAGTTTTCCTTCTGTTCTAAACTCGAAATGAGGCAACAAGTTAACACAAACTGCTTATTACCAAAAATATAAATTTCAACCAAAAATATTAATATTTGTGAGAATAGGAGCCAAAATGACAGGAAGCACAGATATGGCTCTTAATGAACCTGATCATACTGCCGGCCGGTACGCGATACATACTGTCTGGGCTCATTGCTCTCCCTCATAGAGAAAGACGGTAGCATTAGTACCCAAGGACTTCGAGAGAGCAGTTCCACTCCCGTATATTGCTACCCCTGTCCCGTCTACCAGCCATTCATGCATTGCTGTTCCACTTTAGATTAGGTTTTTTTTCGAGCATTTCTCCTTTAGCGCCTTATTGTAGCCTGTGCCAAACGGCCAAAATGTACCAAATGGCCTCAGTCACCAGTGGTTGCCACGAAGAGACAGCACGTACACTTGCAAATTGTGAGCAGATTACCACTTACACAATTGTACTAATCTACTCAACTTTGGTCCCTCCCCTCCAATAGGCGCCTACTCACCTGGGCTGGATACTAATATCCTTAGCATGTAATTTTGTGTATTAAAGTAATTTTGCACATTAATAAATGATTAGGCCAATCTAACATGTTTTACAATTTTGGTTCTTATAAATCTCGAAAAAGGTTTCTAAAATCTTATAACACTTACAAATATTGTTTTAACGCTTTCGTCCTTGTTTCTACATTTCTTTAAATTTTCTAAAGTTATGACGGTCTCAGAGATTGTGTCTACGATAAAATTCTATGCTGTTATAAACACTTGTACATAATACTTCCATCACTTGGTGCACATTGTAAACATAACACTAATCATAAAATTACTTTCGTCCAATTTATTTTATTGTTTCGAAAATAAAATAAAATTTTCATTCTATTCATCTTTTGATTCATTCTTTTTCATCCTAAAAAAAAACTTTTATTTTACTTAAAGATAAACTTAAAGCTTTCGGTTTACGAATATAGTTAAATATTCTTTTTTGTTTGTGCGGTACGATTTTATGAAAATTAAATTAAGTATTCTTTTAATGAGATATTTATGGTTGAAGCTACCAGCTGTCAAATGAAAATCGATTACAAAAATAACTGGATAACAAAAAAATGTTATTTTTGCCATATAAGCATACAAAATACACAAATCCTCAACAATAACTGATAAATTGTGTATATACTATACATATACACACAGATAAATAAATAATTAAACGCCTTGCTATAAGCGTCAAATTATTGGGTTACCAACCGTTCAACCTAAAAAAAAAAAATGATAATAGGAAAGCTCAAAATAAAACCCAAAAATATTTACTTGCGTACCGCTACGTGTGGGTGTATGTGTTTCTAAATACATACAATAAATTGTTTTTTATTTAACGCATGCCCGAACTTTTCAAAATAATACAACACCAAAAAAAAACAAAAAATATTTCTATTTATGATTTTCCGTATTTTCCGGATTTAATTTTTATTTTTGTGCCTTTTTATTAATATTTTATATACAACAAGAAAACCTCTCAAGCTTTCTTTATAAACGCTGTGAAATTTAAAGAAAATATCATCGATATTATTATTGTTATATCGAAATGAAAACGAGAGGAAATCATTATTATTGGATACAGTTTTTTTGCTGGCAAATTATTTATTTAGTAAATTATTTAGAATTTAATTTTTGCTCCTATTTCACTTTGATCAGCTTAAAGCTTTTTGTTTTGTTTCATCTTATTCGTTTATATTATTATTGTATTTTATCATTCGGAAACCATTGAAATTGATTTTCAAAATTTATTTAATTTATTTTTTAAATGAAAGCTTCTTTTAACTTTTTAAGCATAGTGTACAGTATTAATAAAGAGAAATTTGTTGTTGTTGTCAATAGTCTTTTATATTGTGTTTAGGATTAAAAAAATTGGAAAGGGAAATACATCTTGCCCTTCAACTTCTTTCAATGCCGAACCTATAAAAAGTTTGAAAAATAATCATAGGGTCATTAAATTAAATTTGTGGTTGGCTTTATGATTTGTTCGAGCAATGTTAAAATTTGAACTGGTAAAAAAATTAGTTCAAATTTACTCATGACAAAAATAGTTTTTTCTAACTTTTATAGAAATTCCTGAATTGAATTTATTGATTAAATATCTATGTTTAATTTCCGAAATTAAATTTTAAATACAGGTTTTACTAGTAAGTATCCAAATTTTATATTAAATGTTTCATTTAAATTTTACATTTCTTTAATTTAAATTTTTGAATTTTTGAAATTTTTGAAAAGTTTTTTTTTTTCTTTTAATTCAAATTTTCATAAATGTTGGTTGAAGTAACGTGAACACGTTATTCATTTCATTCCATTCCATTAAAAATTATTGGTACAGTTCCGTTTTTAGGTATTGTACCAAAATAGTTTATTGGGCGTTGCAATTTAATTTATTTGCTAAATAAAAGCGCCATTTATAGTTTTAAAACTGACTCCATAATATTTGTATTATTTGAAAATTTTGTTACATGTAATCTTCCACCTGTTCAAATAACCTTTATTCATTCACGAGTGTATATAATGAAAATAGGCATTATCCTTTTATTTAATTAATTCAACTTAGTTAATACAAAAGCACATACTAGGTAGTTATTAAATTAATTATAATTAATAATAAAAACTTTTAAAACTTTTTTGATTTTGATTTTATGTCGAATTTTACTACCAAAAACAAAATGGAAACAGACTCGAATTTTTGATATTTTAATAGTTTGCGTCAAAAGAAAATCGACTAAAGAGTTTGCGTGCAAAAGACTACAGTTAGTCTTCTTGAAAATGATTGTGGTGATTTGTGGTGATGAACGAGTAATTAGTATTTTGCGATTTTTTGAATATTAATGGGGACTCGCTACAGGACTCTGCCGCGAGTGATTTCCCCCTCCCAAGGGAATGAATGTATGAGTGGAAGCAATACGGACGGTTTTGTGTACGGATGGCTTGATATTCGCTCAACCGAACTAAATACCTATTCCGTAAGCGGGTTTAAGTCGACCGAATGAAACGTTGGAATTTTTTCTATTAATCGATACGATGAAATGTATTCGTAGTCTACGTATAACTTTATACGGACCTTCATAGGGAGGGGTTACTCCAGTTGGTCGAGGATTGTGTCGACAGTTGGAAGTGGTGAAGGAGGATTTTCGATAAAAAACGCAACGAGTAACTTGATTGTTTGACCGTAAACCAGTTCAGCTGATAAGCACTTAAAATCTTCCTTCACTGTTGCTCGAATACCAAGTAGTGTGATTGATATTTTCAAACTCCAATTGACTGTATTGCTTCTGGCCATTAATGCAGCTTAAGTTTGCTTAAGTCGTTGTCCGTATCCGATGTAAGCCAAGCAGTTTTGTTAACTCGGTGAAAAGCTTGGACTCAAATTGCTTTCCTTGATCGGTTGTGATGTTAAGGGGCACGCCGAATCGTGATACGTAGTTGTTGATAAAAGTAGTGGCTGTGAAGCGATAGACACAAGTGAGTAGATATGAATATCCACTTTTGCGGAAGTGGTCCTACGATGTCTAAGTTGATATGATCAAATCGACCAGATGGAATCCCCAAATTGTCCATGAGGTGATTTTGTGTTCCGTTGAACTTTAGCACGTTGGCAGGATAAACAAGACTTAGCCCAATTGCCTACGCCTTTGTTTATACTGGGCCAAAAATAGCGAGCAGTAATCAATTTACGAGTTGCACGAACTCCGGGATGTGAAATGTTATGTAACGTGTCGAAGATGGTTCGACATAGTGAATCTGCGATGTATGGGCGATTGTTCCCACTTGCGATTTCGTAGAGGATTTCGAGGCCAGGTAATTTGAAAAGCTCTAGTTTCATTGATGAACTAGAAAATAAATACAGAAAATAAATTCTGAAGTTCTAGGTCGGCTTTTCTTGCGTTTGCGATTTTGTGCAAGTCGATGTGTGTCTTGACTGTGGCCGTTTCGTTGTCGATTGTGCGTGATAGTGTGTCTGCGACAACGTTGTCGTGTCCGTGAACATGCTGAATATTCGTGGTAAATTGACTAATGTTATCCAGGTGGCGAGATTGATCAGATTACGTTTAGTTTTAGACTGAATTGCTCTGGTCAGAGGTTTGTGGTCGGTGTAGATGGTGGAATCCCGACTTCTACAAAATATCTGAAGTATTTGGCTGGCAGATATGGAATGCGGAATATTTCTTTTTTGCATAAATTCTATATAGCTATGTGTATAAAATAGTATTCATTCCCAAACAACCTCTAATGCAACATATGGCGGAACTCAACGTCAAAATTCGAGAAACACACGAGAAATGTACATTTGCATATGTGAGCGTTGTTAAATAACATAGCAAGGCGAAGACAACTCGAGCTACGTTAGTTTGGATCGCTTAAAACAACAAGCATATCTCTCAATGTTTAAAACTCAAGTGTATAACGTTCCATTAAAATACTTTATTTACAACCCAGAGCTAAGCTTATAGCCCACATCGCGTAGCTGTCTTTCAAACAGAAATCTAAATTATCGAAAGGAGTATTTTGCGCAGAATTTTTTATGGTTTTCTCAGTATCAATACGTCTTCCATCCATTTTTGGTTTACATATTTCGTTTTGACTTACGATATTTTAAGGGTTTGCTAATAAATCAGAGCCGAAAGTGAATTTACGATGAAAAACGAAACGAACGCCAATTGAATTGAATAAATTCATCTCTCCGTTTCATTTCGTTTCGTTTCCGTCTATATAACTAGACATCAGCTTTTAGAATCAAGCGATGCACAACTCATCACTCAGTTTATAAAAAGATGTTTATTTATGGATAAATTCTTTAAAAATATTCTGGAAAAGGATACGACGAAAAGGAGGAAAATTCTTTAATAAATCTTTTGGAATATGGAGGAGAATTTAGTTTTTTCTAGTTATTCAAATCTCTACTAAGTATATACAAAAAAAACTGCGTTACAGACGAGTGAGTGATGAATTGTGCATCGTGTAATCGCGATTAATCGAACTTATTCTAAATTTTCTAGATTTTTAAACATTTTAGAGATTTTTCGGAATTTTTTAAAGTTTTATAGTTACTAGTTCCTAGAGATTTGTGTATTAGTATAGTTTTTTAAATTTATTCGAGATTCGTTTTAGCGATATTCGTAAATTTCGCCAAAATTTTCAATATACTTAAAATTCCGACGGTTTTTAAGATTATTTCGAAATTATTGAGACTTGTCAAACTATAAAACTCGTTAAATTATTCGAAATTTCTTATATTATTTGCGAGATGTTTAGAAATTATCAAAGAGTTGTTGGCTAGATGTTATTTATACATTTTATTAGTAGTTTTCGAGGCTTCTGATATTATTGGTTGGATTATGAAATTTTAAATGATTTAAGATCTAAAAATTCTGCAAATTTTAAGAGGGCTTTCCTCCTGAAGTCATTATAAGAAAACATTTTTATTGTTAAAGTTTCGAGATACCATATAATTCAGCGTTTTAAAACTCGATCTATAAAATTTATTAATCACTCTTTACTGATCGAATAATAATTTTTACAACTGATCGATTTGAATAGTGAGTGTGATGATTTCATTTTGCATCGGGAAGAGTGAAACTAAAGAATGGAAGAGTAATTTTGTTTAGGTTGCGCATAAGTAAAATAAAAATTGTTATTTAACACCAAATTATCAAAAATATTCTAATTTTTGCCCAAAATTATCACTGTTCGAACTCAATTTTCGATATAGCCCCAAAAATAAATCAAAACAATTTTGCACGCTTAAATATTAAGCAGCACATTGCTTGGGCAGCGTTACAGAGGCCGAACGAATGTTTAACAGTAACCGAGTTAAATTTTCTTGGGTCAAGATATAACCTTTATTTGCCATTTGACTTTTTCACTATTACGACAGGAGAAGATCAAGGGCTTGGACTTGGCTCTATCACATTAAGTGCAAGCATTCGGTCAATTTCACAATGTAACTTTTCCAGAACAATAGGTGACACTGAAAAATACCGCTGTTTTATTGGAAGCGCTGAACCAACATCTTTCCTATGCTCAAGTAGATGGGTACGACCTAGCCCTTATTTTGTAAAAGACGGAAATTTGTCCTTAATTAAATTCAACCTCTTCATTTGTTCTTCTGTTAGTCTGTGCATTTTATCTTCAAAGTTTACTAACCATCTTAGGAGCGATACCAAAAGAAGTCCAGAAGTTTATTCCCAAGTATAAACAGTTCTGAAGTGAAGGTACTATATAAAACCAAATATGCTTGGTTTTGTTTCTAAATTGAACTGGTAATTTTACACGACCGAGTATTTCATTTGCGGTGCCGTCGGCGGTTTTAACTGACTTAGGGTTTTTCCAAAAATATTAACGCTAAGATAAGGTCGAATGTCCTAAAATCGTACAAGCGCAATTACCATAGAATTTCTTCTTGGCACTAAAGTATTTTTTGACACGAGAATGTGCTTTGATCGAACAGTTTTTTATTGTATTTGGAGAATTAATTGAAGATAAGTCACCTAAATCAGTTGAATCAATAAAAGCAGGTTGGATTTTTTCAATCTCGGATGTTTGGTCTAACTTGGTAATGGTTGACATATTGAGATTAATTGGTAGGTTTAATCGTGGAACTTGTTCATTTCTGTCAGATTGTTCGGTCTGGGGACATTCTTGTTTTGTCGCGAATTTTGCAGCTCCGAACTGGTATTTGCTCTACATTGCGGACAATTGATTTTTTTGACATTTTCTTTGCCACACCCAAAACAGAATATTTGTAATAAATCGTGAGGGCAACCCTGGTAGTAATGTCCCAGGTCCTTACAATTCCAGCAAATGACGTATTGGGTTTTATTACGAGAGCTGTTTAAGGCTTCAACACAATTGAACTCACTTAACTCAGTTGACTGTCATGCTGGCTGAAGCTCATTGACATAAGGGGTTCGTCTACTATGAAAAATTGTTCGAGGGTCATAACCAGATTGTGTCCATAAATTTTCAAAAGATTGAGTGAATCCATTATTTTGTCTCGGTAAACTGGTAAAAGTAGTTGATTATTATGTATTTCTAGGTCTAAAACAAAACTTTGTACAATTTCTCGGGTTGTTTGAACTCGCCGGTAAATATAACGTCGGGTTTCAGCTTCCTCTTCAGGATTGGAAAACCATGACAACAGAGCATCTTTAATTTAGTTCCAGTTTGCTGTCGGATTACTTCTAACATAATTCCATAAAAATGTATCCGCGTCACTGGACCCGTATTCAAAAATATACCTATCTAAAGTATTATTATGAAACCCACAGCCAAGTCTGGCTAATGTTTCAAATCGGAAAACGAAATCACTCACGTTATTACCTTTGGAGCCATTAAAGTTTAGATTTTTCCATTTAGGAAAGTTTTCTTTCATTGAGAATGAATTATTATTGTGATGAATATCATTAGTAGGTTCAGGATTCTTTTGTTCATGACTAAATTGACTTTGATTACGTACATTCATTCTGTTGAATTCCGATATGATATGGTCATATTCAGAATGCACTGGAGCCGTCTGATTAAAAAGTGGTAAGTTTGAATTAAATTATTCTGAAAAATAATGGTAGCGTTCAGGTATTGTAGACCGTATGTGTCGGTGATTAAATTGAATATGCGTTTTAATTTGTGTATTGAGATGATCGAAAGCTTGAACTTTTCAGAATTAGGCCCTGTTGGAATTGTTTCGTTCTCAACTAAAGGATTAATCTCAAATTTCGTCATAGAAAATTTATGATGATCTTTACTAAAGGATTCGTGTGTCAAAGACCTAGTTTCCGTTAATATCTTTGGTGACGAAGCAGTTGCACTAGATTTTTCGTCCACCTTCTCTGATTTTCCATTGATCGTATCCAGCTCAACCACGATAATCGCTTGGCTTTGGGTAGTTTGAAAAAAATAAAATAATAATAAATTATAAAAAAAATTAAATAAAATGCTGATTGCAGGTTATTAAGTTTTCAGTAATTAAATCAAATTACAACAGCAAAAATAAAAAAATAGATTTTTTTATTAAATAAATATTTTCAAACGATAAAATTTACTAAAGGAAAATGTGATGGTTGTGAGTCATGAATTAACAGTAAAAATGGATTTAAAAAAAATGAAATCTACGGTATAACCTGAACTCATTTAACTATGCTTCAACTAAATAAGAGCTGGTTACATATGGTATTCCTGTTAAATGAAGACCAATCATACCAGGAGAAAACAGAATCACTGTTAAAATCAAAACTGGTGGTGTGTTGTCATCAAGGCTAACAAACAACAACTCGTTGCTTCAGACAACGATGCTTTTGGTAAATAAAAGCGCAGTAGCGCTTTTGTTTAGCAAAAGCATCATTGTCGGAAGGTGACGAAGATGAAGTTAAATAATATTTTGATGAAGTGGACATGCTTGGTACAAAAGTCGATTCAAAACAAAGAATTAGTGTACGTATTCTACTTATACGTGAAGACACAGTTTAATATCTCAGAAATTTGGACCCCAATTCGGCATATGATCGAAAAACACGTTCTTAAGTTATGTTCGAAAGGGTGTACAAATTGTGATTTAATAAAACTGAATCTTTGAATAAAACAAATTAGCTTTACTGGAAATCCTGGAAGATAACGAATTTTTAAGAAGCATAAATATGTACATACAAAGTTGGATAAGCTTTAATATATTAAATAATTTCAAATATACATCTTCAGTGATTATTCAAATATACATCTTTTTCATATTGGCTTCAAGTGATTTATTTCTCTTGTCCCTTAATGATTGTTCCACTTCAAGAATATTTTACCATAAGCTTCCCAAGCAAATATTTCTGCTTTAGAATATTTTTGCATGTCTACACACAACTCAACTCACAACATAAAATAATAAAATTAATTAATTTATTTAATTCTAAGCTTAGTAAACAAAAATCATTATCCCTCATAGAACGTGTTTTTGGATGATAATATGCGGAATTGGGGTTTAAATTTTTGAGAATACGTACAGTAATTCTTTGTTTTGAATCGACTTTTGTACCAGGCATGTCCACTACATCAACATACTATTTATCTTCATCTTCATCACCTTCAGACAATGATGCATCTCGATTATCCCTTTGCTTTCCAGCTTTGAAAAATTTGTTTACCGCTTCTACTTTAACGTTATCCTCAACAATCTCCCGATGATGTTTAGATATTTTTATTCTCCCGATTTTTAATTTTGAAGAAATGTCGTACAAATGCACGAAGTTTGGTAAAATTTTAGTTTTTTGTTTACTAGCGACACATGTGTATAATAGCAAAACGTTCAATAGAAATTTTCCATGTGCTCCCGATAGTTTTCTACCGGAGCTAATAAAAAAACGCGGCTACTGTACGTTCGTATTCAGGAACACCAAAGCATTTATTTATTTATTTATTTAATTATACACAAATAAGGCATAGCCTTTTTACAATATCCAGCGATATATTCCTATGTGTATTCCAGCAATTACACAGAAAAATAATTAGAACAATAATTAAAATTAAATATAATATAATTAAAAATACAGAAGAAAAGATTAAGAACAAATAATAAAACATTAGAAGACGTGATAATAGAAAAAGAAAAAAAATACGAATTAATGGAAACGAATTATGTGCCAATCAGCCCCTCGAGGTACAGTCCCTTGAAACCACGCAAATTAGATGCTGCCTTTATAGAAGGATTCAGACTATTCCAGAGCTTCACTCCATGGATAAAGAAAGCACATTGTCTTGGCTTAGTTTTGCATGATTTAGGCAAATTTAAATTTAATGTCCTCTGCGATTTCGAGAATTTCAGTTTATCATAAAGGTAGTTCGGAACTTTATTTTTAGTCAAACCAAACATCACAGTCAACACCGACAGTTCCAAAAACTGGTTCAAGCTTACACCAAATATTTGTTCAGAAAGGTGCGAAATTGGATCGCCCATTCGCTTCAAAAATATGTATCTAGCACAAGAATTAAAAGCAACATTTAACTTTCGTAGGGACTTCTTGGAACAATGCGAATATATATCGAAGAACAATATGAAAGTAAAGGTCCCACAAGAGTAAGAATGATATGACATTTCACATCACTTGAAATAAATTTCGCCGTGCACCACAATTTACCTAAGATACCATAAATTTTACCACATAGGTTATTAACATGGGTACTCCAATTTAATTTAGTGTCTATGATCAACCCCAGACGAACAACCATTACACGAAGCTTGATTTAGATTATTAATCACAGCGTCAACCGAATCCATATCCCCGAAAGAATAGATTTGCAAATCATCTGCAAAAAGGTGATAGCAAATATTTCCCGTTTGTTTAATTGATTGACAAATTTGATTTATGTACAATGAAAACAGAATCCCTAAAATAGATCCATGAGGAACCCCAGATGTGACAAAAATGTTGTCGCTAAAGTTGCCATGATATTTTACCTATAAGTTGACAAGCACTCTTGGAAAAGTTATATTCATAACATAGTTTCGATAACAACATAGCGTGGTCTACTTTATCAAATGCCTTAAAAAAGTCTAAGAGAACCAAAACTGCAACTTTACCATCTTCAATATTAATAGTAACATCATCAGTAACTTTCAACAAGGCAGTTGTAGTACTGTGCTTGGCACGAAATCCAGATTGTAGTTCATCCAATAGGTTATGTTTAGCAATACAGCCACTGATCTGAGCATGAATAATTCTTTCAAAAACCTTAGATAATGTTGGTAATATACTTATAGGACGAAAATCAGTTACTGTAGATGGATTCGGTATTTTTGGAATAGGCGAAATTGTCGCAATTTTCCACGCATCAGGAAATATCGATTTTGTGAGGCCAGAATTTATAATAAAAGTTAAGTGAGGTAGCAAAACCGGAAGTAGAATTTGAATGAGGTTAAGTGGAATACCATCAACTCCTACAGAACTCGATTTGATTTTATCCAGATGGAAACAAACTTCTGCAGCAGAAACATTTTTAAAGTAGAAAACATTTACGTCAGCGGCAGAATGAACTGCATCACAAACAAAATTTACATCATTAGAGTTGAAAACCGAACCGAAGTAACTATTGAACTCATCAGAGGTAATGTCACATTTACACTCCGGAATTGGCGGATTTACATATGTGTTGAAGTTCTTCCAGAACAATTTACTCGTAGTATTATTGCTAAAACGATCATTAAAAAACTGGCATTTGGCCGCTTTGATCATATAATTTGCTTTATTACGAGCTCTAACGTATTTTAACCTATTAATGTCAGTCTTATGCTTTCTCCAATTCTCATGTAGAAAATCACGAATATTACGGTGCAATAAAATATCATTATTAAAATACGGACCACGCACTTTACGCTTCTCACAAATCATTTTTAGTGGTATAAAGTTATCAATAAGATAACTTATAAATGAATTTAAAAGTGATAACTGTTTATTAACATCGCAAAAAAGATATAATGATGCCCAATTTAATGAATTAGCAGCCATCAGTAGCGCGTCCTTGTCAATATTCCAGAAATCTCTCACGTAAATAAATTGGTTACTAACATTTTTGTCAACAGGGAACACATACGACCCATAAATCATATCATGGGTGGTTGCAATGCCAGGAATTGAGATTTGAGTAAAAGTTTTAATGTTGTTAGGATGATTGGCGAAGGCCAAATCAATTAAAGTGGCAGAATCAACCACAAAATTAGTAGCTACCTTTGAGACTAATCCAAGCCCATAAGATGACATTAATGATTTTAGTTGATTAGAAGATCATTTAGACAGTTTCAGGATCTTTTAGGAATCCTAATTTCGAGGACTCCAATTTGAGCGGATTGTATACTACACCCAGGACCATTTTCATGTTAAGTTGATTTTTAATTTCAATGAAGATTATGTCGAATAAAGAGTTTCTTGCATTAGTGTATATAACTTTTGGATTTAGAAATTTTTTGACATAAACACCAACTTGAAGTAGGTCAGGCTTAATTAAATTGACTCTTTGTGTTCTCGGAGGGTTAACATTTATGGTATTCTCACCGTTTTTTAAAAGACATAAGAGAACACGATTTTTTATCTTCGTCATAAATTACGTTAATAAAAAAAAACCTTTTCTGGTAAAAACTCTTATCATAATTCCTAACCCTTTTAGAACATTATGCAACAACACTGTTGACCCCTCATCCTTATCATTTCGAATAAATTTTACTATTTATTAATTTTCTGTGGAAAAAATTTCAGTAAATCGGTGCTCGTGCAGAACCGTAGTTTGAATTTTATAGCATTGATAATTTGAAGAGATGTTTAAGCAACACGCTTGAATTAGAATTTAACTCTTAGGATTTTAAAAAGGTTTAAATAATTTCACTCGTTAACAGAAAAATGGGTGTTACTTATTGTCATTGAATAAGTTGATTGCCTAAAGTGAAAGGATTTAAAATCCTAGGATTTGAACCTTTAAGAGGAAAACAATTAATGTTTTTTTTTTTTGGATAACAAATGTAAAAACAAGACAGTTTTATCCTCCTCATATTTAATCATAGGCCAAACTTTTAAGCCCAAAATTGACGGTAATATTATAATCACCGCAATTCTACATTACGAATAAATAAGATCTGTCAAAAACCCGAGTAGAAATAAAAAGAAACATGAAGTGCAAAAAATTCATAAAGTCCCGATTGCTCTCTTTTCAGCCTAATGAGTAGACCAACTTTCTAGTACGAAACCAAACTACCAACATAGGAACTCAAGGAGGGTTCTCATTGTTGAAAAGTAATGCATTGGTACAACTTTTGGGGTAAAGTTCTAATTTTGTTAGTAGATATGTTAGGAGTGATTTGCCTCTTTATTTTTCTGGTTTACCAAATCGAAAATATTAGGAATTAATATTTGTCAATAAAATGCCGAAAAAATCAAAACATATTTCGTGTCACATTTAAGAAGCACTTAATATGTACTAAATATAGGTAAACATCAAATCACATTAGGTAAACAATAATACTTCATGGGTAGGCGATATTGTTTCATGTTTCCACTTGACTAAACCTATTAAATTCAATTATAAACATAATTCAACATAATTTCAAATGACATCCTTATGAAGCAAAACTAATAAAATGACAATCAGTGAGAAACAAAATGAAAAATTTAAAAAGCCGATTTTACGAAATTGTTTTATGGAACGAAGAATATTTCACATAAAAGACGTATTCAAAAATGGAAATAAATTATAAATAAATCAGTTTTCAACAATAATACATGATTTTGTGCTTGACTATGCTTAGTTAGAATAAAAATTCAAGATTAAGGCCACTTTCCAATTTTAGGCTGACAAAATAAGTTGGGTCAATTAGTACCTTCATCACCAGATTTATTTAAATCACCGTCTCACCAGCTGGACAACAACAACGATTGTTTAAAAAAGAAGCTGTTTATATTGGAATCGTGGTGGAAAGAATCGTGGTGACACAGCATAACAGACATAAATAATGTACATAATTATTTTAGTCAAGAATATTTATTATTAAATTATTAATACAATTGATCGTTTAAAAAAAAAAAAATGGTGAATACAATTTTCTTAGTACTCAAGAAAAATTTAAATATTTCATTAAATATTTTCATTTTACTTTGTGTAAAACAGTGTATTGTATATATGCGTATGTATAGCAACCATTTAGGACTTTAACAAATTCCTTCCAACATTAAAAAAAAAATGTTATTGTATTTAGGGGATTTGTTTTCCTTTTCGTTATTTTACTGTTTTTCTTTTTTTTTCGCCGTGAAACTTTTTCGATTAATACAAGAAGGAAAACAAAAATCCCATATAGAGATGGGGGAAAAAATGGACGAAAAATAAAAATGTTATTATTATTGTAAATTGTTGCAATTAAATATTTTTAGATGTTATTCCATAAAGCTTTTCATATAAAATACATATTTTTATGGTTTCTTGCCTTAAATCTCATTAACTTATGTATATACATATTATACACTCGTATAAAGAAAATTCTGTATCTCTTCTTAATGATTGGGTGTGGTTGACAAAAAAAACACGTTTCTTTTTTAATGATAATTGTATGTATGGTGAACCATAGCTTTACCTCATCATCATCGTAAACCACAAAAAAAAAAAAATATGTTACATTCCTGTTTATTGGGGAAAAACCTACAAATTTTTTTTTCCACCGTAACTTCACATAGTTTGCAAAAAAAAAACGTGCATTGCATGGATTAACTTAATCTTAAATTATAATGTCAATCACTAGCTTAAACTAAATAATGTATCCTAACTGTTGATTCGCAATAAATCCAGCAAAAAAAAAAAAAATCCTAAATTTTGGTCTAATCCCATTTCTGGGCGAAATTCCATACGACATTTTATTGTCGTCTTTGATAATTGTAGATAATTTATGGCAAGTAATTTAAATAAATTGAAACAAACTGATTTTCTAAGAATATCATTACCCCCTTTATTTCCCGGGAAAATACATTCTGAATTTTAAATTATGTTTAACATTATTCAATTTACTTTATTATTCTGTTTCGATGTCGTCATTTCAATTTTGAATAAACCCCAGATTGAAATGGTGTTCGATTCGTATTTATAGAGTGAGCCAATAAAAATTCCCTATCGCATATGGTTTTTAGCTATGCTAAAGTTAATTGAACTTTATTACTATAGGCAATTTATTTGGTTAGCTTTAGACGAACGAAAAGGTAAACCAAGCTGTAAAGATTTGAAGCATAAAGGCTAATTAAAAATTAGTAAGCTTGTCGTTAAAAAACAAGTGCATTTTTATTAGACCACCCTGTATAATTCAGGTTATTTAGGGAATTGATTTTCGAAAACGAATATATTTGAACGAGAAAAACTTTAATTTTGTGCGATTTATGGGATAGATATTGATTTATAATGGTCCACATTGTATATATGTGGCATTATTCTATGACATTCATGTCGATTCGACCCGATACGAGTATCCTTTAGGGGGTAATTTTTATTTATTTATTTATTTTTATTTTTTCATTATGGTTGTCATCTAAAATTGATACGATTTATAGAATCGGATAAATTTTCAGAATTGATTAAGGTTAATTAAATTTTTTTTTAGTAATGGTTGTTATAATTGAATTTTTTGCGTCATTAAATTTAACAGTGGATATAAAATTGACTTCAACTTTTTGATTTTGCTTTCATTTTTTTGTTTTGGTCCATTTATACATTAAGTATAGCGAAAAACATTGATTGGCATTCCAGCCTATGTCAAAACAATATTTTTTTGTGATTAATTGATTTAATAATTATATACAAAGTGGAAAAGCGGAAGGTTGGAGTTTACCCAACCGCAAAATTTAATGTTCATTAAATCGTAAGCAGTGAGAGAGTCGTTTAAAACGACGTACAGTGTTGCAAAACAGTGTTTTTTTTTTGACAAAGGGTTGCAAAGACTTCAATTTCATCGCGAAAAATTTGAAAAACATATGGTAGATGCCTTATTTATTCCCAAAGAGAATCAAAATAATTATCGGACAAAACAAACCATATGACATGACGACGAAAAACAAGTTAATAACAACAAATGTATGAAAAGTAAGAAAAACCAAACTCTGTTTTAATATTTCTATTTATTTTATTTATCTAAAAAATCACAAAGCCATTAACAATTTCGCACAAAAGTGTTGAATTACAAAAAAATTATTAAAAATATTTAGTGAGAATCTTCATCTTCCGAATCTAAATCTTGGTGTTCTAATAATTTTGCAGCTTCTGGTGATAGTACTGAATTCTTCTTGGGTCGCAATATTCTTAATTTTGTAATTTCTGTATCAAAAGGACACAAGTAAATGATGCATGATGTCTGAACGATTTTCAATGCGTGATGTTTTCCTTGTACTGAATTGTCTAATTCTTTTAAAATCTTGATTTCCTGCTTCTAGAGCTTCTTCAGAAAGCTGTCCAATCGGAACAATTGCTGCATTTATTACGCTAGCTCCATGTGTTAGAACTTTATGTACACTCGCTGGCATCACTTGCAGGATATTTGAAAACCTTCTTATCAATCTTTCATCAATACCCGTTGCTTTGCTCGTTATTTCTGGAAATTTAAAAAATTTTCTTGCTGTATTTCCATTGTTGGAAGTTCCGGAACCTTGTCTGACGACATCCATTCTCGTTTCAATCGTTGTAGAGTAAACAACCAAAAATTATAATAAAATATTAAAAACAAGTTTTAAAATACTAATAAAAAAAAAAAAGCAAATAATAATTAAGTTTTATATTGAATATTCTTGGATAAGTGGAAAGCCGCATCCTTAAGATTGTGCTAGTTTAATTATCGATCGAGATTATAATACTAATTGCGATTAAATAGTGATTATTGATATTAATTTAATATATTATGCCGTTTTTATTTCTATTCAAACAAAACTGATTTAAAACCTTTATAATATACGGCTACCTCAGTGACGTCATATTGTACGGAATATTGCAGTTAATTAAACCGCTAATAATTGACAATTGTGTATTATTTAACATTGTGTATAGTATTGCGTTTTAACGCATTATTAATATGACCAAGTGTACCAGTTGTAATAACAAATTTACTAAAACCAAAAAGGGTGTTAAATGTGTTACGTGCAAAAATAGTTTCCATCTTGAGTGCACCAATCCGATTGTAACGAATGCCATTTTTAGTCAAATTGATGGTGGAACAATTAATTGGAATTGCAGTGAATGCAAAGCTGAAAATGTGTCAAATTCTGTAATTGTATATGATGAAAGTGACTCTGAAACCTCAGAGATTTCTAATTTTAAACGCACATTGTCTAGGTTTTCGTCTGATTTGGCTAATTTGAAAACTCAGCAAGACAGTTTCACCGCATCACTAAATTCTTTGAATTCAAACTTTGACGAACTGTTAAGGTCGTCTGCAATTATGTATAATCATGAAAGTCGTTTCAACATTTTAGAAAGTTCTGATGCAAAACTAAATAGTGAATTGAAGTTAATACGTGATCAACTTGGTTTTGCTGACGATGTAAACCGCTTGACGAATTTTGTGCTTCGGTAAGATGAAAATCGACCAACTATATTGTAACAATTTTTGACATTTTTGGAAGTGCCATCATGTGAAAAGCAAATTATACGAATTTCGAGAATGCGAATAAAAAATTCTGAATCCAATATATCACCTTTAATCGTTGAATGTGATGCAGTTTCGACAAAATTAAACATTTTTGAGGCATTTAAAGTTAAAAAACTTCAACTAAATCGCAGCATAACACCATGTGACATAGGTTTGAGCAACGGTAATGGTAGTACCGCGATTTTTTCAACTGATCATCTTTGTGCTGCTAATCAACTAATCATGAAGAAAGCCAAAATGAAGTATGGGTTGGCAGTCGAAGTGATAATGGGAAGCTGCTTTATATTAATGTTCCCTACATATTTAATGCCAAAACTGGCGACTATTATCGTTATTTTGATAATATTTCTTCTATTATTAATTTAAATCCAAACTCTGACTTTATTATAGCTGGTGACTTTAACCTTCCTATGGTTCCTTGGAGTAACCTAAATAATTCAACCACGATATCTCTTTCCGGTACTGCTGAGTCTCTCATTAATATGCTAAATTTCACGGGCACTAAACAGCATAGTTATATAAAAAATGTTAATGGTAGAATGTCAGACTTAGTTATTTCAAATATTCAGAATTACATTCATGTGTCATTGGCTTCAGACGTTTTCTCTAAAATTGATTCCCATCATCCACCGTTAGAAATTAATGTAATTATTAAACATATCAAAACATCGAAGGGTTCAACACGATTAAATAGGCTATGGAAAAAGGGAAATTATGATCGCATAAATCCCATAGTAAGTTCGATTGACTGGTCAAATTTATTTGGTTCTTTAAGCATTAATGATTCAATCAGAATATTTTATAACGAACTGAATAATATTATTGAATCTTGCATTCTATGCATGACACCAAAACGAAAGTACTATCCAAGTTGGTATTCAAGAAACCTAATTAAATTAATTGAATTTAAACATTTAATTTATAAAAAATCCAAAAGAATCAATGATCCCGAGTATTGTAGTTTATTCAAATCCTTACGTGCAACAGTGAGGAAGAAAATAAAATCGTGTTACGCTAGCTACCTCTCTTCCATCGAATCGAACATCCAATTCAATCCAAAACGGTTTTGGTCTTATTCTAAATCGTTAAAAAACACAAGTATTTTCTCCCAAAGCATCCGAGACAACACTAGCATCGCGAACAACAATACTGATATATGTAATATGTTCGCCTCTTATTTTAAGTCAGTTTATACATTTGATAGCCGTACCCCTTTGAATCCCAATCCACTTATAGAGGAGAACACTTTGTCTTTGAACACTTTGTCTTTGATTGATACACTTGATAATTCTTTTATTTCCCCTTCCATAGTTACTGCCCAGTTGAGACATTTGGATCTAGGCAAGGGTGGTGGACCTGACGACATTTAACCTTACTTCTTATATCACACAGCTGAAACATTAAGTATCCCACTCTCTTTATTGTTCAATAAGTCGCTAAATGAATGCGTATTTCCCAATGTTTGGAAGAGGGCAATTATTGTACCTATTTTCAAATCTGGTGATAAATCACTTGTTTCAAACTACAGATCTATTGCTTTGCTAGGTAATATCGCAAAAACATTTGAAGGACTTGTTTTTAATGCATTAATAGAAAAAACGAGACATTTAATTTTTAATCATCAGCATGGTTTCTACAAATCTAGGTCTACCTTGACTAATTTATTGAACTTTACAGAATTTGTTTACGATTCAATGAACTCAGGGTACAGCGTTTATGTAATTTACACTGACTTTGCGAAAGCTTTTTTGGAATCGATAACAAAACCATCCAATGGACCAAGTCATATCTAACCAATAGATCACATTATGTTCAAATAGTAGATTCGAAATCTGAAGTTTTCATTCGTCGGGAGTTCCACAAGGCTCAAACCTTGGCCCACTACTGTTCTTGTATTTTATTAACGATATAGTTGTTGGTATTGAGATAGTGAGGTATTAATGTTCGCGGATGATTTAAAATTATTTCGCGCAATTTGTTCTTTACAAGATTGCATTGTTCTGCAATCAGATGTTGATAAATTAGTGCGTTGGTGTAATAGAAATTGCATGGAACTAAACATTAATAAATGCTGTGTGCTCAGAATAAAATGGAAAGATTTGTTTAGTGAATTTTCCTACAAAATTGGTAATAGTTGTCTATCGGTTTGTCCATTTGTTAAAGATTTAGGGGTCTTTATAGATGAGGATTTTTGGTTTAAGCTTCATATATGTATATCAATTAATCAGCAATGCTTATAAAATGCTTGGCTTCGTGATGAGGACTGGCTCAAATTTTAAATCTTCCAGTACTTTCATAAGCATTTATAATGCGCTTGTACGGAGCAACCTCGAATACTTAACCGTCATTTGGAATCCTAACTACAGCACACATTCACATAATATTGAACGGGTACAAAAGAAGTTTACTCGTTTCCTTTACCACAAAAAAAATATTTTCTATGAAAGATATGATTTGCGTTTGTCTCGGTTTAACATTACTTCGCTGCATAATAAAAGAATTATTATTGATGAGATGGTGCTATTTAAAATTCTCCATAAAATGATTGATACTGTTCTTAATGATAAAGTAAATTTTCGGTGTCACAGTCATTACACTAACCTCCAACATGTAATTGGATCATTAAGATCTGTTTGTTGGTGTTATTTTTGAATAAATAAATAAATAAACATCTACGATTATTTGCAGTTCTGTTTTTAAGTTATGTTGAATTTCGTGTTTCCGCTTCTGCTTAATTTCTTTATCTTCTTTAGTTACACGGCTTTTTTTAACGGAAGATTGTATCCAATATGGAGAATACATTCCATAAATCGAATCCAACAATGTAAAGTTGAGAGCCTCTAAGTTATTCATAGTCCTCGGTGTTGCTTTACAAATGTGTAACAAGCTAACGATTATTCAACTTGTTGCAGACTTTCCTAAAAGTTGTTCCACGCAGCACGTGAGGGGTGATTCTTTATGGAACTCAGGAAAGCTTGAATTTGCTGCATTCATTAAATAAATTAAAAAGATGACTGAAACCTACATCGCGTCACGAATCACCAGCAGAACCAATAATAAATCAAGTTAACCACTCATTTTAAAAACAAACACTGTATCATCAAAAAAAAAAAAACAACAAAAATTTCCCGAACGAAAATGTACTAAAAAAAAATAAAAACACTTCAAAAAAAAATATTTTATTATTCACAAAATTTTTATTAATTATGTAAGCAACAGAACGAAACCCATCACCATTTAATTTTAATTTTCCCCATATAAACTTTAACTTATAACTAAATAAACTCTTATTTAAGAATTATACCCTCGCCGCGTTGCAGATCTGATCCCGTTGAATCGGGGGTTTACCGTCGACGCCGACTTAGAAAATTGATGACGATTGAATTTTTTGTTATAAATTATTATTTATTGTTTTCGTTGAAATTTTTTTATGTCGATGGTTTTTATTTTATGAATTCAAATTTAATTAATATAACTTATGTTTAATTTTTTTTTATTATATTTTTTTTTTTCCACATGGTTTTTCAACCCACCGTTTAGCAATGTCCGCCACTTTTTTTTTTCTTTTTATGTCTTTAGTAATATCATTATAATAGGAATTATTTGATTAATTAAGCTCATTTTTTTGTTGTTCAGTTATTATTATTATTATACAATAATGATTTGTTTTTTTTCCATTTTTATTTTATTTATTCAAAAAAAAAAAATAAAATCATTCCTCTCAACACAAAAAGCAGGTCCATCCTCTTTCATTTCTTCCGCTTCAAATCCTCCTCTTCGTTTTTCTTTTTCCATTTCCGGCATTCCCAATCTATGAATTTCTTCTATTACATACTTTTATTTATTCCTAAATTATAATTACAATGGGTCAAACAAATTATTAGTGTAGATATTTCGGAGTGTACAATTGATCAAAAAAAAAAAAAAAAAAATGGCCGGTTATAATTTTTCTTTTTTTCTTCATTAATTTCTTCAGTGGTTTGTTTCCTTTTTTTTATAATTAAAGATATTTAATTTGAACAAACGGAAAATTAACATCTTTCATAACAAATGTTACAAATAGCTGCCGATTTATTTCCTGTTAATGCATTGCAAACTTTTCCATCAATCATTGTTAATTGTAGCTTGTGTTTAATATTAAAAGATAAGTTGCCAGTTGACACCACTGTGACTTCTAAGTCCTTTATCTGGCTGGTAATGCCATCTGCTTCTGAAACTGTTTTTTCCGAAGTTTCAGATTTGAACTCAAATTTTATTGGTCTAAAATATCGTGTTAATGATGGTCTTGGATTTTGCCACAATTTATCTTATCTGAGCAAATGTTGATTGAAACCATAGAAATCATAAACAAGCTAGCATCTGTACCATTATCTGTAAATGTTTGTTTGTACATATTGGGTTTGTCTGGAAGAGCCATCCATTCCACATTTGCTATGTAAAATTAACTGTTTTCCTTCGTATTGTTGAAGCTTATCTAATGATTCTGTTGAAATAATTTTATTTCCCGTATGATTCAAAAGTGACTACAGTTTCACACAAGCACCTTTTTCTGAAATAGTGATGTTTTAAGGGTAAAATCATCTCTGTGTTTTTTTGCAGTAAATTTCTATATGCTGGAAATAACTTGTTGGCCAATTTATTGCTTAATTGCTGTACATGTTTTCTTAAGATTCTGACTGTTAATTTCAAATCGATAAATGAAGACCAAAACCGAGCAAACGGCGCAGTGGTTAAAGCTGCGGCGGTTGGATCGGGAGGTACCGGGTTCGAATCCCTATAGGGGCGGGATGCAAAAGGGATTTTTCATCATCTGATTACGATCAGTGATGACAAATGAACACATCTATGACCCCCTGTTGAGAGTGCAGAATCCATGGGCCGACCCACCTTTCATGTCAGCACTACAGGTTGGCATGAAGCAATGCATTGTGCAGGTGGTTTTCAAAGGCGGATCTGTAGCTGCCCGTCCTCGATTTGGCTACTCCAGGCGTAAAGTAGGATGGTAAAAAATAAATCAATAATTCAAACAAACAAATAAAGACCAAAGCTTTTTAAACATCTAAATCAGTTTCATCAAGGCTGCTGTAATCCGATCCGTGAAACCTTCCAGATGAGGTTCGTTTTCGGTTTTTTCATTGACCGCTTTGCTGCATGTTCAATTTGATCCGCCTCATATATCTTTAAAAGTTCATCAATTCTTCTAGTTTTAGTTTTCTCAGAACATTTTACGAATTCCTTTTTATTGGATGTGGTTGGATTAGACGTTGTTGCTGCATCTTTTTTTTCATACAAAACTACTTCCAAGCTCTGTAAGAGCCAATCAGCATTCAAGTTATTAAAACGAGTCTTAATTCTGTGTGATTTTGCCCACTTTATGTAATATAGACTCAAAAATGAATTTTTAATTTTTGAAATCAGGATTATTTTTAGCATTTGGTATGTTCCTAACAAGATCCCCCCTAAAATTCTAATCTGGATTAATTCTTTAAATAACTAACCATTATCTTAATTAATTAGTTTAATTATTCAATTTAAATTTAAGTGCTACAAATAATTTTAATGTTAATAATCTGTTTTAAAAACTTAGCAAACACCCAAACCTTTTGCATAGTTCCCCATTATTTCCGCTATATACAATTTGGTATCATCATCGCTTCGTTGATGTTCGACATAAGGCAAAGTAGTTCCGTAATTTTAATAAAATGAAAATATCTTACCGCACTACTACATCCACTTACGTTTAAAAAATCGAAGCTTATGGACAAAATACAAACCAATATACAAAAACTACATATTATATAACCTCAAACCCAGGCTGTGTAGTTGTGTAAGATTTACCATGCCACACACCCCTGAAAACTTGCTGACATACCAGTACCGTTCGCTAGTCCAGATATACTACAGTATACAACTGGACGCTCGCAAAGCAACACAACAGAAAATGCTCAACAAAATAAAATAATTCACCCAACCAAATCAGGAAACCAACCTAAAAACTTGCATTTTTTTCCTTTTTCTTTTTATATAAGATTTATAGATTATATCTGGTAGATTGGTCATTTGCTCCTCCACAATGTGAAATAATCTGCTTCAACATACTTTCATCAACCTGCACTACATCACCCATTAACACTTCCAACAACACCAGTTAAAGCACTTGTTACACATGTTTATAAAAACTATCCATACAACGTATACTCACCCGCCTTCGGGATCCGATCTACTACAGAGCTCCAAACACAAACACATAAATCATAAGAAACCTCGAGGTCACGACGTCCACCACCCTTTAAATTGAACATTTGAAACTGAATCCAGGACAATTATAAATAATTACGTTTCCCAGTTTATAATTTTAAATTCTTAGTGCGATTTATTTCAAATTCAGAGAACATAATTACACCATGGACGAGAGTTGACGAGATAATCCTTACATAGAGAAATCACATAAATGTATATCCCTAACTAAATCGTGCCTGAATTGAGTCTTAATATATCTGGAAAGGACTAGTGAAAGACTGATAGAGAAAGAGAAGAGAAGGGCAGGTATGTAAACCGAAGAGTTGGGTGGGAGGGAATCAGAGAGTAAATTATACTTCAATATGTTAGGTAAATGTTTCTTAGGTGCAGAAAATGTTCTCCAGTTAAGCATAAATTAAAGCCTGAGCTCAAAATATACTACAGATAGCCCCGTAAGTGAAACAGAAGCAGATTTTGGCAATCAGTTCAATAAATTAATTAGTTCTTATAGGTTTTAGGAATGTGAAATTATCGTTAAGGGGTTAGGAAGTGGTTTGGAATTAACGATAACCAAGTAATGTATGTGAAGTTCGCCCGAAAAGCCTCTTTCAGTTGGAAAAAAAGTATTTTAAAAATTTTTTAAATGTGTCCCACAACTAAACACAAAAAAGCCTTACAGCACGAAAAAATGTAAAGAATAAAGTAAAATAACAATCCATCCCGAAAAATATAAAATATTTATTTGAGACACAAACTAGTATTTCATTTATATTATTATTCAATGGTCTTTTTTAAGTATGGTTTGGTTAATAGCTTTATTATACTATAGACCACTATTAAAAAATTGTTTCTCGTTTTTTATCCTATACTTTATTTTGCCAATATTTCGGTCTTGTTGACCATTTTCAAGGCTCATCTATTTTAATTTACAAATGTATATTTTTATAAATTCACATTGGTGAATCTACTGTACCGCCGATCACAGGGATTCCCCCAACATCGACAACTGACACGTGCTTGGTATGTATAGTTGGTCTTAACGAAATTACATTGGTCGCATTTCTCAACCAGGTCAAACTAAGTGTTTATGGCTGTTTGATTTAAGCAAAGACATTTTTTTTTGTTAAATTTACAAGTGATTTATCTACTGTACCGCCGATCACAGGGATTACCCCCAACATCGGCAACTGACACGTGCTTGGTATAGTTAGTCTTAACGAAATTAGACTAACTATACCAAGCACGTGTCAGTTGCAGATAATGGGGGTAATTCCTGTGATCGGCGGTACAGTAGGTAAATCACTTGTAAATTTAACAAAAAAAAATGTCTTTGCTTAAATCAAACAGCCATAAACACTTAGTTTGACCTGGTTAAGAACCGCGACCAATGTAATTTCATTTAGACTAACTATACCAAGCACGTGTCAGTTGCCGATGTTGGGGGCGGATTGAAGATGCTAGGTATAATGTTTAGAATTTTGACAAAATAATCTGAAATCAAACTGAAAACAGAAATAAAACCGAAAAAAATTAATTAATTTATCGTCCAAATAAGAGTACAGTAGGTAAAATTTGCTCACATTTAATACAAATAGTATTTAACGTGGTTTACTTTACAATATTAATAAGACTGGCAATAAAGCGGCACACAAATAATTAATATTTTAGATATAAAAAATTAATAAAGTGGCACAAATTTATGAGCAACAAAAAAAAATTTCTTGGCATCATAAAATTAATTTTTTGGAACAAAATATAATAATTTGGCAACATTTATTATTTTTTGGCATTATTGGAAGGGAACACAAAAAATTATTTTTGGGCATTGAATTAAAGGATTTGAGAGTCAACCATTAGAAACAAAAATAATAAATAGTTATCAAATAAAATATTTGGCTGATTACAAATGTCTATACAAAAAATCTTCTTTAAGGAACCTAATAAAATAAAGTGGGGACAAAAATTATCATCAAAATTTATTTATTGCCAACAAATTAATATAGGGCAAATTTATGGGAATACATTTTTTTGTTTTTTTTTGTAAAGAAAATTTTCGGACTTTATTTACTTATTTAAAATAGCGGCAAATAAGTCACGTTTAGAAAACAGTCTCAATGGTATATCTTAGGCGTTTTCGGAAATACATCCTGAATAATTTCATGCCAATTTTCGATCATTAAACTTATCTGTCTATTTAAGAACGAGTGAGATGTCTTCAAGCTAAAGCGTAAAACACACCGAGCAGCGGCAGCGAACAGCAAATTTAAATATATGTTGTTTTGCTTATGTATTCGTAGATAGTCGTATGTTAAGCAAAAGTTTAAGCAATTTTTCTAAAAACATTTAAATTTTTGATAATTTTAATAGATAAATGTTGATTAAAAGAAAATCTCTCACAAGTGGAATATGTGGGACATGTCGCTCTGCTCTTGGTGTGTTGAAATGTTTTTTTTTTTCGAGATAGTTTTTCAGGCCAAGTGCACATCGGTAACCACGTATAACCCTTTGTAACACATAATTTTATTATTTTGTTTAAGATTTTCAGATGATATTTTTTTAAATGCTTTTGGTTTGAGGAAGACCTCAAAAACCGACTCGTATAATTACTTCTATGTATTTTGAATAAGGGTTTCTATTTAAATAAACAACTTTCTCAGAATTCGATGATTCATTTTGTCAGTTTAAATTTAATTTTACAGTTTAGACAGTTGCTGTTTTGTAACGGTAACCTTGAGTCCACTAAATTTTTAAATTGTTCCACAGGTCCGTTATCAGAATCTTTCGAGATGTTTCTGGTGGTGCTGCACGTTGCCGGCTAGGTGGCAGTCAGATGGGATGGGATCTTTCCACGTAATCATCGCGAGCTTGAAATGCAGCAAATTATTGTCGATATAGTAAACGTTATGAATACAAACACTGATCACTTTATATAAATATACTATCACAGAAAGAATATGCACTCTATTGATGTGACCTTGATGGATTGGTCACCTTTACTTTACCCTCACCTCCGTATTATTATTTCACTTCATAACGATGAAGTATTCTCTTGGCCTCTATGTGCGTTCGGCCTCTTAAAATATCATAGCTAATTGGCAATTTACTGATTCATTTTTTATTTTTTTTTCACTTCACACGATTTCACAAGAATTTTAATCACGATACCACACTTAACACTCCAATTTCTCTATTTAGATCAACATTTTTATTCAGTTCCTCCCTACGGTTATTCGAAAGACAAAAGAAACAGAATAGATTTTGGTAAAGAAAATATTAATATAAACCAATTTTAATCAATAAATAAATCAAGAATGTTGTTACGACTGTGGACTTTATTACTCAACTGCTGATGGCTGAAATTATTTATTTACGTTTTGTTTGATTTTATTAAATTCTAAGGGGAAATTCGATCAACATTTGGAACTGGTTTCCCATATTTACCAAAACCTATCTTCTATGGATGAACTGTACCGGTGTTAATAAAATTAGTATAAGGTGATCTCAAATTATTATTTTTTTTCTTTTAATATGCGCGCGACTGACCGTCATGCGTGGTGGAACAATTTTTACTAACCCTGTAACAGCTCAACTCTTACAGTTTCCGAAACTGAAACTTCATTCGCGATACAAAATCACAAGTTATATTCAATTAACTGCGGATTAAAACCATCAGAAGCTTCAAACCAAAAGATTCTTAAATGGAAGAAACCTCATCATTCCCCTTAGATTTTTATTTGAACAATTGCTTATTGATCAGTCAACAAAAATAATTCAACCTTCTCAAGTCTCTCAATGTATATGACCTTCCTTTTTAAATGACCTATAAGTCGTTGCGAATGATGAAAAACCACCATTTGGCATTTAGTGAAGCTTCCCTGCGAGAGGTAACAGAAACAGTGACCTTTAAATTCTATGCAGTCTATCGTGTGCGCTCGATAGGTCAGTTTCAAATAAACAAAGTCAGTTTCAAAAGAACCAATTTTATTCGGGGATACCGCTATATACTCAATTAAAACTGGGTTCTTCTGTCTTGATAAGTAAAGATTGCGCCGTTCAGATAATTGTTAGGACGGTTTCAGAATAAGTCAATAAGTACGAAACAAGATTGGACTAATTTCATCTCAGGAACATCAGGTTTATTACAGATACTTATCCTCTACTTAAAATGCAACTGAATACTTTTACCTTCTAGTTCGAATGGTATAATCTATTCTACACTACGCCTAACAAGGTCAATAGATTGTCAATAATTTTCTGGGTTATTTTTTCATCTCATTAACTCATTTTGAAGGGTAATAAATTTCGTTAGAATAATTAAAGTCTATTATCTCTCAAAATTAAAAAGATTTACGACACACTAAAAATTATTTAATTGAATCAACATCAATCTTATGATGAGAGTACAATTTCAAGAAAGAGTCTAGTTAAATTTAAACATGTTTAAGCGGCTAATTGCTAAACAGTAATTTTTTTACGCACATTCTTCGCTTGAAATATGAATCTGTCGTCGTCAAAACATAACATTTCTCATCCTCATTCGAAAACTTTTTCAATCAATTATATTGTTTGTCTGAAATCAAAAAATTGAGCTTTTTTCGCTATTTTATCTACAACAGAACATAAACACCCACCACCCCACCCTATCAATAAAATAAAATACTCTAAATCACAAAAATATAAATCGTAACTTAGAAAAGTTATTTTCTTGCTCCAAAAATACACAAAATACATAAATATGAAATCAAATCCAATCAATACGAGAGTATATGAAAATCATTCACCTAAAACGAATTTACACTCTGTTGGCAGAAAAACTTTTGTGGAAATTTAAAAAAAAAAAAAAATTCTATTTTCCTCGATTTATTCAACCGGGCGTTACAATTTATTTAAATGGTGTGATATATCGTTTAATGGATACTTAATTTTTTTTATTTTTTTTTCAAACTTTGTTATTTTTAAATATTAATTAAATTCAAATCGCGATTAACATTTTTTTTAATGCTATATACCACAGTATTCCGTCCCATTCCTATAATCAAAACACAAATTTTTCATGATTTATTCATATTTCGATTTGTTTCATATAACATATCGCCTAGTAATCCGTTTTTAATGTTTTCATTTTAAGCCTTTATGCGTATATACGCATATTTTTATGCTGTGAATTTATTTTAAGAATTTATCTCGCTCGGTTTCATAAAAAAAAAAAAAAAAAAAAAAAAAAAAATACTGACATACACATGAAAGGATATGAGTACGCGCCTATTGATTAGTTTTGATTTAACAACAAAACTTTGTTTGTGTTCCTTCTAAGATTTCATATATCTTTTGGCAACAATTTTTGAGTTTGATAATTATGTTAATAAGATGTTGGCATTAAATTTGAGCTTCAATAAACTTTTGATGTGAAAAGGCGTCATTGAAATTATTTAATGTATTTATGTTGGTATATTGAATGGTATATTGAACAAATTTAGAAAACGAAAAGTTTTAAGTCGAAATAATCCCGCAAGGTAACAACATCTGCTTGAAATTATTTTACGCAAGGAAATTTCCAGTAAAATGTAACGTTTACACGTACTCTTTTGAAAATTTTCCTCATTAACACAATTACTAGCTTGCTGAGCGTGTTTATTATCTATACATACACCGAAGGAGATGTTAAGTTACATTCGCACTTAAAAATAAGCAGATGGAAACAAAACAACCGAGCAATACCCAAAATAATAAAATGAACTTGGGATAAATTTTCATTTGATTATAATATAAAAAATCTAAATGAAAATTTAATAATTGGTCTGCATTGATTATATATATAATTTCGTAAAAATACAAATAATTACACAGGTCAACAAAGGTCAGGTCTAAAAGTGCAAAAAAGACTGTTTTTATCGGTTTTCACTGTATTCTTAGGGAATTTCAGCAGTAAAAACCAATAGTTCCATCGTAAAGTACAATTCATCTCCTCTCATTTCCAATTTTAAACGTTTAAATATCTTTATCTTTTACGGAGATATCGTAAATCAAACAATGTCACTAATAAATTCGCATATCAATGGTTAAGGTGTGTGACATATAAGTTCATACAAAAAACTTAATACATACTTTGATTGACGATATCTCGGTAATAGATAAAGATATTCAGACGTTTAAAATTGGAAATGAGAAGGGTTGAATGGTATTTTACGATGAAGTTACTGAATAGAGTATAATATGTAAAACCCATAAAAATAACCTTTTTGCACTTTTAGATTAGGATATCCCAAAACCCAGTTCTGTGACAAGATTCGGATTCAGCATCGAAAAATACGTCAGAAATGACTATTCTTGTTTCTGATACTTTTTTTAATTTTTTTTTTTATTGGGCTGTGTTATCTGCCGACTCTCATATTTTACCAGGGAAATGAGCTTAAATTTTGTTTTTACTCTTACTTGCATTTCTAATTTTCATCAGCAAGATGTATAGTCCAGTGTTTGATGGATTTTCGCTCAGAATTCTTACGTGCAAAACCGATTGATGTGATATTTGGACAGTAAGTAGGGAATGGCTCAAAGAAAAAAAGGTTTTACAGTGCCGATGTGTGTTTTTACCCTGGTGGTGGATGCCACACCTTCTCGAAGGTGGAAATTAATACACACAAAATAACTGCAGAAATCGATAGAGGAATGAATTCTAAGTAAAAAATATTGTTCCATGAAGTTTTTCGATAAATCAATTATCTACTTTATTTAGCTACTAACAATATGTTCTAAAAGTTTGGACGGTTTAGAATGCCTAGATTTGAAAAAAGTTTGATTCAATTTTGATTGATTGTTGTTGCAAGAATACGAAAATTAATGAGTGTGAAGTTTATGCTAAAAAAATAACAAAAAATTACACTGTTAAATTAGCTATTTTTCAATTGGAATTTAAATTATATGAAAATTTAAATTTTTTGTAATTTTGGATTTTTCGTACCACCAAACAGATTCTTTTCATCAGGAAACAGGTTCTATGCATCGTTTTCAGATAGCTGGACCATCTGTTGATCTCGTTAACCAAAAGCACCCAATTGTGTTGAACATTATTATATTTCAGATAATTTAAAAGTTGACTGATTTTTGATGGTCGATCCTGGAAATGTCCCGAAGGCCCCGCACATTTCTTAGAATAGCTAAGCCACATAGCGGTCAATGTCACCAAGCCGATCCAATTATGATGAACTATAATATATTTCACAGTTTTTGGAATTTTTAATAATTTTGGATTATTTTAAAAGTTTTGTATTGCCGACCGCAGAGATGTGTGCAAGGTTTTGCACATATCCTCGGATGAACCATATTGTCAGATAACTTGGCCATATACCTCGCTACGTGGCTAACCTGATCCAATTGTGATGAACTCTCCTATATTTCGCCTAATTTAGAATCTTTAATAATTATGGATGGTTTTAAAAATTGTTGTATCTCCGATCACAGAGATGTCCTCAAGGTCTTGCCCAAAGATAAATTGACCATGTGCCAGTCTACGTGGGCAACCTTATCCAATTGTGATGAACTATACTATACTTCACAGAATTTAGAATTTCTAATAATCTTGATGGTTTTAAAAATTTTTGTATCTCCGATCACAAAGATGTTCACAAGGTCTTGTCCGTATTTTCAGATAAATTGGCTATATGGCAGTTTACGTGGCCAACTTTATCCAATTGTGATGAACTATACTAAATTTTACAGAGTTTAGTACTTTAAGTAAAATGACATAAAATCGGTCACATGGTGCAATGCATTGCAATTAACTGCGGTGTTCGACAAGGATAATCTCTATCGCTAATACTCCTTAGCCTCACGGTATCTGATACAGCAACGGAGTGTGTAGGATTTTAATGTTTTCAAAAACACTGATGCACTTATTTTAATTTTTGATTTAATTTATTTGGTGGGTTCAAAATTGTGTTGCGGAACGCAATGTAGCTTAGCGGTGAGGAGCCACAAGGTGCAGACTTAATTATAATAATGTAGTTAAAGGTATTAAGAAGCGTCTTGCCGACGAAATGGTATTCTAAAATAGTTTTTACATAAAGTTCTTTAATGCGGCCAATTAGAATAAGAATTACCGATTATTTTTTTATCGATTTTCGATCTGCCTCAAAGTAGATAAACCTCGAGAGCTGCATAGTTTATGGAAACTGCAACTCATAATAATAATACTCATAATAACTTTTATGACATTGCCTGTTGACATTTTTGAGAATTTGGCAGCTGTTGATGTTTCTCATATTGATAAATTTATTAATAATTAAAAAACTGGTATATTAAGTTAAATTAAAATATATTTATTATATATCTGCCGGGAAAATAAGAAAAAATGGGTAAGAGCACGCGCAGCATCAGTAAAACTTCTAAAGTTAGCGTAGGGTTCCGGAATTAGAAAAATCATTTTAGAATCTCATTTCCGTAGCTCATGTCAAATTTAATCCAAATCAGTTAAGGAATAGCTGAGTTCTAACCAAACAGGCCATATTCCACAACTTTCTCTAAAAATAATTTTAAGGTCCCCATTTCCATCGCAAATGTCACTGAAATCGGTTCCAAAATAGATAGGTTCCATCCTAGTTAGCCTTATTCCAGAACTTCATCTAAAAATCATTTTAGAATCCCATTTCCAACGCACACAAATTCAATTATAATCGGTTAAGGAATAGCTAAGTTCCATCCTAATTGGCCATACTCCAAACTTATTACAAATTCTAAATTCTGTGAAGTATAGTATAGTTCATCACAATTGGATAAGGTTGACCACGTAAACTGCCACATGGCCAATTTATCTGAAAATATGGGCAAGACCTTGTGGACATCTCTGTGATCGGAGATACAAAAATTTTTAAAACCATCAAAATTATTACAAATTCTAGATTCGACGAAATATAGGAGAGTTCATCACAATTGGATCAGGTTGGCCACGTAGAGGGGTACATTGCCAAGTTATCCGACAATATGGTCTATCCGAGGATATGTACAAAGCCTTGTACACATCGCTGCGGTCGGCGATATAAAACTTTTAAAATAATCCAAAATTATTAGAAATTCCAAAAACTGTGAAATATGGCTTGGTGACATCGGCCGCTATATGACATAGCTATTCTAAGAAATGTGCGGGGCCTTCGGGACATTTCAAGGATCGACGCTAAATAATTATTTAAACCATCAAAAATCAGTCAACTTTTAAATTATCTGAAATACCACCTTCAAAAAGTTCCCGGAATAACCACCGTGTGGCGCTCCCATCGTTCCGATTTGAGTTCGGGTCTTTTTGTTAAGGTGGTACATTTGTTGTTGATATTCCCTCTAAATCTTAGCGTCATAGCTTGACATTTGCAAAAGTTACGTAGTCAAGAGTACATCTATCTCTGTGTGTGTTGGCGATTATTTACAATTTTAGAAATGATTATTTACAAAAGACATGATTTGCGAGGCTGAATCCGATCCCAAATTCATCAAAAGGATCATTACTGGAGACGAGACGTGGGTTTATGAGTACGACACGCAATCCAGACATCAGGCAAGTGAATAGCGTTTCCCAAATGAGCCGAGACCAAAAAAACCACGTCGTTTTCAGTCAAAAATGAAGGCAATGCTCACGGTTTTCATGGATTACAACGGTGTAGTGCATCATGAATTTTTGCGAGAAGGCCAGACCGTAAACAAAGAGTATTATTTGGGCGTTATGAGACGTTTGCGTGAAGCAATTCGCCGAAAGAGACCAGAATTGTGAGCAGAAAACTCGTGGATTTTGCACCATGATAACGCACCGTCGCACAGTGCCATCATTATTCGTAATTTTTTGACGAAAAATGCAACAAATACCATCCAACAGCCACCGAATTCACCTGATTTGGCTCCCTGTGACTTCTTTCTGTTCAATCGGGTTAGAAAACCATTACGCGGAACGCGTTTCAGCAGCCGAGAGGAAATAATGGAAAAATCGCAGAAAGCGCTGATGGAAATACCGAAAACTGAATATAAAAAATGTTTCGAGGATTGGAGCAAGCGCTGGCATAAGTGTGTTGTAGTCGATGGGGATTACTTTGAAGGGGACAATATAGATTTAGATTAATAAACTTGTATTTTTAATTTTCTGAATAAATTCCGGGAACTTTTTGATCAAGGTGGTATAGTAATGTTGAACACAATTGGGTGCTTTTGGTTAACGAGATAAACCAGAGCACCCTGTATTTTATAGAGCCATAATCAAAAAATCTGAGCTTTTATAAGGGAATTAGAAACGAGGAAAAAACTGAACTTTTCATAGTAAAACACACAAAACATATGGGAAATCACTTTTTTTCCTAAGACAAATTTTTAAATGAAAACGTTATAAATTCTTAATTATGATTTTTGAAATACTTTCATAAATGTTTGAATTTCAACATATATGAATGTCGTTTAAGTAAATCGTTTTCATTTTCTTGTCATAATTGATTTATTTAAACCAAAATATAAAAAAAAATTCATAACAACAGCATTCTGGTCAAATTAAAATAAAAGCTTACTACGATTCGTTTGGTCATTAAGTCAATATACATTGCATAGATGGCAGTGATGGCTGTAAAAATTTGGAAAAATCGTACCAAAAATTACCATCTGGGGAAATTTCAAGTTCACAAATTTTAGGTAAAGCAAAACAAATTCACAAAATATAGGAACGTTTGTTAATTTTGTGATTAAATAACTTTTTTTCGTATTTTTCTTTTACCATTTTAGACATCTTACGTACACTAGTAAAACTAAAGATAAATTTAACAAGTAATATTTTAATTTGTCAGAGCCAACTTTGATGTATTTTTCAAAATGAAAGTTCGAAAAAATATATTTTAGAAATAATTTAATTTTAATATTTCTGCAATTAATATTTACTTAATACCAACATGGCCTTCTTGTACATTGTTCTTAAAGATATGTAGAAAACTTTTATATAAACATTTTATAATATTTTTTCTTTTTTCATTGAAAAACTTGAAGCTAAAAAACATCATTTTTACTATGAATTCCTATGGAAATCAGTGAAAAGTTATACCACTAAAAAAGCTTCTAAAAAATACGTCATTAAGATTATGGCTCTATACTCTAGAAGGCTCTGGATAAAAAGATGGTCCAGCTATCTGAAAACGATGCAAAGAACCTGTTTCCTGATGAAAAGAATCTGTTTGGTGGTACGAAAAATCCAAAATTACAAAAAATTTTAATTTTCATATAATTTAAATTCCAATTGGAAAAATAGCTAATTTAACAGTGTAATTTTTTGTTTTTTTTTTAGCGTAAACTTCACGCTCATGAAAATTAAGGTTTTCCTTGCAGAAAATTATATTATATTTTATTTATCTAGGATGAAAATTAATTGAGATTTCACCACCTTCCCCGATCCCTTTAAACTCAAAAAACGAAGGTTTCAAGGAAGTTTAACTTCACAGACCTTGTAGCCCCAAATGGGCCTGCAAAATGGGTTTTGGAGCGATTAGATATCTAAAAAATTAAGGAAGTTATCGATAAAAACCAATCACGTCCTAACGAAATTAAGTTAAGTTTGGTAATGTTTTCAATTCAAACTCAAGTAATTTTGATAGATTAGTTTTTAGATGTTGTTAGGGGAACTCAAATCTTCACGAACTGAAGGAAATGGCAAAACAGAACCAAAAACGCCAAATTCTGTAGGGATGCTTATTGTTAATAAGAATGATATTTGACTGTAAAGCGAAATTCATGTGTGCAAAAATTTGGCGTCTGTTTGATGTAATCATTTTCCCTTAGCATATTGGAAAAAATAAAATAAATTGGTTTCGTCATAAAACGTACCTAAATAATTATTATTTTTCAATTTACTTATGCTTATGTGCACAAGTCTCTAAGTAACTTTGGTTACCATTATTTTGTTTACATCAATTTAAATATATACACATCTAAAAATAAAGTAAACATTTAGATTTATAAACAACAAATTCTCAGAACTCCTCAAGTTTTTCTTTTTTGTACTTATGCATATACGTTTGTGTACATATTCATAAAATAATATTTTTGATACCGTTTATCGAAGAAGTATATTAAAATAAAATAAAAATTATGCGAGTACATAAATTTCATTTTAAACCCCTTGAAGCGTTTAACATTATAAACAACAACCGAATCATGCAGAACTTATTAGAAATTTTAATTTTTCCAAAACCTAAATTTTTTTTTTTATTCATTCAAATGGTTTCTCTACATTGAAATGTAATTTCTTTTTGCAGACATATTTCGACTGCATATGTATGTATGTATATTGTATACTAAACAATCGCTACATATTTTATGAGCCATCTTCGAATGTCATATGGCAAATTTTTGGGAGCTGCGTTATGAAATGTGTATCATAATTGAAAAAATAAAAAATAAAATAAAGTTGTCGATTCTTATCAATAAGAAAATACATTAAAAAGCTTTCTTATTGAATTGATTAAACGCCGGGATGATATCATAAAGCACATTATTAAAATACTTTTTGTTTATATCTCCAGTCGCTTATCACATTTTAATCAACCAAAAATATGTGGGGTATACTATATTC
This sequence comes from Tipula vernalis, assembly GCA_958295665.1. Lineage (NCBI taxonomy): Eukaryota > Metazoa > Arthropoda > Insecta > Diptera > Tipulidae > Tipula > Tipula vernalis. The sequence goes on from OY282558.1 coordinate 161,978,845, forward strand.
TATATGATACACGATACAACGCTGTCGAGATCAAAATTATGGTTTTGGCGCCACATAGTTTTTCCGAAATCAAAATACATAATATTATATGTATGTAGTAGACATTTTATGTTAAAAGTATGTATCATTCTCATTCCTTTTACTTAACCAATTAAAACAATACGAATTTTATTTAGTAGCATGATATTTTTGTTCAAATGTAATAAAACTGTTAATAGTTGAATACATTTTAATAATTTAGTACTCATGTGGTTATTTTAATTTGTTTAATAACTACAAAACCCAAAATCCTTTATTATGTAGGCGAAAGCGAATATTAATTAATAATGATGGTTCCCCATACACTTACCGATTTTAGCACTTTTCTTGTAAAATATTTATGGCGAAAAATTTAATGAATTTTTAATGTTAAACTTGATGATTCGATTTTTATGTCCTTCACATATGGTGTGCATATATGCATCATATATGCAGTTAAATATAAATATAGGAATACGCACATATGTTAAACCTGTCATAATGGAAAACTGAATGGATTTATAAATAATTAATGTTACTCATTTACATATCTTCAGGCAATACAGTAAGCATTCTCAATGTTTTACTTTTACTCTACTTCTATACACTCATTGGTCTAATCCTAGTGCTGTACTTTATATAGTATTTGCTCTAAGGCGGTTTATTTGATTTAAAAGGCAATATGTATTATTAAAACTTACATATAAAAAGGTTTGCTTGCTTTATAAGCGTGATATATCGACTTTTGTTTAAAAGTTAATAACTCTTCTAAATATTCTGTTTCATTCTTCTCTGAATCTAGTGAAAATATTTCATTTTCTGGCTCTATAATTATATTACCTTCATTTATAATATGGATTCTAAATTTGCGGAACTACTAAATTTAATCGATGGATTAAATTTTCATTTCATTGCCGTTACTGAGACTTGGCTTAAACCATGGGTATCTTCCAATGCTGTAAGTATACCTGGTTACACACTAATGAGGAATGATCATCTAACACGTGGCGGTGGCGTAGCTGTCTATATAAATAATATTTTGAAATGGAAGATCCTTGATCAGTCTAATAATGGTTTAACTGAATTTTTGTTCATAGAAGTTTTTATTAATAATTTGGTCATTGTAGTTGGTGTGATATATAATACTGGATGTGGAAATGTGGATGCCTTAGAAGATGTTCTATCATCACTTTCTAATTATGATGATATTTTAATAGCTGGTGACTTAAATATAGATATGCTTTAAAATGGTAATCCTGCGGATCATTCCAAAAATGTTCTCGTCAGTCAAAACCTAAGTTACCTTCCTAATAACCAACCTACATATTTTTCGGATACTTATCAATATGCATCGTTGCTAGATCTAATCATTACTAAGGATAGTTCTAAAATAGAAAGACTTATGCAAACCATTGACCAGAAATTTTTGTTACTTAATAAACCCATTCTTGGCTTATTTGATAAACATGTTCCATGGAATGTTTCATTCATGGAAATATGTTATAAGCTTTGGAAATATAACAAAACGAGTGAGAACCGTATAGCCTTTTGTAAAAGTAGAAGCAATGTCAAAAAGCTCATTAGATCAGCGAAATCCAAATTCCTGAATAAAATGCTTCACCACAATTTGCCGCCCAGAAATTTGTGGAATAATATTCGTAACCTTGGTCTGTATAGAGATGTAACTGTATTATTATTATTATTATTATTATTTAGGGCCATGTGGGCGATCAGCCACCTCGCACTGCGACCTAAAAGATCTATTGTGCTGGACCCTGCTTAATTATCCGTCCAGTCAATATTCAGTTTCTTAATTAACCTGACAATACTGCCTCCCGGTATGTGATACATACTATCTGGAATTATTGCTCTTCCTCCTAGATGTTTACTACAGCATGTAGTTCCGCTAGAAAGACGGTAACATTGGAGCCCAAGGACTTCAAGAGGGTTGTTCCGCTACCGTATATTCCTACTGCCCCGTATTCCGTTTGATTTTACACTTACGAGTTGCTGGAAATTGCAAATCGCCTGTAGGTCACCCAGATTTACTACAGGAAGGCTAAATAAAACTGGAGGGTGCCTGGTATCCATAGTCCGCATATTTTGAACTGATTAACCTATCAGCCATTCATCCATCGGCATATGCTGTTCCACCTTAGACTAGGGTTTTTTTTCAAGGTTTTCTCCTTTAGCGCCATACTTTAGCCTGTGCCAAATGGCCAAAAATGTGCCAAATGGCCTTAGTTACCAGTGGTTGCCACGAGGAGGCTGCACGTACACTTGCGAATTGTGAACAGGTTACCCCTTACACAACTGTACCCATCACGCAGTCGCCTAATGACAAGACCAGAACAGCTCACATGATGCGCACCCTACTGGAAGGTTATGGAGCTGGTAGATTAATCTACTCAACTTTGGTCCCCTCCTCCAATAGACGCCAAACCACCAGATGTAGCTGTAACAACTCCTCATTTTTCACCTAATGAAATTAACACTTGTTTGCAAAGATTACATCAAATAGTGATGATATTGATAATATGAGTATTACTAACGTTGATCATAATGTAGAACATAAATTTAATTTCTATACAGTTGATGAAGCTGCAGTAAAACAGGCCGTGTTGCGAATTAAGTCCAACTCAATTGGTGACGACGGAATTCCATTAAAATTTATTAAATTGATTTTAGAATATATCTCACCAGTTCTTTGCTAGTTAATTCATAGTTGTTTAAGTGAATCGCGATTTCCTTCTCAATGGAAAATTTCGAGAATTGTGCCGGTTGCCAAGTGTTCAAATCCTAAAGATATTAAGGACTTAAGACCCATTAGCATATTACCTATGTTATCCAAAGTTCTTGAAAGAGTGATGTGTGATCAAATGGTCCAATATTTGGAGAATAATAAAATGATTAACAAATTTCAATCTGGTTTCAGGGTTAAACACAGTACGGCAACAGCGCTACTCAAAATAACGGACGACATTCTTGCTGCTCTAGATAAGGGTCATGTTGCGCTATTGAATCATGGTATTTTGCTTCTTAAATTACAAAATCATTTTAAATTTTCGCAGCACGCGATTAAATTAATTAAAACCATCTAAGCGGTCGTTCCCAGTACGTCAGTTTTGATGATGAAAAATCAAGCTGTGTCAATGTAGTGCGCGAGGTGCCGCAAGGATCGATACTTGGGCCTATATTGTTTTTGCTTTTTATCAATGATATCGCATCCATAATTAAATATTGCAATTATCATCTTTATGCTGATGATGTACAAATATATACATGTAACAAAGTTGATTGTATTGAGCTTATCACCACGTTTGTCAATGCTGATATCGAGGCTATTTCTGAATGTGCTAAAATTAATAAACTGCAGTTAAATTATTCTAAGTCACAAGTTTTGCCTATAAACACTAGTAATGAAAATATTAAATACCAACCTGTGGTTATTGATAAAGACACTGTACCATTTATCGATAAGGCACATAGTTTGGGATTCATTATGAACTCAACCCTTACATGGGATTCACACGTAAGCCACATTTGTTCTAATATTTATACTGGGTTGAAAAGACTATCCAAATTTAAAAAATCTACCCCTATTAAAACAAAAAAAGCATTAGCCCATTCTTTACTTATTACTCATCTAACATATGCTGATCTAGTAATGGGAGTCCTAAATTACGAACATCGTAGAACACTCAATGTTGCCTTTAATTCCATTACAAGATATGTTTATAATTTGTCCCGATATGATCACATTAGACCATTTTCAAAAAACTTATTAGGATGTACCTTCGAGAATTATCTGAAATTTAGACAATGTTTATTCTTGTTTAACGTAATGTATGGTAAATCGGCGGATTATTTAATTGATAAAGTGCAAGTTGGAAAATTTCTAAGAAATCCGTCTATTATACTGCTCCGTTTTAAAATAACACTTAGAGCGAAATCGTTTTTTATTAATGGAGCTCAAACTTGGAATAGCCTACCACTAGGCCTAAAACGCATTACACATCTATACACCTGTTTAAAAAAGAATGCCTAAAATACTTTTCCTCTCTCTAACTTACTAGGAGATGAGCATTCATTTATTTCTGACAATAGCGACGAAGTGCACCAGTTGCACCTGAAATTTTGTATGTCAATTGTTATTATTACATCATTATTATTATTATTGTTTATTATTATTATTATGCTATTCTCCCATTAAAGGGTTCACTCTCAGCTTGTGCTGGGATTTTTACCTACTATGAACGGCTTCAGAGAAACAAGAGCATAGTTAGGCGCTGTTGGGTGAATTTATTGTATTAATTGTTTGTGCGATTTGATATTGTGTGTGTGTGATTGGTTGTGTATTCAGAAACACAGAAAAAATAAACTGAAGGATTCATGCAGTTCTTCCAATTGAAATTCGCATTCTGAATTGTCATCGCTGCTATCCATCTCATCTTCAGAATTTGAAGTATCTGGTTCATTGGTACGCATACGTATTTCATTTTCATGTACATGTATTTTATATAACGCTTCTACTACTGCTAAATGTATGCCGCATGCTAAGCAGACATGTTGATCAGCCGCAATTATATATCCAACCGTTTTCATTACGGAAGCTCCATTCGTTGTCCTTGCAACAACATCAGAATTTAGATTAATATCTCACATTTTGGAATATTTGTTAATCCAAGTGCTGATAGATAAAGTCTTAAATCAGATGATTCACAAATCGTTCTAAACTGCTGGTAGAGAATTATCGGTTTTGTTTTGAAAATAGTCCCATCATATTTTATTGGAACCGGTTTTGCAAGCTCTGTATAAGGCAGTGTTAAACCAAAATTAGAAACACAGTCTTGCTTCTAATAATTAGTTACGTGATTTTGAGTGTACGACCAAGTACTAAGCAGGGTCTCCCGGTAATTGAATTTGACGCCGGTCCACCGTACATTCTTTTCTATAATAACCTGGAAGGATTAGGCATGATGATTAAAATATGATTAAGATCGACCTGGTTACAGAAAGTTTGGCGGTCAATAGTTACTAGTTTAGCTCATGCTTAGAACAACACAATTCTTTAACTTTATAATCTTTTGTATTTACTAAATTAAAATTAAAGCAGCTTTCAATCATTCGTAACCTAAAGAGGCTAATAAATTAATTAGTAATGACTTTCAGAAGGTACTGCTAAAAATGAAAATAATGAACTTATTGCAAACTTCGATTCAATCTGAAGGCAATAAATACCGGTCAAACTGAGTTCCTGGATAACTTCCTTTAATCTTAATTAGTCACTAAAAACCTGGTTACAAAACACATTACAAAACTGAAATCAATTTCTAAAATAATAAGTTAAATTAAAAATTAATATAATAATTTTAAAATAAAAATAAATATTATAATTTTATTTATCTGTAAGGATTACAACCGAAACTCTGGGATTACAATCGACCACTAATCTGCTGCTTCATTCTCCCGAACGTACCTCTGAAAAAATTTCTACTGTGGTTGCAATCTAAATAATAGAATCTAAGAGGTATATATATATATATATATATATATATATATATATATATATATATATATATATATATATATATATATATATATATATATATATATATATAAGAGGTATATAATCTAAACCCAAAAACCCCTTTAAATTTAAATTTATATCCTTGAAACAGATTTCGAATTAGTATTTCTACAACCAAAAAAATGTACTATCTATTCGTTTCCTATTCAATGAAACTCATACCCTAATTAACTTCACAATTTAATTATTAATTTAAAATCAGCCCTAACACCATAAAAATAATTTAAATTCGGCATCTAAAAAACAAGGACAGCAAATTAGTTCCTTAATTTTACAAGCCTTAAAATAATAATCTGTATACGGATTAAAAATTGTATCATAGGTGTTGTTGGCCGGGTTACGGACATCTAAGTAGTCAATAGTTAGTATTATGTGTAGCACAAAAAGGCACAATCCTACAAACTACAAATCCGCTAGATGCTTGAGTATTCTAGAAGGTGGAGACAGGTTCCGCGAAACTTCCTGAAAGTCGAAATCGAGATGATCCCCCCTCCGGTCCCATAACCGAACTCAAGAAATACCGACTTAAAATTCAAATTTAAATGTTTAAAATTTTTAAAATCTTAAACAAGATGTAGGTTAGTAGGTTAACAAATTTAATTCAGATTCGTTAGCAATTCAACCTCTCAGTAAGCCAAAGGCGCAAGAATGTTCCGGAAAATTAATCAGTTGTTCCCAAGCAACACCCAATAAATCAAAATAGAAGTTGTTTAAATTCAAATTTAGACTCTGAAACAAAGTATAAATTAACATCGCAGTAATTAATTAAATATCCCCAATTCCGCAATCGCCTGCTGATTCAGGTTCGTGGGTACTACTTCTGGAAATCTAGTGCTGATTCAGCTCATGTTAAATAACTAAGACATAACCAATTCACCAGTTCACCCAAAGTTATATCTCAATTTTCAACAGAAATATAAAAACTATTACAGAAAACGTCCGATTCTAAAACCAAACGAGCATTGAGCTAAAACACTTTCCAAGGGCGCAATACAACTCGACTTATTCGATTTACGGATCACTTTTTAATCAAATTAAATCACTTTTAATTTAATTATTAAATTATTAAAATAAAATATGTGATTTTTCCATAAAAACTTATAATTTATGTACATTTTTATATTACTATCGCGACACTGTCATGGCAGAAATAATGATTTTAGATCATCACTACTTTCTTCATTCTATACCAAATTCCAATAGGAATTGCGTAAGAGAGACAGTCCATGGTTTACTCAAAACAAAATGAACCTTTCCTTTTAATTTATGTACGCACATCCACTTTGTAAAAATCGTAACAACCAAATGGCATGTTTAATGTTTACGTCCTTACAATTAAAAGAAAGGCCAACCATATATCCTACATATGCCCTTCCTGCATTGTTTGGCTCGCCCATACATAATGCACTCTTTTATACATAAACAACTACTAATACTTTCGAGAAAGAGATGCCTCATGTAGGCAAACAGCATAAGCAACTAAACACATGGAAAATTTGAGTTCTCTTGACATAAAAAACCTGGCAAATGTTCCGGATGGACACATTTTATACTTCATTCGACTATTTTTCAAACAATTTTCCGATTATATTGTATTAATTTGGTAAACTTTTCACAGTCCTGCACTATTTTTACAACTTTAGAAGAAATTAAACAAAATGTTTTTTCTGGACTGTATTTTTCCTTTGTTGCGCAAAATTATTTCAATATTACGCCATTTGCAACAAAGTTATTTTTTGTATACAGGAGAATTTTTTATTTTATCCACTATGAACACTTTTTATCAATCAAAACAAGATCACTTTTTATTTATTTGTTTATTTCAATACACATACAAGGCAACAACTAACAAACACTATTTTTACTGAATTTAAGACAAAAAACACGTCATCGTCGTTCGAACGTTCATCACGAACCCCCACTTGATAAATTTATTTTAAATTTACATAAATTGGATTAGTGCAATTGATACGTGAATTTATTGTGCAGCGTTATACAAGCAGAATACGTTTACAGATATAAGTTGGTCTCTGTATTACATTTAAAATATGAAAGTAAAGTATAATAGTATAAAGTATAAGAGTTAGCAAAATGCAAAATATAACTGTTATAACAGTTCCCCTTTCTCAAATTTAGGAAAAAAAAATTTTTTCGGTCTTTTGTAGGTGAAATTAGAGTTAACAACGTCCTCGGTTGGCATCCATGGTATAGTTCGGCTACAAAAATTTTACGAGAGCAGTATCACAGTCAATGTTGTCAAAACCATTTTTCTTCATTGCAGTTTTAAAAGTGCGAAAAAATCATTCGGCTTTCACATTTCATTTAGGGTCGAATGGAGCTGACGTCACATGTTATATTGAATTTCGTATACAGAACTTGAAGTGAATTGCGGTCCATTGTCATTTCGATTGCAAATATTTGTTCTAACGCACGAATTAGTGATCTTTGATGAAGTATTTGTCATAACATATATTCTTTTTTCGGTGCGCAGACATTGAATTGGTAACTTTCACAATTTTTCACTATTGCCTTAATATCATATGATCGAGCGATGGCCACCAACAGTATTAACGTGCTATCTGCTTCATTCTTGTTGTACCCCAATGGTCCTTAGTGGATTAGTGGAAGAACCTTGTTTTGCATAGCGTTTGGAATGACGACTCGAGAATGATCTCCTGTCAGTAATAAGATAATATCGTTGAAATAGCTTAGACTATCTCTGCGTCTAAAATACGCTGAAGGAAATTTCGTCGCATGAAGGTAACCTATCTGGCCAACCATTTTGTATCATATGATCGAGCGATGGCCACCAATAGGATTAACGTGCTATCTGCTTCATTTTGGTTGTACCTCAATGTCCTTCGTGGATTAGTGGAAGAACCTTGTTTTGCGTAGCGTTTGGAATGACAACTCGAGTAGGATCTCTTGTCAGTAATAAGATATATTATCTCTGCATCTAAAATACGCTGAAGGACATTTCGTCGCATGAAAGTAACCTATCTCCACCATTTTGTATAAACCCGTACATTTTGTAAAAAATTGGGTTAGACTTCGTATGTTTTCCGATAATCTCGGAAGTTACCGGATAATCATCAAGTAATGATTTGGACGACGAGTCCACGCTATAACGAGCCTGTTCGTTAGCATCGAACTATGGGTCTGGGGCACAAGGCAATCATGACAGTTGTAACATTAGCCTTAATTAAAAAAAAATAAAAAGCAAATGGCTAATTGTTGACATAAAAAAAAGTGTAGCTAGCTGTGATGTGATACTATTTACATGCCATAACACTCCCGGCTAAGTCTATCTTTGTAACCTATTTCGTCGTGGGTTAAAATTTTCACAGCTGTGCTATGGTATAGGAGAAAACTCCCTAAAACTCACTTATTACATCACTCAACTCACCATCCATGGTCTAACTAATAAGTTCACAAAGTCATTATTTTAATTGAAAGAACTCTTTAAATTCATGAAATTGAACAAAATCTATTTATTTTATAATAAATAAAAATAAAAATGTCCACAACCCCTGAACTACAATATTAATCACAAGAAATTAATTTAAAAGTAAAATCAGAAAAACGAAATTATTTATAAGAAATCAAAAAAATATATTTAATAAAAAAAAATAACTGTAATTAATTGTCATTGGAAAAATTAATCCACTAGTTCCCAAAAAAAAAAAATTTAAAGAAATACAAAAATTTTATCTGCAGTATTGTTGACGGTGAAAGCGCTTCCATCGGCCACTGATGCTGCTATTTATACATATACATATGTTTGTAATATAATAATAAAAACAAATTAAATTTCACTTAATTAACTTCAGCCAAATACAAATTTTAAGGAAAAATTTAAGAAAAGCAAAACAAAACCTTAATCCAAAATTTAAATTTAATAAAACATGAAAAAGAAATATTTAGGGGTTGAAGCAGATGATTATAAATTTAAAGCAATTTTATGCATTAATTGCAAACAATAAGGAAAACAAAACAAAAAATTATTCCTGTTGGTTAACAATAACACCATCCATTGATTCCTGACGTATCCAATAAAATGATTTACAGTATATTCCATGGAAGTTTAATTGGTTGAATTGCGGCACACAAATTTTATTATTTTTTCCTTTTGTGTGTATAAAATTACTGTCTCTTATTGAGGCCGTTACAAAACCATTTTAATAGCAAGGTATTTGTTATCGTTCGATTAATTTAATTGGATGATTTACGTTACACTTATCATGTTACGTGAACTTTGTTATAGATTCTCTTTAAATTTTGGGCAAAACACTCACTGCCTATATCGTCTCTAATTATACGATCTTATTTATACCTTATATACCTCATATCAAATATTTAATAAGGTAGTTTTTTATTTTTTTTTATTTTGTGTTTTTCCACATACTAGCACATAGTTTCTAGTTATATTTTTATTTTCACCAAGATTTAGTTTATTTGGACGAACCCAAATGATTAATTTAATTAACGTTTTAATTTTTCACTCATTTCCCACTAAAACTAATTCAAATTCACATAATTATCTCGAATCAAAATCATATTTTTCCGTCCTTAAGACTAAAAAAAAACTCCTCGACCATATTAGACCACGGTGGCATAGGTAAATATCATTATTTTTGTACTTCTCAATTTTAGAGTTTATCATCGACTGATAAAAATAAAATTTCAACCCAAATACTAAATGGATAATCAGAAAAAATATCAATGAATGATCGATTCATAAAAAATCTTCAAACCAAAATCCAATAAGTCCAAAACAGAACACAGTCGCATGACACTAACCAGTAACATTAGAGCGAGGTTAAGGCTTAATGTTACACAGTGCATCAGTATTTCGGTTATGATGTGTGGGTTTGTAGATGATTTTGTACTCATATTTCATCAAAATAAATAACCCGTCGTTGTAACCTGTTATAATGAAGTGTGTCGGGAGTTGTTTGTTTGGGTGATCCGTCAATAACTAAAATTTGCTTCCTTGCAAGTATTGATTAAATTTAGTCACTCCATAAATAGATGAGAGGGCCTCCTTCTCAATTTGTCAAAGTGTTTTTGAAGCAAAAGCGATCAGATTCCCCAAAACATCTGGGTATCGATGGGATATAACGGCTCAAATACCATATGCTGATGCATCCATTAGCTGATTAAGTGGAGCTGCTGGCTTTGAGAAATTTGGTATAAATTTGTTGTAATAATTTACTTTTTCTATAAACCATTCCAATTATTTTACACTTTGAGGGCGAGGTAGAATTTTAGTAGCCTCCAACCATGCGATTATAATCTAATACCGTCTTCAATTAGAGTATTAATTACCAAAAATTTCTTTGATCTGTCAGACAATGCTACTTGCAAATATGCATCCTGTAAATCGATTTTGGTGAAGTAGACACCACCTTGAAACTTATTAAATAATTCTTCGATTCTGTAGGACTCGAGTGGGACTCGAGCTTTGAAGGGTTTTGGTATCGAGAAGAATTATATCCTCTTGGATTGATATACGATTAAATAATGTATGGTACCTTTTACAAACATCTATAACATGGTCCTTTAAATTTTTGTAAGATTGTACATAAATATTGAATATATTATTTTGGTTGTGGTTGATGCTAAAATTTAATTCCTTGAACCAATCTAGTCCCTTAAGATTTACACACTCATTGCGGAATCTACGGCAAATAAAGATAATTGTTTTTCAATTTATTATATGACACTGTGACATCCAAAGTACCCTTAATTGGAAAGATGTTTCCCCCATAATCTACTACCATTTTTGAGGATGGGCTACATTTTGGTAAGTCCATCTGTGCATACGTTGTAAGCCCAATTGTCATTGGAAAGAAATTGAATGAGAGGGGAATAGTCCGCGAGTCTATTAACACCATTTGCAACAAAAAAAAAATTGGGGTGGCTGTGTCGTCTACACGGCCATAGGTATTTTACATGATAACGTTTATGCGCAGTGAGAGTAATTATAGACCGAATGTATGTGTTTATTATTTTAATAAATACGCAAACTTTGGCACTAGAATTGCTTCGATTAGTTAAAGCGTTGACTCGCTACAGTGCTCGGAGAGCATTGTAAATCACCATTTTCAATTTTAATTAAAATTTATGTGGAAATTAATTATTTTAATTTAAAATAAATTATCTGCCACAGGTTCTTTACGCAAACATATATACAAGAATTGCTTCGATCGGATGACCCATCCTATTGCTATAGCAGTTCAAGCATTTAAATCGCTCGAAATCAGAGGTTCGCCGACGCGGCTTTCATCGTTGCCTGATGACGTTATTGAGATAATATTATGCAAGAGGCATGAAACCTAAAAACCAACCTAAACAAACATATATTTAAATTAAAGGTAATGCTTATTGTTGATGAGTAATTGCCCACGACCAAGGGCAAAATTTCGTGTCACTCACTTTCTGAACATGAAGTGTAAGACGTTAACCCATCAAAACATTTATTAAATGAGCGGAATCTCGTCTTTGTGAGGATAAAGAGCTTTCTAAAGAGCTTGAGCTTCTGCGGTGATATGAATTAGAAGGTGAAACTTGATATGATTGACCACGTTGTCTATTCTGACTGTAATTTCGATTTGGCTCACGATATGACGATCGCCGCGCCTACTAGACATACAAACGGTAGAAATGTGTCCTTTTTTATTACAATCGTTGCCGGTTGCATCAATATATTTGCGATTTGATCTTTCATGTTCGTCTATACGCTGGGGGGCAGGATTTACAAATATTTCACGGGGTAAATCGATTTTGTTTACTTCAAACATTTTTTTTCTTCTTCTTCTTTTATAGTTGCACATGTTTTAACAGAAGTTTCATAAGCGAGAGCAAATTTCAATACTTCATTTAAAGTAGGGTTACTTTTTTGTAGACAAGGGTTTCGCCCTTTATCGTGTGGTTTATTTATAACAATTATATAGCGAATTAATTTATCAATGATGTGCCACAATTCGTTTTTTTACATGTAAAAAACCAATTACGCGCAATACCACGTAAATCCGCTATCCATTCTGAGTCCAATTGGTTTGGCTTCATTTGTGTTTTATGAAATTCATAACGCGCAGCCAAAATATGGATTTTTCAGGTGAAGTGGGCCGATAATTCAGAGCTTAGATCTTTATACATATGTCCTACTCACCTAATCGCCATCGAATAATTTTTGAAGAACTTCATAAATATAATCTCCCTTATGTTAGACAGGAAAAATGGTTGTTTTCTATTATCATCCGACACTAAACTTCTGGATCTTTACTCATTTTTTTATTTATTATTAACTAAAAGTAAAACTAAGAAAACCCGTTCCATGAAAGCATTGCTGACTGGGATGCACATAACTATCGAAACCATTTTCTGCAACTCACTGCGACCGGCATTAGTATTAAAAATTTCGATCCACATCACTTGGAGAGAAAGATCAATTTTCCTTTTTAAATGCGAAATTTTATTTACTGAGCAGTGAGCAGACGCCCGTTATAGAAAAATGTCTCTGTCAAGCTTCAACTGAAATGTGTCTACTATTTTCAATATATTGTATTATCGTATATTAGATTAATACCCAAGCAACCGCACAAGAGTCTCTCCAAAGTTATAGTACTTCTTTATGTAGCTCATGGATTTTTCATACATTTGTAATGCCATAGCTTTAAATTTTGCCTAGTCGTTTCGGGAAAAATTCGGCAATGACGATTTTGCCTTGTGACCAAAAATAAAAATCGATTCAACCATAAAAATATTTAACAATAAAAATTGTTAAACAAAATAAAGATTTAATTCTGGATAAGTGCATTGATTTCCTTTCCTCTAACTCATTTTCTCGAACCTTGATAAATTTCCAAAAACTTACATCGCACTTCACTCATCCTCTCCTTGGTTTAAGTAATATAATTTAATAACCGACCAGTGCCCGAATTCCGGTTCGATGACAAATGATAATGAGAAATGACTTGATTTTTTATTTCAACTAGTCGGTTGCATTTTTATTTAGAGTAGGCGAAATAAAACATAAAGTCATTTCTCATTCTCATTTGTCATTAATCCGGAATTCGGGCCCAGGGCCTGAATTCCGGTTCGGTGACAAATGATAATGAGAAATGACTTGATTTTTTATTTCAACTAGTCGGTTGCATTTTTATTTAGAGTAGGCGAAATAAAACATAAAGTCATTTCTCATTCTCATTTGTCATTGATCCGGAATTCGGGCCCTGGTTAAAATAACTTTATCTACTGCTTTTTGTAAACTTCACCATCTCCTCGATACACTTGTCTTATCATGTGGGTAAATTCGAGATTGAAAAACTCAAAACAAGATTTTAATTCCCGATTTGAGCTAGTTCTATTTGAAATATCGAATTGCAATTTCTTGCACGCATGGCTTGTATTAAATTTTCATTTTTTGTAAAACCGAATTGTGTATTCCATAGTTTACCTTTCCATTATCCGCTAAATATGCCTTAACGTTATTTAGGAAGAAACCTACATACTTCTTCCAAATTATTCTTAACATTTTGGGTGATGAGTCTTCATAATCGTCTACATAGAAATTCGTTTTAAAAATAAGTCAAGACTACAGGAAATAATTTTTCATGTATCATATTTGAGGCATCATTGGATATAGAGTAAAATTCTTGTTTGCTAGATTTTAAATCATCCAAAACTAATTGAATTGCCTTTTCCGCCAAAAGGTTTTCTGTATAACTGGTAATTTTGGTTCTACCAAATTGGATTTTATTGGAAATTTCCGAATCACTAAACAACTTACAATTTAGTTTTATCCCACAATCTATGCTGTTTTATAGCTATGTTGATGCATAATAACATAATATACATAACACAACTCAGCTGTAGTTGTTGAAAGTGAAATTGAATGATGCTCATCTTGCTGGGTCATAAAAGCAGCGACGGATTAACGCCTAGGTACACCAGGCACGTGCCTAGAGCCTGTGAACTTTGGGGGCCCGTAAATTTCGAGCTATGAATCGTGCTTTACATACGATTTGGAAGACAGACTACTATGGACAATGCGGCACTGGAATTTTTTTCCAGATTTCTTCAATATTTTGGAATAGTTCGTCTGAACTCGTGGAACTTTTTATTTTTAATCCTCGCTTAACTTCTGCCCCTAAGTTTTCTCGATTGGGAAAAGGTCAGACCTTTGCGGTTATCAGTCCAAAAATCATGTATTCTTTAATCCGTAAACTAACCCTTAATTAACTTTGCAGTCTATTTGGGACCGTTATCCTTTTGAAAGGTAAATGAAACCGGCATGCTCTTGAAGAAATAGGGCTCTATCAAATTTTTCATAATACAGGTATATGTAATAGATATTTGTAATCGTGTTGATTCATTCGCTTATTAATTGGAAATACTAGTCGAAAGCCGTGCCAGAAAATGATATCCAGACCATAACGTTCCTGTCTCTATAAAACATGTCGTCGGCATGTAAGAAACTTTTTTCAAAACGCCAATGATTTGTGTAAGCGTTATTCTGCGAAATTTATCTTTTAATTTAATTTTGTTTGAAAAAAATTGGCTCTCCAGATTCAAACAGCCGAGGTTTCTGCGTAATTTTAAGTTATTTCGCTTTATTTATTTTCCTGGCTTCATCTTCCCTTTCTGTTGTTTTTCGAGCTCGTTCTTCTCTGGGTTTGATTTTGAAATCGCCACAATCATTCTAGATTTTAATCGCACGATAAACCATCTTGTTCGAGTAGCCCAAATCCGCTGCAATTGCTCCATTTGTTGTATTATGTTTGCAATATTTCCATGCTATCAGCTTTTTCAATTTTGGTGTAAAGCTTGTTTCGGCCCATTTTTTAAACTAAATCAAATACCTCTATATTGATAGCTATCAATATTTAAAAGGCCACACTTTTTGTAGCAATTATTGGCAATGCAAAATGCCACCAATCAACATTTAATAATTCTCGTTCATCGCATTATTCAGAAATGTAAACAAAATTGAGAACAAAATACAGTAAACTTATTGTTGAAAGCATCTAGTACTCTTGCTTATCGTTACGTCATCCTGTGCATTGAGGTCTGACAAAAAAATTATGTTTTTAGCACGTAAAATGCGTGGGTCCTCAGTAGCGCCTTCTGTCTTAAATTATCACAAACCTATTTTAACAAATTGACAACGATCATTTGGAACGCTCAAACGTATACAAAAACGTATACAAACAAATCAGACTCTACCGCATAGCTCATGGAGACGTTACTGGTAGTTCTATATGGCAGTAACGTATTAAATCAGGTTAAGATTAGCCGGTTAATTTAATCGTTTCGTTTAATTAATCGGATATTATCCGAATTGTACCGAGAATAAAATTTATACTGAACTATTTTTTAAATTTTGTGAAAAAAATCAAAAACGTCAGCCTACTGCACTTCAGTTATAATACAAGTTGCATTTAATTCTAATCCATTTCACCTGCTATAGGGTTACCTATGCTTGTCCATTATGTATCTCTTATATTTAAAGCAGCACAAGAACTCAAAATGTGTTATATAACCACGTTTTATCGCAATTTCGAAAAAAAAAAATCACGGAACACGAATTCAAATTCTCAAAAGCGGCCTCGAATCGGTGAATGAAGATTTATTAAAATATTTTAAATTAAAGGATTATGAAATTAAAATTTAGAAAAAATGCGTAGTTTTAAATTTCAATTCCCTTCATTAATAACTCTTTGAGTTTCGAGATTTAAGCGGTCGATATTTCCGAAAATAATATTTTAAAATTCGATATTTTGGTTGGTGAAATTTCAAGACTAGATATCTGGTTTTAAACAGGATTGAGTTGCTTGGTATCTAACATATCCGAAATTATCAACATTAGCCAAACTGTGATATTTTTCAAGATTATTTTAGAAGTCTAAGATTATTCGAACTTTTCGAAGTTATTTGGGTCTATTGGAGTTTCTCGCTTATACTCGAAATTTACCAAACATGAGTTGCGTGACGTTAAACAATAGTAATCTATCGATATTTTCGATGTTTACTTTGACATTGCGAGTTAAGGTTGGAGTTGAATTACAAGTAAGCATAGCACCCAATTAAATTATCTTACTGAAAATATATTCTCGAGTTTCAAGATTTCCAGGTTTAAATAGTGTTATATAGCTGTAGATTAACATCGAAATTATTCGAACTTATCATTATCATATTTCCAAGATTATTCAAGGTTTTGCAAAGACGCAAGCTTGGTTTTTAAAGATTATTGTATGGTATTATGTTTTTGAGAGAGATTTTCCAGAATATATTGTTCCTAATTTTACAATATGTGAATAAATATCAATATTGTTCTAGAGTTGTAAGAATATAGAGTTTTTCGAGATATTCGTGCTTCTCGATATTTTTTGAACAGGAAGCTTCGTTCTATCTTACAGAATTAGTATGGTTTATCGAGAATTTTGTTTTTAAGCCTCCCACGATTTGCGTAGCATTTTGTTACATATAGTCAATTGTAGGATGTTAAGTTAGGTTAGGTTAGGTTAGGTTAGGTTGGAGTGGCTGCTTACGCACACTTAGATCGGTGACGGTCCATTGTGATACCACAGGATGTATCCCCTTTTACCCCTATTGAAACCATTTCGAGCTACTTATGTAGCGTAAGACGTCCCGCACTTTAATGTTTTCGAGATCCGAGAGGCAGTCCATCCTGAACTTACCTTAGTGTTTGTGCCTTCTGAGAGCCAATGCTGGACAGGAGCAAAGGAAGTGGACCAACGTCTCTTCCTCCTCTTCGTCCAAGCAGCTTCTGCAGAAGTCATTAGCCTCCAGACCCAGCCTTCTTGCATGTTCTCCAAAAAGGCAGTGTCCCGTGAGAATTCCTACGACCGTTCTTAATTCACGTCTGCATAAGGATATTAATGCCCTAGTGCGCCCCAAGTCCAGCTTTGGCCAAACTTGTCTTGCAACTCTACAGGTGAGGGTGTTAGACCACCTTTCCCCCGCTGAGGATAGCGCCTGGTTCCCAAGTGCTTGTCTCAGCGCTGTGAAAGGCCTCCCAAGACTTTCCCTTTCCGGTTGCAGCTGGAGAGTCGTACCATGCCTAGCAAGTTCATCAGCCCTGCAGTTCCCCATGACGCCCGAGTGACCTGGGACCCAGACTACCTGGATATTGAAATGCTCCCCCATGTCATTTAGAGATGAGTGACAACTCAACGCCACCCGTGACGCCAAAGACACCGATTCTAACAACCGGATCGCCACTTAACTGTCCACATAGATTGTGATATCGTCTGAGGATAACACATTATGCTTCAACCACGTCATGACCACCTCAATCGCTACGACTTCAGCTTGATACACGCTGCAGTAATCAGGGAGACGAATAGAAATATTTACATTTAATTTGTCACAGAATCCTACTTTGCCGTCTAGCTTGGAGCCATCTGTGAAGAATTGCAACGCTTCAGTTTCCGATAACGGTCTATCCCTCCAGGATTCCCTTGAAGGGAAGGAGGTCCGAAATCGCTTCTCGAAGCGTAGAGTAGGTTTAATGTAGTCAAGATTCGCCAGCTCATCCTTCAACGATCTGACAATAGTAGTGTCCTATACTAAGACACCTCCACTGAGAGACGGCTGCAAGTCGACAAGCCGTATTTGCCGCCATCTGTTTGCCAAAAATGTCGACCGGAAGAAGGTGCAACATAACCTCTAAGGCACTTGTCGGTGTCGACCTCAATGCCCCGCTAACAAGCATACAGGCCGTTCTTTGCACTCTCTCAATCTTACTTTTGTAAGTTATCTTGTCCAGAGCTGGCCACCAAACACCCACCCCGTACATGAGTACAGGTCTCACTACAGAGGTGTAGAGCCAGTGTACCAGCTCCGGCTTCAGACCCCATCTATGACCAATGGCGTTGCTACAGGAGTACAAAGCAATAGTAGCTTTGTTTATTCTCTCCAACATGTTGGGCTTCCAACTAAGCTTACTGTCCAAGATAATGCCCAGATATCTAGCTCTATCAGTAAAAGCAAGTCTCATGCCATTTAAGGTAGGAGGGACAACTACCGGGATTTTGTACTTCTTAGTAAAGAGTACCAGCTCTGGCTTGGACGGGTTAATACCAAGTTCACATTTGCCAGCCCATTTCGTAACGATGGTAAGCGCATTCTGCATTACGTCTACAATCGTGCCCAGGAATTTCCCGGTAACTGCTAAATCTACGTCATCCGCGTACGCGATAACTTCAATACCCTCTCTCCCCAATTCAAGTAGTAACCCATTTACCACTATGTTCCAGAGAAGAGGGGACAGAACCCCCCTCCTGCGGAGTTCCCCTAGTTACTCGCCTCTTGATGGTGGAGTCCCCAACTTCGAGCTAACAATCCTGCTTCCCAGCATATAATTGATTAACCCTATCATAGGAACGTCCACCTCCAAAAATGACAATCCCTCCTTGATTGCCTCCGCTTTCACATTATTAAAGGCGCCTTCTATATCCAGGAAGGCCACCAAAGAGAATTCCTTCGAATTAATCGATTTCTCAATCGTAGACACCAAGGCGTGCAGAGCAGTGTCCACAGATCTACCCTTTGTGTACGCATGCTGAGACGATGCCCACTTCCTGGCACCTATTTTATCTCTGATGTATACATCCAGTAGCCTTTCCAAGGTTTTCGAAAGATAGGATGATAGAGTTATTGGTCTTAGGTCCTTAGGATAGACATGTGAGCTTTTCCCCGCTTTCGGTATGAACACCACATTGACCTCCGTCCAGTACCTAGGAATATAGCCCAGCTTCAAACACCCTTTGAATATAGCTTCCAGGTAGAGAAGAATAATTACTGAGTTGTTTTGAAGTTCCGCTGGTATAATTTGATCCGGACCAGCCGATTTAAATGGTTTAAAACCCCTCAGTGCCCATAGGATCCGTTTCCTGGATACGATATCCTCTGTGGTTACTGACAGTGATTCCTGATGATTGCTACGCACCAACAGGTATTCAAAGCTCCCTGGGAAGTGTGTCTCGAAGAGAAGCTCCAGAGATTCTCCACTAGAAGCTGTCCAAAATCCGTCCGGTTTTATCAAAAAACTGGGACTAGATGTACTTTTGGAAAGAATCTTCTAAGGCGGGAGGTTTCGGATACCTCTTCCATATTATCACAGAAGATTCTCCAAGACCTCCTTTGTGCCTTTCTTAATTCTTTCTTATAAATTCCGAGTTTCCCTTTATAGGAGTCCCAATCCTGAGCCTCCCTCGTATTTTTGGCTCTATTAAAGGATGTCCTACAAGCCTTACGATAGGTTCCCAGTTCCCTGGACCACCATACCGGTTTTTGCCTACCCCTAGGCTTAGCCAGTGGGCAGGCAGCGCGAAAGGATCGGTTGCATGCGCTAGTAACGCTAGCCAACATGTCCTCCAGCTCCCCAAGGATGTTAAGTTACATAGATGATATTTTTCTACGATATTTTAGATTTCCGTTTCGATATATTTCGTGATTATTCCTTACTTTCAAGATTATTGTTAAAGATGATTCGTTGATGTTTCTCGTTTGATGTTACAGATTGTTCAAAATTGTTGAAGATGTTTCTGGATTCTTCGAGAGTATTTCAAATTTACAAGATTTATAATATTGAAAATTAGTCGAAATTACTTGATAGTTTATTAGGGCTCCCTAAGAGAGAAAGTTAAGATTCGATAGAAGGTAGCTCAGACTATGCTTAAAGTAGACCACCCTTTCAAATTTGCAGAATGGGACATTTCTAGGACATTTTTAAGAAAAGACGATGGTACATTTAGAGAAAGATGAAATCGTTCCTGTAGCTATTAAATATTTTCTTAAGACAGGCCTAACAATTTCTTCTTGGTTGCTAAAGGTGTCAAGAGATGTCAGAATGTCAGAGTAGATACAAATTATCTGAATCCTCCTCTCCTCTTTAGGTTGTGACAGATATTTAGATTTAGAAGAAAATTTGCTAAACTCGTTTGAAATCAAAGCTTTCGACATCAAATGATAACGAATTTAGTGTTTACTGGGTGATTTATTTGTAATATAAATGTTGTACTAAAAATGTACCAGGTTTGCACTTCAAATTCAACGTTTCACAAATCAAATTAAGCCTTTTGGCAAACAAATTTAACCTTTTACAAATCTAGTTTTGATAAGAAAAGATTGAGTTTGATTTGAAAAAGGGAGCTAATACTAATCTGAAAAAAAAGAAATTGTTAGAACTTTCTTCCTAGAAAAATACCTAATCAAGTCGGAAAACAATTTCTGGTTTCTCTTGTTAGGTACGCCTTTGTCTTTAGAAAGGGAATCAACGGACACATGATCCAAACCAGTCAGTCAGTCTCTATAATAAATTCGTCCGATTTATAGTTTCTCATTTATCGAATCTTTTTTTATTACCAGTAAAACTACTTTAATTTTGCAATTAGTGATGGTGTTTTTTTTTGTTTTCGGCAGGTTCCCCTATTTCATATCGCCTTATCTCGCATTTCATGTTTTAATCATTTTTTTAAATTTCTCGAGATTATTAAAGTATAGCTTGGAAATGGAATACGTGATATTCGAGATTTAATTGATGATTCGGTCAGGTTATTCGATATTTTCGAGATTATTCGAGTATGTTTGAGATTGTCTGGTTTGTTTGATAGTGCGATGTAACTGCTGAGAATCTTAGAGCATATTTCAAGAATATAATTGTTCGATAAATACGAAATTACCCGGCTAATTTCCTTAGTAGCATTTTGCTTAACAGTATTAGTAAAATTATGTTACATGACAAATAGTTCGATATTTACATGAATTTTCCAAATTTGCATGGGATTTTTAGATTTTTTCGGTATTATTGAAAATCGAGATTCACTTAATATAGTGATTATTCGAATTTTTCTGAAAGAGTTCTTAAGTTTTTCGACATTTCTAGGATTATTCGAGACTTTTAAATTTTTTTCAAATTTATGCGAATTTTATATGACAATGTTCTGCGCTTAGCTTTGAGTCGTGGAAACTTACAGAATTACTATTACATTTACGGATAATTCGATATTTGAGAACCGTATAGAATATCCAACGTATTTTCAAAATTCGACATGCTTTATTGATATACTTATTTAGAAATCGTCATAGCATTGAGTTGGTTGCAAGAAATTTTGTTTTAGTTGAAGTTATTGAACTACATCTAGTCTTAATAAATTCGAGGCGGGACAATAGTATAAAATCAGATTTTAACTAAAACCTCTACTATTTCATAGGTATAAGAAGCATTTTAAGGGCCCAAGAAAAATTTTCGGAGGGCCCAAAATTTGTAGTTACGCCACTATACACAGTTTACTTTTCCTATAGGTAATTAACAAACTTATCATAAAGGATGTTTTTTGGGGAATGGAAGAAAACAGACGTGCTATGCATGGGAAACAGAGGAAAAGCTTCCTTTTTACGCATTTTGTAGGAAAAGAAAATTTTGCTTTGGGAAACGAGGGGGCCGTAATCGAAACCTTGCCTGGGGCCCAAATTTTCCTTAATCCGCCACTGCATAAAAGTCGTAATTAAATTAATCTTTTGAATGTAACTTTTCACCGTCTTGTTTAGAATCTTACATATTTTACATCGCGTTGTTAAATTTATTTTCTTTAAACAACCACCTCTTGGACTTTGGTTTATTTAACCACTCATTTTTAAACTAACACAATAAAAACGTTTCTTTTTAGCACCTCCTTCAGATATTAACTGTAAACCAAATTAACCATCACCACACAGAAAATGTGAAACTACTACTAAAATACGGTCAACTTGGTTTTTTTTAAATTTGTATTGTATTTAAGATACACGTGTGAAGTTGATTGAGATTATTATAGTTTATTGTAGATATTACAAATATTTTATTTATTTTTTTGCTAATTGTAGGTTGGAGGAATTTAAGTTTTGGAATAAATATAATATTTTCGCGCTGAGAAGCAGCACATCCAGCCGGAGCCCTGAGAAAGTGCTATAAATCCTGAGACTCAGGGTCAAAATGATAGAGTTGGCAACCCTATTTTAAATTGAATAAACATCGCTATAAGAAAAATCGCTATCCGTCAGCTAATATCTATCGGACGATTTTGAACGGAAATTTACCGCGAAAGCGATGTTCACTCGCGATTTCCGTCAAAATCCCACCGGTACTGGAGTTCATAAATGATACACTAACTACTAATCAGAGTTGTTATGTACGAGGTTAAACAAGACATACCTACCAGAAAACTAGAATTAACTCGAAACTTCAGTTACGGAGCACATGATGTGTGTGAAGTATAATAGAGCAGAATCTAAACTTTAAAAACTTGCTGAGCTGTATTTATTATTTACAAAGATGCTGTTTTCCTTATGCTTTTGTATAAAAATACAATAAATACAATAAAATGCTACAAACAGACGTAAAAGCCAGGAAATTCTTTTATTCCGATAAATGTATTCAATTTAATGTTTAATACTGGTTCTTGTTTGGGAAAAAAATATTCAATTGAGTATTAATTTATTGTTCTCCTCATGATTCAAAATGTAAGATGATACATTCCAAAAGCATTCTTAACAGCAGAAAAACAAAATTTTGATTGATTTGTGTGTGTGTGTGAATACGTTTAGGAGCCTAAAAAGGGATTTTGTTTTAATAAAAAATGTTAGTAAAATGTCTGAAACAACAACAACTTGGCATTCCTGATCGATTTTCTTTTTATATGTACACCGTATTCTGTTGTTAAATACTTACTACCGTTGTATTTACTTGTATTGACCTGGACCACAACTTTGCTATGGAATTTTTTTGTCCTTTACCATTTTCCCAGAAAAATGTATAAAAATATAGCAAAACAATTTTGTGGTTTTTAGTATTTATTGTATGTATGTACATGTATATACATATTTTTATGTTTTTAAGTACAGTTTACATTAATTGATTATTCATATACAAATTCTAATCGAATAAGAGCTTTGGTATAAGAATGTAAATTTTGCACAAAAAAATGATTTTACTGAGAAATGTGAAATGTCCTTTAAGTGAAATTTTGTACCATTTCAAGTAGTCCTGATTAAAATACAACAACAAAAAAACGTTTTATTATTGAAATAAAGCGTAGATGCTTAGCAGAATGTTTCCTTTTTCTCTTATATTATTTTGCATTTATTTAAAGTACTCCTGTTATTGTGCTATAAAATTATTACGCACCATTTATTTTTATGGCTGCTTTTAGGTTGTTATGCAGAAAGCATAAAATTTTGTTACATGGACTCACATAATTGAATAACCATATTCTGTAAGTAGTTCTATTGGTTGAAAAAGTAGCCGAAGCAAAACATAAACTTTTCAAGAAATTACAAAAGCTGAAAAATGATTCTAGCATATAACCAAACTAAATCAAATTTATTTTTGTTAAATTAACTTAAACCATAAATAGATCTCTAGAGATACATATGATATAAGCTATAGAAAAAAATTATCCAATTTTTAATCAAATTTCCTCCAATTGCTTCTTTATTTGCCTTTAGGGTACTAGCCAAAAAGATTTTTTTTTTTTTGTTTTTGGTTGATGTCTTCTCACAAATATTTAATTTTATTTACTTTATTGTCGTTTTGTATTATATGCCAACTGTTTTTATAGTTTTTATATGACATTAATTCTGAACCAAAAAAAAATTGTTTATATTTTGGCCTTCATCCAAAACGTCCAACTAAAATCGAAGACGTTTTATTTATCGCATACTTTGTTTCTTGTTGTTGACCCCTATAATATCAAACCTTTTTATGATTTGGTCAGTTTTTGAGGATTACATTTGAACAAATTGCTAAATAAACGTCTTACAAAAGAAAAGAAATAAATATTTTGATCTCATTTTGAAACTTCCAGTACTCGTATATTTTGTAATAACTTTTTAGTATCTCATAAATTCTTAAATATCCTGTTTGTTCAAATTATAAATTCCTACGGGTTCTTAAAAAAATATGTTACTAAGACCTTGCCGAAACCTGCAGTAATATAATTTGTAAGACTTTATGTGCTTTGGTGTCCTCTGATTTAAAACAAAATTAGTTTTACAATGTAATTGGATTTGAGACTGTTACCCAAGTATGGTGCGAATTTAGTCCCCATAGACGTTCCGAAAATCTGTTTATAAAAAATTCCTCTAAAACCAAATCTGATATTTACCAAATTGCTTGCACTGAACGTGATAAAAAATATATTGGTTAGCTATCTGCTTTATACAAATAAAGTGAAATAAAGATATTCAGAAATCGAGTGTTCCTGATCCTATTGATAAACAACAATGGTCATCAAGTAGATTTTACAATGGTCATCAAGTAGTTTTGAAAATATTAATTTTAAGTTAATTAATTTAATTACTATGCTTTACATTCCAATGAAAAAAATTTTTAAATTTTATTTTTAGGATGTTGTTCCTATAATCATTAATTCAATGTGGAACAATTACAAATAAAATAGTAAATAAATTAAATTTAATTAAAAGAATTTTTGGCTTATTAAATAGTGATTTAGTTATTGTTTTGTATTGCCACGGCCAGATTTTATTAAGTCTATTCTTCATTTTTCCCCCAAAAGTATGTATATCCTGTTAAAAATTGTGAAAAATCAATTTTTAGTCAAGGAAGGGTTCCGTTTTTGTTTGATGTGATTTCTGAAGTTCCCGCCAGTTCCAAACGATTTTCAAACGCCTCAAGACACAATAGGTTGTATTAGTTTTCGAAAAAAAAACTCAAGTGATGCAGTTGAGCTTTTTTTTCGAAAATTATTACAGGCCTATTGGGTCTTTAGGCATTTGAAAATTGTTTGAGGCTGGCGAAACTTCAGAACTCCGTTCACATAGCGAATACAGATTAATTAAAAGTGATTATTTTTTTACAGGCAAACATAAAGACGCTTCTAGGAAGATAGGTTCAAGAGTTTCTTCTCATACATCGGAATAAAATCATCTAGAAACTGGATGGTCGCTGACAGTAGTTTTAAAAAAAAGCTTAAGTCAGCGATTGAACGTCAAATCCATACTAAATTTAGAGGGATTATCTTTGTTGAGCTTTCCATTGTTCATATTATAAACAACTCAATTCAGCAGATACCAAAATCGTTATCGTTTGATGCCGAAAGCTTTCATTTCAATTGAATTTAGAGAATATTCTGCTAAATCTAAATATTGGTCAGAACCCAAAGAATTGTTATTTCTATAGATTCAGATTACGTATTACCCAAAATCCCCAACATTCAACTTCAGCAAACGAGAAGAAATGGTTAGGCGAGTCTTTCTAAGAAAATGACCCCAATTATGATTGTCGTGGTCGTATATGTTTGTCGTATACGTATGTTTGTCGTTAAAACACCATTTTTATGGCCATGAAATTTTAGTTGACGACAAAACATTCTGTGGGCCATATTTAATAAATAATCTAATAAAAACGCAATTTACACTAATTTTCAATTAAAATAATTATTTATTTAAATATATTACAAATTTACTTTATATTTAAAATTTATACCTACTAAAAAATTTTCGGGTATACCGAAATTTTTTCCGCCATTTTCACTGTTTTGAAACATCAAATATTTTAAATTTTTAAACACTTTCAGGATGAAAAAATTAAAACAAATCACGTAATTTAACACAATTGCACGATATTTATAATTAAATAACTAAAAACAAACAAATCTTCTCGATTTTTAATTTAATTAAAGTGTAAGTAATAAACGAAAAGAATAATTTTAATTTGTCAAAGTAACAAATGACAGAAGTTTTCTAAAAATATAATTCACGATTGCTAAGATAACAAAAAAATTAAGTCGGTGAAGTTAGCCCGAAATATCAGCCCGAATTTTTGGTTCGTTTCTCGGATAAAATGTAGCTACCCCGAAAAAGTGTAAATTTGTTTGTAAAAAGTGTAGGCTCATCCCGAAAAAAATATTTTAATTAAAATGTATCTAACACGAAACACAAAACAAGTTTAATCCAAATGAAAACTAATAAATTTCTTAAAAAATATTTGTAATAAAAAAAATTAATTTCTATAAGAGTAAAGCCATTCAATATATTCTACAAATTTTTATAGCTATACTAATGTATGTTCTGTTGGTAGTGAAAAACATTTACTATGAATAAACCTTAAGTTATATACTGTCAATACTAGACACAATGCTTAAAGATTTTGTATTTGGGAGGATAGGCCATGATGCTAGCTAAGAGGTAGTCAACATCCCACGGTCAAATCATGGAAATAAACATAGGACTTTTAAAAATTTGTATTGTTAGTATAGCGCATATGATATGGAGAAACCTTAAATTATAAACAGCCAATACTAGTTGAAACTTAAATTCTGTGTGACGATACTAAAGATAAATATCACTAACGGTGTATACCACCAGATAGGTCTTGGATATGCTAAGGAACCATGAATAGGCCATATCCATATCATGGAGATACGACATATAATTTTCAGTACACATAATACTCGTTTTCATACACTAAATCCAGTTGAAACTTTAATTCTCTGTGGCGATACAGAGATAAATACCACTAACGGTGTATACCCTCTGATAGTTCTTGGATATTCTAAGAAACCATGAATAGGCCATATCCATATCATGGAGATAAGACATATAATTTTCAGTACACATAATACGCCATTTCGTACACTGCATCCAGTTGAAACTTAAATTCTGTGTGGCGATACTAGATATAAATATCACTAACGAAAAGGTGTATTATGTGTACTGAAAATTATATGTTTTATCTCCATGATATGGTTATGGCCTATTCATGGTTCCTCAGCATATCCAAGACCTATCAGGTGGTATATACCGTTAGTGGTATTTATCTCTAGTATCGCCACAGAGAATTTAAGTTTCAACTGAATGGAGTGTACGAAAGGGCGTATTATGTGTACTGAAAATTATATGTCTTATCTCCATGATATGGATATGGCCTATTTATGGTTCCTTAGCATATCCATGACCTATCAGGTGGTATATACCGTTAGTGATATTTATCTTTAGTATCGTCACACAGAATTTAAGTTTCAACTAGTATTGGCTGTTTATAATTTAAGGTTTCTCCATATCATATGCGCTATACTAAAGACTAACGAAAAAATTAACTTAATGGTTCCATTACAGCCTGAAGAACAATTAGACAAAGAAGTTCACAAATTTCTAAACGATATACAGCAATCAGCTTGGGAAAATACTCCTGAAATTAAAACGAAAATCAAGGGAAACAACTACAATGAGGAAATTAGGGAACTTCTCGCAGAAAAAAGAAGAGCGAGAAGAGTATGGCAACAAACAAGGGCCCCCCAAGATAAAACTCATTTGAACAATTTCACTCAACAATTAAGAATAGAGATCAAAGAATTGAAAGATGAATCAATCAGCAACTATTTAAGAAAATTTACTAGTGATAACGGTACTGATAATTCTCTTTGGAAAGCAACCAAAAGAATCAAAAGACCAATAATGCAGATTCCCCCAACAAAAATATCAGGTGAGAAATGGGATAGAAATAATAAAGACAAAGCTCGAGAATTTGCTGAACACCTCGAAAAGACATTCCAGTCACATGAAGACCAAACGTTGGAAGCCGAGATAATAACTGAACAAGCTGTGCAAGAAAGTAAAGAAATCCTACCCACAACACCAAAAGAAGTCATGCGTGAGATAAAAGCTAATATGAATACGAAATAAAAAGCTCCTGGGTACGATCTTATTACTGCAGAAATCTTAAAAGAACTACCAAGGAAAGCTCTGGTGAAACTCACCAATCCTATAAATGCAGCATTTAGAATCAAATGTGTACCAAGCTTATGGAAAATTGCAGAAGTAATTATGATCCCAAAACCTGGGAAACCACCGCACATAACATCGTCTTATAGGCCAATTTCGCTATTGCCAGTCATGTCCAAACTCTTTGAGAAGCTTCTGGTAAAAAGATTAAATCCGATAATCGAGAGTAGAAACTTGATCCCAAGTCATAAGTTCGGTTTTCGTAACCAACACTCAACAATTGATCAAGTACACAGAATAACCAGTATAATTGGGAAAGCATTAGAGGAGAAAAAAGTCTGTTCAACAGTATTTATAGACGTTGCACAAGCGTTTGATAGAGTGTGGCATGAAGGACTTAACCACAAGTTAAGGAATCTTCTACCAATGCAATTTGCTAAGATACTGGAATCTTACTTGAAAAATAGGTTCTTCAGGATTAAGTTAGACGATACAATTTCTGATTGAAAGAAATCAACGCAGGAGTTCCGCAGGGCAGTGTATTAGGGCCGGTTTTATACCTACTATATACTTATGATCTTCCTACATTAGAAAATAACACAGTGGCAACTTTAGCAGATGATACGGCGATCTTAGCTGTTGGAAAAAGCAACGAAGAATCAACACAGAAGTTACAATCAGCTGTAACTCAAATATATAAATGGACAAAAAGGTGGAGAATAAAACTAAATGAAGCTAAATCAGTTCACATCAACTTTACAAACAGACGATTCAAACGTATTCCGATTACCAAAAATCGGGAAAAAATACCGCATGCAAACACAGCTAAGTATCTCGGTATGACCCTAGATGCTAAACTACGATGGAAAGCACACGTCAAGAAGAAAAGTGAAGAATTAAGACTTAAATACAGAAAAATGTATTGGCTGATGGGAAGGAACTCTTCTTTATCAACATACAATAACCTTCTACTTTATAAGCAAATATTGAAACCGATTTGGACTTATGGTATTCAGCTTTAGGGTTGTACTAAACAGAGAAACGTAGATATCATCCAAAGATTTCAGAATATGGTATTAAGGAACATCGTTGATGCACCTTGGTATGTCAGGGACAATGACCTTCATAGGGACCTTAAAATGAACCTCATCTTAGACGAAATTCAGGAAAAAGCACGGAGATATGGAGAAAGGCTCCGCCAACATGTGAACATTGAGGCAACTCAGCTCCTAAGCATCACGAATTTAGTACGCAGACTTAAAAGAACCAAACCTTTTGAGCTGGTGTGATTGTCAGTTTAAGCAGCATTGTTCTGATCTAAAATCCACTACAAAGATGTGGTTTACTTCAATTTACCAAACACTATGGAACGCCAATGGGAAGAAGCCATAGATTAACTTAAGTTAGTAAATTAAGTCAGAAACAAATTGCTCATTAGTCCAAGAGACTAGATTGTAATTAAATGAAAAAAAAATAAAAAACTGATTTTAGTGAAATTTAACTTCCGCGTTGGAAATGGGATTCTAAAATGAGTTTTGGATGAAGTTCTGGAATATGGCTAAGTTTGATGGAACTTTGCCAATCCTTAACCGATTATAATGAAATTCGATATTGTAAGTGAGGATTTAAAATAATATTTATAATTTCGAATCTCTGCACTACCTCTGAATCGAGTTAATTTGGAGATTGGGTTGGAAAATAAGTGTTGAGATTCAGGTCGAGCTAAGTGAGTTGACGTAGAATTAGGATTTAGTTAGCTTGCATTGACCCAATTGCCCAATTTGAAGCCCAATTGCATTGGGGTGTGAGTTTTTCGGTTGGGGAATTATTTAAGGGTTGATTTAAAGTTGATTAAGGGTTGATTTAGTGATTTAATTGATGTCTGGGTTGGTCGTTAATTTGGTGATTGCGATTAGGATTGTGTTGAGTTGTAAATTGAGTTGGAGGTTAAGCTGATTGAAAATGGAACTCTAATTTCATTTCGATTTTCCCGAAAAGCATAAAATGTTTCCTTACACCATCCATGATAGTACTAACATAACGAAGTGTTTACTGAGTTTTTAGCTCAATTCAAACGGGTTTCAAGTTTTAGACAAAACAACAAAACGCATATGTACATATATAAAATTTGTTTATTCAACAAAAAAAACTTATTAATATTATTGAAACAGTCGGTA
The DNA here is from genome assembly GCA_958295665.1 of Tipula vernalis. Lineage (NCBI taxonomy): Eukaryota > Metazoa > Arthropoda > Insecta > Diptera > Tipulidae > Tipula > Tipula vernalis. The sequence goes on from OY282558.1 coordinate 162,009,382, forward strand.
AAAGCAATATAAACCAATTGCTGCTAAAAACCGGAACAGCTATATCAATATAATATATACATTGGTAAAAATCGTTTTTTACTGAGTCTGATAATCGAAAACTTTTTTTTGAGATATGGAGATCAGTGGTTAGCTATGCCGTAGGATGCCTTTTTGTAAGCTTAAGGAAGACGGTTTCTAACAAAAAAATTATTCACTAAAAAGACTTTTATTCTTGGTTAGTACGCTCAGGCCAAATCATAAAAATTTTTCGCGGGTTCGGTATATAACGATATTTAAGCATATATAGGCATCCTCTTTGGACAATACAGCTACATCGTTTCAATAAGATAAAAAAGGGTAATTTCTTGTTGACTTCGAATATCGGTAATTTTCATACGTTATACAGAAATTTTTGAGGTTCACTGTATTGAAGATTGGTCAATTCACAGAGATGTTCCGCGTGTTCGACGTAGAAGAATAATTAAGTATAGGAACCCTTTGTCGAATACATATACACCTATTCAAATACGATGAAATAGGACCATTTGTTGTTGACCTCGAATTTTGCTAATTTTCATATACGATACACAGACATTTTTGAGGTTCACTGTATTGGAAATTAGCCAGATCACAGAGATGTTCCACGGCTTTGACGTTAATGGGTAATCGACTACATCATATTGGTGCTATCATATATATAATACACAAGCCAAGAAAAAGCGTAGCCATAGGGCATTTCCACTCTCCTCTCAGTATAAATACTCTCATCATAATTCTATAGAATAATCTATTAACAAACAGTACAGAAATACTAAAAGTATAATGGAAAGAACCAGGGATGAAATTGGCATAAATTCCAAAGTACTAAAATGTTGAGCAACAGAGGACTAAATTGGGCTTTAAAGTACTTTTTAATTTTTTGAAGTGTTTACATATCGTCGGCTCAGAATTATCCTTGTCCTTATATGCATTTTGCAAGTTAAATTAAGTTAGCTGGAATGTTAAAGATGTTCCTGAGATTTGTTAGAAGAAAGCTTAATTACGAAGAACAATGCTTCAAACTCAAAAAGTATTTTAACTATTTGAGTTTGAAATTTAAGAGTTTTGCACCAACTTTTCTTAAAAGGCTTGTTTATGTCGTTACGATTTTGTCTATATCCTCGATTTTTGTGAATACTAATTTTTAGCATAGATCAAGCAAGCAATGTTTATTAAAATAATAATACAAAACAAAATTCTAAAATCTATTTCTTTACATCTACTCTCCAACGAGTTATACCAGTAAAATTCGAACAGTTGCTAGTGTAGACACGAAATTGCAACGATTTGCCAGATGCCATACAATCATTTGCTGTCAAAAAGGCATAACTTGATTGCATACCAAAACAAACCCATCGTTGAACATTTCGAACGCACCCGTTAACGTGAAAACGTCAGTCAAGGTAAACATTTTTATCATGGTGAAGTTCACGAACGAGCAAACGTTTGGAAAATATTTAAAATTGCTACCGCAATTCTGAGTCGGTAGTCATACTTTAAAAGCGCTTACTCCAATTTTCGGTCGTAATAATCGTCCCACCAGACGGTTTGCATGTTATAGTGGATAAATTCGAGTCAACATATTCAATATTGGATGTTTTTGTCGCAGTGAGAGGTCGAATTACCGATAATATCGCAGCCTTAAGTGCTTCAGTTCAAAATGAGCCAAATCAATTGATTCCACACCGTTTATAGGAATTGCGAATCTCTCAAAACACATTGTGGCGAATTTTGCATAAATATCTTGACTCACACTCTTACAAGATTAAATAACCTCAAGAGCTGAAGCCTCTTGATCATTTGAAGCGCTGAAACTTCTCCGATTGGGCCTTGATAAAGTTTGGAGAAACTGAATTTTATCGAAAAATCATCGTCAGTGATGAAGCTCATTTTTGGTTGAATGGCTTTGTCAATAAGCAACATATGCGTCATTGGACAGCAACAAACCCACATATAGTAAGGCCGCTTCCGAAAATTTCTGTTCAAATTTAAAATGTGAGTACCTTCGCGGTCACTAACAGATTCATACCTAAAAATGTAAAAGTTGTTATATATTCTTTATCACCATGAACCTTTCCGTTTAAATTATACACGCAAAATTGTCGCTTATAACAGAAGTTCGAATTGTTAGCCTAAAGGAGTTGGAAGGCATTTTGCATATCAAGCATCACTCAAGGATACTGCAAAATTCAAGGATATGGGCAAAAAAATAGAAGTGAAGAAAAAATTAGTGGATATAGACCAAATCGCACGGATATAGATAAAACCACATCTAACAAAATTAAATCAAAATTCTTTTACAGCTTTGCTTTGGAGGTAGACAAAAAACGAATCTGAAGGATATAGACAAAATAAAAACAATGCGACAATAAAAATTTGTGGAAATAGACGAATTTTTTAAAAAATATCTCAGAAACGATTGGAGTTAGCAGAATTTTGATAGAAAATTTGGATTCATTTTGGTAGTTTGACCCTAGGTTTAACTGACGACTTTTCACTTTTATGTCACTAAAAGTAACAAAAAGGCATTTAAACATTTTTCTCTTTTGGAGGGTTCAGTTAAAAGGATAAATGCTGATTTTGTTAAGAATTAGAGGCTGTAATATGTATGGCATATTACATTTGAATTTCGTGTTTCTCTAACTTTGAAGTAAATTTCGGATTTAATTTAATTTAATTTGATTGAAAACATCGCACTAACATTATAAATGGACAAACATGTTATATCAAAGTGTTTTTTGTATCATGATTTATCCATTTTAGTTATTTATAAGTAATATAATATAGATACAACTATATTCCCCTCCCACCGAACGGTCACAAGTTACAATTACAAGAACAAAACTACTATCCTTGCCCACCAAAATTACAAGAAAAAAGCGTTATTAAGTTAGTACGTTTGTTTGCCGTCGGTATTCGGTCGTCCTGGCGGTTAGAATTGAATTTAGTCGAAATTCGAATAGTTGTTCAACGAAAAATGATTCGATCTTCGAAAAGGACTGCCTAACGTTTACAGAAAAAAATGAATATAAATGTATTTTCGAAAGGACTGAAATGTTTATCAAAAGTATCGAAGTACTTTACCCGGATTTTCGTTACAAAACATCTGCTCTTAGTCATTATGGATATTCCGTCAAGGTCGCTAGTCTTTACAAAACCACATCATCTACCAAGCAAATTAAAAAAAAAAATTATGTCTCAAAAATAATCGGAAAATTTTATTGAATTCAATTTTAAAGAAAACACAAAATATTTTCACAAGTGCCGCAATAATATTAGTTGTTACAAAAATAAAAAATTATATTAATAAAAATTCACGTATAAAAATTAACATCACTTACCACCACTCTTGTACCTACCGATACATTAATTACGTAAATAAAATTTTTTGAACACAATGAAATGAAAACACTTACATTTTCAAATATTTCCAGAAATCCTTTTTTTCCACTTCACACCACAGTTTAAAAAATCTAAGTTTGTTTACTTAAACAATATTAATATTTAATTAATAGATAATTAATATTTTCAAAAAACCACAATTTTAAAATGACAAAACTTTTTTACGTTCTTCATTGTTGAAGGTTCGCGATAGATTCCTTTTTGCTATACATCTATTATATAATGGTAATCCATATACCATTATAACAATTTAACTACCGTATGAGGAATGAAATATGGACAAATGTAAAATGTATCTGTATTTGTATTGTACAACCAAAAATAAAAATTTCCTTGTTTTTAAATAAGGTGATTCCCCTATATTTCATAAAATATACACAACATCTGCGTCATGTTACGCTTACGATTAGTTACACAAATGTCGTTGTTAGAAGTAGATCGTCGTAAATTAATTTACAAATTTTGTCAGGAAAATCCGGACAAAAAAAAGAACGAGGTTTTCACTACTTCAAGAATCTTGGATTTCAAAAATCCTTTATCTACAAAAGAATTAAACTGTTTGAGAATAATGAACCTGTTGAAAGAAAACCCAGCTCTGGTAAAAAATGTCAACTACAAGATAGCAAAGTTCGAATGAAATTGAAAGGTGAAACATTGGGACGAACTGCAAAACCGTACAGACAACAGGGTAAAAAATATCAAGTTTACCCAAAAACTGTCAAGAAATATTTACAAGGTATGAATATACAATGCAAACCCAAAAAATCGGCACCAGCAACTATAGACAAACAATTAGCTACAACCAAATCTAGATTAAGAGTGTTTTCCCAAACATATTTCGCCGCTTCTTCAGCTTATAATTATGTGATGGAAGATGAAAGCTTCAGAAATTTATAAATAAATATCATAAAAATGATAAAACGATTTTTTGGCCTGATTTGGCATCCTCACATTATGCCAACGCAACGTTATCTGATTTATGTCAACACAGAATCGAATTTATCCCTAAAGACTATAACCCACCAAATGTTCCACTACTAAGGCCCATTGAAACGTTTTGGGCAAATCTGAAGAGAATGGTATACAGCAATGGATATCGTGCCAAAAATGTTAAATATCTGATTAGAAAGATAAAAAGAGATTTAAAGAAGATCGATACATCAGGGACGCAGGCGGCAATGAAAAGAGTGCCAGAAAGGATCAGGAAAGCTAATCGATATGGGGCGCAAATTTTTCTGTAAATTTTATCTAAGAATTCAAGTTTTAAATAAAGTCCCAGGAGCACCGGGCTACGCTCGTTCCGAATTACATTAGCGTTTGTTACACGTTCATGTCACTGAGTTTCACCTCATTCAATTGAGCAATATGTTAGTTCCATTTAGACTGTCGATTTTCCAGAAAAATTTCCGACACTCATGTTTGAATCCCATTCTATACTAAACAAATCCCATTCTATACAATTCATCCCAATTGAAAGGAAATGGTTTAATTCTATTGAAACTAGAATAATATTCATATTCCCATTTTACAATCCCATTTTCATGGTACATACCGAGTTCTATCGAAATCGGTTGAGAAATGGCTTTGGTCCATTGGAATTGGCCATTTTACAGAACCTATACGATCCATATTTGGAACTAATTTATGATCTCTATATAATTCTCAAAAATCACAATTGAACAAATAAAAAAAACAAAACACAATGCAATATCAATAGCAATAACAACAATTAGATTTCCTTTGTTAGAAAATAAAATAAAAATGAAACCCGAACCTCTCCAGAAAGCCTACTAAAATATTTTTCCAAGAAATCAAAACCCATTACAATTGCTTCCTTTCACTAGAAAATTTCCATCTAACCAATTACTATTAACAAAAGAAAATAATAAAAATATGAATTCCCATAGGAGGATCCTCTTAAACGAATTTTACTGAAATAAAACCACCCCAACCAACATTAATAAAAATCAAATAACCGTTTCAGAAACCGATAGTAAGTTAAAAAGTAAGATAAAACCAAGCAAACAGGAGCTCACCGGACGAGAACTTCCTTAACGTTTTTTTTAAGAATCAATACCCGGTGTTATCGCGTTTTGGCACTCGAAAACTCTCTTTCACCAATTATGATCAATAAAAAAATATTCAAAAAAACGAACCCCAGGCCTATTAGAGGACCCACTAAACGACATTTCCCGAAATCAAAGTCCACTGCAAATGTTTCCTAACACTAGAAAATCCCTGCTCACCAATTATTACAAAAATCGTTGAACTTAAAAAATGGACCTCGACCATCCGGAGGACCCTCTAAACATATATTTCCCGAAATCAACACCCATTGCAGACCTTTCAAAACCCTATTTGACTTCAATCAATACCCATGGCGATCGCTTCCTGCCGCTCGAATATCTCTCATTACCAAATGTTTACCAAAATTGTTAAAATGAAAAAAGGAACCCGGATACCACTGAAAGACCCTAAGCTAATTTTTTTAAACCAAGACCCATTGCAATCTCTGTCTGGCACCCACCCGCTCACAAATTTTTACCAAAAATGTAAAAATTAAAAAAAGAAGCCCGGGCTCAACTGGAGAACCCCCTAAACGAATTTTCCAAAAATTTATACCCATCACAATCGCTTCGTGGCACTCGAAAACCCCCTTTACCAACTTTTAACAAAATAGTTAAAATTTAAAAAACCCAAGTTCCAATGGATGACACTCTGGACTGGTAAACATACTTACCAATTTTCAACAAAATCATTAAAACTATAAAAATGGAGTCTGAATTTCCCTGAAATCAAGACCAATGGGGATCACCTTATACCACTTAAAAACACTTCTTACCAATATTTACCAACATCGTGAAAATTACAAAGGAGCCCGAGTTCCACTGAAGAACCCCCTAAACTATTTTTTTCGAAATCAAGACCGGTCACAATTGATTCTTGGCACACGAAAACCCCAGCTTACCAATTTTTACCAAAATCGTAAAAATTAAAAAAGGCCTGGGCACAAATGGAGAACACCTTCTAAATTATCAAGACCCGTCGCAATCGCTTCCTGGCACCCGAAAACCCCCGCTCACTAATTTTTTAGCAAATTCGCCAAAATTAACAAAAAAGCACCCGGGCCCACTGGAGAACCCCCTAGACAAATTTTCCCGAAACCAACACCCAGCGCAATCGCTTTCTAGCACCCGAAAACCCCTTACCAATTTTTAACAAAATCGGTAAAATAAAAAAAGGCCCTGAGCAATACTAGAGGACCCTCTAAACGAATTGTATACGAATCCTGTAATCAAGACTAGTCGCAATCACTTCCTAGCCCTCAAAAACCGGTTTCGAAATCGTTGCACAAACAAACAAACAAACAAACAGACAAACAATTTTATGCCGTTTAATAATAGTAGATAGATAGATAGATAGATAATAAAAGTGTTTTATTCTTTTTAGCTCTTTATTTTAATATTTTTTATATTTACCCGAGTAACCAGATGTCACAAAAAATCATCAAATATTTCACAAATTTCTGTGAATTGTCGACCAAAATGTGGAAAAAATTGGTCAAATTTTGGTCAATAATTTGTCGACAAACGATACCCTAAATTAACAAAATTGTCACATTTTGGTTGCACATTTTGGTCATACAATTTGTGATGAAAAGGTGACAATTCTACTACAAAAATTTGTGAATAATCTGTAGGGTATTTGGTCATAATTTTGTGACAAGTTTCTTGATATTTTTTGTCAAAATTTTTTATAAAAATTTAAAAAATAATTATTATTTTGATTTAATTTTTTTTTCTCGCGTTTCAAAATACTGTGTCCGTTAACAATTTCAAAGTTTATATTTATGTTATATTTATTGCACCACCATTCAAATTCTTAAATTATTTCAATCATATCAATCAGCATTTTGTATTTTCATATTGCTTCCATCCGGTCACCCACCCATCTATGTACTAACCTCGGCAAATGTTGCTTGACGTCGTTGTTGAAGTTATGGTCGTATCATCTTTCTCATCTACGTGGTTATACAGAAAATTGCTAATATTTTAGTAGATATGAATATTTTACAAATTTTCAACAAATCAAATGTGATTGATATACATATTCACATTCATTGAGAAATTTTCAATAAAAAAATTGAATTGGTTTCTGAGTGTTTATTTAAATTTATGTTAACAAGCTTAAAGTCAGTTGAGGTTGAACTGAAAAATATTTCTAACATAGGTGGTTTTATTGAGAGATTTTTACTTGAGAGATGAAAATAAATAAAACATAAATGAATAAATAATAAATGTTACATTCATTCTTAATTAAATAAATAAAAAAGATATAAAAGTTTATTACAATATAAATAAAATAAAAACTAATTTATTTTGATTTCCTTATGGGTCGAAAAAATGTGAATAACGTTGATCATCAAATTTTTAACAAACTTTTTGAATTGTTTTAATTGAGTTTGTTTAAATTTATGCCCGTTAACAAGTCAATGTTATGTTAATATCATCTGATTAACATTTGTTTAATAAATAAATAATTATTGTTATATTCATTTCTAATAAAAAAAATAAAAAAATAATAAATTTTATTTATCCTTATTATAAAAAAAATATGTTCTCATCCGGTCACCCCAACTATGTGCTAACCTTAGCAAACGTTGCTTGACTTCATTCATTAAGCAGTTGTCGTATTTTCTTTCTCATCTACCGCGCACAGTCGAAATCGCTGATATTTTACGAAAAATGAATGGGAATTGGCATGGGAATTTTCCGAAAAATTACTTGGTTTTATAAAAAGTTTTGAGCATTCTACTAAATTATATAATGTAGATAGATTTACACAATGTGACGTATCAACATAGAGAAAGATAAAATTTGTCAGATCTTTCTGTAATTTGGTATACAGATGAAGAAAAATATTCTAAGAATAATTTCCTTTTACATCATATCGGAAAAATCACGGAAAATGCGAGAAAATCGCGAATTTCCACTCGGAAAATTCGTCGGGAAAAGACTAAAAAAAATATGCTGATCATCCAACATTAATTTAAATTTTTTTTTTTTTGTCGTGATTTTTGAAAAATGGACATCCATGAAAAAAAAATCATAAAAAAAAAATTAAATACATCCCAACTCCGTATGCTGCTAACTACGCAGCTGTACTATTTAAAAAAATCATCAAACATTCTTTTCTATAAAAAAAAATACACAATACATATCGCTCATTTGCTGCAACAATGACACAATTTAAAAATAACAAATGTTATAATTTGAGAGACATTTCCGTTTGTCTTGTAGTGAGCTTTATAGCTTTAGGTGTGTCGTTATATCAGTTTTAACTTTATTAAAAAGCCGATATTTCTCTATAAATAAGTCAAAAACGACCGATTTTGAGTTATGCCATTGTGGTAGCAAATGAGCGATATACAATTGACCATTTTAGAGATGGCGCTGTAAAATTTGGATAATTTTTCCAGATTTGAAGGCTTTACAGAGTTTTCCTAGACTTGAGACCAGACTCAATCGCATTTTCATGCAAAAAGACATCATATAGCCATTTTACGTCAACGAAATCGGTCTCGAAGTAGTTTTTCGTGCGGACATATTTACATATATACATACCCGCAATTATTGCTCGTTTAATAATATAGATTATGGATCAAAATCGTTTGATTAGTAAATAATTTTTTTTTTTACTTTTTTTTGTTTGTCCATATTTTGTTCCTCATACGTTATTCTTTTCTTGCATCAAGAAAGGCTTCGTCAGTTGATATACTTTGTTTTCTTGTTATGAGAAATAGGTTTTTTATGTTATGAAATAATTTCTTGTATCAAAAATATTCTCTCAGATTGAGAAATTTTTATTCAAATGAAAAATGCGATTTTTAAATAAGATCGTTTGAGAGAAGAACATTTTTTCTTGTCCTGAGAAACGTAAAATAACAGTTTCTTGTTAAGAGAAAAAGTTTCTTCCATTGAAAGTTTTCTCTCAGTTCAAGAGTAATATAGCAAAATTGGTTGTTTCGAACAGAGAAGAAACTTTTCTTGTTGTACCACCTGATTAATTGATCTACTAATCTAAATAATTTGATATGGTGCACATAGCATATGTATTGCAAAACGGCGTGTAATTTATACCCTTCATTCAAAATTGAATAAAGCTCAGAATCAAACTTTATTCTTCTTTATAAATTTATAAGATAGGGAAGTATGATGAAAAATTAAATACAATAGTGATAAAATAAATTTAAATTTTTGATATTAAACCTATGTACTTTTATACGTATATTTACATATTAAGAAAATGTTGTATTTTTAAAATGAGAGATTTCCAGAAAATTGGAAAATATATTTTGAGAAAAGGTGCCATTTCGTTTTAAGAAAAATTCTATCTTATCTTTAACATTTCAATAGTTTCTCGAATCAAGAAATTGCTTTGCTTTCATCAAGAAAATTGGACAATATAGTTTGAGAAAAGGGTCAATTTCTTGTTGCAAGAAAAATGGGAAACAAAACAATCATATTTTTCTTCATTCGTTGATTTTGTTTTTTCAATCAAGAAACTAAATCTCAGATTACAATTATGCAACAAATCTTAATTCAAGAAATTTTTTATCAGTGCAAGAAACACAAATCTTATATGAAGAAAAACTCGAAAGAAATAAGAAAATTAGCTTTTAAATGAATAAAAAGTACATTTTCTTTCATTAAAAATCCATTTCCTTCGTGATGACAAGCCTAGTTTTTTTCGTGTATATTTTGCAGAAATGGTTTAAGTTTGAGTCGTATATAGAGTCGTTACAGAAAGTTTTTTTACATAAATGAATTTAAAATACTAAAATTATATATCGGGAAAATTTAACTTCCGTTATTCCTATTGTAAAAATTTTAGTTTTCAAAATTATTTGGTTTTTCAAAAAGGCACAAATATATTTGTGTTTCTTGATTTAATGCTTTAAGTACTGGCAAAAGGGCATAAGATAATTTGTTATTAAACAAATAAGTAATTTTAATTAAAAATAAAATTTATGAAATTAATAAAAAGGATTTCAATAAAAATGCAAATGCCAAAAGGCGTAATTTAACTTGTGCCCTTTTACATATTCCGAAACTATACGTTCAATTAAGCTATCCTAATCTTGCGCTACAAACTATAATACTTACTTGTGTCCGTTTGCCGGTTTACAATGAATTTGATATACAATAAAACTTACAGTTCTGTCAACTTATGCCCTGCCCTTATGATGGTTGGATAAATATTTTTCCAAAAATTATAATATCTTATGCCCTTTTGCTTGTTTACTACAATATAATCTATTGGCCGCCATAAGGACACCCGCACAAGTCAATTTGATGTATATAAAAATTTTAAAAAAATAGTTTTGTCCGGAAAGTATACGAAGTCTTTTCGTACAAGTACCTCGTCGTCGACCGGAAGCTGCTGTTTTTCATTTTATATAAAGTTAAAATTAGAATTTATTTAAGAGACACATAAAAACTTGTTATAAAGCTTCCACGTAAACTGTGGTACCTATATATTATTAACTGTTTTAATTGCAATTAATTTTCTCTTGTTTATTTCTCTATTTCCAGAATGCGAGAATACGTAGAGGAAAATGAAAAAAATGATCCACTGATTCATGCGCCCGATAAAAAAAATAATCCATGGGCGGAAAAAGGAAAATGTGTCATTATGTAAAATTCAATTTTTATTTATATATTATTTTTTATTTTATCAATTATATTTATTTTAATTAATCAAAATATAATAACATTTTATTCGTAAATTTACGGGTTTTTATATTTTCCCGCATTAATTAATATTTTTTATTAAACGGTGTATTGAACCAAACCAAATTTTTATTTTTATTTTTCCAATCAAATACAACATTTAATGTGTAAAACGTACCTTATTTAAATTCAGTAAAATACATTAAACAAAAAAAAAATTCAAAAAAAAAAGAACAAACCAAAAAAAAAATATCAAATTTAATTGTTATATTAAAAAAATTAAAATAATAATTAACAAAAATCTAATATTATGTTCAATGAAACGAAATAATTTTAGAATTAAAACACATTCTTCTATTTTTTTTTTATTTCAAAATACCTCAAGGCATGAAAATATGTTATATTGTAATCAAATTTATTTTTAATTGCCAAATAACGTTTTGGTTGTAATCAAATAACAAAATCATATTCTAAATTCAGTAGCAGTTTTAACAATTTTGTTTAGTCCGTTGTTTTATTTTAATTGGTTTAATTAACAGTTCGCATTCTGCTCATAATATAAAATTTATATTATTATTATTAAATAAATAAATAAACAAAGAGAACAAACAATTTATTAAAAAAATTATTATTATTATTATAAATAAGATAAAAAAATTAGTTATATAAGAATAACAATATATTATTATTATAAACATTAATTTTAAACAAACAAACATGAAAAAAAAATTAATATTTATTATTAATAAATAAAATTATGAAATTTTATAAAAAAATATTGAAAAAACTGAAAAATTATTTAAAAAATCTACGAAAATATCATAATTTTAAAAATAAATTTCCAATGAAAAACTTTTTTTTAAAAACATGAAACTTATATACATCCATCATTTTTCATTACATAATTTTAATTTCAATTTTCATATATATAAAATATTTCCGTTCGTCTATTTATTTATATTTTCGATAGGGTGTAATAATATTTAAAATAAACTTTATAATCTTTAAACTAACAAAAAATAAAAATAAATAAAATAAATTTCAATGTGTTAAAATAAAAACAAAAAATAAAATTTTTAAGCTAAAACGATTTAAAATCAAAATTATATATTTAATTTTATTAAATACGAATACAAATCAATTTATTCCGGAGAATAATATACTTTACCATATTGAACAAAACATCTTTCAAATGGGCTTCCATAACTTAATTATTTTTTAAAAGAAGCAGTTAACCCAGTAGGTATATGCCTATTTTATGATATTTTATTTATTTATTTATTTTTTTTAAATCATTCAACCGCCATTTTGTTCAGTTGCCCTATTTAATGTACGGCGGCCATCTTTATTTCATATCGGAAAATTGTAGTATTAGACGCGAATTTAGCTCTACATATATAAACGAATTATTAATAAAATTAAATATATAAAATAAATTAAATTATATATTAATTATTTAATTACATATATAAACATAAAAAAAAAAAAGAATTAATACCTAAAAACCACATCCATCACATCAAAATGAAAAAAAAAATCTTTTTTCGATAAACTTCATTTATTTATATATACATATATAGCTATATACTATATTTTCACTGTGTATGTTTTTCTTATATACTATTAATTAAATAAATAAAAAATAATAAATAAATAAAAATGAAAATACAAAAATGAAAAATTATATCAACAGTAAAATCTATGAGAAGAAGATGTTTATTTGTTGTTTTTTTATTTTTTGTTGGGGGGCGGGATAACTCCGTGCAAATACAACTGACTTTATATTTAATTATAAATAATGTATGCTTTTTGACTACCTACATATATAAGATTCTACATAATTTTTCAAAAACCAAATAAAACACTTACATACAAAAAAATGTGTTTGTTTTTAAAACGATTTACATATTTTACCAACTAAAAATAATAAAATCAGGGGTCACTTTGCTAGAGCAATAATTCCGAGAACCAGCCGACATCATTGGAAAAGAATCATTAAAAAATCTTTAAAATTGCCAAAATGGTATAGACGCGCTGTTGTCCATTTTGCGATTTCACCGCCATAAAACTAATTTTTTTCATAAAACCAAATCTAACAAAATATTAAAGATAATTCGAAAGTAAACATTCTAAAAGTAAGAAAGTCAAATTTTCAGCCCTCAATACGACTAGATTTCAAAAGTTGTAATTATGGATTTATGATATCAACCATTAGCAAATTCGTTGATACTTGAATTACCTACCCTTTTACCACATTTTTTCACATTAGTGATCCATTACTAAAAAAGTTTGCCGAGTTCCACGATCAAACAAAAAAGAGAATAAAATATGGGCCCCTGTTTAACATCTCTGCCAAATTTTAGCTGCGAATATTGTACCGAAAATTTATTTTGTCAAGGTATCGACTTATCCTCCAAGGAAAAGGTACCATGATTCCGTTATCAGAACACGAATTTAGAGGTCCAGTGCGGTATCACTGGCGGGCTAAGCTCAGAGTGGGGCGTTGGATTTCCGGACATAAATTCGTGATAAATTTGACCGCATAGAAGACAAGGACAAAGAATGTACCGCCCATGTATTGGCAGAAAAAAAATTGTATATTAAATTTCCTGCCAACAATGGGGGACCTCGACAGAAGAAAACGGAATTGGAATGAAGAGGCTAAGTGATACACCACCGAGCGCCGAGACAAGGAACCTCCACAATCAACACCACAGGGTGGAAATTGCTGGTATCCTTGTCCCCCCGCTCAGCGTGCAAGGGACAACGAGGAGGAATGGTCCAGCACAGTCGCGACGCGAGCGCCGGAATCCGCTGGAGCACCCCTCCCTGATATAGCCGGATAACAAATTATAATAGACACTTTTTTTGGCAGTAACCACGAGGACTAAGCGAGAAAATGACTAGAAAAAAAAAGAAAACACAATATAAATTTAACAATACTCTCAGAAAGAGAGGCCAGGGAATCATTGTTTTTTAAGGATAAAACACCAAACCATGAAGTGGTAGAGTTCCGGTAGTAAAATTAAAACACAGTTTTCTTTATATAAAAACTAATCATCAAGTATTTATTTTATTTTATGGTCGATCGATTCGGACAACTTATTATGACTGACTGTGTATTGGGCAATGTAAATTAATTATACCGGTACGCGAAATTGAGCAGTATAATTATTGGGAGAGTAATTTAAATAATATCATACAGGGTGATTAATTTGCCCATGTCCGGAAAAAGCAACCAAAAATATATATGAAACAATCATATTTGTGACTGCATAAAAAACCGAGAGGCCTCAAAATTGGATAAACAAGAATAACAAAATAATAAAACAGTTCAATATTCAACATGCTCCCGCCTTGAACTGTCCGTGGCAGTTCAACCATTGTATTGACCATCCTTTTCAATTGGCAAAACTGCTACTCCCGAGATTGGTCTATCAAAAGTATTGGCCGATGTGCGAATCGTCAGCATTCGTACATTACCTTCTTTGTCTGGCTTAGTTGCGATAACTCGTCCCAAGGAGCATTTTAACGGAGGTAAGTTGTCATCTCTCACCAAAACCATAGCACCAATTTCAATGTTTTCGTTTTTTGCCATCCACTTTGTTCGAGGCTGTAAAGTTGCTAGATATTCGGTGCGAAATCTAGCCAAAAATTGACGTTTTTGATAAGGCGCTTCGTGATTTTTATCGACGCCTCCCAAAGTCCGCCGAAATTTGGGGCTCTATAGGTGGAATAAATGACCATTCGACGAACAATTGATCACATGCCATCCAAATTGCGTCTTTACTGTTAATCATCATCTGTTGGACTTCATCCAGTTGGTTGGCCGTGCCCTTGAAATTGGTTGCATTATAGGAAAATATAGTCTTTACCATGCCTCGATCGGCGATAAATCTCTTCAAGGATCGGATGAACGCCTCTGTGGACAAATCAATCACCAGCTCCAAATGAACCGCTTTTGTCACAAAACAAATAAAAAGAGCTACGTTTACTTTTTTCAGAGCCTTGCACCAAATATGATGACGCACGCTTAAAGGCCCCGCAAAATCAACACCACTAACAGCAAATGGTCGAATGTTCCTGTAATCGAGTCTATCCTCGGGCAAATTTCCCATAATTTGTGATATGAATATAGGTCACATTCGAAAACATACATTGTACTGGTTAATAATACTTCTGATTTGAGCCAGTCCACTGATGGGCCAATACTTTGCTCGAATTGCGGTTAGTACGATGTGCGGTCCTGCGTGAAATGTCCTATGAAGATGAAAAAATCGTATTAATAGCTTGGTAAATTCATGATTTCTGGGTAGAAGGATTTGGTGTTTGGAATTATAAGGAAGTTTGGCTTTTTTTAGTCGTCTACCCACTCTTATCAATCCATATTCATCAAGAAAAGGTGCCAAACATTTCAGTCGACTATTCTTAGCCTCAGTATGACACCAGCCTTCAGCAGTTGGTAGTCTTGAGCAAACGACGATTTTTGTATATTCCGAATGAATGGCAATTTGGCTTCGTCCTCTTCACCAAATGTGGGTCTCTCCACTTTCGTGTATAACTTCATTGGGGTCAAATTCAATAACGACTTTCGCGTTTCTTTATTGATCCGCTTCGAATGGCAGTTTCGAATAAATCGCATTACGTACGCGAATGCACGAATAATGCCTCTTAAATTCTGCGAGTAGTGCATGGTACTCGTTACATCCACGACAACTTTTGTAGAGAAAGCAAACTTAACAGTACGCTTCTCACACATTTCATCACACGGCTGAGGTGGTTTATGAATCGGTAGCCAAAATAATTCGTCTCCTTTCAGAAAATTAGGGCGGCAAAACCAAAACTCAGAGTTTGCAATATCAGCCGGCATCATACCTCTACTAATCAAATCGGCGGGGTTTAAATTACCAGGAACATGCCTCCAAACTCCGGAACTGGTCTCCTCCTGTATCTTGGAAACACGGTGTGCAACAAATATGTTCCAATTATGCGGTTCTGCTTCTATCCAATAGAGTGTGATTAGCGAATCAGTCCAATAGAAAAATTCTCTAACGGTTAGTTCCAGCAACACTTCCCTCTTGAGCCGAGATACTAAATCGGTCATCATTTTCGCAGCCAACAGTTCGAGACGAGCAATACTGATGGTTTTCGCTGGAGCTACTTTAGATTTTGCACAAATCAGCCTGGACGAGATAATATCATTGTGGTATCCACATCGCAAATATACGCATGTTCCATATGCCTTTTCGCTACCATCTGAAAAAGCTTGAACTTCAATAAATTTACATTCACCCTTAGCCATGACAAGACGAGATATCGAGAAATCCTTTAATGATGACAAACTTGACCTGTATTTACTCCATTTCGCAGTGAGATCATTATCTAGAGGCTAATCCCATTTGATCTTGAGCTTCCAAAGATCCTGGTAAAAACTCTTTGCCAGTTATGACAGGACATACAAACCCCAGCGGGTCAAATAATCTTGCCATTTCCGATAAAACCACTCGCTTTGTAACTGTTGCTGAAAATGGTTTGGGTTGGTGACTAAACCGAAAAAAATCTGCCTCTGGTTGCCAAATTAAACCAAGAGTTTTAACAACATCTCTATCTTCAATGCTAAGATAGTTCTCGCGATGCTGCGGCTCGATCGTCGAATGGATAGTCTTATTGTTTGTGCAATATTTGCTCAACGTGAATCCACCACTTTTCAAAATACCGATTGTTTAGTGCAACATTTCTCGCAGCTATACACATAAAAATTATGTCGAAGTATTTGAGCTCCAATTGGGTATTTAATATGCTCGTCAGCTGCTAATCGATGCAACGTCTTTACAGCAAGGTATGACCCAGATGCCGTACCATAGGTCACGGTACGAAGACGGAGTGTCTTGATTGGTTCATCCTTATTGTTGCGCCACAAAATTAATTGATAGTTACTATCCGGCACATCCACTCCAATTTGGCGGTACATTTTCTGAATGTCACCAGTCACGACAAACTCCAACAGTCTGAACCTCAACAAAATAATGAACAAGTCATCTTGCAGTTTTGGCCCAGTATGAAGAATATTGTTCAATGCAACGCCAGAAGACGTCTTACAAGATGCGTCGAAGACCACTCGCAATTTCGTGGTAGAGCTCGATAATTGTATTACACAATGATGAGGTAAGGAACAATGCGGGGTTGACGGGTTAAACTCATGAACGACTTCCAAATGGTTCAGTTGCTGATATTCGTTGACAAAGGGTGAATACATTTCCTTCATTTCAGGCTGATTCTCCAATCTTTTTCTAAGCTCAACAAACGTCGAATTGCGATTTGGTATGATTCTCCTAATAATGATGGATCCTTAGAAAATGGTAAGCGGACGACGTATGATCCATCGGCATTTCGACGAGTATGAAGCGCATAATGATCTTCGCACTCCTGATCTTTAGAGCTCAACTCCGTGGCATCGCCAATGGGGAAAGTATCTAAACTATCATCAGGTTCGGGTGACCAACATTTTTCGTTACCAGCAATGCCGTTAAATTATGGCCATTATTCGACACCATGGGACCACCAATAACCCATCCCAGCTTGGTATGCTGCATCGTTCGGTATATTTCCGCCCAAACGAATTTGACCAGGTAACAGAAGATGCCAAAATAAGCCCGCACCCAACAACAAGTCAATCTTCTGAGGCTTAAAAAGTTGAGGATCAGCCAAAAATGTGACTTCAGAGGGAATGTTAATGTTCGATAATGATATTGGATGAGCTGGATGAGCGCCCGATATTTTTGGAAGTATCACTGCAGCAATGTTGAATTTTATTGATACATCGAAATGAGGAGTCAGCGTGATGTAACACGAAGCTTTTGATGTTGTAGCCGTTGTGTCAATTCCACCTACAGTAATGTATGATTTTCGCTTCTTCACATTTAACGTTTGCACAATCGATCAGATATGAAATTTGTGGTGGCACCACTATCTAACAGAGCACGGCCAGGAATAATCGATCCATTCACATCAAATACATTTACTATGGCTGTAGTAAGAAACGCTGGCTCATCAACAAATGATTCTGAAGTTAAGAGTGCTTTGTGTTTCACTCCGGAAGGGAATGGAGGTTGAGTAACAGGTTACTCAAAATGAATCAATGTGTGATGTCCCTTTTGGCATTTATCGCATTTCAAAACCTTGCAAAAACGGTAAGAATGTTTTGTTTTCAGACAGACAACGCATAAATGCAATCGTTTATCCTCGTGATATCGATCCACAGGCGCCATGGCGACAAATTATGCCCATAGCTCCAAATTGTAATCGGTTGATGCACATTTAGCACACGAATTCGAATTCGATGTCGTTAAGGCAGTATGCTCAGACTTAGGTGAATGGACATTTCGTGTTGCGGATGCTTTTGGCTTACTAAATTGTTGTTTGTTATACTCAATCTTCTCTAAAGTTGTGGCACGTTTCTCTAAGAATGAACAAAAAACATCCCATGTAAATAAGAGCCCCTATTTTTTATTGCAGATTCGGATTCTACGGCTAAAAATACGTAGGATTTGACTGAAAGATTTGTTTCGATTCATGATACACATAGATGGCGCTGTAATTACCGATATTCAATTTTTTTCGATTTCTCCTACTGAGAACCTATGCAAACGATTCTGCAATATGTCTGCAATAAAAATACCACGGTTTCATTGTAAATACTCGAAATTGGTAGTCAAAAAATTTATTCATTTTGCAAATTTCGAATAATTGCGAAAAGGGTGCTTGATTTGCATGAGTCCCCTCTCCTTTTCATCTTTCAATTAAATTAAGTGCTCAAAATGATGCCCTTTGTCATGTGAAGCCAGCTTTAAAGTATTAAACGTACTCTTTTTAGTTTTGACAGTAGTATGTTAGTGTTGTGGTTGTTGTTCAAATTAACACGCTTTTAATTAACACTCATAACATAACTTTATTAATATATATAATTTCTAATTACATTTACTTTATTTTAACCTCACTGTATGACAGCCAACAACACAGTATATCGTACCAAATATGTGTGTTGTCAGAACCGAGAACTAACTCAGGGTTGTACAATAAAATATTATAAATATATTATATTCAGGGTTGCAACATCTCCCCCTAATAAAGTAGATATGGCTCCAGGTATCGAGGAATGATGTTATCCCGTGTAGATCGTCTTATGTAACTCGGTTGGAACTGATGGAGATGGAACTTCTTCCTCGTTGGGAACTGATGAAATTTGTTGTTACTGTTGTGGACTTAGATGAGGTACTTCAAAGTCATCCAGTAATATCTGAAGAGGTAAAATGTATCCTGTGCTGGTGAGAACGGTCGATGTGACGACGATGTGTGTTGATTGTAAGCAATTCCCGTGACTTTTCATCGACTTCTACCTGAAGGAACGCATCACACAAATCTATTTGACTAAAGACTGTGCCATTTGCCAGTTTTGAAAAAATGTCATCGGGTAGCGGTAATGGGAATTGATGAGGCTCGAGTGCGTCGTTTAGACCTGTTGAATAGTCTGCACAAATTCGAATCCTACCGTTGCTTTTTTTTACACAAACTATTGGTGCGGCCCATTCGGAAAAATCCACTGGTGTGATGATACCCAGTTGTTGGAGACGATCCAGTTCATCATTTATTTGTGTTAATGCCGCGTACGCCACCGGTCGTTTCTCTCTGAATACTGGTCTTTTATTTGGTTTGACGTGCAATGTGACTTGTGTTTTCGTGCACCGTCCGAGAGTATCTTTGAATACATACAGAAATAATGAAATCAGTGTTGTTATCAGCTGCTGGTCTGAACTGATGCTGTTAATGGATGAAACGTTGCATATCGATCTGAGCGGCACATCCCAGATGTTGAATTTATCAATTCAATCTATTCAGAATAGATTCAGATTGTTATCGCCTGATACAAAACATTTCCCCGTAATTGTAGTGTTATTGAATTCCATATCACATTGAAATTCCGCTAACAATTCAAGCTGTTGCCCAGATGCACTTGTTGCTGATTGATTTGTTTTTTCCAATGTGGGCTCACCAATTTCCTGCCAAATTGATTTGGAAATAATGGTAATGTCTGACGCTGTATCCAGCTGCATATTCACTGAGACATGGTTGATTCTTACATTGATGAATTTGCGCTTTGCAGCCATATCTCCATTCACTGCAAAAATTCCTTTTGATTGTGGCACATTTTTGTTTTGATTTTTAATATGCGCTTGTTTGCTGTGTTGGGTACTATAACAACCGTTATAACCTTCCTTATGCCCCACCTGTTGGCATTCCCGACACCGATGTTGTTTGTATGAACAGTCGGCTGTGAAATGCATGCCGCCGCATTTCCAACATGGCTTACTGGGTGCTGATCGGCGTTTGTCCGTGTGATGATTCGGATTGGGCTTATTTTGGTATTTGTTTTGACTGTTGAAATGTTTTTTCTGATCTGTCCCTGCATTATGATGGTGACTGTTGAAATGGTTCTTCGGATTTGCCCCTGAGTAACGGGCGTTGACTACTGATTTTTGCTGATAAGAATGATTGTCACGATTCTCAATCATTTTTGTGTCTTTTTTGAGGTTAATGAGCTGCTGGGCTTCTGTTATCAACTTCTCTAGTGACATTGTTTTGTCTGCATCGATTCTCGACAACAGTTTTGTTCGGATCTCTGCGTCACATGACGATCTTCACCCACTTGTAAAAATAAGGCATTTGAACTGATCTGCTGTCAAATTCTTCAGATCGAAATGCTCGCAATGCCGATTTACACGGCCCGCGTATGCCACAAAATCCTCCGAACTTTTCTTCTGCTGCTGTAAACACTCGAATCGTAGATTGAACAATGATTTTTTCGGACCGAAAATGTCTTTTAATTTTGCGACAGTTTCGTCAAATGAGAAATCACGAGGGCTTTTCGGTAAAATGTAACCCACGTATTTGTCATGATTCGATGTATGTAGTTTACGTAAAAGCAGCCTCATCTTCACTCCATCGTCCAAATTTTCACCATCTATCTTGAACAAATCCTCAAATCTTTCATACCATGTGTCGAAATATTTGCCGTCCTCCGGATCATGGTAAAATTCAACAATCTGATTCGCAAGATTATGAGTTTGTTGAACATCGTCATTTTTTGTACTTTTTGCCAAATGTTTGATTATGACATCGTGTGATTTGAGCATTTCGGTGATGGAACTCAACATATTTTTGTAGCTTCGCCCATCTTGTTTTTTATTATATATATTATGTGTATATAAAAAAAATCGCGAACACGTTTTTTTTTTTATTATTATTATTTACTCCGTTATCCTCGTCGCCAATTCTGTTGTGGTTGTTGTTCAAATTAACACGCTTTTAATTAACACTCACAATATAACTTTATTAATATATATATAATTTCTAATTACATTTACTTTATTTTAACCTCACTGTATGACAGCCAACAACACAGTATATCGTACCAAAAATGTGTGTTGTCAGAACCGAGAACTAACTCAGGGTTGTACAATGAAATATTATAAATATATTATATTCAGGGTTGCAACAGTTAGGTTAGAGTTTTTCCTCTACACGAACAGACACATGTAATTCTAAATAATTATAAAGAATATTAATCCACACTTATTATTTTAATCTACCAACAATATCTTGTTTAGAAACACTAAACATAACATACTGGCGATGAGGATTTATATTCACGAATTATTTCCTCCATAAACAAAATGGATAAAGAGCAATTTGAACAATTTGTGGAATTGATCAGCCGGAATAACGCCGCGCTTATGGAAACAGTAGGACAAGTGATACGGGGACAAAATCGAGATACAGATACCCAATAACAATCTCCGCAAAACTTAGATGAAAAGGAAGTTCGGGAAATTAAAAAAAAATTTAAATGCGAGCGGTATGTCGCATCTTCAACATCATCGGCAGAAAATTTTGTGGATGCCTTCGAGGCGCAATGTCGCATGAGAGGACTTAATAGTTCCAACACAGAACTATACGTGAACGCAAAACGCGATTTATTCCTGTGTTCATTGTCACCGGACACTCATCACGAACTTAAAGTGTCTTTTACGGATGCCACCACACCGTTCGATCAAAATACATATAAAACAATAATCGATCGTTTCATTAATTTGTATACACACAAAACGACTCGATTTAAGGCATTGTCACAGTTTTGGAATTGTACGCGCAAAGAAGAAACACAATCCTTCGAACAATATGCAAATGAATTACGTGCAATTAGCCGTGACTGTGATTTTGAGAATCTCGATCGTCAATTACGCGATCGTTTCGCAACTGGCATTCGTCATCAACATGCCGAAATCGAACTTCGACAGAGATGGCCGGATTTGAAAACAACACGTACAGTCAGAATCGCTGCAAATGAAGAAATGGAGACAATGGGCGAAGTCACATTTAAAGAAGTTTTTGAAGTGGTGCAGTCACGAGAACGAGCAGAAAACGACATATTAAAACCCAATGCAACAAACGGAAATCGAGAAAGTGTTAATAAAATACACGGAAAAAACATCGAAACACAAACACTACACAACTTCCACAAAAGTTATACGCAAATCATTGCAAACGTTGCGGTAAAGAGAGACACACGTACGCGTCCAGCAACAAATGTGATCATTCGTGCAGGCGAAGTGGTCACTATTGGTCATGTTGGATTAAAACGGGCAGAGCACAAATTTATCAACAACAAAAAAACGGTGGATATACCACAACTGAAACACCCACCAAAGGTGATCCACGTAAGTCGAAAAACATTCACAAAATGGCGGCAATGTCCACAGCTGACAGTAACAGCAATAACAGAGATGATGGTAGTGTTTTCATTTACACTATAAATCATGTTACTAAAACAAGTAAGCGCTTTGACATTCACGTCAATGGAATCAAAGCTACATTTGATTACAACTCTGGTGCATCACATTCCATCATCGATGAACATCTCTGAAAACAAATAGGTCAACCAACGCTAATACAGGCACCTAAGCTGATGACTTACGGCAGTCATCAATTTCAAACTCTGGGGCAGGCAGATATATACGGAACCTACAACAACGAAACACTCAAATTACCAGTAATTGTCATGAAATAGGCAAACCCGTTTTTGTTTGGTTTCCCATGGTGCGAAGCTTTCAACATGCCATTTCCCACACACGTTTATTCGATTACAAACGCAATCACATACAATGATACAGGCACCCCAAATACACACAGGGTTAGCAAATATGTTTGTAAATTACGACGAATTATTCAGTGATAAAATGGGGCGCATCAAAGACTACAAAGTCAAAATACACTTGAAACATGATGCAAAACCGAAACGTTACGACCCCAGATATGTCAAATTCTGGATACAGAATAATGTCGGAAAGGAAATCAACAGATTAGTTAGCGAAGGCGTTTTGACACCAGTCGATCCAAATGAAACACCGGTAAAATGTGCTACACCAACTGTAAACGTACCAAAACGCAACGGAGGCATACGAATCTGTGAGGATTTCAGCGTTACGATAAACCCCTGCTTGCTATTGGAGAAACATCCAGTACCATTATTTGATAATTTACGGCACACACTTGCTGGTGGAGAACGATTCTCCAAAATCGATTTAAAGGATGTGTATCTATAGTTCGAAGTACATCCAGAGCCACAACATTTACTCACAATCTCAACGCACATGGGATACTACAGGTACAATCGCTTACCGTTTGGAATAGCAAACGCTCCAGCTATTTTCCAACGATACATGGAAAAATTATTATCAAATATCGATTCAGTGGCGATATACTTCGATGATATTGCTGTCACAGGAAAAACCGATGCCGAGCACATGCACAATTTAAAAGAAGTACTCACACGATTACAACAAGCGGGTTTCCGGATCAAACGAGAGAAGTGCATTTTCTTCCAGAACGAAGTGGTGTACTTAGGACATCGCTTCAACAAAGAGGGAATTTTCCCAACACAAAACAAACTGGACGCCATAATCAACGCCAGTCCACCAACGAACACCCGAGAGTTACGCTCATTTATGGGGCTTGTAAATTTCTTTGAGCGATTTATACCGAATTTGCACGGCACAGCATCTGATTTGGAACACATTTATAAAGCCATACCATTTGAAAACGCCAGTTTTTATAAAGCGGAATTAATGTGAACTACATTTTGGATTGAGTATTAGCTAAAAATATACCTTACTATTTGACAGCAAATGCCTTATTATGGTTCGAGTCTTGGGTTTAAAACACTTCATTTGGTTTGTGTATTTACTAAAATAAATTTTGAAATCTTAGTATGCGTATTATTTCTTAGATAAATAAGAACCATCTGGTTTTATAAAAATTAACTAAATTTTGACATTTGCGTGTAAATATTGATTTATAATCAAATACCTACTTTAATAATTTATATATTTTGGATAAAATATACTGTGTTAATAAAATAAATAATAAAAGTGCTTGTTTAGAAGGCAAAGGAATTGATTAGTTCGTTTAATTCGATTGTAATCAAAATGTTAATAATGTTTATCACACATACTTATGATCATACATACAACACAATGCGAAATAATTTCCGAAATAATTTACTGTGGAAAATGGAAAAATCCTATCTAATTTAAATATTAAATCTCCATTTTCCGGATAATTTTAATTTAAACTATCGTTTACAACAATAGACAAAGTGATGCAGTAAAACAAAGTGATTTAAAAGACACAAGTAGCGGTCAACAAGGCCCAACATCTTCGAAAAAATTAAAACAATAAACGCCAAAACCCTTTCAATGTGTGATCTCTAGCCAGGAGTTTATAAAACATTGTGATTTAATAGGACATTTTCGGTAAACAACAATATATGTGTATGTTATTTTAAAATTATAATTATGATTTATGATTTCAGGCAGCATGAAAGTGAAACTGATATCCTGGGTAGACCAATACTCGCATCAACTCTGCTTAAATATCCAGCAAAAAGAGTTACATCAACCAAAATAGATTTAGTCGACTGAAAACGATACCCCCAAAGCATTCCCCATAAATTTTCAAAGCGATCGAACATAAATTCCTTAAGCATCGATACGAGGCGAATTATTTCTGTAAAAAATGCGGTAAGTAATAACTTGTGTTCAATTTTTTCATGTTGGCGTAATCTGATTTTTAGCGGGAATACCCGCTAAAAATCAGATTACGCCAACATGAAAAAAATGAACACGACAAAATTGATGATTCGGCTGACATACCGTCCCCGCTTACAGATAAAACTATTATCGAGACAACAACGGAAAAATCGGAGGTATTTGTGTGCCGAAACTGTGATACATTGTGTGAAAACTCCACGCCTTAAAGTTTCATGATAAATGTATTAATTGAATCGAGAAGCAATACCTTAGCCTACAATATGCCC
The DNA here is from genome assembly GCA_958295665.1 of Tipula vernalis. Taxonomy (NCBI): domain Eukaryota; kingdom Metazoa; phylum Arthropoda; class Insecta; order Diptera; family Tipulidae; genus Tipula; species Tipula vernalis. Next base: position 162,034,969 of record OY282558.1, read on the forward strand.
ACCAGCGTCAAAAAAAATCAAAATGAATAAAAATATTTTCGGTTAAACGCATTATTTTCTATTTTAATAATATTTTAGAGGCTAACGGTTTCGATAACTCTCACGGGCACGCGGGACGTCGCTGCGCTCCTCCCCGCACAGCCCTCCGAGGGACTCTAGATTTGAATTTCGTTTTAGGGCTTTCGATTTGAATTTAAAATCTCCCTTTATATAAATTCTGGAAAATGGGGATTTCAATTACAAACGAAAATAACCAAAAATATAAATTTTGGAAAATGCGGAATTTCTTCGGGGGACGTAGGAGCCGGGATCAGCAAACATGTCGCACTGCGTGCCGCACGTAGGAGCGGATTATATAGAATCTATTAATCCCGAACTGTAGAGGCTAACGGCTTCAGTAACTCTCACGGGCACGCGGGACGTCGCTGCGCTCCCCCCCCCCGCTTAGCCCTCCGAGGGGCTTTAGATTTGAATTTCGGGGGACGTAGGAGCCGCGATCAGCAAACATGTCGCATTGCGTGCCGCACGTAGGAGCGGATTATATAGGATTTATTAATGACACCTACTAAAAAGAAAAATAAATGCACTATTTTGTTATGCAAGCAAGATTTTGTAGTTGCAACATTTTGTAATTGCAACATTTTGTATTGCAAAATCATTAAAGGATACCATTTCCACCATAGCTGTCGAATTTCATCATAATAATGTTGTAAAATTTCTAAGTTCCATTAATTTCATCTGAAAATAATTAAAGAATGCCATTTCCATAGTACCTGTCGAATTTCAACATAATCGTTTAAAAGTTACATGATAATTGGCCATATTTCAAAAATCTATCCAGAAACCATGTAACAATTTCATTTCCACCGTACCTGTAAAATTTCATCATAATCGGTTAATAAATAGCAAAGTTGCAAGCTAATCGACCATTTTCCAAAAATCATTTAAAAATCCCATTTCCAACCCATTACCTGTCTAATTTCAACATAATCGATTAAATAATAGCCAAATAACAAGCTAATTTTCCATATTAATAAACTTTAACCAAAAATCGTTATAGAATTCCATTTCCACTGTACATGTCGAATTTCATGGTAATCGTATTCAAAATCACCAAATTCTATTAATTTCATTTAAAAAACATTAAAGGATCTCATTTCCATCGTACCTGTCGATTTTCATCATAATCATTTAAAAATAGCCAAGTTACAGGATAATTTTCGATATTTTAAAAGTCTATCCAAAAATCATTAACAATTCCATTTACATCATACCTTAAAAATTTCATCATAATCGGTTACAGACTAGCTAATTGGTCATATTCCAAAAATGTATTGAAAAATCCAGTTTGGATTTACGAAATATACGAAAAATAATCCATTATGTACTTATAAAAGTAATGCATTACCTTCAGTTTACAAAAATAACACAATAATTTTTTTGGAAAAGTGGTATTTTCATTTAGTTCAATTTATTGCTACATTTTAAATCATTACATTTTTTAGTTTTAAAAATTAGCACTTTTAATAAATATGGAGCTATTTTCTAGTTGAAAATATTTCTACCATTGTAAAAATTGGCGCTGTATGACATGGTATGCCTTTCTAAATCATAGCCAAATAAAGTAATAAGTAATTGGCGGCGATAAAATTATTCAATCTTCGAGCATCGTCACCCGCCACGCATATTTGCCAGGAATCGCAATTGGCCTAAACTTGTTAATAATCGTTTAATTCGATGGGCATTGCTATTAAATTCATATACTCGTATGTAGCTATGACGTCGATTACATTCCGGGAAAATTAAACATTTTTACCGATTTTTTATCACGTATGCCGACTACAACAGAAGAACCACACTCCGACAGGCAAAAGATTGAAGACGACGTCAACTACATTGGCAAAGCAAAGATGGATGACCTCCAGTTCAGCGAGAAAAGCATCTCAGTCTAGTCCAATAAAGACAAGGAGGTTTCTCGCATTATTACAAACAACAAGGGTGGACGCAACAGATGTGCCAACAATCACAATTCCAATCGTTTCTACAGCGCAAAGACGAACTGTCTGTAGAAAACAATATCCTCATGGGGTATTGTAGCTATGCGTGCAATGGCTCGGTATTACATATGGTGGCCAAAACTCGATGAGGACATTGACAACTTCGTTAAACGATGCCAAAGTTGCCAAGAGAACCGAAACGGTCAACAAGAAGTGCCATTATACTCAGGGAACGTTCCAGCACGCGTCTGGGAACGAATTCACATCGATTTCGCGGGACCTTTTAAAAACAAACAGGTCGTAGTGGACGCGCTTTCGAAATAGGTAGAAGTCTATACGATGACAAGTATCACGACAAACATGCTTGAGAAAGTGCTTACCAGTTTGTTCGCTCGTTACGGAGTGCCTCAAGTAATCGTTAGTGACAATGAAACCTCGGTCACGTCTCACGAATTCAAAACATTTTGCGAGAAGGAGGGAATGAAACATATTACGTCCTCGCCGTACCACCCAAAGACAAATGGATTAGCAGAAAGATTCATTCAAACATTTAAACGATGAATGAAGTCAAGCGAGAAGGATAACGAAGATCTCGATGCTCAGCTCAACGCATTTTTATTTAGTTATCGCAACACACCACTTAGTACAACGGGCAAAGCTCCATCTGAGATATTTTTGGTACGACGGCTTCCAACATTCTTCGATAACATAAAGCCATCTATTCAACGTAACATAAACAAACATAATTTGAAAAGCCAGTTGTACCACGATAGAGACAACATCAAAGAACGGCATTTCAATGCAGATGATAACGTATGGGTGCGAACAGACTATGATACGAAATGGAACCCTGGGACAATCAAACAGCAAAATAACAGATGGTTATACAGCGTTGCATTTCCCGATCAAACCACCAAACGCAGACATGCAGATGCAATCCGAAAACGACAGAGCCCGTCGACTGCGGCATTAGATAGCAGCCCACACCAACTACAAGGATCCGCAAATTCATCTGCCACCGTTCAACAAAATCGCAATCCTCAAAATCAACAGGTTTCGGTAACCGGGTCCGAACCAACAACGGCAACAGTAGATCCAACTCCAGTTATTCGATGAAGCCATTGTCCACATAGGGCACCAGTTCATTTGGATTTGTGATCGCAGCACTCAACTGTGGCGGGGAGGAATGTCATGTGAAGCCGGCTTTAAAAGTAGAAAAGGTACTCTTAATAATTTTGACAGTAGTATGTTAGGTTAGAGTTTTTCCTGTACACGAACAGACACACGTAATTCTAAATATTAATAAAGAATATTAATCCACACGTATTATTTTAATCTACGAATAATATCTTGTTTAGAAACACTAAACATAACAAATGCACTTATTAATCTGCATTTCAAATGGCTATACACAACTGAGAAGTGTGTCTCGTTCAATCATATTTTCACGTGTTGTTTATTATTCCACACCACACATTGACAGTCCAAGGACGCTGATGTTCAACTTGGCGAAGCCATTGCGGATTTTCAACAATCCAGTAATGCATGTTGTGGCGATTAACCGTTCCATGGTTTGTAAAAAACGACTCATCGGAGAACAATATGTAACGAAAAAAATTTGGGTTTTGCTGTATTTGTTCACGTGCCCACTGACAAAAAGTTACCCGATTTTGGAAATCAACGCCATGAAGATCTTGGTGTAAAGACACATGCTACGATCACTGGTCTGGGACAAACCGACCGGAATCGCTAGCTATTTATCGTGTACTAATATGAGGGTTATGAGCTACTGCAACCAATACATCAATTTAATTATTTTCTCCAGTGACTGTTGTAACATTTGCTTCGTCGCTTTAATGTTACAGAGGTACGAGGTTTTGCTGTATATTCAATATTTTGTTTTCATTAATTCTTTTTGGCATTCATTCATTGATAAATGTTAAAATATTCCTTGATTGAAACGGTTGTTCCAATTTATTTATTTATAAAGCAAAACACGTCATGCACCACAATACTCGATGGTCTATTGCTTTCTTATGAATGGTAGCACTGTGTATTGTTGTATAATAGCGTTGATTTCATGAATTTTTTTTACGGGGAAAAATTAGAAAACCCGATATTTGTTTTTTTTGGTAGAGAATGCCGTTTGCCAAATAGAAAGGAGAGGATGAAAAATCGAACGATTTGGCAAGACGGTAGTTGGTAAACGATATTCATGTGATAATGACATAAAAACAAAAAAAATATATATGTACATAAATAGTGAAAAAAATATGTAGTGAAAGAAAATTAAAAACACTAAAAGTTTAAAGTCGAACTTAAAATTAAATTAAAAGTTATGTTGGTGAATATTATTAAGTGAATAAAATAAAATAAAAACTATTGGGTCATAACCTGGGACCTATACAAAAAAAAAAAAAAAATAGCAAAACCAAAGGAGAAAATATACGTTGTGTAGTGATTAATATGTATTTGTTTGAACCTGTTCATATAAAGTTGTACCTATTTCAGTAATACGGTGTGTGCAAAGAAAAATACTGACCGAAAAACAATATGAACTTTTGTGAAAAATTGGTCTGTTTGAGTGAGAATAGCATGGGGTTTGCTTGGTTGAATTAGACGAAGTCAATTAGTGTCTAATAATAATAATTGTTGTTGATTGAAATAATAATAGATTGTGGATAAAGTTAATATTAATTGAGATACACATGGCGAGTTTGTGTCTCATGAATCATTGGCGTAAATAAACAGTTTGTTCATTTCGGTTGTGCAGAATCATCCAGATCGTGCTTGTGCAGTTTGGCGAGATTGCAGTTATAATATTGTTGTTGACTGTTTAAATGGCGGAAGTTCTAAGGAGGAAGTCCTAAGTTATTTCTAATTATTATTCCTAAGTTTTCTTATTATTTATATACATTGTTAATTTTTTTTTTCTCTATATTTATTAATTTGGATATTTGTTTTGTTATAAGTTAATTAATATGTTCTTTTTCTCTTTATATAACAGCATATAATATTATTTACCAGGCTTCTTTGCAGCTTCAAGGTCACATGGAAGCGCTTTCATCGGTCCTTCAGTTACGCAGGGAGCATCGTAAGTAGGTTCACACTTGATTTTTTTTCTGCGATTCAACGTGTTTAAAAAAAAAAAATCCAAAATATTAATTAACTTTTATTAATTTAAATAAGAGGTTCAATACCGTTTTATTAATTTTTTTTTTGTTTTGTAACCTGTATATAAATTTTCATTTTTCTTTTGCTAAATCCAAATAAATTAATTTCATTGTACCTGTTTAAATCAAATTGTTCTTATTATTTAAAACTAATAACTAAAATGATTGAGTGAGCTGAGTCTGAAACCATGAAGTGATGGAGTTTAAGGTAAGACGATAGTGAGAGTATTTCCCCCAACTTTGCCATTTGTTGTGCTGGGAGCTAAGGTACAAAATCCACGACCAATATACCTCGAACCGACTGAGCCAAGGCGAATATGGCGTACCTTAGTAGCACAACCACATTGTTTTTTTTTTTTTCATTATTATTATTTTTGCTAACGGCGACTACGCTTTCCAAGAGTGGTCCCGTTACACTGTTGCTGGACGAGTCCTTTTTCCTGTTCTAAAAGAAATCTAAAAATAAAGACCATAAAAGTTATAGAAGTCAAAATACCTGCAAAGTTTCGCGTGAACGACAAAGTATGAATCTTTATGGAATGCTTGCAGTGTCATCCGATCCATTTATCTCTTGCCTTCGACATAAAACCTCAAGGAATGAATATTCAGAGGATTCACCTGAACTTCTGGAATTTTAGATTTTGGATCACATTTAGATTACGAAATCCAAAGTTTGTAATTTTTATAGAAATGGGGTTCTAATCTAATACATCACGAAAACCATTAAATATTCATATAAAAAAATTATGTGTATTATTTTGAATACTTTGGCAAAAACCCTGTAAATATACTTCAAAGTGTCTTCTTTAAAAAAACAAAGGAATTCTTAAAAATCTCAAATCGTTTTCGCGCTATGATTTTATGGGGATGAAATCGCAAAACGGACAACAATGCGACGCAGTGTTGTCCATTTGTTGTTTCAGTAAATTCACGTTATTTCATAGCGCAAAAACTGATGCGGAGAATCGGCTCTCTTAATCTTTTAATTACTATATGCCTGGTGAGGCGGCCGAAATTGGTTTGGATCCCTTTTTAAGTTCGCATCCGGATAAATATGACATTATAGTCCAGTTATAGCAAACATGAGACACGCGACCAGACTTGGCACGTTTAAAATTTTATCCGGCACGCCAAAACATTATGAGACCTGTCTCGCCTTTATTCTTAGAAAAAATCGAAAAAAAAAACTTTTTAGAGTTTTGTTAAAGCCAAAATATCGAAATGCTGGGAAATAGCAATATCTTTTGAAAGAATATTAAATATTTTCGACAAATACAGAAAGCTCGAAAGTAAATTACTAGGTGATAAAATAGACGGCTTAATGAACAAATAGTAGAATTTTTGAATTTCGCAGTCTGTATAAGTCCAGTTGTCACAACTTTTTTTTTGTTGTTTTTTGGAACAAGAAGAAGTCGCGTGGAGGCTAAGGTGCCATAACCGTGTCGTTTTTGGCCAAATATTTATGAACAAGCAAAGACGTGTGAGCGGGTACGTTACCGAGTTACAAAGAAAATAGTGAGCAGAGGCTTCCATTAGGGCGATTGGACTTTAGTTTCGACGTCATATTCGTACACTACGGTTTTATCGTCAGTATCAGTCACCAGCTTCATTCAGAAACTTCTGAGCAATACCCATTCGGTACTGCTTTTGGTCCAAATTCAACAATTTCGGAACCAATTTTGCTGTCGGATGTTTCATGCCGAAAACATTCGAAAAAGGTATGAGTCAAATGATAAATCAATAATGCATTCCACCCTCTTTGCGACGTTGGCGAATCCCGGCACGAATCGTCTGTAATAAGTGCATAATCCCAGAAAGCTCCGTAATTCATGCAAATTTTTAGGTCTTGGCCAATCCTTTACCGCTGCGATCTTTTCTTAGCTTACACTTCTTTGGACTTAACTTTAATCCAGCGGCCTTTATACGATCAAAAACCTCTGCCAAGTTCCTTAGATGTTATGTAATCCCTTTAGCACGCGTTCCGTTAATTGGCGTTAAATAATCCAAACGACATAACGTTAAATTGCCATAGTCCGTTTACCCACACTGAACGTCATTTTCTCGCAATATTCCTCCTGGACTTCCACCTGCCAATAACCGCTTTGTAGATCTAATGTCGAAAATAAGAAAATATGTGACTATAATGTGTCGTCGATTCTGAGCTCCTCAGCGAATGTGTCGTCCAAGAACGACAGTTGTGCTGTTTGCAAGAGCCACCACTTGGGGTGATCTTTTTTGATCTTGTGTAACAAGCTCGAACCGACTCCCAACGTCGACGCAGATTGGCGACGAAATTCTGATCTGGTGTATTTTGCGTATACCATAGTGATTTGAAGAGTTAACGTCTTCGTTCTCTATAGGTTCTGTTAAATGTCCTTCATCTACGAAAATTTCTGTAAAAAAAATCATAACAATCAAACGGCATAACTTAATATTAAATACACATATGTAGGTATTTCATTACTTACCATTTTACTTTATTTGGTACAACGGGGATGAAATCCGCTCGTTCGCTAATATTACGATTTTTTTCCCCCTAAAATTAAAATTAATCAATTAATATGTGGCAGCACCATCGTGGAAGTACCCAACATACCAACATCGAAACGAGCAACGGGTAACACTAATTAAAAAAGGTACGACAGACAACACAAAAAACGTTTTAACAGAATACAAAAAAAAGTCTCTTGTGTGCGTCCGCACGATTAACACGTCTAATAGATCGACGAACAAATACAATTTCAATTCTTAATATATGTTAAACTACGAATAAATAAAACATATTATACTGTGAATAATTACGCGTTTTATTTTAAGTGGAATATAAATATTCGAACATACTGCCGCACAATTATCGCCTTACTTATCAACTGCGCCATAGTTGATCTCGCCATACTACGCGCACACCATAGCTCATAAATTGGAATCTATCCATAAATATTTATATTATTTAATTAAAAAACTTTAAGTTTACCGCTCATGTCAACTTTTTAAATATTTTGCTATAAACTTCTCAAACGGACAGTCATCTTTGTGGTTGTTGTTGTTTATTGTATAAAATAAACTCGCGTCGAGCATATTTTATAGTTCAATTTTTGCTGTTAAACTAAATCTTGTTGGTTTATGTTTTATCGCTCTCTGACAACAGAAATTTATGATATACTCCTAGTGTCTCCTCGGCCAAAAGTGATACAAAATTTCATGATACTGCACGTCAATTACTTATGATCCTAACTTCATTCCGTTGAATTTTATGTCAAACCCGAGGAAACGACCAAAATGAAAAAAAAAAAACAAAAGTTAAAATTAATCGTCAAACAATTTAATTTATTCTGATATTTTTTATTAAAGATAATTAATTAGAACTTTTTGTAGTATTTGAAACTATTAAATATTTCCAGTATGTGTATATATTATGGAAATTGAAATAAATTAAAATTATTTATGTATTAAGTTTCTTTTGCATAAAAAAAACTATATTTTTTGACAGGTATAACCAAAAAATTCTACGATTTTTTGGTGATAAATGAGTACGTTTCATAGCGAAGCGTGATAAAAAATATCATTATATTTTTTATCAAATTTGCCTGAGGAAACACGACCACTATCTTTTTATTTTTTGCTAGGCATCGAATAAAAATTTTATTCGCTACATGTAAATCATGCTTAATCCTGTGATTTTTCATCCATCTCTGCATCAAACCACTGAACAATAAGTTAATTTTTATATAAAACACACTCATCGCTTCCATAATTTTTCTTTTCGTGATAAGTTCATTGACAAAAGTCCAATGGAAATGGAGCTCCATAGGTGAAGAGAATTATTTTTTGTAGTCAATTTTTTTAGTTTTTTATTTTTGTTCTGTGTAAAAAAATGTCGGATGATGGTGATAATAATTTAAATTATCCTCTGCACGAGTGTATTTTTCAAAATGATATCAAAAAATTATCACAATTATTACGAATACATGATGTTTCGCTTAAGGATAGACATGGTAAGTTGCGGAATCCCTGCAAAATTTGTTGTGCAAAAATCATTTGTTTTGGTATCCGTCGTAAAGCAAAATGTCACTCGAAAACAAAAAAAAAAAAAAATTAATTTTTTTGTTTGGTATTCGTGTGATTATCATGTTTCGTAGAAATGAAAGTTTTACATGATGTTTTACTGTTTTAGGCAATACACCTCTTCATCTATCGGTTATGTTAGGCAGAAAAGGTAGGTTATTCACAATTTAATTCAAGGAAGTAATCAAATCAAAACATTTATGGGGACAAGTGTGATATATAACAACAACAAGTGTTGTGACAAATTGTGATAACACTTGTATTACCTCTTATCAAACTAATGGAATTAATTAATCATTCTTTATTTATTTAATGTGATTTTACGATTAGATTGCACTCAACTATTATTAGCACATAAAGCTCCGGTTAAAGTGAAAAATAAGCAAGGATGGTCCCCTCTAGCCGAGGCAATCAGCTATGGCGATCGGCAAACTAGTATGTATCCCTATATCCTATATATTCATATAACACTACTAATATTAATGTTTTTTATGTTGCAGTATTTTCTTTATTACATAAATTAAAACAACAATCAAAAAACGAAATGGATCTACGACGACCTAAATTAGTGAAAGCACTAAAGAAAATGGGTGATTTTTATATGGAACTAAAATGGGATTTTCAATCGTGGGGTAATTAGGCTAATTTTCAAAACAAAATAATTATAATAACATTAATAAAAATGCATTCCAGTTCCTTTGGTGTCCCGAATTTTACCATCAGACGTATGTAAAATACATAAATGTGGAAGTTCAATTCGCTTGGATACAACACTATTAGATTTTTCCGATATGCGATGGGATCGCGGGGACATTTCGTTTATTTTTCGAGGCGATAAACCACCTTTTGTAAATTATTGATTTTTTTTTGCATACAAATATTGTATTTAATCTAATTAATATTTATCATGTCTTTTCTACACTATAGGAATCATTAACTGTATTAGATAATGAATTTAAATGCTATCAACGTATACGATATACAATAAGTGAAAATGAATTAGAAGATGAGGTTGATATCCTAATGTCTAATGATATATTAGCAGCTCATATGTCGACCAAAAATATATCATTCGCACGAGCTCAATCGGGTTGGATATTTCGAGAGGATAAAAAAGAAACCGTGGCCGGCCAATATGAATGTGATTTATATAGTGTTAATGGTTTAACACTAAAATCCCGAAAGAGACGAGAACATTTGTCTGTCGATGATTTACAAAAGAACAAAGCTATTATGGAATCATTCACGATGGGTAATTCACATACCATGGTTCAGAATGGTGGTGAATTGATGCGACGTGGATCTTTAAGTCCACCGCCCGATTGTAGCGTAACATGGGATGAATATATTTCGGCTGAACCTGGACTACATCCGAAATTAGGGCGTGATTTAGTTTATAAACGATCTTTTAAGACATTTCGGGCTACAGTTGCTATGGTGAGTGTTACACGTATTTTAATTACCTACATATTTGTTTGTATGTTTACTTTTTTTTATCAACCATTTCGAGTAGTGATTAGAATTTGAATTCATTAGTCAGTTCAAAAGAATCACGAATTCACCATTGACGTAGTTCACCGCTCGATTAAAGTGTAACAATTATCTTTTAGGTCATTTCGGTTTTATGGGATATGATATAGAAGATAAAAAATGAGCTGTTGTGAATTGTTAACAAGATTGTGGCATAAAGCCTGTTCCCCTGTTAACTAGATACTGTATTATATAGCTAAAAAGCAGTCTTACGTTAGGTCACTGACAGCTAGGTATGTCTGCTACAACCCCTTTGTTAACACGGCTGTAACGATGAAGCTTATATTGAGTCATTTCTTTCTTAGTGCGAATCACTCGCCGATAATCCATTCCTTTCATACCCCGACAGACAGAAACTAGCTTATCGCGAATTCGAGATTATGTAGTTATTTTTTTCAGTCTGTCACAATAGGATTTTGAAGCTTTCAGGGTTAATGTGCTTCATAACTTGATTATCGTAATCTAGTTGTACAAACTCGATAAACATAATATAGAAAAGAGACAGAAAGGGTAAGTGAGATAGGATTATTTTGTTTTGATGTCATTTTTAAAATGAAATTAAAATCGCGATTTGAGATTATCGCGATAATCCTTGTGTCTGTCAATGGTATCAGATTGTCAAATTTGCTCTATTTCTCTTATTGGCATCAATGAAAGTGATGTTGAAGCAGGACGAGTAGATGAGAATAAAGACGCTTTACAACCGCACCAACAATGTGAAACATCATTTGCTGTGGTCATAAAGGGATATGGTCAATCATAAATCGTAAAGATGATGAGAACGTCAGTATACCTCTTTCAGCTCCCTGAAAACTGAAATAAAAATGATTAGAGAAACGAATACTAGAAGAAGAAATAATATAAACCGGCAAAATCAAATATAGACCAACACCTCACACACGACGGACACGAATTGGAAACTAGAACATCCGTAACCAGGCCAGTCATGAAGTAAGATGGTGAAATAGTGGAGATCTAACAATAAGTGCATACAAGGTAATTTGGTGTTCTCTGATATAGGAACAGATGAGCGAAAGACGTATATGCACACGTAATAATAATATGATAGAGATAAGAGACTCATCGACTGTCACAACGCACCGTTTGAGAGGCAGTAAATTCGCACATAAGGAAACAGAAATACATATCAGCCAGATGGCAGAACCAAGAACCAAATCAATCACGATGTAGGTTAAAGGTATTCTAACCTCCTTACAAGATGTCAGAACAACTAAAATTTAAAGAAGATGTCAAGAAACGACCGCAAAAAATACACGGAAGATATTCTCGTTACTGCAGAGGAAGCAGCTGCCAATAGAAGAAACATACGCACATTAATTACATCAATGCATAAGAAAGGTCACCGGGAAATACCCAAATATTCCTCCCATAATGAATATATCTGGTTAAACCCTAACCGTACATGAGCAACAACTTCATAGATGGAAAAAATACTTTCAGGATAAATGCATGGATAATGAACAGAATTACGAGCTTCCGGATGGCACCTTTAATGAAACTAATTGATCCTAAGGAGCGGGAAGTTAGAATTGCCATTCAGAAATTGAAGAACAATAGGGCTACTCCAGCACCACTGCGAAAAGAGGATCTACCACAACAGTCCTAAAGAAAGGCGACTTTAGAGAATGCAAAAACTAGTGAAGCATATCCCAATATTTAAATACAAAATGACAAATAATACAACTCACGAGGAGTAAGACAAGGCTTTATTCTATCTCCACTACTGTTCCTAATAGTATTGGACAGTGTAATGTGCAGAGGCGGCTGGTTAGCATTCAAAAACAATTTTTTTTGGAAACCTTTTTGATCAACTTGATACATGATGAGCACAGTTTTAAAAGCCTTTCAAATTATTTATTTATTTGATACCTACAGTGACTACAATCGGTACAAACAATTACTACTACTTAGCTACAATTATTAAAAAACTTAAATAAAACATTTTTGAACAAATCTCTCGACAAGTGAAAATCAAAAATTTCAAAAACTGAATTGAACACCCTTGATATTCTCAGGATCGGTTCCGAAAGACCATAGTTTTTTGGCACCAGGTCAATGAGTAAAAGCCCATCACGTTAACGCATTCGGCGTTCGGGAGCATAGATTTTTAGACGTGCAAGTAGGTCGGTACAATCGATACGGGAATTAATGATATCGCGCACGTACAGCGCGGAAGCTACGTCCCGGCGATAGTCTAGACGTTGCAGTTTCAAAATATTACATCGATTTTGATAAGGGAACAGAAAAAATTGCTTCTGAACAGAACAAATTCCTTCTGAACACTCTCAATCCTCCCGGAATGACAGTGGTAGGATGGCGCCCAAACTGGAGATGCATACTCCAAAATAGACCGGACAAACGAGACATACAATGATGTCAAAGTTATCGGGTCCTTAAAATCCCTGCAGTTTCGTTTAATAAAGCCCAACATAATATACGACTTTGAAATAATGGTGTTAACATGTCTGGTAAATTTAGCGTCAGACTCGACTCGGTCAACGTCTTCATTGTACAGCTGATATTGGTGAAAAATGGGTGAGCGGATACGATTAAAAGAAAGCGTCTTACATTTGCTCACGTTCAGAGCCAGTCTATTGTTAATTGACCAACTATAAATTCTGTTTAAGTCCTCCTGCAACTTTACACAATCAGACAAACTAGAAACCCATGCGAAAATTTTCATGTCATCTGCGAAAAGGAGGCAGCTAGCAAACTCAAAACATTGCATCACATCGTTGATAAACAATGAAAACAACAATGGTTCAATGTGACTAACATTTAAAGAGAGCTAACAAAATTCTTAGCTAGCTAAGTATTTTGAAGATTCATCATCTAATCAATTGATTGAAACAATATTGGCTAGGAGGAAAAGCGGGACAGTAAGCTAAACATGCATATTGCGTAAACAATGTACATAAGCCGTGTTTTCCATGAGAACTGCACTAGAACTCGATAAATTTTAAATTCCTTTTATTCTTTGTAAAGCGAAAAAAAATTAATTAATAAAGCGCGAATGTGTAGGGATACATATTTTAAGCTTAAAAATTCCCTCCCCTTCAGTTATTTCATCAATATTTTCTTATTTTTTGCTGACGTCATTACACGCAACTATACTCGATAAATTCATTGGTTTATCAAGTGTAACTAAAAAATAAGCTATAATTGTCATTATTTATTACTGTAACAACTTAAAATGTATATTTATGTTAAATTCACTACACATTAGCACTTTATGAATTTAATTTTTTTTTTCTATTTACATAGAATAAAAGGAATTTAAAATTTATCGAGTTCTAGTGCAGTTCTCATGGAAAATACGACTAATATTATACTTAAACCAAGAAAACAATGCCTACAAAAACTATCAATGCTGTGAAACGATCATATTAGAGATCATGATGCAACTCAACTTACATATATCAGTAACATCAAGCGAGTAACATTAATGAGTAATTAAACCTCGAAGTATCGGATAAGGATATCCGAGAACCTCAAATATTACAGAAAAATGTCATCTTTGTAACTCAACATCCTCCAAGCTTATCTAAGCTGTAAGTAAATGAAACTGCAAATTTTGGAAAGCTTAAAAGAAATCTCGATAAATCACTAATTCTCTAATAAGACATAACTATTTTCGTGAAATACGAGTAATTTTGAAAAGCTCGTATAATCATGATACTAGCAATTAGAAAATAATTTGTTTTCTGTTAATTTCTAGATATTCACAAAAAATTTCTAAATATTTCAAAAAAACTCTGATAAACTTAAAACCTTTGAATTTTGAAAAATTATGAAATCACTAATAATATCAAATAATCTGAAAAATACCGTAAGCAGTCTTTGGAAAAAGTTGAATAATCTCGAAGATGTCGATAATTTCGAATAACTTCGATTAGCTCGATATTCAAAGCTATTTTAATCGGTATAAATCCGAAAATCTTGAATTTCGAGAATCATTTCTGTGTGAGATAATTTCACTGAGTGCATATTCGTAATTTAACTCCAAGCTTAACTCGAATAATATCGAAAATCTGGAATAATATAGAAAATCTCGAGAAAGATCGAAGACTATACAAAATTTCGTGTTAAAAATTTTAAAACTTGAAAACTCCTAGAAAATATCGAAAATCCATTAATCTTGAGGGCTATCCGTACCATACGCATTGCGAACGCGAGTAAATAATTTTTATAAAATTATGCTACAAAAATATTTACATATGTATGTATATACAAAATTTTTGTCTATTTATAATATTAAATAATAAACCAATTCTGACGATAAGACCAAAACCTGCTAAAATTCTCAATTTTATTTTAAGCAACCGAAACTCTAAATACGATCCTGATCTGTTTTATGTTGTTTTCGATTTACCAAAAAAAATCAATCTGTGACGCAACCGATTGATTTTTCTGCTGTCAAGTTGTTCGATTCGCCTAATAAAATTAATCCGTCGAGCAAAATTTTTACTCGGTTGCAAATCTTAATTTTTTGTCAGATTTACCCTTCATTTACTAATACCAACAATAATTACAGTCATTGGTCGTATATAGACGCATCCATCACTACATCACATCATTCCACGCTATTTCGTTCACATGTAAAATATCGAACCGTCATCACAATTGCAATTTACCTATGTATGTGTAGAATTATTAATACACGCAATTCAATTATTCAAAAAACCTGCATGCTGCATCCAGTATTGTCGCTCTGAAAACTTTAAACGGAGTTTTTCAAATTTTCAGGGTAGTATTTCTAGTCAGATGGGAGTACATACCAAATATAATAGTTAGACCTTATACATATGTAATTGTTGGTGTTTTGGGTTTAAAAAAATCACGATCCAGCAAATTACCCTAAAACTGCTTTTGGTTTATGAGCCAAATTTCAATATTGAATGAAAACTCTTTTATTTATTGGTTTAGAGCTCTTTATCTGATTGGACACAACTCTCCACGAAATCACAGGTATTGTTAGATTATCGTTTTGAGATTATTAAGTTTTTCTCATAGAGAATAGTACCGATCAGCGGAAATGTAAGCAAAATTTTTAATTTTTAGATATTTTTACCTAAATTTTACGTGGTAAATGGAAAATTTATCTTAAAGGAGTTGTAGCAAACCCTTTTCACTTTCAAAAGCGATAGATATGCCAATTCAAATATGTCTAATATCCGAACATGTTCGTCATTTTCACAAAGTTAATTTTTAAAAATTGGAAGATAAGTTGGTGCAATTTAAAAAAATGTCTTTGCCAAACGATACTACAGTAGATACCTAAGGTGATTAGGTCAAAAATGACTAAACCTGAACGACGTCTGAAAAAATCGCCTTATAAAAAACAGGACAATTATTGTCTCGAAATATGTTGTATGTATGAGTATGTATGACTGGTCAAAAAAATACACTTGGTGAAATCTCTTCTATAAAAGCAAGGATAGAGCTACTTAAATAAAACATGGCCAGAATTCAACAAATATTGCAAGTAGTAAAAATACTCCTTAGAAAAAAATTTGGTGAAATTAGATTTGCCAAAGAAAAATTTGTTTTTTACTTTCATAACCACTCCACTCCTTTACTACATTTCCAGGTTCCATCACCAAATGGATCGCGTTTGTCAATGGATTTTAAGGACATTTTCTATCTGAGTTAAGCCGATTCAGTAGATCAGTAGTTCCTATTATAAAACCAAATTATTCACGCTCTGAAAATTTATTGGTTCACCTCATTTAGGGTCGGATTTGTAAAATAAAATAAGAGCCAAATTAAAGAAATATTACGGACGGCCACTAATGAAATTTTGGTTTATGCTATTTATCAGAAATATTGTTTCACCAATTTTTTCTTTTTTTTACATAGATAACTAATTCAGGTGGCACGTTTGTGGATAGATTTTAGTAGAATTTATACTTGAGATTTGAGATGTTAAGTCGATTCGTTAAGTATTGCATAATATAAAAAAGCTGGTATCTGGAAAATTCTTTAGCCATATCATCTGGAATCGAACTTATTACTTAAACCATCGCTCAAATTCCGGATATTTTTGGGTTGAAACTTTAAATCAAAAATGACATTCACAGAATTTATTTTTATATATTTAGCTAATTCAAACTATCTTCTCAGTCTCCAGCATCAAATGGATGGAAAACGCATCTTTGTTGATGGATTTTAGTGAAATATATTGTCTGAAATATTTCCTAATTCTATAATAAGTTCCTTTTAAAAAACCTATTATTTCGTGGACTGAACAAATTTTCGACCATACAGTAAGGATCAGAATTTTTAAAATAAAGATCGTCCAACTTCAAAAAATATTTTGGAACACTACTCATACTAATGGTATTATGATTGATATCATATATCAAAAATTAGATTTGCCAATTTTGGTTTTTCATACACACTAACTCAGACAATTTTTTTCCCCGCCACACACATTCGTCGATGTATTTTAGTGAAATTTTATTTCGAAGATGTTAGGCTGATTCTATATAAATATTGTAGTTCGTAATCTTAAACATATAAAATCACGTCCTGAAAAATTTTTTAGGCCAGACATTTGGGCTGGAGTTCGAATTAAATTTTGTTGAAATTAATTTTTTTTTGGTCCCTCCTAAATTTTGCGTTACCGCTAAAAAATTTAAGGATTTTAATGAATATTTAAAAACCGAGATAATGTTAGACATGTGCTGATGTGGTGGATGCCCACATAAGTTTGAAAACCAAGAACATGGCCAGAGAAACCAGGACGTCTGGTCACCCTATTCTTACCTAGATCCTACACTGTGTGGAGAATGTCAAAATAAAACTGAAAGACAATTTCTGCTGTTAGCATTTAACCTCCCCCCAACAAGAGAGGTGCATGAGAGTCTTGATTTTATCCAAATGTAAACAAAGGATTTGTAATATTGATGCCAAGGCGTATTGAACGAATTAAATTTTTCATATCACACTGCATAAATCCAGACTTCCATACATCATTTTTGTGTGATACGGCTACATGACTAATAATATGTACAGTTTGTCTTGCGGCGTAATTTTTTTTTTTCAGGAGGTCCTAATGTCAATATTTAGCCAAAATAGATAAAAGTTTTTTTTTGTTAAAATCAGATAATCTCTGTCATGTTTGAGTTTAACTGATGTCCCTACAGAGTCTCTTGATATTTTTAAAAATTTTTTAAAAATCGGAATTATCTTTTAAAGTTTTACCAACAAATCTTCAGATTTAAAAAAAAAAAAGATTTATGAAGTTGAAATAAATTGATTTTTCGGCATTTTGTATAGACAAATATATTAATTGTTCATGGCAATCCCAATATTTTCGATTTGGTAAATCAGAAAAATATAGAGGCCAATCGCTCCTAATATATCTACTGAAAAAAAAGTAGAAATATCTTCCCCCCTCCCCGTAATTTTGGCAATACCCAGCTATCATCCAGAATATTATAATTATTGCGAAATGTGTAAAAGTATTATTAGTATAGCAGTTAGAACAGGGAAGTACAAAATGAAATAGCGGAGTATAGGAGCAAGCACTAGGCGAAAGTAGTACAAATATGTACTCCGATAGTACTCATTTCGATAGCACTGGCTGCATCACACAATTTTGATTCACGAATGACGAATAAACAGCAAATTCAAAAACAAAAAATACGAACCTAAAAAATACGTTTTGTTATTTCAATGTATTAGTGTATCATCAAATGTGAGGCAATACAATTTTTTGGTGAAAAAATGCGCACAAAAATCCCCACTTCAAAATCAGTTCGTAGGCAAAGAAGTAAGAAACGAGGAAATGATGCGACATAGTGAGGCATCGTCTATACTGGCCCATTTCGCTGCCATTTTCACTAGAATTGTCATTTTGTTGCTAGGCCTACTCAAATATTATGTTCAATAATATTTTTCAAGAAGTCAAAAATATACAAACACATAAAAATAGCCGGGCGAATCGAAAACGACATTAGTGTGTTCGTTTGTGGTGAATTAACTGAAGTGATTTGTCCGTTCGTTTGGTATACATACTGAACTTCAGTTAAAAATATTGAACTACTGATTTATCTGAATAATAATTTTGCTTGGGTAGGTAATTCATATAATTGGTTTTATTGTTTTTTGACATTATTTTGTTTTATGCATCGAAGAAGCAAGGATGAGACATGTAATGTGACACATAAAAATAATTGATCCAAGAAAATGGTCGATTAACATTAAATTTTAATTATTTTATAACACAAGCCAATTACTTTTTAACAATTTGATATTTATCTGAATTAACGAAGACTGAATTGCAATGAACTGCAAAAGAACGACCAATTCACTTCAGTAGCTTAATTATCTGAATATTAACTCAATTATCGGAATAGTAACTCGAACGTGCTTTAGTCTTTCTCTTTTTCGCGCAGAATTTTCATTTCTTGACATTTGTTTATTTCCCCTCTATAGACTTATAACTCAATGGTTATTATATAGTCAAAGCATCTAACTATGTAATACTATAAATAGACAAAAAAAATTTATACATATAAGCGTTTTTTACAACATAATTTTATAAAAAGTGTTTACTCACATTAGCAATTCGCCCTTGGTGTGATCAACCCTTATGTCGAATTCGATGTAGAAAAATTTTCAGTTTAAGGGTAAAAACAGTACTCTTTTGACTGTCAAACTGACTCATTGAAGAGAAAAATTCACTGAAGCCTGTCTCATGAAATTAAAAATGTGTGATCTCACGACAGTAATACCAATTTTTTTTTTTACTCATTCTACTTTTCGTGTTTCGTGCTTGCATTATCAACAATATGTTGTTTACACTTCAGCGAAATGATACATACTGATTTTTAGAAGGAAATGATGACGCTTTAACATGAATATAGTTACAAGATGGTCCGATGCGATTTAATGGTAGTCACACCATCTTTTGTAAATCCCTCAAACTTAAGCCTGTATTCCATGAGAAAAATTAACTGACAGTCAAAAAAGACGAAAAGAGAAAAATAATCTGATGCCCCATATAAGAGACAAGGACATCGTTTTTTATTTTATTTTTTATTTTACAGCAAAATTGTTTTTCTATAAAATAAAAACCGTTGTCTTTGTCTCTTATATGGGGCTCTTTTCGTTTTTTTTTTTTTTACTGTCAGTCAATTTTTCTCATAGAATATAGGCTTTATTTGTACACCCAAGTATTTTGATTACGCCATGGCAACGTTTTGAAAAAAATCACTTAACTTTTTTGCCACTGTTGCCCAAATTGATTCAATTCAAACAGTGATTTTAGTAATTTAAATTTTATTTTTTAATGTATCGTAAGCTGAAAGATTCGGCAATTCCATGTGTAACTTCCCCTAAACCACCGTGAACATATATATGCCGCTAAAGATATCGTTTGATGTACTAGTATTTGGTTTTTTTTCAGCACATGCTAGCAAAGAGTATAAAATTAGAATAGAACAAAAATGCTCATCAAACAATTACGTGATTGTGCAATCCTAATGGGTTATGCAACATTGCATGCAACACACAACTTAATTTCATTCTCTGCTATTTCAATTTTTCAGGTTTTTTACATGTGTATTGTGGCTAAATCGATCGGAATACTTCTGTTTCATGTTTTTAACGTACCGTCTCAAACAAAATAACCTTTTTCCATAATAATAATAACTCTTATTTTATTTATTCCCCACAGAGCAATGATTTCCCGCTGAGCTTGGAGATGCTTCTAAATGTTTTAGAAGTAATAGCACCATTCAAACATTTTTCCAAATTACGTGAATTTGTGACGCTTAAGCTCCCCAGTGGATTTCCAGTGAAAATCGATATACCAATCCTACCAACGGTTACAGCAAAAATCACATTTCAAAAGTTCGAATTTAGGGACAATATTCCGGCAAGTTTATTTGAAATTCCGAATCATTATGCGGAAGATAATACAAGGTAAGTGTTTTTTGTGAGACAGAAATGTCATATTTAAAAACAGGTGTTTCAAGTATTAATTTTTTTAATTATTCAAAAAACAAAAAAAAAAACTTAAATGGTTTTTTAAGAAATTAATTAAAATAATTACCAATCTTTTTTTTTTTGTGTTATGATTATTTTTTATTTAATTCATTTTAATTTCAGAATAAAAATAAACACCATGAGCTTTCCAAATGTTCATTTTAGTACAGATTTTGAATAATTTTTTTTTGTCAATTATTTATTTATTTATTTATTTAACCCAATCATAACATGAATCTATTTTATTATTTTACTTATCTATTTACTAATAAATTTTACTAATCACAACAATTTTAAAATTAATAATGTTTATAGGTTTCCTGATTTATGACGTATAGAATTTAACACAATTGACTTATCAGCAAAACAAAATCATCGTATTTACGATTACAATAACAATGATAATAATATTAGTAATAATATGATAGTAACTACAGTGATGAAATTTATTTAATTTCAAATAAAAATAAAAAAAAATAGATAAATTTCAGTGCACGTCATTAAATTAAAATAGCAATGAATGTAAAATTTATTTAAGAAATTAAATGAATGAAAAAAAAAATTATTACAGGTAAACAACATTAATTTATAATTGTTCAAATTATATGTTTTATGTTACACTACCCAAAAAAAAAAAAAAAATCTGTGTGTGACGAGGCGTGATAATTTTGATTGTTTTGTGTAACTAAATTTGGTTTTTGGTGTATTTTGCTAATTATTTGGATAATCGGTTTTATTCCAACACATCCTACTTTAGAGCAGTGCTTATCAACCGTGTCAGGAACATAACTTTGACAACGAAGGCAACTTATTTAATTTTAATTATATTTACAATAAAAATGGAAGGAATCCATATTATTCAAAAAAAAAAAAAAAAAATACATTTAATTATATATCGTAAGGATCCTACTTTTTTTTATCAATAGGAGGTTTGAGAAGCACTGCAATTTAGAAATAAGAATGTACCTATCACATTAAATTTTAAGACTAAATTAAATTATTAGATATAAGGAAAAGTCTTCTGTCGTTTTTTAATACATACAATTTAAGTCATTATTTTTTGTTAGTATGCATGAAACTGGTTTCATTAGGTAGATTGGTCCATGGTAGGTTAATTATGTAACATTTTATTGATGTTAATTGAATGTTTTATCGATGTTAATTTTTATTGATGAAACCTTTAATAATATGAATGTCACTCGTTTTGCCACCGATAGCAATCAAATAAAATTTTCCAACTGAAATTACAATTAAAACTTTTGTCTGTTTGTATGAGCCAAGTCTTGTTGTAAAAAACATTAGTAAATTAAAATAATTCAAAAGTAACATTTCATTATCAATAAATCATGTTTATTGTTACTTTTACAATAGACGAATTGAACGGTGTGCTCTAGCGGACAAAAGTAAAATATGCGATAGGCTGTAACAAAGACGCTATTTCCATATAACTTTATACGGCAAATTTTTGTTACAGCATATCACATATTTTACTTTTGTCCGCTTAAGGCGTCAATTATTATTAATTCTCTAATGATTTGGAATAAACAAATATTTTTTTTGGTATTGACACAAATAATTGAGAGTAAAATACAAATTACTCTCACTTCGTCGTGACAAAATTTCAAAAAAGATATTCATACCAGTTTTACCCAATAAACAATAATTGGCACAGGCTCGTGCCAATTTTTCTTCATCGTGGCGAGTGAAGACCGGCCATGAGAGTTTGGACGAGACACTAACGTAATGCGTAAAAAGCGATAGAACTTTTCCTTACAGCTAATATATATTTATGTAATTGAATATATGCATATTTAATTTTCTTGCATCCATATTATGCTTCATATATTGTATTATTCATTCAGCTAAACATGACTAGCGAATACTCCAAACACATTTCAAATTCCTTTAAAGAAAAAAAAAATTGTTCCTAAAAACGTAGTTATAAAGCTTAATTCGGGCAGCTAAATTTTATTTTACTTTTTAATTATATTATAACTAAATGCATTTATAAGTTCACGCCAACGTACACAAATCACAATGCGTAAATAATTAAAATAAATTTGTACTTTTATATAACTGAAAAAAATCCATCTTTTCCTCTCTTATACTTTTAATTAATATTTAGGATAATTTTCATTTAAGTATGTATGTACACGTGTACCTTGTAAAACCGAAAATTTTTATTTGCACTTTATTGTTACAAAACCATATTATCACTTTAGGGTTATACCTATGACGTAAGTAAAATTTATTGGAACAGACACAAACACACACATTCCAATTACATCAAAATCATCTTGGATCACGATACGAGATTTTCAAAAATTTTACGATCTAGACCAATGTATTAAAGTATTTAATTTAAAAAAAAAAAAAAATACGACAGCAATAGTATGTTTTGTCATTAAATTTCATATCATAATATTTATCAATTTATTAAGATTATATTCATAAATAAAATAACGAATTTAAATTATACAAAAAAAATTAAACAACGGGCCTGATACATTAATTAATTATTATTACATTTTATATTATAATTAATTATTTTTTAGTTACTTAATTTATTATTGTAAATTTTTTTATATTATTATATCGATCTAAAATATTACAACCTTAGGAGTTTTGAGCAATAAAAAAGTACCTATATGTATTAAAAAAAAAATGCGCTCTACGGATTTGAAAATTGTGGGCTCAACAGATGAAATTTCCATAAATATCGAAACCCCAGCTATTTTATGATTTCCTAACTTTTGCAACTTAAGGTGATTGTTATATAAAAATGTTCATTTTTTATATTTATCCTACTGTGACACTAAATACAAACTTTAATTCTGATTTATGAAATTACTGTCTTCTTAATGAATAATAATAACAGTTTAATGTTAACTATAACAAGACTATAAATAGTTTTATAACTAAAAACTCAATAAATTAACATTTAAACTGCCTATTTTACAAAATATCAATTTTTCTACATCATACATACTTCAAAAGAGAAAATCATGAAAAACTAATATTGATGTTTTAAATTAATGTAACATAAATGTTATTATATTGTAATAAACTAAAAGAAATTCTAAAGATCATCGTACATAGTCTAAATTTTCGGAGGTCCCTATACGTATTATAAATAAAATAAATAATTAGACAAAGAAAACTATTTTTGTGTAAATATAAATGAAAAAGAAACAAAACAAAAATAAATTATTTTAGGAAGATCAATTTGTAATAAAATAAAATAAAAGAACAGAAAATAAATAAAAATACAATAAATTAATTTTAATTAATAAATACAATTTTTTGATGTTTTATTTGTTACATGTTCCCCTTGAAGAATACGGTGCGAACAAGGCTTGGTTATACCGTAATTATAACACAATTAAAATCCGCTACTAGAGCTCTCTGCCTCTTGTTATTTTGCCAATTTACTAACGGACTAGAAACTTTAGAAAACTTTAATAGGTGTATTATGGAGGTTTCTACAGTTGACCGACTTAAAAAGTTCAAGATCAAAGCGAACTTTTTCTGATTGTTATATAAAATATATTTTTTTATATATAATATAAAAACATAACCATCTTGAATTAGTTTATTAATTATCTCAAAACCTTGTTGTGATATACAACATTTTGGCGACGAGAATTGTGAATATTTTTTTTCCCCAGAAATAGTGAAAGTGTGTCATATTGAAATCGCAAATAAAAAAAAAATACATTGATCAAAATGGACATCAATCAATTGAAGAATTGTTGCAAATAATGCCAAAGTAGAACGAAAAGCTGGTTGAGGCAATGTTGAACAAAAAATCGGATTACGGTCAGTAGCCGTACCACATTTTCATGATTTCGAAAAAGATGAAATGAATTGGGAAACTTACCTTGCGCAGATAGAACAAAATAAAATGGCGAATAAAATAGAAGAGGCAATCAAGCGAGCATTTTTTCTCGCAAGCGTGGGAGACACATCACTGGAACTGCTTCAAAAACTATTCCACAACGATCTAATGAAAACATCATTTCAAGATTTGACCAAAGCTCATTTTGTGAAGAAAAAAACATCTGCTCGTGTTGCGATACAATTTCTACAAAAGTCGCATGATGCCAGAACAGTTATATGCACGAGGAGAAGCGCGAGATTGCGCATTTGTTTGTCCAAAAGCTTAATGCGCGGAAGCTTACACTGTTCGGTGCTAGATACGTCTCAGCAATACCTAGTCGAGTGTGCTTCGAAGATTTGTGCGGATTACCCGAATCTATTTTCGCCTACTCTCGGATTGTGTAACTCGTCTGAAGCTCGCCCAAAATTTTTCAAACCTTACAACGTACCATTTGATTTGAAGAAGGAATTGGATGAGGAGATTCAGAGAATAGTGTCCAGCGGCATCCTTGAATCAATCAATTTTAGTCGATGGGCCTCTCCAATTGTATCGGTGATAAAGCCATATGGTAAAGTAAGAATTTGTGAAGAATTTAAAGTTACTATCAACCCACAAATAGAAATCGATCGGTAGCCAATTCTGCGCATAGAAGAATTGTTTCATAAGCTTCGAGGAGGGCAGTTCTTCACTAAAATTGACCTAAGCGATGCTTATCTTCAAGTCGAGTTGTCAGAGGAGTCTAAGCAATTGACGGTAATTAATACACCCTCTGGCCTTTTTCAATACCAACGTTTACCTTTCGGAGTGTGACCAGCGCATCTGGAATTTTTCAAAGGTTGATGGAAGAAGTTACCGCCAGTATTCCAATGTGTTCATAATCGTCACTGGAGCGACCAACGAAGATCATCTTCGGAATCTAAAAGAACTGCTGAACCGTTTTGACAAGTATGGTCTACGATGCAAGATGGATAAGTGCACGTTTGCAGTGCAGAACATAGAATACGTGGGGCATATCATCAACGTACAGGGCATACAGCCATCAGAAAAGCGGTTGGAGCCATTGAAAGACATGTCGCGTCCTGTTGATATCAAACAAGTGGAGGCATTCATTGGCAAAATCAACTATTACAATAAATTCATACAGAATTTCGCTTCAATTGCTGCTCCACTTTATGAGCTCCGCCACAAAGGTGTGAAGTTCGTTTGGACCAATTAACAAGAATCCGCTTTTCAGTCACTGAAGTCGCAGCTGCTAAAGACATCCAGATTAGTCCAGTATAAAGAGGATCGTCCAGTCTTGCTACCGACGCATCCGAGTGTGGCGTTGGTGCTGCAATTTCTCATGGTTTCCCAGATGGATCCGAACACCCAGCAAGTATACGGTTAGATTAAAAAGGAAGCGCTTTCTATTATTTATGGTGTGGCGAAGTTCCACCAGTATTAATACGGCGGAAATTTTGAGTTGTTAATGGATCATAAGCCATTGACCACAATTTTTCATTCAAACAAGAAACTGTCAGTCGCAACTCTTCAAAGACTTCAACATTGAGATATTGTGCTCCAGGGGTATAAATATAATATCAAATATCGTCCAACGGAAAAGCATGCCAATGCAGAAGCACTATCCAGATGGCCAGTACACTAGATGACTTACCTATATAGTCTTCGCTGATCGCAAGGGCAACACTCGATGATCTAATTTTAACAAAAGTTTCGTGTTTCATACGAGACGGATATCCAAGTGTTCTTTCCAAGTCGGAAAGCGCGCTTAACCCATTTTGCTGTATCTTTGCAGTCAAATTGCATTCTTCTTCAAACAGAATATAACCGAGTTGTCGTTCCAAAACCAGTACAACTAAACGTACTTCAGCTTTTACATCAGGCTCATTGGGGGTCAACTAGAATGAAGCATATGTTCCTGAGAGAGAGAGAGAGAGAGAGTGTACCTACCAGTCAAATATAAGTGACCCCAGGAAGACATTCTCCAGTTGGGCGGCTGCGAAGCATGAGATGTGGTTAATTCGTGTGAACCCTTTCTCTAAATTTCCGTATACCATCGAGCTGAAAGATATCACTGAAGCTACCACGGTACAGGCGCTTCAATCAATCTTCGCAATTGAGGGTTTACCAGTAACAATAGCGTCTGATAACGGCACCCAATTCACATCAGAAGAGTTGCGAAAATTTTGTGAGCTGCGCATCTGAAGTCAGCACCGTTTCACACAGCTCCAAACGAGCAAGCCGAGCGGTTCGTCCAAACCTTCAATGCATCCTTCATCAAAATCATGGCAGATGAAGACAATAGACAAAAAGCTCTTTTTAAGTGCCTTAATACTTACCAAGCTACTCCTGATCCATCTAATGGTAAATCTCCAGCAGAACTTCTACACGGGCGACAACCGCGTACTCTAATATCAGTCTTAGTACCGAATTCACAATATAAGCAATTGAAAAGTGGATTCCGGGAACAATCTCCGAAGTCATCGGACGAAAAATGGTCATCATAGAATCGTCGCGAGGAGTCTGTAGACAGACACCGCCAAAATCAGATTCGTCTAAAGTCTCCAGAAGTTTGACGACCAACTTCAATCGAGAACGAGTTTAACTTGGACCAGAGTTCAGAGCAAGCACCATTACTAGTAGAACGATCGGTATTACCATTGCCATCACCTAACCTTCCGCCGGAAAGAATGCAGCGAATGCCAGAATCAGAAGCAGCAACGTCGGTCTCACAAAAACCATCCACATAGAAAGATGAAAGCGGTAATGCGAACCAAGCCAACTTATCTGTAGCCGTTCGCCGCTCAGAGCGATCCCGAAATAAGCCATTATGGTATAGGCAAAATTAAGAGGTGGAAAATGATGTAAAGGATGATAATTATCACATCACTTTAATTTTGGTATTCTCTTAGTCGATTGAAGCGACTTTTAACGTTTGGTGTGATAACTATCACTTGAAGTCGTATTCTCTTAGTCGTCAAATATTACGTCAGTTTTAAGGATATTTTTATTGCTGCCAGATATGTATAGTTTCTGTCGTTTGTCGTATCACATCATATGAATCGACTAAGAGAATATCAATTTATACTTGAAGTGATGTGATAGTTATCACATCACATGAAGTGATGCGACTATGGGAATGGGGCTGTATATCTACTAATAAAAAGTAGAAATATCGCTGTTACAAATAAAAACTTTGTTTTATGTACAGACAGATTATCTGTGCTAAATTCGCTGGATAATCCCTTGACTGTGTCAAAATTTGTTAAGGACTGTAAATACTTGATACATCTTCTCTGTTCAAGTAAAAGAGTGACGATCATGTGGGTTCCTGCCTATTGTGGCATTGATGGCAATTAGCAAAAGCTGAACCGCAGTTGCTTCCTTACAATTTAACTTTGTTAAGAAGGCGATCAAAAACTGTGATGTAAGCGAATTAAAATCGCAATGGCTTGCTACTGATAGCTGCCGCATTGCGAAATTTTTTATTAGTGGACCTATCTGGAGGGCCACTAGGTTTGCTTTATCTCTAAGCAAGAACCAGTTGAGAGTCTTTATCGCGAGTCTTACTGGTCATGGCCATTTTAAAGTACATCTTCAGCATATGGGGCTAATTGATGATGCTTTATGCGAGGATTGTCTTGAAGACGATGATGACTGCATTCACTTCGTGTGCAGTTGTCCTGCTTTCAACGGAGTTAGGTTGGAATTATTTGACTCTGGGTCTATTGCGGAAGATCAGCTGTCTTCCTTGCCTTAGCCTAAACTACTTCAGTTTATTAAGGATGCAGCACACGTGCGCAACTTAGGATAGAGTCACTGGTTTGCATGATGAACCCTTCGTGGCATTGAGTGCGGAACCTTGGGTGGTTCCAACCAATTTTTAATAATAATAATATAAATTCGCGTTACCACAACAATTACAGGTCCCGAAGCCTATCTTTGGAGATCTGATAACTTCCGCAAGAAGAACTGCAATCGGAGCACAATTGCAGATTTTGGATTTATTTTGGCTCAGAATTTGTTGAAGCACCGGTAAGGTGCTTTTCAATTGAATTTTCAATTAAATGTATGGGTAACCACAGAATAATTATACCACAGATATATTCTGTGGAATAATGAAGCAATCTAAATCCGCGTTGTCAAAATAATTACAGGTCCCGAAAAATATCTTTAGAGGTAACAAGTACCTCAACCGGAGCACAATTGCAGGCCCCTATCATGATTTCCGCGGGGAGTCTTAAAAAATTTCGATATGTTCCTTTAGACCCGCTTCAACTTTCTTGGGTGCGATTATGTAAGCATTACGAGTTTCGAGTTACAAGAAATTGCGACAAAACGCGATTATGTGTAGACATTACGAGTTCTCGTAATTGCGACTTGTTGTTGTTGTTTTACTCGTACAACTTTTTAAGTATGACAGGCAAGTTTTAATGATTAAAAATATTATTTTTAAAGAAAATTTGTCAACATATTTCGAGTTCTCGAAGCTTGTAACTCGTAATACGAGAGATACATAATTGCACCCCTTATTATGAATTCCGCTATCGAAATGGTTGTAAATGCATTCATTTAACGTCATAAATGCACTCATTTAATGTCAGCTTACTTGACGTTTGTCTGTGTACGCGGCAGTATTTTGGGACTAGTTTTGATTTTAGTTCAATTAAATATTTTGAACATTTTTTACTACTTCTTGAATATAAGTACATATATCACTTTTCAATCGAACTAACGCAAAATAGAACAAACTAGTGACCTGTTACAATCCTCAACTCAAATTTTTGTTGGCGGTATTTTTCTTGCTATCGAATAGATGGCGAAAAAGTATCGTGTTTTGTAATCCCAAATTCACGATATCGTGTAAAAATTCTTTCGCGGCGGAAATCATGACAGGGACCCAGATTTTTTTTTTTTTCGTTGGCTCAGAATTTGTTGATGTACCGCTAATGTTCTATGTAATAAATGTATGGAAATAACCAAGCAATATAAATACGGAATTTTGTTTGGCATTTATAATAAATGAAGCTTATCAGTATAGCGTCATTCTCTATTAATGTGCTTCTATTTGCTTACGATGTTAAAATTTACCGTACGATCCAAAAAATGTGCGATACTCTGCAGGAAGACCTCAATAGACTAATGTCGTCTTCTTTTGACGCAAAAACATGAACACGTTTTTGATCCAAGTAAGGTAAATGTTGAAATTCTGCCCGCTACATGCAAACTCTTGCATCAGGAAGAAGCTATAGCAGGGCAGCGGACTATGGATGAGCCAATGGTACCTCGTGTGCTATAACTACTACCAGTGAGTAGAGCCGAGAAAAATTGTTTGTGGTATGGTTACGGACCATTTTTGTGTCTATGCCGGCCCCTTAGGACAGCCACCATAATATAACCTAACCTTCACTGAAAATGTAAGCCTAAACATTCACAAATGGAAAATCGCCTGGAGTCCTATTTTTGCAGTCAACATTAAGAGAATTGAAAACTCTCAAAAAAGTCTCGGTTGTTCCTGCAAAAGAAATCAGCTGGAGTTATGAGTGTAGTAACATAAACCGTTTCATGAGAAACGACCGAATAAATTTTTTTTAATGACTTCGATATTTTGATTAAATTTTTCAAAATGAGGATATTCGAATCGAATCGGATTTTTTAGGCGCAGGTGATTTTAAATAAAATGTGATTTTCTAAATGAAATGCGAAGAAATAAACGAGTAATCCAAATACATTTGGCACAATAACTACAGGACCCGTAACCTGTTTTTAGAGGTATCGAACACGTTTTGTAGGAATTTGTGAGATGCGCGGCGTAAGTGATTTGTAATGAAACTAAGTTTTTGTTGGTTAAGCTTAAGCCTGTTTCTTCGAGAAAAATTAGATTTGGCTTAGATATAAGTCCTTTTATGTTATGTTAAAAAAGGCCACAAAACATTATTTGCCTTCTTATTTCAATTTCAAGTAACAGGCATGACAAATTAACCAAAAAAATTACTTCAATTCAACGTTCGGTACTATGGGACGCTAGAAAGTCAGAGGTCGATGATCTAAAAAAATATAAATTAAAAAACGACAAAAACTGGTGACCTAACGATGGCCGCACGTTTCTATTTGTCATTTATGTATCAAGCTGAATCCTCTTATATTTATAATCGTGCCGATTGGAATAATTTACTTTATACGGCTCCAACATTTAATTTTGTACATTATTGCTTTTAACGATAACTTTAGTTCGCGAACTACATCGCAGATATACTTTCAAGTTTAAATGTTTTAATTACAATGGAAACGGTCATCGACACATTAAAAGTAGGTGTAATAAAACTTTGAATTGGCCTTTCTCAAGTTTTAATTTACATAGCTCTACATAATGTTAATCGAACTACAGATTGTATTGCATAGAACAAGAAAATTTAAATTTAATAATCAACGTTGATTTTATGAGCTCATGGTTAAATTCTGAATTAAAAATTTTTTTTTTTTTGAATGCAAACGATGATTGAAGGCAAACACGAATTCTCATTAATAGAATAGAACAATTCAAAGACATTCAGATTTCAGATTGCAGTTTATTGCGAATTTAGTTTTAAACTTTAGCGTTAATTTAGTGCCATGACCCCTTGACTTCCAAAACCTAACGTAATAATTTACGAATTTTTAATGGTTTTATACGAAAGTGGATAACTAAACATTTTATGTATCGCAAACAATTGTTACATCGTTTGATTGATCAACCTACCTCTTCAAACTGGTGTGTTCAGTACGGTGATAGTGTTAGGTACACCATCCTCTTAAACAAACCAGCAGCACTTCAAATCAAAAACGCTGTAATTGCTTAGCCACAACGTAATAGATGGTTAGCGCCGTTTAAGAGAAATTTACTTTTCTTTATTAATAGTCAAAATGACCTGAGGCCTAAACCCATAATGTTTATAAATACCCGACAGCTTCGCTGTGCCGTGGAAGAGAACATTACAATACAGAATTGTCGTTCAATTATATAAGGAAGATAATCTAAAAAAAAATCGTTTGGAAATCCTGAAATAAGTCGTTTAACTATATTGACCAGCTCTAGTAATCAAATGCAATCTAAAATGTACTTCACTCACAAATACTATAAAATTCATATCTAAACCAGGAGTTAGTTACACCTCTCACTCAATTAATGGTCAAACCTTAAAATAGAGAAATAAGAGCAGCAAAAGGATTTACGTAAGGTCAGATGATCAGACACACTAAAATCACTTAGCATTAATTGCTTTAGCTCAAAAATGCTTCATGGTGGCAGTGTCACCATAATTGAACTAGTCAGCAGGAATAAAGTTCTTCTGGTCTATCTATAAAGGTGCCAAAAAATGAGAGAATTGTTGGCAGCGAAAATCCTTGCTACTGACCTGGCCGGCGCTCATTGGTGTGGTTCACTTTTTTAATTTATACCTACCACATAGTATACTAAGCGAAAATATGAACGTTTTCAGGAATATTGAATAATAAAATTAATATAATTGAGGCAACACAAGAATCGAACGCACCTATTTTCGATGACAAGCGGAGTTACCACCGCGTATTATATAATGGCGAACAGTAAAGCGAATAAAAATTGTTGGAACCAGAATGTAATTTACTTTTTATAATGTTTACGTTGTTTCTGGAAGATCAAGAGGGTAAGTGGTCATTTTACTTCTCCTACAACAACGTACGCTGGCGCAGTCGATGGTAAGTCCCCAAATCTAAATAAGAGTCAAAGCATATTTTCCTTACAAATAACAACTCAAAAAGGTTGTTAAGACAGTGGATAACACAGGCCGATTCCGGTCACATTCTCGTGAACGTTGCAACGACAAAGAAGGAGGCATCCAAGGGAATTTATTGTCGAAATTCGCAGTCAACAGATACTGGTTTACTTCAAAGGAATGGAGATTTATAAGAGATCTTTGGTGATCGAGTTGCAGAAGGTAGTTTAGATTTAGATAGATTTTAATAATGAGCAGTTTATATTAACTTTTGGGTCCATTTCAGTCTAGAGTAGAAGGGGTTGCAGTGGAAGAGAAAAATTGGTCACGCTATGCCAGCCCAAATGTCAACCTCACCTGCTCGTGGTGCTCCCTGCTAATTAACAAACGAGGCTCTGATGACCGAGTGACGGCGGGATAACGGACTACCGAGAACTTAGCAAATGATGTTCTCATCCGGGATCCACTATCAACTCATTCTGGTCGGAGTGGTAGATGTAACAAGATCAAACAACTAGCAATGCGGCACAACAATAATGAGAATAATACCCCAGATTTTACGATGAATTATTCGATAAATCCCACCCTTTGCGGAGATAGGCTCAATGTATTCTGGGGTGGACCTTTCATTGCTACCAAAAAAAGTGTATGGAAGGAGGCCTAAACTTGCTAACTCACCACCACCCAATTGAACGAAATTTAGAGTTTTACTACCTAGCTACGCGGCGAAGTTATGAAGCTCAAGATAGAAAACGAGGAACTGAAAAAGGGTCTTCAAACAAAGGTTCCGAAGAAGCCTCTGGCTTT
This sequence comes from Tipula vernalis, assembly GCA_958295665.1. Taxonomy (NCBI): domain Eukaryota; kingdom Metazoa; phylum Arthropoda; class Insecta; order Diptera; family Tipulidae; genus Tipula; species Tipula vernalis. The sequence goes on from OY282558.1 coordinate 162,068,171, forward strand.
TATAAACAACACTAAAGAACAAGAGCACCATACCGATGAAGAAGAACTTGAAAGAGAAACCGGACAATACGCCTGGACGTAGTAGGCAACCATCAACTAGTGGAAACATCAGTAATAAACAAAAAACACTGCAACATAACCTGGTACGAGTTATGCCCAAAGAAAAGGCGCCTCCGCCAATCAATATTATCGGCATTACCGATTATGGTAAGATTCAATCAATACTAAAATCGGTGACAGATAAATAGTACCGCGTGGTGTCTCTTAATAACAACGTATGGAAGATTAATACGCCAGACTCCGATACCTATAGAGCATTGGCAAACAAGCTCAATGAACAATGACCGCAAAATCAAAGTAATGGCTCGAGGCATTCATCCAACTTGCCCAATTGAAGACATAGTGGCGGATCTAAATCAAAGGGGGCTGCTAATAGAAAATGCAGTTAATACTCATAAAAAAGAATGGAAATAAAATGCTCAGGGGAGCAAAGTAATCAAAATGGGGCTTCCATTGTTCATGCTCACTTTTAATAATAAACAGAAAATTGAAGATATTTTCAATATAAAAGCTATAGTTAACATGAGTTAAGATTAAATCACTAAGAAAAACCACTGGTTTAATACCACAATGCAACAAATGTCAAAGTTATAACCATACGCAGAAAAACTGCGGGCGAGAGCCACCGTGAGTAAGATGTGCTGATAAACATTATGGAGAATAAAACTGTACCTGAAAAATCCATAAACTGCAAAGGGAAACATCCTGCCAACTACAGAGGTTGTGATGTATAACTAAAACTTTACAACAATTAAGAAATAAAGCCCACCAAGTTTCACAAAATCGTGTAACATCAAACGGGCGAAAACAAACCATAAAGCAAGTGGAACTTAGACATTCTACTCCAAAACCACGAGAACGTAAAACATTCTCAGAAATTGTGCAACAGCAGCTAACAAGTACTAGTGATAGCGTCCTCGAAAGAATACTGCGTAATGTAGAAGCCTTAAATATGCGATTAGCTAAACAAGAACGAGCCTTAGAAGACTTTAATAAACGGTTAAATAACCGCCAAGTCATGGATGAAATCTCATCCATGATGTACTAAACAAAATGACTAGAACATTAAGAATAGTCATCTGGAATGCAAATGGACTTATGCAACACATTCAAATCACCCCACTGTAGAACATGTTCATAGAATTACAAACGTAGTTGAAGATGTGTTCAAAAAAAAAGAAAATATGTTCCAGTATATTCTTGGAAGTAGCTCAGGCTTTAGACAAGATGTGGCATCAAGGACTAGAATTTAAACTGCATCGAGATTTATCAAAGCAGTTTTAACAGATTCTAAAATCTTACATAACCGATCGTTACTTCCGGGTTAAATATGAAGGAGAATACTCTGAATTAAAGAAAATATCAGCAGGAATACCGCAAGGCAGCGTCCTTGGGCCAGTACTGTATTTTTTCTATACACGAGATCTACTAAATACCGATGAAACAACATTGCAACATTCGCTGATGATACTGCAATCCTTGCATTTGGTAACACTATAGAAGAAGCGACAAGAAAACCTCAGAGAGCCACTAACACAGTGAGCAACTGGACGAAAAGGTGGCGAATCAAGCTGAATGAAGCGAAATCAGTACATGTTACTTTACAAACCAAAAAGTTAACTGGCTATCGGTGAAACTTAACTCGCAACAAGTTCCCCTCGCAAATATGGTGAAATATCTTGGCACGACTCTCGATGGTAAGTTAAAGTGGAAAGGCCATGTGAAAAAGAAAAAGGAAGAATTAAACATCAAATACAGGAACATGTACTGGCTCATAGGAAGGCATTCTGAGCTAACATTGCATAACAAATTGCTGTTATATCGGCCAATATTAAAACCAACATGGACTCACGGTATTCAGCTTTGGGGTTGTGCTGCAAGAAGCCAACCATTAAAATAATTCAAGGTTTCCGAAATAAAGTCCTACGTGGCATAGCGAATGCACCGTGGTACATAAGAAATGATAACCTACATAGGGATTTAAAGATGGAATACGTCAGCGAAGAAATCAAAAGACATGCGAAGCAATACTTGGAGCGTCTTAGTCAACAGAAAGCTTCTAGATTTAAGCTCAAATGGGAACCGCTAAATTAAATTAAATTCCAATCATCAGGTAAAATCAAACTTTTCGAAGAAATAGTTTTCTATCAAAAATGAACAGATTACCGAATTTACATTTCAAAATTTGTTGGTGGCAATATGAATAAACGGTACAAATTTTCAGAAAAGAAATTTTGACCAATGTGAACGGAGTAGTTCGAAGATAAATAATGGCAAATGCGATTTTGATTGCTGTTCAACATGTCTCAATTTTAAATAATTTAACATTAATTGTGAATCTATGATTTGGCGGCTTGGCTCATGTAGGGGATTTATTTTTTGATGTCATTATAAAGTGTAAATGGTTTGGTTTAGAGTGCCGTATAACGAACGCTTTATGGGAAAGTTTCGTTCGAGGAGTCGGATAGACCTAATTTTTTATTCTATTTTACCATAATTAGATGTTGTATCTTTGTTTACTAATGTTATATCGCAAAGAGCTTAACTAGCTATATGAGGTAGATGAAATGAAAGAGAAACTACCTAATTATTTACTTACAAGTTAACGAAAATAATTATTTTAAATATAGGTATATGTTCTACAAACAAAAATTTGGTTTGGCAAAATTATACAACAGATAATTTATTAGAAAAAATATTTAAAGAAAAATTAATAACATTAAATATATTGATCAAATATGTGTCGATGATTTCATTTTGGCGACTGAAGAAACAAATATTGAAATTATTATTATTTTTACTTTAAAGAACAGAAAATTCCCTTGACTTAAAATTACAAAGACAAAATAGTATGATAAAGACTGAGTGCGAGTTTACGACGATTTTCTGAAGAAAAATTTTCAGCAGATTCAATATGTTTTAAATGGAAAACAAAAGAATTATGTACGGAAGGGGAAATTTGTTTACAAATAGACTATGTCGATTGGTTGCCTGTTGAAAATTTTTCTTCAGAAAATGGTCGTAAACTCGCACTCAGTGGCATAAAAAAGAGTAAGCTTCGAACAATTTACAGAATTCCATATACATATGCTCATTCCCATCAAGTCAACGATAGGTTGCCAAACCGTTTATTAAAAGTGTTATGTATTAAATTTGCAGTCCCGGTATTCGGAAATAGTTTACAATCTAGAAATCCCGGTATCGCCAAAAATTAAATTCCGGAAGATTGCAAAAAATATTTTTTATTTTATTCGTTGTAATTTACACGTCACAAAATGTATTTGGCCGACTATCAAAATTTTACAATTATTCAATAACGAACAAGCTTTAAATATCTAAAAAGAAATTGTTATTTTGCTATCACTATTAGAAATTTAAGGGCATATTTTTACGAGTAACCTTGGATGATCATCGTGGATGAGTCATTCAAAGTGAACAAAAAGTAGAACATGTTCAACTTCTTTCATTGTTCTTCTTCGGGAATCATTATTGGTGAAAGATGCATTTTTATGGCTCATTTTGGTTGATTCATCCGTGATGTTTATTCGAATAACCAGAGAAAGCTATAAATATATTATAAACGAGTTTAGATGTGCTTTCTTCGTTTAATTAAAATTACGATAGCGTTCTGAAAGTATTGGGAGAATCTACAACTGATTCACACAAATCTTGAGCGAAACACGTTTTATGAAGTATAAATAATAACAAAACCTCAAGAAAATGAAAAAAAGGCAGAGAAGTACAGCTGAATCTTCATAAAAAATCCCAAAACATTTTTATGTCGTTCAGAATTCAAACCGAATTTTCTCCAGTAGTCATTTCCAGTTTGGGAACTCTCGGTTGACCAGGAGGTTTCTCGCATTATTAGTGCAGTGGAACAAGGGTGGACACAACAGATGAGCCAACAATCACAATTCCAATCGTTTCTACAGCGCAAAGACGAACTATCTGTAGAAAACAATATCCTCATGTGGCAAGGTAGAATGGTGCTACCTGCATCATTACATATAGTCGCACTCCAAGGCCATCCGAGTATTGTAGCTATGCGTGCAATGGGTCGGTATTACATATGGTGTCCAAAACTCGATGAGGACATTGACAACTTCGTTAAACGATGCCAAAGTGGTCAAGAGAACCGAAACGGTCAACAAGAAGTGCCATTATACTCATGGAACGCTCCAACACGCGTCTGGGAACGGATTCACATCGATTTCACGGGACCTTTTAAAAACAAACAGTTTCTGGTCATAGTGGACGCGCTTTCAAAATAGGTAGAAGTCTATACGATGACAAGCATCACGACAAACATGCTTGAGAAAGTGCTTACCAGTTTGTTCGCTCGTTATGGAGTGCCTCAAGTAATCGTTAGTGTCAATGGAACCTCGTTCACGTCTCACGAATTCAAAACATTTTGTGAGAAGGAGGGAATGAAACATAATACGTCCTCGCCGTATCACCCAAAGACAAATGGATTAGCAGAAAGATTCATTCAAACATTTAAACGACGAATGAAGTCAAGCGAGAAGTGTCAACACACCACATAGTACAACGGGCAAAGCTCCATCTGCAATATTTTTGGGACGACGGCTTCCAACAATCTTCGATAACATAAAGCCATCTATTCAACGTAACATAAACAGACATAATTTAAAAAGCTAGTTGTACCACGATAGAGATCAAAGAACGCAGGTTTCAATGCAGGTGATAACATATGGGTGCGAACAGACAATGATACGAAATGGAACCCTGGGACAATCACACAGCAAAATAACAGATGGTCATACAGCGTTGCATTTCCCGATCAAACCACCAAACGCAGACATGCAGATGCAATCTTAAAACGACAGAGCCCGCCGACTGCGGCATTAGATAGCAGCCCACACCAACTACAAGGATCCGCAAATTCATCTGCCACCGTTCAACAGAATCGCAGTCCTCAAAATCAACAGGTTTCGGTAACCGGGTCCGAACCAACAACGGCAATAGTAGATCAAACTTCAGTTATTCGATGAAGCCAACGGCCACATAGGGCACCAATTCGTTTGGATTTGTAAAAGTATTAAACGTACTCTTTTTAGTTTTGAGAGTAGTATGTTACACAAACAGACACATGTAATTCTAAATATTAATAAAGAATATTAATCCACACTTATTATTTTAATCTACGAACAATATCTTGTTTAGAAACACTAAACATAACAGAAACTATCAAGTTTCATAAATGGCAAAAGACCATAGATGATAATGGTGAATATTTCGATAATTAATCTTTGTAACAAGTATCTTTTCAATAATGTTGAATTTGATCAAAAATATCTGAGTTTCTACTTAAACACCCAATACTTTCATCCTTTGGAAATTCCACCCCGTTTTCCCTGAGTTCTAGCCAGGCTTAGCATGTGCGTACAAAAACCTCCGGATCTGTATTTTTCTGATAACACCCAATAACCAAAATGTTGGCAATGTTACGTACTCAAACCAAAGTTCTAGAAATATCATGATTTTTATAGTAAGATTGATCTAGTACAAAGTAGAACAGTTTTAGCATGCAAAATTTCCATTTAATACAATTAACTATGGCTATCCCATTGAGCCCAATTAGTCTCGACAATGGGAGCTACGCGATTCCGCTCCAAGTCGGCCGGTGTTCCTTTTCCTTCCATTCTAAGATAACTGATAAGTCCGAATCATCCAATTGCTCTTTCCTGGTAATTTCGTCGGTCCACTCCTCATCAGGTAGCAATTGCGTAAGCCTAACGTCGATGATGCCTTCCTTTGCTCCAACGTGACCACAATGTTTACATTCTACTGTACATGGCCGTCTTCGATCCAGCGTGCTACCTGTCCCTCTGGATTCTTGAATTGCAACAGCCACCGTAAAGTGCCGTGATCTGTCCGTAAATGGAATTTTAGCCATAAAGATACTTATGGAAATGCTTAACACATTCCACTATAGCCAACAATTCTTTCCAATGTTTTGGAGTAGTACGCAATAACTCATTCTTGGTCTTTAGTTTCCTGTGATAACACACCTCGTAGTTCATGTACAATTTTAGGTCTTGGCCAGTTCTTTACCGCTGCGATCTTTTCTTCGTCGGTGTGAAATCCATTGGTCGTTACCAGATGACCTAAATGTTTTACTTCAGTTCTGAATAGCTTACACTTCTTTAGACTTAACTTTAATCCGGCGGGATGTATCCGATCCAAAACTTCCGCCAAGTTCCTTAGATGTTCGTCGAAATACTTGCTCATGATGATGATGTCGTCCAGATATATTAAGCACGTATTCCAATGTAATCCCTTTGACATGCGCTCCCTTAATCGTTCAAAACTCGCAGGGGCATTACATAATCCGAACGGCATAATATTAAATTGCCAAAGCCCGTTAACTACACTGAACGCTGTTTTCCCGCGATCTTTCTCATGGACTTCTACCTGCCAATAGCCGCTTTGTAGATCTAATGTCGAAAATATTCGAACACCCGATAACGTGTCATCGATCCTTGGCAGTGTATAGCTATCTTTTTCGTCACAGCATTGAGTTTTCGGTAATCAACGCAGAATCTCATGTTACCATCCTTCTTCTCCACCAATACTACCGGTGAGCTCCATGGGCTGTTAGATGGTTCGATTGACTTCTTCTTGTTTCACCAATGGTAACCTCCTGGGTGGTTGACGAATCGGCATCTCCGCTCCCGTATCAATTCGGTGCTTTACCATTGAAGTCCTTCCGTTATTATCCGATGTACTGCAGAATATGGACTTGTACCATTTGAGTAGTTGATGTGCATAATTTTTCTGTGCTTCGGTAAGATCTTCGGTCCATTTCTGCATTACTTGTTCTACCATTTCTTTCTGCCCTTGCATGTTGGCTTTTCCAATCGGACTTTTCTATCGCATTTTGCAATCGTCGATACCTCGTCACATTTGTCGATGACTGTTCCTTTCTTGATGGTTTTCATCTTATCCGTGAGATTCAGAGTCCTAAGTGGTTCTCTTTAGTTGTTGTCTGGTTTAACTGAGACTTTTCCAATTATAATTTTCTTGGCTTCGTTCTCCTCTTCGTTAGCTTCCACAACCCACAACCTGGGTGACACAGAACCTCCCTCCAATCTTCCCCACATGATTGTCTCCGACCTCGGTGGCAGCCGATGATCAATAATTATCCCGATGATCAATAATTATTCGCCTGGTAGTTGCTCTTACACCACGAGGCCATTCGCCCTTATGAAGTTCATTCCCAAAATGATTTCGTCCACAATATCTGCAATCAGCACTTCTTGTTGGAAAAGTGTTCGCCCGATCCTTATTTTTATGATCTTTTTCCCTTTTATTATTGCACTATCTCCAGTTGCCGTTTGTAACTTCAATCCATTAACTAGTTGTATACCTACATAGAACAGATCTTTACGGACAATCGTTCGATTTGCTCCCGTATTCGATTTGCTTCCGTATCATGCTATCAATGTTGCCGTTGATTGTTAAGCTGTCACCGCCTCTTGCTACTTTCGAAACGCGGATGGAGGTTATGGGGCAACCCTTTGTAAGAGTCAGCTTCGGCCCCTTTCAGCTGACTCTTGTTTGGCCACTGCTTGTGCTCCGCTTGGTCATCGCTGCATAGGAGATGGTGATCTTCCCCGTTTTCTTCTTATTTCCCAGCAGTTCCGAGAGATGTGACCGATTTTATCATATGCCTAACATCTGATTTTGCCGCTTCCGTCTCTGTATTTTGGTGCTGACCGCTCGTTGTTTATACTGGTGTCGATTTCCACTCAGCGTATTTTCATTGACGGTTTGGTGATGGCTTGTGCAGTTTTATTTATCAACGTACATGCGATGGTTTCCGCGGAGGTGGCTTTATATGACAACATCTCGGCCTTGCGTGTCTCTGGATCTCGACTTGTATGTGCTAGATGCACTAGTCGCTCGATACCTGATGCAAATTCCTGTCGCGATTCTCCTCCCTGTGCATTTCAATTCCATGCGATAGATTTCACGCTTGTGGTCATTGCCGTACTTCCGATCCAGCGCCTTTATAATTTCGAGATAACTGTTGCGCTCTTGTCCCGGAATAGTTTGTAAAGCCTCTGCTTCACATTTAAGGGCCACTATTAACGCTGCGACACGATGTTCATCGTTTCTATGTTTTTGATTGGCCGCTGTCTCAAATTGAAATTTGAAAATGCCGAAAGATGTTGATTGAGTGAATGGTCTGAATTACTTGTGTTGTTGTTCCACTTGCCTTGCTTTCAGTTAGCTCTTTTTTGAGGCGCTGAACTCTGTTTGAAATTCAGCTTGTAATTTATGTTCCACCTGTTGAATCTTCGTTTCCAATTCTTCTTCAACCTGTTGAACCTTCGTTTCTAATTTCTGGTCAACTTATTCTCTTTAATCTCCATTTGTAGCATCTCCACTTCGCCATGTACTTTTGAAGATAATTCGAGAAGTTTATCGCCGATTCTCTTAGGACCATCTGTAATTTGGTCTTTAATTTCTTCTCCTTGTTTCTCCATCCATTGTTTAATGTCTCCTAGCTGTTGCTCATTTTGTTGTTTCATTTCGATGTTTGACTATTTAATTTCCTCCCTTTTGCGACATCATCTGCTTCATAGTAGCCATTAATTGCGACAAATCGAAACTTCCAGATGGTAATTGTGTTGTTTAGAGCAATGTTTTTTGTTTTTCCTTTGTCTTCTCTACGGTTGCCGCATTCGTTACATCCACGCCAAAAACATGATGATCAGCGTTTAACCCTTCTTTCTAAATGGCGTCACGTAGTCCCGCTTGTAAAGCCCCTTTAATATCATCATTGGACAAACTCTGTTTCTCAAGTTCCCTCTTTAATTCTGAAACTTTTAATTCGTTGAGAACCATTTTCTTTATCTTATTATTCACAATCCCACCGCTTACATTTTTGCCTTGTCAATCAAGGTTCGTATCACTGGATTGTGAATAAAACAAAAATCAATTCAATTTATCACCAACGAATTTATTTAGTTAACACAAGAATTATTACAATACAAATTTTTTAAAAATAATTCACAAAATCACTTTATTTAATTTTTTCACAATTTTACTGTACACTTATAATTTTTATTTCGCACTAAAACACAAATCACTTTTTAATTCCTTTTTAATCTTTACACTATTGCTTACCAAATACTAATCATCCAATTCGATCTCGTTCGCCTTTTTATATACACGAACCAAACTTCCAGAAAGTTCATGACTTTTCCAGTAAGAATAGTGTAGAAACGTTTATAACAATTTTATCATGGAAAATTACATTTTAGAGAATAGCTCAAAACATTGAGCTATTAATTTAGCTTGTTCTATTACAATCTAGGTGTCACCGTCACAATATGAAATCGGAATTTTTTGGTAAAAAGTACACGTTCATCGTAAGATAATGGTTAAGAGCATTTTATCCAAATTATTGCCCATTATTAGTTATACATTTTTCCCATCTTTCTGGCAATGCGTGGATTCCACGCCAAAAAAACTGTTCTATTTTTGAGGCAAACCAGTTATCGAGTCATTTTCGTATATTTTCGTAGGAATTGAAGTATTCCAGCCTGAGCCAAGTCTAGCGAGTAAGCCGCATGTGAAAGTATTTCCCAATTAAGTGCTTCCAATATTTCCTTGACCGGTTTTGCTTTATGTGATGATACATTATCAAGAAGCAAAATCACTTTGAGTTGCCTTTTATCATATTTTCGTCGTTTTTCACGCAAAGCTTGATTCAAATTGATCATTTGTTGTTGGTAGCGTTTAGTATTTACGGTTTTACCAGGTTTTAGCGCTCAAAATAACACACTCTTCTAATCCCACGAAATATGGAGCATTGTCTTCCATCCGAAGCGATTTATTTGGCCTTGCAGTTGATATCAATGGTTGTCCTGGATCAACCCAAGACTTTTTGCGCTTTGGATTCTCAAAATAGATCCATTTTTCATCGCCAGCCACAATTCACAAGTGGTTTTTCGATTTTCCTGTTGTCTTTCATTCAGTTTATGCGGAATCCATTTTCCCAGCTTTTGGATCTTTGAGCTTTTGGTTTCTCGTGTCACATTCGTTTTTGCGTTTGAGCGTCATCCTTGTCCAACAATGTTGACAATTCACTATCTTCAAACTATTTTGGTGGTCTTCCACGTTCTTGGTTTCTCACGTTAAAATCACCACTTTTGAATTTATTAAACCACTCATAGCATTGTGATTTACCAAGAGCGTGCTCATCGTAAGCTTCGACAAGCATTCAGTTCAGTTCAAAGATTTCTTCAGTGACGCAGCGAATAATTGCTGCAGACGAAACATCCTTGTCCAGGGCTATAGATTACGAATGCAGTGAAATGAAGAAAGATTTTATTCCGTATCCTAAAACTGTAGTTGATTTAGAGAGTGACATTTCTAATTTAGACGAGACAATAAAGATCAGCATCAGCAGCAGACTTGAAAAAATTCTGATAAATTTTAAATTTAACAATAACTTACAAATAAATGTTTGACTAATGATGAAATACTACAAATTCGACAAACATACAAACTAAACGATTTTTATGCGACATCCCGATTTGTACGTATAGAAATTTGGTACGGTAATGCTACGGTATTCATAAAAATCCGAGTACCTATTTATTGAGAAAATCGACTTGCGCCGATAAGTAAAGTTGGTATTTCGTCAGTAAAAACAAATTTAATTTGAATACCAAACTCTTAAGTTAATATTTTTGTTAAATTTACACCGCGAATAAAATTTACATGTGAAATTGAAACCGAAAATCGGTTAGCTTGTGATTCATGGTTTGCATGGCAAAAAATGCAATATACAGGAGCATAAAAAAAGCTATCGATAGTTGCATCAGTCATTAAGAAACTACCTCTGAGTTGCAACATTTAAATGTTGCTGTGTGACTCAAGATTATGAAATACAAATTGTTGGTAGACTATTTAAAAGTTTACACAAGCTTTTGCTTACGAAACCGAAAGACTAAATTTCTTTAGAGTTGCATTCAAATTTGGTTCACAGGTTGAAATATTATTGTGGATATGTAAGGCAGATGAAATAGTTTTTAAAAAACAATTGACGTTCATGATTCCATTTTCACTTTTCAAAATTCGCTTAATACCATTACAAATCACTGATCTTTAGCGGATGCTACAGTTTTAGACAAAGAATAAAATGTTGATAAACGTTTAATTTTAGAAAATATTTATAAAAAAAGAAAATTCGGATTCCAAACACAAATTTATTAAATGTTCAAAGAAGTTTCCAAATTTTTGCTACACTATTACGAAAATATTCATTTAAATTAAATTACACTCACGCAGTGCACATTTAAAAAAAGCAAAAACGATACAGGTTTGAAAATTGGTACATATGTTTTCTAACCCTCAATAGAATACAAAAAAAAGTTTAGCGTCCAATTGAGACGGTGTTAAACGTTATAAAAATACGTTGTACATAAAAATAGGAAGAAGCAATCAACGAAGCCCTTTAATAGCTGTGGAAGTTACAAATATTTTGGCGGCATTTTGCGGAGCTAGGAATTTTTGAAATTATTGGGCGCACTATTCACTAAAGCGTAGTGCGCACTTGAAGTGAAATGAAATTTTTCACATAAAAGTGACAGAAGAATATGAAAATTGCACCGATGAATTTCTCTTTGTAGATGCCTCTATTTTATCTCTTTCACTGCATTTATTTTTATCTTCTTGTATGATAAATACGAAACTAAATTTTGACATTTTATCATTTGAGCTTATTTTTCATTTTTCAATTGTCTACCGCATTCCATTTTAAATGTTTAAATAGAAATTTGCAAATTCAAGTTATCTGGTCCCTATTGCACCAACTACTTATCACTTATTACTTATCAACTTATCATAAGTCAGTTTTTTTTGATAATGATAAGTGATAAGCGTTTCACCAAAAATAACAAAATTTCACTCACTTATCAATTTAAAAACTTATCAAATTTTGATAATGATAAGTAATAAGCGTTGCACATCAGATTGTCTATAACTTATGAATTGACGAATTATCAAATTTTTATGATAAGTTGTAATGATCTAAACAAAAATGCTATAAACGTGATAGTGTTTGCAAAATAATATGGTTTCCGCACATTTTATATGTAAAACAATGGTTTTGGACCTACATAGCAAAACAATTAAAAGTCATGGACACTACCTGGCCAATTTGAATTTACTGCATAAAAGCTGCGGTCTGGGCCACACACCATCATTGATGCATTCATTGAATGTTTTCCATGTCGATTCGCAGTGTTCTTCATTGACCGTAGGTGAATCTAATATATTAATCATTGTTCGATCGAAGCAACCAGCTACCTGAAGGTAATCACCCATCTCAAGAAACTTCTATCCTGGATATTCTTAACCAATGCAGTGTTGTTAGTAGCTGCTATAGAGGATTCAATGCGCAGTTTCGGTCGCTTCCATGGTATTTGTTCATGTGACAAACGAAAATGTTTTATCACTTGCGAGTCCAGAAAATATTGGGTTCTGGCTTTCTCTACACGATTTCTTCTTTCGTTTTCATCCTCGAATAATCTTTCGAACCGACGCATTTATTTATAAAAATTATTCTTTCGTTTAATGAATTTCAGTTTTTATTGACTAAAGTTGATATAATACCTGTATTTGATAGTTTTATATTAATTTTAAAATATCGAAAAACAACTGTTTTACCTCTATGATAAATCGAACAGAATGAAATTGTTCTTACTTTGACTTAGGACGTGTTCGAAGTTTGTGATAATTATTCCAGCTGTAATAATTATGATATTATTTTGTATTCAACCAAATTATCACAGCCACTACGTGTTGTAAATTTGACACTTCTGTAATAATATCCATAAACAAAAGTTCGCAATAACGATAATTAAGCCGTATTACGTTAATTTATTTGTAAAAAAAAAATTACAAATAAAACTTATTACAAAATATGAAAAAAAAATTATTTCACTCCTGTCAAAATTATTACAAAAACAAAATTATTACAAACTTCGAATACGTCCTTATTATTATAACTTATTAGAATACAATAAAATAGCGGTATAAATTTTGAAATTAAAGTTATTATACACTTGAAAACACATTGTTACATGTATTGTCATTATCATTTATAATAATAAATAATTTTATTGAAAAATGTGTTTGTACTCTTTTAAAATCGAACAAAAGTTCTCCTCTTACAATAACAGGAAAACAAAAACGTTTTTAACAGACTTCCGTCATACCACTACAATTTGTAGCTCTTATCAATTTTTTTAAGTAGTGAAATTTTTCTTATTGATATTTTGGATAAGTTATCATTAAATTAGTCGATTATTGATAAGTTAAAACTTTTGGTGTAACAGAACTACGAAAAAATTATCAAAAATCTCAAACTTATCGCTTATCAAAATATTACATATCATTTATCATTTCGAAAATTGGTGCAACTTAATTTTGATAAGTGAGTGCTTATCACTTATTATAACTCAATTAAATACTTATCAAATTTCAATTTGGTACAACAAAAAATTATCAAAAATTATGATAAGTTGATAAGTAATAAGTGACAAGTAGTTGGGGCAATAGGGCCCTGGTCTGAGTTTTAGTGAACACTGGACATCTGGAATTTTCCCCACTTTGTTCAAAAATTTCACTATATTTTGTGTTGAGTTTGAGAATGACCTCCTCGACATTTTCAGTTGACAGAATTTCATTTACTAATTCACCTGCATTCTTCCCATCTAATTCTTGTAAATTGATGTTGAAATTTCGAATCCATGTTCTTCCCAAAATAGCTTGTCGTCCTGTATCGTATTTCTTCCGTAATTATTTTGTCCTTGTACGTCGCCTTTACCGTTACTACTCCATGAGGTTTAAAAATTTCTTTGAGATATGATCTGTATTCTCTGTTTGTCTGTCTCACTGGATTTGAAATATTGAGATTCTCAAAAGTGCCCTTCGGAATCCTGCTCCCGAATCAACTTCGAATTGCTGGTCCTTTCCTTCTATTCCGATATTTACGTAATATTTCTTTGCTTGATTACTGGATCTTGAATAATTTGTATACACATCATACACATTCTGGATATAATTTTCATTTACTTGCGAATTCACTGTGCTTATAGCTCTTTTGTTATTTAATAGAGTCGTAATCTTCGAGCATAAATATAATAGAGAGAGTGTAAACTTCAGAACGTATGGAAAGAGAATAAAAATAACGTAGCAACACTTCTATCAAATTTTGTATTTTTTTCTTGACATTTCAAGTGTTTTGGTTGTACGTGTTTGACAACAAAGTTTTTTGTGAAAATTACAGGAAAATTGTCACTGAAAACTCTAAAATGTCGAAAAGTGTAAAGTGTTGTGTTCTAAATTGTGGCAATGTAAAGCAAATTATTAAAAAAAAAAGCACAAGAAAAATAAACTTAACCACTTTTTTTAGGTAAGTGTTAGCCCTTCATTTTTTAATTGCGCTACGGTGCATATTTTGAGCCAACGGATGGATTTTAAAATTAAGTGTGTAGTGTTAAAGCGCATTTATAATTTAATACGGGCGCTCATTTTTATTATGATGCGTGTTAATTTTCTTTCAAAAAAATTAGAAACAAACAGTTTGGTTACTAAAAATAAATTTGTTTATAGTTTCCATTTTGATGAAATGTTTATATAAAAAGATCCATAGTCGGGGAATTTTTTTTTGTAGGGTACATTTTTGGGTGGTTAATTTTAACTACAACTTTAAAAGTGATTTCCCAAAATGTTGGTCTTTGCAGTTAACCACTTTTTGTTTAACACCACAGAATTTGTCAAATTTACAAGATATATTCATAGTTCTCGTGGCTTAATAGATTTCCTAAGGATGCTCATATGAAAAAGGAGTGGATAAAAATTTTAGGCTTAACTCAATCAGTTAAGTTAGGAAGAAAGCAAGAAATTTGTGAACAACATTTTGAGACGCGCTTTATGCATGATAAGGGAGCGTGTAAATATTTGAGAGCAGACGCCGTTCCAACCATTTTTGCATCTTCATCTAAATCAGCAGTGGATGAGCGGGAGCCATTAGTAGCGTTGGAAATAAATTTGATGAGTGAAGAACGTGGTTCAGAACCAAATTTACCAAATGTTCTAACGGATGCAGCAATGGATTGGCGGGAACCATTAGTAGAATTGGACGGAAATTTGATGAGTGAACAACGTTATCCAGAACCAAATTTACCAAATATTCTAATGGATGATGAATCCACTATCAATAGTTCAGGAACTTCAAGTGGCAAAATTATTATTGATACTGAACAAGGCGAAGGTGAAGATTTAAAAAGAAATAATAGTACGCCAGATCTAAGCTCTGAAGAGTCTTCACAAGCAATAGAAGATATGAACCTGACAACTGATCGAAAATTAAAAATCTTTAAAAAATTAAAAGTAAGTTTTGTTTTACTAATGAATAATTTTCAAAATTCTTTCTATAACAGTATTTTCCTTCCAGTCACTAAAAAAATTAACATTGAAGAGTTCATTAAAAACATCAACATCAGGACCATCTGGAGAATCTGCATCGCCTAGAAAAAATAAACGTCGTAAATTGAAATTGAAAATACTTAGATCAGGATATCGTGAAATGAAGCAGAGAAGGGCACGTTTAGCCCAGAAAATTGTTCGCCGAAATAGGAAAATACACAATTTAGAGAATGTTTTGGCGGATCTACAAAGCAAAAACCTAATCCAAGAAGAGCACATGATTAATTTATTAACTTTATCACAGCCTATTAAAGAGCTTCTAAAACGACAGCTGCGTAAATCCAAAGGTTTGAGTATTCCTAAAAGTTATCCAGTTGAAATACGGACATTCGCGATGAATCTCAACTTCTATTCGCCGAAAGGATATGAATATGTGCGCAAAATATTCAATTTTCAAATGCCGCATGCAAAAACAATTGCTGATTGGTATAAATGTGTAAATGGAAAAGCCGGATTTACGGAAGAATCATTCTATTCCCTAAGACTACTTGTGAACAATGAGCAAATTAACAATCAGCTTGTATTTTGTAACGTAGTTTTCGATGAAGTTTACATTCGTAGCCAAGTGGAATGGAATGGTAAAACATCCGTAGGCTGTGTCGATTTAGGGAATGGAGAGGAAAATGAGGAAGTCGCTACTCAGATTCTCGTTTTTATGGCTGTAGGGCTTAATAAGAGATGGAAGTTACCTCTAGGATATTTTCCGATTGCATCTCTGAATAGCGAACAAAAAAATAATTTGCTTTGTTTGTGTCTGCATAATCTTTTCGGTACGGGTGTTAAAGTAATTGGTGTAACATTTGATGGTTGTCCGGTAAATTTTTCGGTAGGAAATCTATTAGGATGCAAAACGAATATAAGAAAAATTTCTGATGTTGAGAGTTTAGATCCGAAATTCACGTTTAAATTCGAGAGCGGCCCCCAAAAATTAGTTATCTTACCCGACCCGTGTCATATGCTAAAATTAATTCGAAATACTTTTGCTGAGAAAGGTCCTTTAATAGATGAAAATGGTGATGAGATCTCGTGGCAATATTTAGAACATTTATTGAAGTTGCAGGAAACTGAGCAACTACATTTAGGAAATAAGTTGCGATTAGCTCATGTTTATTTTAAAAACCAAAAAATGAATGTGCGACTTGCTACTCAAGCTCTAAGCAATTCTGTTGCGGATGCTCTTGAGTTTTGTATAAATCATCTAAATCTACCACAATTTCAGGGATGTTTAGCAACTGTACGTTTTATACGAATTATTAATAATGTTTTTGATGTATTGAATTCTAGGAACATGGCTCAGAGGGGACTGAAACAACCAATTTGTGAAGCGAACATAAAAGAAATAAAAACACTCGTTGAATCCGCCATAAATTATTTAGGGTTGTTAAAAATCAAAACTCTCAATAATTCCCAGCCGGTCATTATGTCTCCTCGGAAAACTGGTTTTATTGGTATGATTTTATGCCTAAAGAGTATTGATTTTATTTTTAATACCTATATTTCAACCAAACTTCTAAAATTCATTCCATTCTACAAGCTTAATCAGGATCACCTTGAGCTTTTCTTTGCCAGTATTAGATCTCGTCTAGGTTCAAACAATAATCCTACAGTACGCCAGTTCTCGGTGGCCTATAAAAGATTACTTATACATACACAAATTTCTGAAACAGGATTAGGTAATTGTTTACCCTTAGAGGAGCTTAAAATATTAAATCCAGTAACGGCAATAAATTTAACAACAGAACGGTCTCTTTTACTTCAGCCATCGATTAACAGCGACAATATTATTTCAGACAACGATACTGCCTTACTTGTCGAGAATGAAAATTTATTTGACTATCCCGATCTGTCTGAGTTTGTTGAAAACGTAGTGGAGTATATTGCAGGGTTCATAGTTTTCCGTTTAAAAAAATCTCTACACTGCTCCGAATGTCTTTCATATCTCGAAAGAAATGACTCAACCAACTCTCTTATAACTTATAAAAATAGAGGTGGACTACAAACTCCAAGTAATGATGTCGTAGTAATTTGTAATTTAACTGAAAAGGAAATTCGTCATTTTACCATCCAACATAGAACAAATCAAATTTCTGTTTTAAAGGAATCAGTTTCTACAAGAATCCTTATTAATGTACAAAGCAAATTATTAGATCGAAATCTTTTTATTGACTTCCCATATCATGATCATTATAATCTTCTTGTAAAAATTATTATAAAAAAATATATAGATATAAGATTTTTTTATATTTGTAGTAATACAAAAAAAACAAATAGTGTTAGAAATAAGCTGAATCGTTTAGTTATATTTCAAGGGATGTAATTTAGTTCTAACTTATAACTGTGTATTTGTACCTAAATATAATAAAATATTGTTTGAAAAAAAAGTGTTTTTTTATTATGTTTTAAATTTATTTTATTAGGTAAACCTTCAGGTTTCCATCCATCCCATTCAAAAAATAAAGCAAAAATGAATATGTACTATATGTGGTCATGATTTGATAGAAATTATAAATGGCAAAATAGCGGGAATTATTTTCTCCAAAATAACAAAAAAAAACTTAACAATTTTTATTATCATATTTGTATACATATCCATAAATTTCCATTAAATCCTAAATTTTTGAACCCATTGGAAAAAAATGTTTATTATGTACGACTATGGAAATGATGGAAATAAAAAAAATAAAATAGAGAGAAGAGAGAGAAAAATAAAAGCAAAAAATTAGTTTTGACAGAAGTGTTGCTACGCTCAAAATCTACTATCCTACCCGGTTGGTCGTAATATATACTCTCTCTACATGACCTACTTTCTTGCATTGTTTGCAGTGAAGTCTTTCTCTATTGATCTTGCAATTGCCGGTATCGTGATTGTCGCGCGCACATCGTAAGCAAAGACCCGTTAATCCTATAGTTCTTTAAAATTGACTCGACCATGTGATCTTGATTGATTTCTGTGTCTGGAGTTGTGATTGTGATTCTGGCTGCATCGGTTACGGATATGGCTTCTTGATTGTCGATTATTTGTAATTTTGCTCACATCCCCCTCACCCTGTTGTTCTGGATTTTGATTTGCAATTTCCTTGCAATCTATCTTTGATGCCTCTGATGCCAACGCCAATCCACGTTGCCTTTAAATTCCAATTTCCCGGCTTGTAGCAACTTTGTTCTGATTGAGTTGTCACTAATTACTCTGATGAATTGCGACAGTAAGAATGTATCCGTAATTGACGCGGAACATTCCTTTCAGTTGAGTTTGCATGTTGGTACGAATCCTCGAATGGCTGCTACGTAATCTGCGATTGATTCGTTTGGTTTTTGATTTCGTGTTAGATGTCTTTCAACTAATAAATTTGGTTCTGGACTTTAGTGGTTTTTCAATATTTTCACCAAATCATCGTATTCCTCTTCCATTGGTGATTTTGGTGCAATTAAATTTGACATAATACTGTCTGTAACATTCCGGTCCAATAGAGTTTAAAAATATTGCCTTGCATTTCCCTTTGTCTTCTTTTATCTTTTTGAGGTCGAAATATATTTCAAGACGCTGGATATATTGTTGAAGTGGTTCCTTTTTGGTGTCGAAATTGTCGAACACAAAATTCCCGTTAGAAGAGCTTCGATTAACTGTTTTTGTTGAGTTGCTTGTGTTGCAAGAAATATTTTAAATTGTTCTGCATCCATTTTAATTTTTTAATCTGGTTTTTGAATTTTAATGTTGAATTTTGGTGTTACTTTATCAATCTCGTTGCTAATTGTTTTTATAGTCGTCGCCAATTGTTGTATTTCGTATATATATATATATATATATATATATATATATATATATATATATATATATATATATATATATATATATATATATATATATATATATATATATATATATATATATATATATATATATATGTATTTATATACTTATTGAACTAAATAATACACGCTGTCGATTGTTACTTGAATTTTTTTAGAATGCGCTTTTATTTTTAGGTTATATATAACATACATTAGACAGATGGTCGAACCCAATAAACATATTGGATATTATCTATATAGTTTACTCTTTAATAGATTAACCCTAAAAGACATTGTATGTATATTACAAGCCATAATAGCATTTAAAAATATAAATATATGTTGCGCTATTAGCTGTATTCCATTGACGTGTGTAGTCACACTCGTAGATACTCATTCTAAATCGGTGATGTAGACGTATGGAGGTGCAGTTGATATTTCCCACCATAAATAATCGTTTATATTTTGTTACTCGTCTATAGGCCTTTACATCCTCGCAGCCGACCAGGTAAAGGCGCGGGATAGGATGGAATAAATATATTACTTATATTAATTTTTACTAATTTTATTTCTTTTATTTTATTTTATATCAATCGTTATAAAGATTATGCGTCGCCGTTTATAGCCTCGCTGTATTTTATGTTGAACGAGGATAAACGGACGACCGAGAATATTTGTTTACACAATTTTCTGTGTATATTCTTTTGGTTTGTTTTCTGGAAAAATAAATTATAGCTCCAACTACTCGACCGGCGGATAGATGGCATTGTTGCCCGCTGAGGTGAATAAAACGCAGATAATTATGGGTCACTTTGTATTATTATGGGTCACTTTGTATATTGGGCCACATCACCCCGTTACCAGCGATAAAGCGTAGCGAGTTGGTAGTGTTGGGGCAATCGACGATTGCTTAGTTCCCAAGTTAAAATAAACAATAAAAAACTATAATTTGCTCAATCTTTTAATAAATTGTGTTTTATTAATAAATACTTTTATGATTAACAATTTTGATGTTTACTGTGCGGTGGTTGAGTTGAGAAGAGAGAACAATACAAAAGCAAATCGTATTGACGATTGTAAAAGTAGAGTAAGCGCCTCTCGAGGAAAAAAGTTAAAATGAGGCAACTGGCAAAATGCCATTTCTCATAAATGCGACGAAAGAAAATTTTGCAATCAGGTAATTAAAAATTGTTTTTATAATCCAAAATTGGAATTATTTACAATTATTAGCAATCTGGTAAGTAAAAATTGTGTATACAGTTCAAAATTGGAATTCTTTACAACAATTTCGAACGTCAAATTATCTGATTTTAATATGTTCCGAAGATTGTAAGAGAATTCAATCCAGTTTCGAACTGATGAGCTTATGATTATGAAAAAATCAATCTTTCTCATCAGGCCGCGGCGACTGGACTGATTATACCACAATTTACATTCTATATATACAGAATGTGTTGTGCGTTAAGTACTAGCGAATCATACTAATACAGATGAACTCTCTTATAATTTTTTCTTCTTCACGATATTCACACAGCTCTGTGTGTAAGCTAATTTTACTTTATTGCTTTTTTTGTTGAATGTTAATTAATTCATGTAATTTCTAATATACTACCGGTGATTAAACCATTTTAATTGTGTTTTTATTAACACGAGAAGTATATTAGTAT
This sequence comes from Tipula vernalis, assembly GCA_958295665.1. Taxonomy (NCBI): domain Eukaryota; kingdom Metazoa; phylum Arthropoda; class Insecta; order Diptera; family Tipulidae; genus Tipula; species Tipula vernalis. The sequence goes on from OY282558.1 coordinate 162,089,221, forward strand.
TTACGAACAGTAATTCAACGAAACCGACTAATAGACAGAATTCTATTTATTTAATTATATGATTTTAATATGTTCGTGTCGTGTTAATAAAAACGCGCTAGTGGTAATGGATCAAGAAACGGCGCTAGTGGTAATAAATCCATCTGGTTCGAATTTTTCGCTAGCGCGGCTTCCCACTTACCATCGAAATGAGAAGCACTTGGTGATATGAACTGCCAGGAAATCGAATTGCTTGTCTGCGTATGACACACTTTCTGACTACTTTGCTTACACTGGCTCCGCCGGTCGACCTTTATCGTTGACGAAGGATGGGCAGCCACAATGCCGGTCTGGCTTGGTGATAACTGGGATGTAACTCAATTCTGGATCTGTTGATGATTCCTTTCCGTGTAATGGTGGCGAATTCTTCTGAGCACAATTTTGCCTGCTCGAATTTCTAAATTGTTTGGAATGCTTTTGCAAATTCTTCTGGATTTAAAGTAATTCCTTGAAATGTTTGTGCTTTGTTCGGCTTAGACTTGAGGTTAATGATACACAGAATCATGCACATAAACACTCGTTGAAAGTTAAAAGATGAGGAATACTTGGTAGATCGTTCTTCGTGTAGGTACCCATAATTGTACTCTTGTAATGACTAACGTTCTTCCTCTGATGATAGAATGCTTCTGTTTGCTTTAACGAATTCGATTTCATAAAACCGTTTTAGTTTGATGTTTAAATTGGTTTCGTGTTCTATGTCATTTGTGACTAGAAATGATTATTTAGATTTATGTTCTTTCTGGGTTCTTCTAGACAACCGAATGTGATGTTTGGTAGGATTACTCCATCTGAGTGTATGTCTTCTTTCATCGAGTAAGATTTTGAAGAAATTATCCGCCTCTGTCAATATACCGATTACTTTTGGTTGATTAGACTCAGAGTCAGGTAACTGAACTGTCTTCCTTACGTTCTTAGGAAGCCTAAGAATTGCTTACGATAGACCACTTACTGAGGTTTTGGCAAATATGTGATTTTCGTTAAATGTTCGACGCGGTGATTAGGGTTGTCCGTAGAATTGACTGTACCTTAATTTCTTTGAGACCAACGCAATTTTCTACTAATGATTATAATGTGGTGACAGATACATCTACCGTAGAGGTTGTTACGGGACTCTCAGACTCGTTGAGGAAAAGTAATGTGTGGTGTTTAAGTGAGCTTTAGTATGGTATAGTACATGTCTGCTATTAAATAATTAAAACCTCTCCAAACATTCATTATCCATTCCTTTCGTTTGTTTACATCTAAAATCGTTTAATCGCAAACAATGAAACAGGGAACGCGTTTTGTAATGACAAAAAAACGCAGACATAAATGGCTGCTTCGCTTGACACTGCTAGGGCTTGACACTTGCCCCAGAAGATTATTTTTTGTTTAACGAGTAAGTTGAGTTTGGTTTTTGCCAAATAATAAATTTCGTCAAAGTCAAAATCGGCATTTTCCGTATCATCGATGAAGAATATTTTACTTTCCACGACGGTGAACTCATTCAAAAGCGACTAAAATCTACTTAATCTGGTTTGTAAGATCTCGACATCTGTGGTATCATCAAATGTACTAATGTCCTTTTCGATATTGGTAAGTTCAAACTCAGTCATGTTTCAATCATGAACAAACAACGGTTTTAAATGATAGCTACGAATAGTTTAGCTTAATGGTGATTTACTAAGATTAGTGTCAATTAGCATACCTTCTTTCTAGGTAGCGAACAGGTAGCCTCGTGCTTCTGCCGACTCTTGTGGTCGCCGTTCCTGGTAGTTTAGCGGTTATTATACATGGATGCTGACGATGACGGTTGCTCTTTCAGATTGAATCGGACTCTGTTTGTTTGTGCTTGTCCGTCGGCAAGTTGTATCTGTGTATTTATTTTTTTTGCTGTCGTATTCGTGTAATTGTAATTGGGCGTGCTGTTGACGAGTTATTGTCCTGTGCTGTTACGTCTTGTTCTTTCTCTGCGAAGCATGGCTTAAGTCAGTTGACCGATACCTTGCAGTGCTTACCTTTGATCTTGAAGGTGACATTTTTTCTTCCCGACTAACCACTTGGAAATAACCCTCGTACGAAGGTTGCAGAGATTTCTTCAGCGCATCGGTGCGGACAAAAACACTAGGACACGAATTTAGTTCTGTTGCGATGAAAATTTTGCCGACGCAATGCCTTGAAGGTGGAAGGGGGCGAATGTCTACGAATTGCCTTCGCAATTCTTCTACGAACTCCGACTGGCTGGTTGTTTTAGTATCTTCAGTGATTAGTTGGCTTGGCACTCGTATATTCTGCCCGAATACCAACTCTGCTGAGGTCGTTTTAAAATCCTCCCGGTATGTGGTACGAAATCCTAGGAGCACTGTCGGCAGTATACGTGTCCACTCTTTCCTTTGGTGACACATTATGGCTACCTTAAGTGTTCGGTGGAACCTGTCGATCGCGCCGTTTATGTCCGGCGATGGGATGACCTCTATCCATCTCGTGTATCGTTCGATCAGTGTTACGCAATATCACTGTCCCTCCGAAATCGGTAATGGACCCACTATGTCCAGATGTAGTTCCGCGAAACGATTCGCAACTGGTACGTAATTCTCTATTGGGCTTTTCGTGTATCTTGCGACTTTGGCCTTCTGGCATGCTAGGCAGCATTGAGCCATCCGTTTCACGTCTCTTTTTATCCCGTTCCATATAAATTGCTCTGTAAGAGCCTTTACTGATGCTTTTATCCCTGGATGTGCTAGATTGTGTACAGCCTCGAACACTGTTTTCCTGTAACTGGGAGGAATGTAAGGGCGAATTTTTCCCGTAGACACGTCGCACAGTATTGATTGGTTTGAACCGAACGCTACTGGTACGTCCTCGAATTGTAATTTCGTGACCGTTTCTCAAAATTCTCTGAGTTTATCATCCAATTTCTGCGCCTCGGCAATCGCCGCGTAATTGATTGGCTTACTTATTTCTACTGGCTCTATCCGTGACAGAGTATCGAAATTAGCGTGGCAAGGCCTTCGCCGAGTTTTGCGAGAACGCTTAAGTCAACGGTTTGCAGTTAGTATATAGTGTAAATATACAACCTTCGACCATATGACGGAACTTCTTCAGTGCTGAGTATGCGGCTAGTAGCTCTCTGTCATAAGCACATAATTAATCCGGCGTCGCTCAATTTGGAAAAAATAATTTCTATGTGTTCGAAATGTTCTTCAATGGTTTGTGATGCTACTAAAATGTTATCGAGGTAGATAAATGAGAAATTTAGTCCTTGTAATATCGAATGCATAAATCTTTGGAAGGTACTATGCGTTTCTCAATCTGAAAGGCATACGAGTGAATTCGTATAGTACGAACGGCGTGGATATGGCTGTTTTCGGTATGTCGCTGTCCTCGTTGGCTATTTTATGAAACGCCCTAACCAGATCTATCGTGGTAAAATATGCTGTTCCCCGTAATTGTTGCGTGAAGTCATTTATGAACGGAATGTGGTATCTGTCACCTTGCTCCACCATGTAATCGAACTCCTTCTTGGCAATAGACAGCTTTTCGGTACTCAATTTACGAGTTGGTGTGTCACTTGATGTTTTGTGGTTGGCAACATACTTCGTTCGTGTGTTATTGATTTATATTTTTACCGAAGTTGAACAACGCGAGGATCGATGTTATCCGCGTTGATCACACGGATGGTTGGTATTGCGACATAAATTTTAGATCGAGGAAATTGACGTTAACGGATCGAGTAATCGGCTGTGCTGTATATCGACTAAGAGTCCTGATTGCTTGGAAAAGTCGGCTCCTATTATCGCCATCGTGACCTCGGCGACTACGAAAACCCATGTAAATTTTCTGCGCAGCCCTAAATCCAGATGTATTATTCGTTCGCCGAAAGTTTTCACTGTGGACCCGTTGGCTGCGTGTAACGTAAAATCCGGTTTGTGCTTTCTGTGATCGCCTGTGGTATGGGGTAACATCGATATATTCGCTCCCGTGTCTCCCGTCTCCTACATGTGGACATTCGGTCGTAAATTTTGAGGCGCCAATTATTTTAAGCTCCGTCGCATGCCACTGCTTGCGCCGGAGGGTTTAGTTTTTTAACTTGAGAGCCTCTTGAAATCTCATGTGGTAGAAACAGAGTTGTGGACCATCGTCATTGGTGTCCTTATTCCTGGGTCGCGATGGTGTGGTGTCACGATTTGATCTTGTCCTATTGCGTGATTGACTCCTTGACTGATTTTTCAGCAATGTTCGGTCCATAGTTTCTAACCGGCGCATGATTTCGTGAATCTGAGTGGCCATGCTGGGTTCGTCTACTGTATGTCGTGATGACGTGTTTGCTGGTGCTTGTACCGGCGTTATGGCCACCGCACCCTATCGGCCAGTGCGGCCAGCTGGGTGGCAGACAATGCGTCTGCAGCGGTCGCCAGCACCTCTTGTGCTCTGCTCGGTAAGCGTTTCAGCAAAAGCGTCTTAATGAATTCGTCGCTTACATATCTTATCGGACAATGCTCGAAGTGGGAGACCTTCTAAAATTTATAATGATGCTTCAAGATCAGTGGTTGAGTCGGATTCAAAACTGAGCATATAAGAAATAGCCGACACACTTGAGGCCACCTTGTCCACCGTGCAAAGACAGCGCCATCAAATTGGAAAAGTATCCCGACAAGGTATTTGGGTTCCACATCAATTGTCGACTTCAAACAAAGACCACCGACGAACCATTTTCACATTGTTATTAACTAGGCAACAGAGAGATCCATTTCTTAACAGAATTGTGACCGGCGATGAGAAATAGGTGCTTTACAGCAATTTAAAACGCTTCAATCTGTGTGGCTTTCTCCTAATCAACGAGCTATACCTACACTTAAACCGGGTGTGACACTAAAAAAGATCCTATTGAGCGTTTGGTGGGACTGTACTGGAATAATTCATTTTGAGCTACTAAAACCGGGCGAAACATTTACAGCTGATATTTATTGCCAACAGTTAGAACGGCTACGTAATGAATTAGTGAAAAAACGGCCGGCTCTTGCCAATAGTCGCCATTCGTGCCATTGTCGTTTTACAACACGATAATGCCGGACCTCACGCAGTTAAACAAACACAAAATAAAATTAAACACTTTGACTGGGAAGTTTTACCGCATCCGCCATATTCGCCCGACATCGCGCCATCGGATTACCATTTATTTAGATCGATGGAACATTCCCTTAAAAATAAAAATTTCCGAAATGTAAACGATGTCCAAACATACCTTGAAACACATTTTTCATCACAATTAACACATTTTTACAGGAAAGGAATCGAAAATTTGCCGATGAGATGGCAAAATGTTTTGGATAATGAAGGAAGGTGAATATGTAATTGATTCAAAAATAATAAAAAAAAATTTTGGCTCGGGTTATGAAAAGGGGATTTTGTACGACATGGCATGGAATGATTCAGGCCAGCCATCAACATCAGTTGCAAAATTGAATATTCATGCCAAGAAAGTGTTACTGTGTGTCTGGTGAAACTGTTACAGCTCAACGTTACCAGCCCCAGTTGATCAAATTAGGTGATGCTCTGGAGAAAAAAAGATTATTTACGGGCTAAGGAAGGCAGAAGGTCATATTGATGCATGACAAAGCTCGTCCACATACAGCAAAATCAACCCTGGAACTCATCTTCTCGTTAGGCTGGGAAGTTGTATGTATAACATGCGTCGTACTCTCCAGACTTATCTTTCTTTGATTACCACTTATTCAGATCGATGTCATCATATTTGAAAGACCAGCGGTCCACGAAATTTGAAGATGTGCGAAAATGGCTCGTTGACTATTTGGCTTCGAAACCATCAAGTTTCATAAATGGCAAAAGACCATAGATGGTAATGGTAAATATTTCGATTATTAATCTTTGTAACAACATCTTTTCAATAAAGTTGAATTTGATCAAAGAAATCCGAGTTTCTACTTACACACCTAATACTAGCTTTGGAAATTCCACCCCATTTTCCCTGAGTTCTAGCCCGGCCTAGCAGGTGCGTACCAAAACCTCTGGATATGTATCTTTTCTGGTAACACCCAATGACAAAAATATTGGCAATGTTACGTACTCAAACCAAAGTACTAGAACTATGATGATTTTTATAGTAAGATTAGCCTAGTACAATGTAGAACATTTTTAGCATGGAAAATTTCCATTTAACACAATTAACTATAATTCCCTAACCTAGGTATCATTAGCGGTAAACTTTACGCTATTAATTAACTTATTCTATTCTAACCTAGGGGTCACCGTAACAATATTATTGTTGTTACGTTTTTGTCTTGTCAATCAAGCAAGGTGCGTATCACTGGACTGTGAATAAAACAAAACACTTCAGTTTAAAACAACGAATTTATTTATTTAACACCAAAAATCAAAATAACACAATTTATTAACAATAATTCTAAAATCAATTTTATTTCGCATTAAAACACTTTTTAAAGCACTTTGCAATTCACTTTTTAATCCTTATACTTTCGCTTACCAAAAACTAATGATCTAATTCGATCACGTTCGCCTTCTTATATACACAACCTTTTCGAGTAAGAATAGTCTAGAAACATTTAGAACAGTTTTATCATGGAAAATTCCACTTTAGTACAGTAACACATTGACCTATTAATTTAACCTGTACTATTACAATCTAGGTGTAACAATATTAATAATAATAAAGGAATTGGCTATTAATATTAAAGGAGAACAGCTTTTTGAATTTCTTTATTGTTATTTCCGTCCCGTCCCAGTTGTATTTTGCGTGATCGAACGAAATTTTATGTATGAAAGCGCGTTTGAAAAACAAGAGACAGACATATTGTGACGGTGACACCTAGATTGTAATAGAACAGGTTAAATTAATAGCTCAATGTTTTACTGTACTACAATGGAATTGTCCATAATAAAACTGTTCTAAATGTTTCTAGACTATTCTTATTGAAAAAGTCATGAAATTTGTAGAAGTTTGTGTATATAAAAAGGCGAACAAAGTCGAATTGGATTATTAGTATTTGGTAAGCGATAGTGTGAAGATTAAAAAGGAATTAAAAAGTGATTTAAAAAGTGTTTTAGTGCGATCTAAAATGTACAAGTGATCAGTAAGGGATTTTGTGAATTATCGTTAGTAAATTGTGTTGTAATAATTTTTGTGTGAAATAAATAAATTCGTTGCTGATAAATTGAATTGATTTTGTTTTTGTCGAACACCTTGCATATAGTATTCGATTTTTTCTACAACTTTTTTATCAGAAGCTTAAAAAATAGAAACTTCAAAAATTTCATAGCTCTGACCATTTTAGGGGTAAACAAATTAAAATAATATACCAAAATTTTAACAATTTCAAGAGGAGTAAGAATTCTTACTTGAAGATCCTTCTGATGGCTATTTTAGATTTATAGTTCTACTAGAAACAACATTTGTGGACACCTCTAACTCCACACAGTTCTGATTGAGGCGTAAAGAACATACTATGTACCAACTTCTTTCATTTCATACCCCCTTTAGTCACCCTGTGGATCAGATTTCGGACCATTATTATTTTGAAATTATTGATTTTTTGTTTGTTTTTTTTGAAACGACATAACCAAATATCCTCTCGCTTGTAGTAGTAACGAATAAATAAGTTATGTAAAGGACAAAGTTTGTCTGCGATATAAACCAAATAATTTAGCTTGCCTCGAGCGGTCTTGAATCTGTATATAGAATGGTCACCGAATGATAATTTTATTCAAATGAAGGTGAACCACTTAAAGTTTAATTTAGGCAAATAAAATTTGTTTAGTTTTTGTTAAATTTTCATCATTTTTAGTAAACTATCGTAATTTATCGTAGCACTTGTCTATTAATCCGTCTGCTTTCAGATCCACTTTTAGTATGCTCAAATTCGATAGGACAATTTAAAATGATTAAGTGTAATTATATCAAAAGAACGGATTGTTGCATGTATTAGCAAACGATATGACTAAACTTGCAATTTATACATAAAAATTTCAATATTCTTGCATTAATAAAAGACGCTGAATGATTTTGGAAAACCAGTTCCCATCAAAGCTTGTTTAATTATTTTACTTATACATAAATGTATTCGTATATGCTTTAAAATATTTCAAGATACGTAATAATAATTACTTTTCTTTATACCCCAACCATAAATACATTTTCAAACCCCCCACCAAATCCGATCATAATGATAAACTATGGGTTAATATCGTTTCTGATATTTAATTCCAAGGTACACATACAGCTGGTTGAATTGTTTATAAATAAAACAAACATTTTAAAATACTGCATAGTTTCGTTGTGAATTGTGCTAAGTGAATATCGTATACTATACATAAGGATTATAGTCAAGAATATATAAAATATGAAGTGGATAATATTAATAACGTGTGTTGCGGCTTTCGCGTATGCAGCCATCGAAATTAATCCAAATGCTGAATTACGTGAGTGATTTTGATTAAGTGTTCTAAATAAATAAGTATAAATTGTGGACGGAATATCTGTAAGATCGTAATTTGTGTGTCGTAATTATTGAAAACTGTGTAAATCAATAAATGCCAAGGATTTTAATGCGACATCTATATAGTCAAGGCCCAATGTAAAATCTTGACCAATATACATACACAAATAGAAAAGAATCCAGAAATGAAAGTGTTACACCAATAATTTTCTTACAGCAAACCAATAAGTTTCCATTTTCAATGTCGATATTATTTAACAAAACAAAAGTAAATGAAAAGTGAAATTGAAAGTAAAGTCGATCATCGACCCAACCTAATTTCATAAGAATATGTTACGAAAGCGTGTGCAATAGCCCGTGTTAAGCTACCATTTTGATGAACCAGTTAAAACAGATTACACAATCGTTGATTATCATAATTGACCAAATTGCACAATTTAACAAAATTTCATCTTATATACGAATATAACCGGATATAACTTTAGGCGTTTTTTTTTTGGAATTACGCCTTAATGACGAAATTTAAAATTTTTTGTTTCATTCTAGCTGCTGAATTAACAGTTTGCGATGCACGAGATGAAAAACGTGACGAGTGCTTTATTAATTTAGCCCAAAAATTGCTAACAGTATTTGGAAATGGTATTCCAAGTTTTAATATTCCAGCATCGGATCCATTCCATACCGAAAATAATCTATTTGAATTTAAGAATGGACTTTTATTCGGCCAATTGATTATCAAGAGTTCCGATTCGTATGGTTTCTCGAAGGCTACATTTAAAAAGGTTAAAACCGAATTCACAAAAAATGAACTTGCTTGTGAATTTAATGCAATCATTCCAGAATTATTGATGGAAGGATTATATAAGGGAAAAGGTGAATTCAATGGGCTTAAAATACAGGCCAAAGGATTTTTTAATATTTCAATGAGTAAGTTATGATGGAATTTAGTTAGAGTTGCAGTTGGTATATATAATCGATTTTTATTATTTTTTTTCAGCCAACGTTGATGTAACCACAAAATTCTCCGGTAAATTTATCGAACGCGATGGTGAAAAATATTTTAAGCCCACCAAAGCCGATATGAATCCAAAAGTTGGTGATATGAAAATATTCGCAACTGGTTTATTGCCCGATCCAGCACTCAATGATTTCATGTTGAATTTGGCCAATCAATATTGGCGTGTATTCTACGAGGCTATGATACCCGACGCACGTATTTATTTTGAACCAGTCTTACTCGAGGCAGCCGATAATATTACATCGAAAATTCCAATTCGCCGATTAATTTCAGGAGTTTAAATAATGTGCACACCGTTCGAAGGGTCGAAGCCAAAAACTTTAATTGATAAAAATTCTGTGAATTTTTAGTTTTATAAACAATATTTTTTTGTAAATATAATAACGATAAAAATGACGTTAGGTCCAGGAATACAATAAAAATTAGTTGGTTGTAAAATCGCAACAACTATAGCGTTAAACCAAATCTTTTTGTTTGATTGTCCGTTTGTATGAAATCTGTTCTGAGACGTAAGGCACTCCCACCGCTTGTAATGTTTACTTTTAACAACTCACCTTAACCAGTAAAAGTAGCCAAATCGAAGACGAACGATCCAAGTCGTTTTTACCTAAAAAAAACTGTGTCGCTTCCCAAAATCATCAAATGTCGGATTCACCGAAATCCGCAAATCAAAATGCGTCTTGTAGCCAGGCGATTTCAAGTAACCCGCGAAACAGTTCACGAAAAATACTACATGTAGTGCATGTGAAGTCTCGAACTGGTAATTTAATTACAATTTGTTGGTAAAACGTTTTACTACAGTACGAGCTGTCTGCAATGTCACAACTCTTACGATGTTGTCGGCTCCAGGATGAATATTAGTTACTCGACCAAGTAATCATTGACTTGGGTAAACATTGTCTTCTTTGATCAGCACAACATCATCTATCTTTAGCTCTTCAGTCTTTGTTTTCCTTTTGTAACGATGTTGCAGGGTAGATAAATAATCTTGAGACCAATATTTAAAAAAGCCTTTAGCCTGGAAGTGTCCAGGTGTTAACATCTGAAAATGTGAGTGATCATCATCAATTTTACAGCGAGGTCGTGAATTCAATAGCGACTCTATTTAAATTATAAAAGTGGTCATCTCTTCAAATGTGAGTTTGGCATTAGTGACCCTCTTGAGATGGTATTTGAATGACTTCACGGTTGCTTTCCACTGCCCTCCAAAATTAGGTGCCCGAGATGGATTGAACTTGAACGTTTATTTTTCTGCAATAAAAACTCAGATATTGAAATGTTTTGTTGCTGATTCACTACAAGCTGTTTGAGTTTGAGTAATTCTCGATTGGCCCCAATGAAATTTGTACCATTATCACACCAAATTTCTTCAGGTATACCACGCCTCGCGAAGAAGCTTTTAAGGGCAGCTAGAAATGAATCGGTATTCATAAGCTACACGCCTTTTCCGCTGGTGCATTTCTGCGTTTACTGCGGTTTTGACTTCAATTGGCCTCGCGTAATCTAGCCCAGTTCTTAAAAATGGACGAGTGCTGACGGCAAATCACCCATTTTTTGATCGGTCTTCGTGGCGCGATATCTTAAACAAACTGAGCAACCTTTGATAATCTTTTTTATGCTGTATCAGGCTTCTATCATCCAATACCTTTGCCTCAGAAGACTTAATACTAATGAGTTGCTTGCATGTATCTGTGTAATATATTCGTCTTTGATTATTAACTCATTAACTCTGTGATCCTTAGGTACAATTATAGGGTGTTTAGTAGCGAAATTTAATGGAGAATTTCTCAGTCGTCCTCCAACTCATAACAAGCCATTCGAATCGATAAATCGATCCAGTGATGAAAGAAAATTTTTGTCTGATAAGCAGCAACCCTGTTGGATGGTTAGTAGTTCTGCCTTAAAACTGATTTTTCGCACATTACGAAGTATTCTTATTTCAGCTTCCTTTAGTTCTGTTGGACTGATTGTGGCAATATGTTGTTTCAGATGCCTCGCCTTATTTGCCTTTTCAAATCTCAAAACAGAAGCCAACATTTTTCTGATTTTAAACCAAGAAGAATAATTTGCAATCATTTGGGTATAGTTACATCATCTGATAAAGGAGTTTCCATCAATACATTAATAAAGTTCGATCGTTCTTAACTTGCTTGTGTTTATTTGGCCAACTACATTTATTTTCAGAGAGCCATTTCGGACTTTCCCAAAAATGCTGGAGTATCGTTATAGCCTATATGAGCCCATTTACTTAATCCGCCCATGCATATATCTCCAAATATTTCTATCATCTAAAGCTTGTACACAAAATTTCACCAACCTGCATAGCAGTACCGCGCCACAAAGCTCTAATCTGGGCAACGAAATTTGTTTTAATGGTGTCACTTTACTCGTTGCACATACAATATTAACCGTAATTTGTCCATTGTCGTCGACTGCTCGCAAATATAACATTCTACCATAGGTCGCTTCAGATACATCACAAAATGCATGTATAATTGAGTAGCATACATGTAGTCAAGTATTTAGGAATTTTATTTTCATCCAGGAGCGTCATAAAATCGTAGAAAGCTTTCCAGGATTTGATGATGCTATCCGGAGCCACCGTGTTTGAAGAATAATTTTAAATAATACGATTGTCGGTGCTAGCCATCACAATAAAGGGTCGTACAATTTCAACGCCTCTTTTAATTGAAGCATCATCTTCAATTAGCTTTGGTATTATTATATTTTATGGTCACTTAAACACGAGGTTTGAACGAAACTACAACTCAACTTTATTTCTTTTATTATTCTTTATTATGTGACAGTTTATATCTTAGTTCAATTTCCTTATCCATTATAGCCTCTCTCACGAAGCAATATTTCACATCAATATGTTTCATCCTTTTATGTCCTCGGGGTTCCTCTGCTACTTTGATACATGACTGGTTATCCTCAAATATTATTGTTGTATCACATTTCAAATTGAGTTCATTTAATAAATTACGAAGCCATTTTGATTTACAAATACCCTGTGGTAATGCTAGATATTCAGCTTATGTCGAAGACAAACTTACTGTTAGCTGTTTCCTGCAAGCCCAACTTACTGTGTTGCCAAACACCTTAAATACGTAACCAGACGTTGATTTTCTGTCGTTCCTATCACCAGCCCAATCAGCATCCGTATACCCAACCAAATCATTCGTATATCCTCATGTTTATTATACACCAGTTTTAAATCAATGGTACCTTGAATATATCGCAATATCCTTTTAGCTTGTTTAAAATGTTCGGACGAATAACAACTTTGGAATCGGCTGAAGTAATTTGTAGTAGCACATAAATCTGGTCTGGTTGTTAATGCGGCATATGTCAGACAGCCGATTAATTCACGTTATGAAATGTCACTATCACCTGCATTTCCTCTTGCTAAATCTAAACCAACCTCCATTGGTGTATTGATTGCTTTACAATTATTCATATGGAATTTCTGCAACACATCTTTCAAACACCTTGCTTGACTTAAACTGGCGCTTCCGGTATCTTTGTCACGAACCACATTTACTCCAAGAAACCAGTGGTTGCTGCATATTTATATCTTCATTCAGCTGGCCATTCAAAAATGCACATTTGACATCCATTTGATGAATTCCATAATTAAATTAATTTTTTTGATAATAAAATTCTAAAAGTAGATATTTTCAACAAATTGTTCTGCTGACAGTGTAAAATGTGCATCCATTTCGAAATCATCAAATCGTTTAGGTAACTTTTGTTCACGTTGACTTCTTCGCAGATTAATATCATCGTTTCAAAATTCAGTGGGGACGCGATTTCGAAATGAATACCAATTTGAATCTTGTCAAATAAAATGCGCCTTTAGTACATATTTATAATTATTTATGTACACTGTGCTTAAAATTATTCTATAATTGTATTTAGTCAGTGTATACAGTACTTTGTATAACTGTTGTGTAGAGATGACCACCGCACTGCTTTATCATAATTTTTTTGTAATTTTGTTGACAGACGAGAAAATAGATTCAAGGCGAATGATCAAAAATATTGTATACCCAAATATTGTAATTTAAAATTAAATAAAAATTATTCTATAAAGTAACATAAATATAAAAGTTTATCCTGTCTATACTGCTGCTTTATTTCCGGCTTTATTGATATAAAAACATTGGTGCCGAAACCTGGGAATATTGCAGTAATAAACCGAGTTTATCCTGTTACTTGATTTTGGATTGTTCCGGATTTTATAGTAACCTAGTAGCGTCAATTTGCGGTCTTACGTGAACCGTTTTAGTATATCATCAAGAATCATCCTGCTTTTTATTGCTGTATTGCCGATTAATTACATCGCGTAATTTACGTAAGTAACCTTTCAATTTACCATCCGAGGGTCTAAAAAATAATTGAAATTCAATCGATAAACTTGATTAAATTATATATACTGTAACATGAAAACAGCCCGTGGCGTACTGCAGCTATCGGGGGGGTCACAGGTGGTGGATAGTGGACGGCCTATCGATAGGTAGGCTAGCGGTGAATTAAATAAGCCGCCCCCAACCGCAGTCCAGCTGGTGGGAGAGTCTCAGGGAACTGGGGAGTGGTTAACCTCAGTTCATTAAATTCTGAGTGCCTATGATGCCCAGCATGGAAAGGCGAACAGATGGCGCCAGAAAACCATCGACCAATAACCACGGCGGACTGGGCGTCGTGTCCTCTCTGCACCTCCGGAGTCTCCGCGGGTGATGAGTGGGGGTACCCCTATAAACGGGTGACCCGGGGAATGGAATGGATCCCATTGGATTGGGCTCTCCATGTGAATAGGTGAAAGGGGGAGAGAATGTGGGCGGAGGGAAGGGGGTGCTGGGAGGCCGCGGTGCTAGCGAGCCGAATGGGCTGGATTAAGGTGTTAAGCGACCCGTGCTGATGATCAACTAGGCTGGGGGCCCATTTAACAAAGCCCAGTCGCTAACGGAGCCCTCTGGATATCTGGCGACCTCCAGTTGTATTTAGCCTTACCTGCGTATTCGGATCTCTGCGCAGGCGGACCTCTATTTCTCCGATACTCGTGGGAATCAGATGGAAAGATCGAACACCGAAAAAACAAAGGGCACTGGCTCTCCTCAAAAGCCGGTATCAGTGAATGGGGGTACCTCGAACCAGACGGGTGGGGCCTCTAAAGTTGCAAAGGGGGTTGGCTCTAGGGCAAAAGTCCCGGGAGTTAGCGGTAGCAGCGCAGCACAGGGGAGTGGGACGAGAGACATTCCTCCGGCGAAAAGGCGATACAGGAATCGCCGCTCGGCATTACGAATTCTCGAGAAGTGGGCTGCGACCCCCGAGGGGCAGCTTACGGAAGAGCAAAGAACATCAGTAGCTTGGGCAAGGAGCACTGTGGGCTGCGGAGGCTCGGAAAGGGACCATGTGTCTAAAAGACTGCGGTCCCAGGACGAGGTGGAAGTAGTCAACAGCAAGCGGGTCAAGTTGGTGACTGAAAGGAAGCCGAGCTCCAACTCAGGAACAAAGCTGTTCAGCGATGTCCTGAGGGAGTATGTGTTGATGCTAGCCGTCATTGACGAAAGTCAAGAAGATGGGAGCATCACGGCCGAAAAATGGAGGTTGGTGTATAATGCACTCAACCTCGTCTTTTTAAAGGTCCTGGGTGAAAATCCGGGACCTCCCCCATCCTGCAGAGATGCGGGGTGGTATCAAGGGCGTGTGAAGATTACTGCATGCTTGGACTCTAGATCTGTGGATCTATATAAAAAGGCTATAGCCAAAGTAGGGGAGGTGTGGCCAGGCGCAAAGCTTGCGGCAGTTAATCGGGAGGAAATTCCCAGCAGGCCGAGGGCACGTGTCCGGCTGCCATCCGAACCGGCTAGCCCTGACGAGGCTTTGGAAATCATTCAGGCCAGTAACCCGAGTCTTCCGACCGGAAATTGGAAGATCGTCAAGCAGGAGGAGGCGAAGGGGGCCTCAAAATTATCAATTATGGTAATAAATAAGGAGTCCCTTGCCCTCCTGCACAAAACGAAGGGAGTAATTGACTTCGGTTTCGGGTCAATTACTCTCAACGATTATAAAAAGGATGGGGCGGAAGCGCGTACGGGAGGCCAACCGGAGGATGGTGGCAACCCGCCCAGGCCTGAAGGAGGTACCAGCAGCATGGGGGGAGAAGCTGAGGGTATGGGGGAGAGTGAAGCCGGCGACCTCGGTCGGACAAGGCCTCCCTTGAAGCATAAGGAGGGGCACATAAGCGAAGGAGCTGGTGTACCGATGGAGGAGGCTGTCGGCAGCCCGGCCAGACGGGTCGGCACTGACAAGTCCTCTACAGAGGGTATGAGGGGTGACGAGACGGGTGGATCCGGCGCACCCCAAAATACCGAGAAATAATATTCCTGCGGTAGCAGGAATATACCATAGAGATAGGTAGAGGTTAAATGGTTATGATTAAGATAACACAAATTAACCTTCACCATTCTAAGGCTGCTTCGGCAGCTCTACTCCTCAGGCTGACTAGTTCGGGTGAGGATGTGATATTAATCCAAGAACCTTGGATTAACAACAACAGGACCTGTGGCCTCAGAACCAAGGGGTATAAAATTATATCCTCTAGTAAGTGTGGGAAGATCAGATCTTGTATTCTTGGGAAAAATAATATTAATCTTTTCCTTCTCTCTCAATACAGCAATGGTGACACTACTGCAGTTAGCCTGGAAGTAGGCACTTGTAGATTCTGGCTAGTTTCAGCCTACATGGACCGGGAGAAGGAGGTTCCTCCGGATAACCTGGAGGATCTGATCCGTAAAGCGGAACAATCAAAGGTAGGTGTGGTACTGGGAGTTGATGCTAATACGCATCACACTATCTGGGGAAGCACAGACATTAATGAAAGAGGTGAGCCGCTTTTTGATTATTTGATGAGTACTAACCTTTCAGTGTGTAATATTGGGCGGGAACCCACATTTATTACTAGTAACAGGCAGGAGGTTCTAGACGTGACCCTTGCCTCAAATAATATTCTTCATATGGTTAAAAATTGGAGGGTAAATAAGGAACACTCCTTTTCTGATCATCGGTATTTAACCTATAGCCTCGATATTCACCCTGCTACCCGGGAAGCCTTCAGGAACCCTAGAAGGACCAACTGGAGCAAATATGGGGAATTATTGGAGGAAATGTTACCGACGAGGGCTATGGAGCCCCCGACGACCGTTGGGGAGCTGGAGGACATGGTGGCTAGCGTTACTAGCGCATGCAACCTATCCTTTTGCGCTGCCTGCCCACTGGCAAAGCCTAGGGGTAGGCAAAAACCGGTATGGTGGTCCAGGGAACTGGGAACCTATCGTAAGGCTTGTAGGATAGCCATAATAGAGCCAAAAATACAAGGGAGGCTCAGGATTGGGACTCCTATAAGGAGAAACTCGGAATTTATAAGAAAGAATTAAGAAAGGCACAAAGGAGGTCTTGGAGAATCTTCTGTGATAATATGGAAGAGGTATCCGAAACCTCCCGCCTTAGGAAGATTCTTTCCAAAAGTACATCTAGTCCTAGTTTTTTGATAAAACCGGACGGATCTTGGACAGCTTCTAGTGGAGAATCTCTGGAGCTTCTCTTCGAGACACACTTCCCAGGGAGCTTTGAAGACCTGTTGGTGCGTAGCAATCATCAGGAATCACTGTCAGTAACCACAGAGGATATCGTAACCAGAAAACGGATCCTATAGGCACTGAGGGGTTTTAAACCATTTAAATCGGCTGGTCCGGATCAAATTATACCAGCGGAACTTCAAAACAACTCAGTAATTATTCTTCCCTACCTGGAAGCTATATTCAAAGGGTGTTTGAAGCTGGGCTATATTCCTAGGTACTGGACGGAGGCCAATGTGGTGTTCATACCGAAAGCGGGGAAAAGCTCACATGTCTATCCTAAGGACCTAAGACCAATAACTCTATCAGCCTTTCTTTTGAAAACATTGGAAATGCTGCTGGATGTATACATCAGAGATAAAATAGGTGCCAGGAAGTGGGCATCGTCTCAGCACGCGTACACAAAGGGTAGATCTGTAGACACTGCTCTGCACGCCTTGGTGTCTACGATTGAGAAATCGATTAATTCGAAGGAATTCTGTTTGGTGGCCTTCCTGGATATAGAAGGCGCCTTTAATAATGTGAAAGCGGAGGCAATCAAGGAGGGATTGTCATTTTTGGAGGTGGACGTTCCTCTGATAGGGTTAATCAATTATATGCTGGGAAGCAGGATTGTTAGCTCGAAGTTGGGGGACTCCACCTTCAAGAGGCGAGTAACTAGGGGAACTCCGCAGGGGGGGGTTTTGTCCCCTCTTCTCTGGAACATAGTGGTAAACGGGTTACTACTTGAATTGGAGAGAGATGGTATTGAAGTTATTGCGTACGCAGATGACGTAGCTTTAGCTGTTACCGGGAAATTCCTGGGCACGATTGTAGCCGTAATGCAGAATGCGCTTACCATCGTTACGAAATGGGCTGGCAAATGTGGACTTGGTATTAACCCGTCCAAGACAGAGCTGGTACTCTTTACTAAGAAATACAAAATCCCGGTAGTTGTCCCTCCTACCTTAAATGGCACGAGACTTGCTTTTACTGAAAGAGCTAGATATCTGGGCATTATCTTGGACAGTAAGCTTAGTTGGAAGCCCAACATGTTGGAGAGAATAAACAAAGCTACTATTGCTTTGTACTCCTGTAGGAACGTCATAGATGGGGTCTGAAGCCGGAGCTGGTACACTGGCTCTACACCGCCGTAGTGAGACCTGTACTCATGTACGGGGTGGGTGTTTGGTGGCCAGCTCTGGATAAGGTAACTTACAAAAGTAAGATTGAGAGAGTGCAAAGAACGGCCTGTATGCTTGTTAGCGGGGCATTGAGGTCGACACCGACAAGTGCACCTTCTTCCGGTCGACATTTTTGGCAAACAGATGGCGGCAAATACGGCTGTACGACTTGCAGCCGTTTCTCAGTGTAGGTGTCTTAGTATAGGACACTCTACTATCGTCAGATCGTTGTAAGATGAGCTGGCGAATCTTGACTACATTAAACCTACTCTACGCTTCGAGAAGCGATTTCGGACCTCCTTCCCTTCAAGGGAATCCTGGAGGGATAGACCGTCATCGGAAACTGAAGCGTTGCAATTCTTCACAGATGGCTCCAAGCTAGACGGCAAAGTAGGAGCTGGAGTATTCTGTGACAAATTAAATGTAAATATTTCTATTCGTCTCCCTGATTACTGCAGCGTGTACCAAGCTGAAGTCGTAGCAATTGAGGAGGTCATGACGTGGTTGAAGCATAATGTGTTATCCTCAGACGATATCACAATCTATGTGGACAGTCAAGCGGCGATCCGGTCGTTAGAATCGGTGTCTTTGGCGTCACGGGTGGCGTTGAGTTGTCACTCATCTCTAAATGAGATGGGTGAGCAATTCAACATCCAGGTAGTCTGGGTCCCAGGTCACTCGGGCGTCATGGGGAACTGCAGGGCAGATGAACTTGCTAGGCATGGTACGACTCTCCAGCTGCAACCGGAAAGGGCAAGTCTGGGGAGGCCTATCACAGCGCTGAGACAAGCACTTGGGAAGCAGCCGCTATCCTCAGCGGGGGAAAGGTGGTCTAACACCCTAACCTGTAGAGTTGCAAGACAAGTTTGGCCAAAGCTGGACTTGGGGCGCACTAGGGTATTAATATCCTTACGCAGACGTGAATTAAGAACGGTCGTAGGAATACTCACGGGACACTGCCTTTTTGGAGAACATGCAAGAAGGCTGGGTCTGGAGGCTAATGACTTCTGCAGAAGCTGTTTGGACGAAGAGGAGGAAGAGACGTTGGTCCACTTCCTTTGCTCGTGTCCAGCATTGGCTCTCAGAAGGCACAAACACTTAGGTAAGTTCAGGATGGACTGCCTCTCGGATCTCGAAAACATTAAAGTACGGGACGTCTTACGCTACATAAGTAGCTCGAAATGGTTCCAATAGGGGTTAAAGGGGATACATCCTGTGGTATCACAATTGTTGAGATCAACAGTGCAACGTCCAATTTTTATATTTTTATCTAATTTGCTGATACTAGCAGTTAACCTACTTACAACAACAATAATGATGTTGAAGCAACCTTAGCTCATCAACATTACAACATTTAAATTTAATGGATAGGAATGTTTGGTGTCATATTTTATTTCTTATTTTTATATTTTCTTTTCTCTAAGTTGCTGACAGTAGCATTTAATTGTATATAAAAGGTGAATATTAAATAAAATAAAATAGAATGAATTTAACTCTAATATTAACAACAAGTTGTTTATTCTCAATAACTAAATAGACCCCACCCGTGGTAATCTATTAGTTAACTGTAAATCAAGACTATATTAAATTTACAATTTAAGTTCAAAAGTCTAAGAATTTACATGGTCCTTCGAGCCACTAAAACAACCGGCAAATAGAAATATAGACGGACAGTTTGTAACGTCGTCAAGGGTGACGACACTAGCAGCCAAGCAACAACAGGCACATAACTTACCGTCAAAGGAGAAGCTAAGCAACAACAAGCATCAAAACCACCACAACAAACCAAACAACAACAAGATGGATGAGTTACTTCAATACCAAGAGGTAACAAGTGGAAAGATAGTTCAGCTAGAGAGAAACTATCGAAAAGACGGTGAAGACAGAAAAACGAAGTCTTACTTAGAGAAGAGAATAGCGAATAAACGCTATATAACGAATTCGTTGGAATCGATGACAAAATTCTAGGAATGGTCCCGCCTCTGGGTTAAAATCACGCTTATTTCACAACAAGAAAAAACATGACAGATGTTTACAATAAGCTGATAGAGGAAATGCGGTATCGCCTAAATAGCGGACCGCCATTGACACCAACAACGTCACAAGAAGTCCTACAACTACCAAACCCACTTGTCGAGGCATCATATAAAACAACACCATCAATTCGGTTGGATACCATACAAAGCTCATCAACCGATTCCCAAAATGAGCAAATTAAACAAGGTCACTCAGCGGCAAATCAACAACAACAACCACTGATGAATAGTTCAATCGAGGCCCTTCAAGCAGCAAAGTTTGAAGGAAACAACAACACAAAATTGTTCAAGAGGCAAGACGTACTCATGCGGCAGTTATATCAGACATTGGCGTCAATAAATTATTCCTTGGAAACCAACAACATATCTAAGGAATATGTGAATATCAAAACGAGACAATTAGAAAAAGACATGGGAGAAATCGCAGCCCAACACACAGAATTATTAGTAGAGCTGGAAGAAGACGAACAAACATCCAACTACTTTAGAGAAGATTATTATGCCAAGCTTCAAGAGAGGGTAGAAGATGCAATGATCAAACTACAACAGTTTCAGCCCCAGACAACAACCGCAGCAGGATCAGCAGCACAGGTGAAACTGCCTAAGGTAGAAATCCCGATCTTTTATGGTGATTATGAACGGTGGGAAACGTTCAACGATATATTCACTGAGCTGATCCACCAAAACAGCAAACTAACAGATACGGTAAAGATGACGTATCTGAAATCACACCTGCAGAAGGGAGCAGCCCTAATTATTAGTCACTTAACAACAACAGGTGACAATTACCAACCCGCTTGGAACATAATCCAAGCAAGGTACAACAACGTGAGGCTACTGGCAAACCATCAGTTTAATACAATATTGTCATTGGCCACAATTCAGATACCATCCGCCCAAACAGTGAGAAATTTGCACGATACGGCACGAGAAATATTACACAACATAAAGCGGCTAAATATGGATTCGCCCTTCGAGGCATTCGTGGGTTTCATTTTAAACAAAAAATTAGACCCAGAATCCATTAAGATATACGAGACAACTATAAAGAAGCCCAGAGAAATTCCACAACTGGAAGATTTCTTTGGATTCCTGGAGAGAAGGTTTCAATCTTTGGAAGCCATGGGCAATCATAGAGCAACCGCACCACGACCACACATGCAATACATATCACCATTGAAACGAGTGAATACAGCCATGTTAACCAAAACATGTTGGGTGGAAGGGTGTAAGGAGCATCATGGTTTAAATCAATGCCAGCAATTCAAAAAGATGTCAACATTAGAACGAGCAAGGCTCGTCAACTCATCCAACTTGTGCATACGATGTTTAAGCCAGCATCAAGGAAGAAACTGCCAGGCAGAAACATGTGTTGTGTGTAAAGGAGGACACCACACACTTCTACACTGCAATAATGCAGCATCAACCACCGGAAGTAGTGTCAAAGCCGCCAAAACATTCGTGATCAGTCAGCTAGGACAAGTTTTACTACCAACTGCATTAGTCAGAGCCGCAACTGACACAGGCGTTTGTTTCACACTAAGAGCTCTAATTGATCCAGGATCACAGGCCACATTAATATCCTCCAAGGCCGCAAATTTATTCAACTTTAAAAAAGAGAAAGTACACGTCACCATCTCAGGAGTAGGTGGGAAAAAAGCAGGCATTTGCAGACACACCATTAATCTAAAAATATCGCCAAGATTTGATGGAGATTTCCAAATGAATATCAAACCATTGATATTCGACAAACTCGACCAACAATTACCCGAGGTGGACTTTGCCACAAGCAGCTGGACGCATCTCAACCAAATACAACTGGCTGATCCACACTACAACCAGTCACAGCCAATTGATCTTATACTTGGCGCGGATTATTATCCATCAATACTAATCAACAACATCATCAAGGGAGGTCAACTAGAGCCTATGGCACAACAAACGGAATTCGGTTGGATTATATTGGGCAGCAGGAACAACACAGGTAGTCAGCATAAAACAACGATGATTGCAACTAAAAGTATAGAGGATCAACTGAGATTGCTGGTAGAAAACGACTCAATACCTGAAGAGAGAGCTACCACTGAAGAAGAAATCATGATAGAGAAGCATTTTGAGTCAAATGTAGAACAAGGTCCAGACGGCAGATACACAGTAAGAATTCCTTTTAAGGATAACCAAACCGAACTAGGGGAATCCAGGAAGACGGCCGCTGCCAGATTGATACAATTAGAAAAATGATTCAAGAAAGATGCGCCGTTCAAACAATTATATCATCAATTCATGCAAGAATATATAAATTTGAAGCACATGGAACAAGTACAAGAAAAACCAGAAGATGGTAAATCAACCAATATCTATTATATACCGCATCATGGCATAATTAAGAAAGACAGCACAACAACAAGGCTAAGAGTAGTGTTTGATGCCTCATCCAAAACAACAACGGGAGTATCTCTAAACGATTGCATGATGAATGGTCCAAAATTACAACAAGATTTAGCAGATATTTTACTACGATGGCGAAAACACAAGATCGTAATGACAGCAGATATAGAAAAAATGTATCGACAAATCTGGATTAACAAACAAGACCAGAACTATCAACGAATTCTATGGCGAAGCAACCACTCCAAGCCAATGGAGGCATACAAGTTAAAAACGGTAACATACGGAACAACAGCCGCCAGTTTTTTAGCCATAAGAGCCTTAAAACAACTAGTCACCGACGGAAATAATGATTATCCAATAGGAGCAAGCATCATACTGACAGATTTTTACGTGGATGATCTGTTAACAGGTTCTAACAACATAGAGGAAGCCACTCGAGCTGTACAAGAATTAAAGATGCTCACAGAACGAGGTGGACTGAATTTAAGGAAATGGTTTTCTAACTCAAGAGAAGTATTGAACCATATTCCCAGAGAACTACACGGCACGGGTGACGTTCAAATCAAGTTAAATGACTGCATTAAAACATTGGGAATTCTATACGATCCACAAAAGGACCTTTTCAAATTCAACGTAGAAACATTACAACTATCAGACAAGCAGTCAACAAAACGCTCGCTGTTATCCGACTCATCCAAGCTCTTTGATCCCGTTGGATGGCTTTCCCCAATAACAATCACAGCAAAAATCATGATGCAAGAAGTATGGACATCAGGAATAGATTGGGATCAACCCTTGCCAGACAACATAAATACAAAGTGGGTAAAATACAAGAAAGAATTAAGTGAAATCAAAAACATAACAATCCAGAGATGGGTAAATACAACAGACGAGGTCGAAACGGAGCTTCACGGGTTCGCTGATGCCTCAGAATACGCATACGCAGCCACAATGATTGGAGCTAAATGCAACTCGACTATTGGCAAAATTACTTAAACACACACAAAGAAGCTTGGAAATCAACAACCTCAAAATATATGCGTGGTCAGATTCGACCATTGCACTATGTTGGATCACATAGGGGAACCAAACAAATTTAAAACGTTTGTGGCAAACAGAATTTCGGCAGTAAAAACTATGCTACCCGAAGCAACATGGCACCACGTAAAGTCATGCGATAATCCAGCGGATATAGCTTCACGTGGCACGACACCGTTAGCACTCATAAAAAACAAATTGTGGTGGCCAGGTGCAGATTTTCTTCGACAAAAGCTCACCAGATGGAAGGCAATCAACCCTATTATGCAAAATAGCACCCTTAAACCAGAAGAGTTAGAAGAAAAAGCAATAAAAATTATGACAATAACTACGGAAGATCACGCTTTTCCTTTATTCGAACGATGCTCCAGCTACAACAAATTGAAGCGTATAGTCGCATATTGCAAAAGATTCATCAACAACTGCTCGCGTAGAAACAACAATAGAAATGAACTAACTGGTGCAGAACTCCAAAACGCAGAAATAATAATTCTCAAGCTCGTACAAAGACAAGATTTCTATAAGGAAATCAACTGTCTTAATAAAGCTGAAAAAATCAGCACGAAGAGCAAAATTCTATCACTAAATCCAACTATAGATGAAAACGGGTTGCTACGGCTAAACGGACGGCTACAAAATTCAATACTCCCAAGTTCAAGCAAAAACCCAGTAATACTGAGCAGGCACAACATAGCTACGAAAAGAATAATAGAAGATGCTCATATTGGTACATTACACGGAGGCACACAATTGACATTAGCAACATTAAGAAACAAATTCTGGATCATTGATGGTAAACGAGCTGTCAGACAGATAATTCAAAAATGTATTATTTGCTTTCGTCACAAACAACATTCATCCGAACAACTAATGGGAAACCTACCATCAGCAAGAGTGAGGCCGGGAAGACCGTTTATCAAAACGGGAATCAACTATGCGGGGCCCATCCAATTAAGATCAGCCAAAGGCAGGGGTCACAAGACATATAAGGCATACATTGCTCTGTTTATATGCATGGTAACGAAGGCCATCCATATTGAAATAATAAGCGATTTAACAACTGAATCCTTCATTGCCGCTTACAAAAGATTTATATCCAGGAGAGGATTACTCTCCTTCACATATATCGCAGCATGAGATTACGCAGTAGAGTAACCCAGGGCAACATCATAATAAAAATCACCATTCCTCTATCCTTTGCGCTGGATTATACCCTACTGGCCCTATTTCCAGTTCCTAATATAGAGCGCAACAACACGCAGTCGTACATTACCACCAATTCGGAATACTTAGCAGTAGATGATCACCGGGAACATTTTTCATTACTAACGAGAGAAGAAGTGAAACAATGCCAACTATTCCAAAATAACCGATTTTTATGTGAAATATCGCCAATTTATAACGCAATGACTAACCAAAATCAATGCGAATTAGCAATCCTACAATGAATAGCAAATCTCGAAGGGGTATGTACCATTAAGTCAGTTAAGATATCAAACCATTGGATTAAGCTCCATGCGACGAATCATTGGATATACTCCATTCCAAATGAAACAACATTCGATGTTATATGCGGCCAAAGCATTACATCACTCAGTCTCCAAGGATCAGGGATATTAGAAATCAAGGCTGGATGCGTGCTGCGAGACACAAATTTATACATCGTCGCCATCGGTTCAGCTTCCAACACAAGCGAATCTTTCCGCAGACCACTCAGCACATTAAACGGAGCCAACAACTTAAGGACGTTCATCACACGGGTTCGAAATAAAACGATAGGATACGATGAGCCTCAGCTCGTAAATCTTCAGGATATACCACGCAACTGGAACAAGAAATACAAGCGGTTAGAGAAAAGGAAGGACGACTACATGACGGGAATTTTCATCATGTCCATCACTACACCATGATACACACAATTTTTTGGATTGGTGTAGCCATATGTATTATTTGGGGAATCAACTATATTAAACAAAGGCGAACAACGCGCCCACCCCCTTCACCTCTTCAACGTTCGGAAGCATGAAAGCGGCAACGGAAGCCCCGGCATATGTTAAGTTTCACAGTATAACAATCTAAATGGCGGCCCGGGAATATGTTGAGATCAACAGTGCAACGTCCAATTTTTATATTTTTATCTAATTTGCTGATACTAGCAGTTAACCTACTTACAACAACAATAATGATGTTGAAGCAACCTTGGCTCATCAACATTACAACATTTAAATTTAATGGATAGGAATGTTTGGTGTCATATTTTATTTCTTATTTTTATATTTTCTTTTCTCTAAGTTGCTGACAGTAGCATTTAATTGTATATAAAAGGTGAATATTAAATAAAATAAAATAGAATGAATTTAACTCTAATATTAACCACAAGTTGTTTATTCTCAATAACTAAATAGACCCCACCCGTGGTAATCTATTAGTTAACTGTAAATCAAGACTATATTAAATTTACAATTTAAGTTCAAAAGTCTAAGAATTTACAACAATGGACCGTCACCGGTCTAAGTGTGCGTAAGCAGCCACTCCAACCTAACCTAACCTACGGTGATTTTGAAGAATTCGATCAAATGATTATGGACATCGACCCAAATGCTTCTGAGATACAAGAATTCCGCTGGACAGCGGTTCAAAAGCAATTAAATGAAACGATGACGTCGTTTAGAACCCACCAAAAAGAACTGTTAGAGTCAATCCGTGAAATAAGCATGGCAGCAGTACCGAAAGAAGACGTAAAACTGCCTCCGTTAAGCATTCCGTGCTTTTATGGGAAAAGATCAGAAGGACGGATGCCATTTACAAAGGAACTTGGGAAAAGGTCTGTAAACGATATGAACAGCCAGTTCTAGTGATTCGATCATTCGTGAAATGTTTTTGGAACAACCTGCTATGCCCAATTTAAACACACAGTCTCTAAGACGTGTTCTCAACACTGCCGCAGAAGTGACTGCTGGTTCAAAAGCATTGGGTGATGATGCAGAATCACGTGATATTTGGCTTGACCATATACTCTTGAACAAGCTAGACTAAGGTTCTCGGAGAGCTTGGGTCGCTAAAACGGTAGAAATAAAATATCCTACATTCAACTTGCTGCTTGATTTTCTTGAGAAAAGATGTAACGCTCTTGATACATTCGATATCCCCAACAAACGATCTATTACTACGAAATCGATATATAATACATCAAAACCGAACAGCGGTCAGCAGACCTCCTCTCAGACAAATCCACTGTTAAAGATGATAAGGTGCCAGAAGTTTGGGAAGTTTGCGAAATAACAGCAAATGTTTCAATAATTCAAGCGGGTATTTCGCAAAGAAATCCGGTTAAAAACGCGACTAATATTCAAGAGAATCTTGAGAATAGCTTCGAAAACTACCACAAGGGGGTGAACAACGATTGTAATTTCACCTCATTTCTATTCGGAATTAAAGTTAGAAATTAATATTTACATAATGAATGATCTACCAAAAACACTTCGAAAAGCCAGCCCAAAACTATTAAATGAGTCTCATACTTTGGCTGATCCAGTAGATAACAATAACATTGAAATCGATGTGGTTATGGCTGTTGGCTATTTTTAAAAATACTATCAGACGGTAAATTGTAAGGTCCAAATAAGCTAACCGCTCAAAATACGCTATTCGATTGGATTATTATTGGCGGTGGTGATACGCCTATGCCAGAACAACAATTATTCAACCTCAATTTCTATCTTAACATTGATCAAACGCTCAAAAAATTCTGGGAGTTAGAGGATTTTGCTACGGATAACCATATCAGTCTGCAAGATCAACAATGCGATGAATTATTCCATGAATCTACATACCGTGATAACGAAGGTGGTTATGTAGTCAAACTGCCATTCTTTTCAAACCCACCTGTACTTGGAGATTCGGTAACGCAAGCTCTATCGCGATTTTCAACTCTAGAAAGAAAGCTCCGAAGAAGCTACAACTCTTGGAAGAATACAGAAAATTTATGGACGAATACATAAGTTTAAATCATATGGAGGAACTTACGGTAGAGGACCTAGCAATTCCACCAACCCATTACTTTTATTTGCCAAGTATCATCACTAAAGTACGCGTAGTGTTTGATGGAGCAGCAACATCCAAATCTTCGGTATCTCTTAATAAAAATATTAATGGTCGGCCCCACTGTGCACCAAGATCTTACAACAATAATAATGCGTTTTCGATTGCACAGAATAGCATTCACGTCTGACATTGAAAAAATATACAGACAGATAAAAGTTCATCCTGATCATGTTAACTATCAACGAATAGTCTGGCGAAAGACACCTATAGAGCCTTTAAAGCATTTCAAGCTAAAAACGATGACGTATGCAACCACGCCAGATGCATTTCTGACAACCAGATCACTGCTCCAGTTAGCCAGAGATGTAGAAAAATTGCAACCTGAGGTATCCTATGTAATAAGCAATGAATTTTATGTAGATGATATGTTAAGCGGAGCCGATTCGACTGATGAAGCTATTAAATTAAGCGAGAATCTGCAGCAAGTTCTAATATCGGCTGGATTTCAACTCAATAAACGGGCATCGAATTCCAAGGAATTCCTTAACACTATCGAAACAAAAGCCCAGTTACCGCAATAGAGATGATGAAGTGCTGCGCTCAAAAGGTGTTATCACTGCACTGGAACTACGAAAGAGATTATTTTACGGTCAAGGTAAATATGATTTATGACAGCGCAAAACTAACAAAGCGCAAGCTCCTTTCAGATGCATCACGCCTATTCGATCCTCTAGGATGGTTGTCTCCTATGATCATTACTATAAGAATGCTGTTCCAACAAATATGGTTACTCTCTGTAGAATGGGATAATTTACTTATCAAGCGAAATTGTCGATGCTTGGAACAGTATCAAAAGGTGAAATACATCATATAGAGAGTATTAAACCCGAGATGGACACAACAATCCGAATTTGAATCAGAAATCAAATTGTTAGCATCAAGGAAAGCCATAGGAAGAAGTAGCATTTTGTCGCTCTCGCCTTTTCTGGATAATCAATTCGTTCTACGTGTAGGAGATCGCCTAAAGAATGCTAGCTGTTCAGCTTTACGCACATTTATAAGTCGACGAAATGCTCTGACTGATACCTATTCCGACAATCGGACTAATTTTAAGGGAGCTCAACATAAGCTAACTGAGTTGGAACAAGTGTTACAACATTCAGAGCGTAATAAAACTATAACAGACTTTCTTACTGGAAAAGAAATTCAATGGCATTTTATACCATCTGCAAGCCTCTTAATGGGAGGACTTTGGGAAGCAGGAGTCAAATGCATCAAACATCATTTGATAAGAGCCTCCGAAAATGCAATATTAAGCTTAGATGAATTTTCAACCCTATTATGCTAAATTGAAGCAATATTGAACTCTCGTCCGCTTACACCATTTTCAATCGATCCAAATGACAAAATGCCATTGAGACCTGCGCACTTCTTACTTACGGAGCCGTTGCAATCTCTACTAGATGAAGATTTACAGGATATGGCAAAAACCGATTGGAGCGATGGCAGAATGTTCATAAGCGAGTTCAGTGTTATTGGCGACGATTTTCCAGAGAATATCTCCATACGCTGCAGCAAAGTAAAAAAACTAAACCATCATGAAACAAATTTGAAGGTTGGGGACATGGTATATATCAAAGATGAAGATACCCCTCCATTCAATTGGCCGCTAAGCAGAATCATCAATGTATTTCCTGGTAAAGACGATAAACAGGGTGTCCCACATGTACGAGTCCAAACGAGTAGGGCGTGTAGCTGGATCAATATCATGAAAAAAAGTCCACTACGCATATGCCCGGAAATGAACCGTTACCCACTTCAATTTCATTTCAAAATTTTTAGCATGGTACACTGCCTTGAATGATGTAGATGCCAATAACTCTTCTAAAAATCAAGATAACTCAATTGTTTTTCTATAATTTTAAAGGCACAGAGTGCTTCTCTCTTGTCTGGAAGTGGGAATATCATGCATCGTATTTTCCATAAAGAAAACATTGGTGGAATTAAAAAAAATGTGCTAGAAATAACAAACAAATTCATTAAACTCATTTTTTCTCGAAAAACTCACTTAATTATTTTTGTTTTTTATTTCAAATTTAAATTTAATAGACTATTTAATACAAAATTGCTTCATCGTTGTTTTTCATCTAATCATGTATAGTTTTTGAGATATTAACATTTTAATGTAGTACTTAATAGTTTATTGTATGAATTTCTAAGTTTTCAACTTCACAAACAATTTTCAAAATGATTTCCATTTCGTAACAAGCATAGTTGCAGTCGTCTTTTAATGGCAGCAGCCATGTTGAAATTTACTAAATTTTTTTTTATTTTGTTGCCGGCATTATTGAATCGATCAACCTACTGCTCCCTAGTTTGAATGTTTGTTTTGTAGACTTCTCCTTTCAAGTATCTCTATACATAAAAGTCTAATGGTGTTAAATATGGAGATCTAGCCGGTCAAGCTATAGGTCCGTCGCCGAATTTATATCAAACCAATTTCGAACTTGTCTTCCATGGTGTGCAGGAGCTCCATCTTGTTGATACAAGAAAGTATTTCTCATCATGAGTGGAATTTAATCTAGCACAGTGGGAGCTGTTTCATTCAAATATTCAAGATAGTTTTGTGAGTTCAATCTTTCAGGTAGTAAAATTGGCCCGATAAAATTATTTCCAATTATACCACACCATACATTAACACTAAAACGTCTTTGAAATAATGATTCTCGCTTAACGTGTGGGTTTTCTGGTTGCAACTCATAAAGATTGTGGAAATTTGTTATTCCATCCCTCGTGAATGTCGATTCGTCTGTCCATAAAATGGATGACAAATATGAAGGATTATGTTCCTCGTTGTTTAACAATAAACGGCAGAAATTTGTTCTATTTGGTAAATCGACTGGTAATAATTCTTGCACTGGAGTGTAGTGGAATGGGTGTAGATGGTTTCTTCGAAGTACTCTCCAGACCTTATTTTTGCTAATACCAAGTTGTATCGAAAGAGGTCTCGTGCTAATGGTGGTATTGCGGACGGTGAGACTTTACCGCAGCCCACGTTACCGACCCAGTGCTAAATCAAGAATTGTGAGCAACAAGTATTGTGATAGTGAGCAACAAGTTTATAATTTAAAGGAAACCGTAGTAGCTGAAATTAGGCGTACGGTTTTGTCTGGTTTTTTATTAGTTGTCAGCGAGAAAAAATGGGAATTTGAGAAGTCTTACGAAGAAGACACATTTAGAAAATTTGAACCGGCGAAAACTAATTAAATTTTCAACGTTTTAGTTTAATAAATATATATAGACCGTCAAGTGGTTTGAGTTATTGTATTTATTATACGTTCGAAAGATTAGTTGGTCGCTTTAGAGTTCACAGTTTCTACAAATTGAAAATTTAATTATTTTATAATCAATCAAGGGATTGAAAGTGAGAGTGAATAATTCGAAGAAATATTTGAGCTTCTTCGACAAAGGTTCGCGCAAGACAAACGGTTACGAAATTTGGCCGGAAATAAGTGTGCCTCATTAGAAACCGCTGTCTAAATCGTGGTATTTCCGGGAAACCACGAATTGTGAATAGAAGTGACTAAAAAGCCGTCGCATGAGCACGATAAATCTGAGATCAAGGAAACAGTTAGGCGAAACCAACAACGAAGCGGTTGAGAACCAGATAGCTCGAAGACCACAAAATAAATTCCAACCGGGAATGTCTCACAACGAGGATCAACAAAATTTTAAAGAAACCGTGCACCCGAAGAGTGGATTAATGTCACGGGAACCACAAAATTCATCAACTCAGAGGCCTTTCGAGTACTGGACAAAAGGAGCAGTAGTTTGCCAAGTCTGCGAACAAGCCGACAAAAACACCAAGGCATACTGTCAAATATGTTTTGGGGTATTCCATTTAAAGTGCTCAAGTAACCACAAATACGAGGACATCAACAGTGGTAAATGGTACTGTGACCAGTGTACCATTATCAACAGAGAAACGGAAGGAACCGTGGAGAATAAAGACATGGAATCCTGCATTAGGACCACGAAGTCGACGCAATCAAAGAGTAAGCGTTTACCAATTGGAACAACAGACATCTTGACCGAGTCACAGACGTCAAGGATTAGTGCACGAGATCAGTTGAAGCTGCTCGATGAGGAGAGCAAGATGGCTGAGCGAGAATTCGCGGTGGAAAAAGAATTCCTTGCGAAACAGAAGAAGATATTGCAACAGCGACGTGAATTATTAAGTAATGGAAGCCAGAGGGGTACGAGTTTAACTTCGGTATCTTTAGGAAGGAGAAGAACCAGCACCGAGAACTGGGTGGACAAGCATGCTAATCAAGTACACTTTGAGTCAGTACCAGCCTCGGAGATATTTCAGCCACCAGCTATGACCACGGAGCAATCAACAAGCATGCATCCAAACACGCGCTCACGAGTCGAAATAGGTAATGTGGCGCATCATGTATTTGATCCCTCGCTGTCCTGGCTACAACCAAGCGCCACAGAACAACAGTTCTTAGACAGTACTGTGGCCGGTAACCCATCAATGGCCCGTAATTTCAACCTGACTAAAAGTCAATTGCAAGCACGGATGGTGATCCCGAAGGAGCTTCCGCCGTTTTCAGGTGACCCTAAGTACTGGCCACAGTTTATAACCGCCTTTATAAATTCCACACAACAATGCGGGTTCACCGAAGAAGAAAATATAGCAAGACTAAACAAATGCCTAAAGGGGGATGCCTATAACGCCGTAAGAACGGACTTGCTTTTGCCAAGCTCTCTATCTAATGCTATGAGTACATTGAGAATGCTCTATGGACGTCCTGAACTAGTCTTTAACTCGGCTATGGAGCAAATAAAGCAAACACCACCCGTGACGCTCGAAAAACTAGAAACCATTGTCGCATTTTCAATGAGGGTAAAAGCGTTTTGCGACATTGTGAAGACGGCAAAGATGCACTCGTACCTGAACAACCCTACACTATTATCTGAGATGGTAGATAAGTTGCCGGCTATGTTAAAGATGGAATGGGGCCGTCATAGGAGACTCGCAGAACTCGCAAATCCTGTAGTCAGCATCGAGGAGTTTAACGTGTGGCTACGAGGAAATGCTGAAACGGCGAGTTGCTTGTCTAGCGAACCAGCAAGAGCAGCTACACCGATAATGTCGATCCGAAAGGCGACAAAAACGGAAGCATTCCACGGAGCTCACGAGGCAATGACACCAAAGAGCAGCGTCAATAGTGCAATTCGAGGAGTAAGCTGTCGAGTATGCAAATCTCTGGACCACTTGCCAAACAAATGTCAGGAATTTACATCATTACCGGTCGTCAGGCGTTGGAATGTAGTGCGCCGAAGGAATCTATGCGTAGGCTGTTTGGGAAATCATTGGCTCCGCGATTGCAAAATAAAATCAAAATGCGGAATAGATGGATGCGATCAACCGCACCATATGCTGTTGCATTCGCCGCCAAAGAGAATAAACTCTATTGTGGTAGAACCGAACCCTTGTAGAAAAACCTCTCCAGAAACATATAACAACGCGCAATCGACGAGTGTAGAAGCGGTTGGTACAAACATGACGAAGCCAACGCAAGCGATAAGTCGAGCTACTACTCAACAGCGAATCAATATGCACTGCCGCACGAAATTGTATGCATTTTACCAGATAGTTCCGGTGGTGTTGTACGGGAGAGGCGAGCGAACGGTGTCCACATATGCATTTCTAGATGGTGGATCCACGGCAACACTTTTAGAACGGGATTTAGCCAACGAATTAGGTCTCGAAGGGGTGCCTGAAAAATTAATTCTTAAATGGACCAACGAAATTACTCGGGATGAGGAACACAGCTGCAAGGTGAGATTACATATTGCTGGGCAAGATCTGGGCAACCGATATGAACTCCAGGAGGTTAGGACGACGGAGCAGCTATGCTTGCCAATGCAGTCAATCGAACGAGAATTGCTGGAAAAGTTCAGGCATTTAAGAAACCTTGGTATTGCGACATACACAGATGTGCAACCACGTATATTAATAGGTTTAGATCACTATCAACTGCTGGTTCCGCTAAATACAGTTAGTGGAGCTTGGGAGGATCCAGTAGCGATACTTACGCGCATTGGATGGACGCTACAGGGCGGAGCGCGCGGAAATATATACAATTCAGTGTCACTGAATCATCACAAAGTGGCAGACCAAAATCTACACGAGTATGTGAAAAGTTTCTTTGCATTGGAAAGCCTAGGTGTGAAAGTTCCCGAACGGGAGGTGGAATCCCACGACGACGCTAGAGCAAGAAAAATGCTTTTGGATACGGTGCGAAGGACTAACGAGGACCGGTACGAAGCCGGATTACTATGGAGAAGCGATGATATCAAGTTTCCAGTCTCAAGACAAATGGCCATGCATCGATTTCTGAGCTTCGAAAGGAAGCTATCAAAAGATCCAGAAGCAGCCAAAATCGTCAATGCACAGATCGTTGAATATAAAGATAAGGGTTGGCTGAAGAAGTTGTCCGCTCAAGAGGCACGAACGCAAGGAGACAGAACATGGTACTTGCCCATTTTTGCGGTTACAAATCCCAACAAGCCGGGTAAGACGAGACTCGTGTGGGATGCCGCGGCAACAGTCAATGGGATTTCATTAAATTCAAATCTATTGACGGGTCCTGATCTATTGGCAAATCTCGTAGCCGTGCTGTTCAAATTTCGAGAACACAAATATGCCATCAGTGGCGATATACGGCAAATGTTTCACCAGATTAGAATCAAGCGAGACGACCAAGACGCTCAGCGATGCCTATGGAGAGATCATCCACATGAGGATGTCTCTACGTACCAGATGACTGTAATGACGTTTGGAGCATCCTGTTCACCATCTACAGCCCAGTATGTAAAGAATCTGAACGCAGAAACGTATCGAGAACAGAAACCACGAGCTTATGAAGCAATTAAACATCGACACTATGTGGATGACTATCTTGATAGTTTCGAAACAATCGAAGAATGTGTTGAAGTCACGCGCCAAGTAATTGATGTTCATCGAAAAGGAGGTTTCGATCTGCGAGGTTGTATTTCAAATTCGCCGCAGGTGTTGAAATTAATAAACCCCATTCCGACTGAAACTGAAACGATGTTAGGCGATAGCGATGCCAGCACTAAGGTCCTCGGCTTGTTATGGTGCACGAGCGACGACACGCTTCGGTTCCGCGTTAATAAGCAGCAAATAGGGATAGAACTTTTACGAGGAGAAAAGATACCGACCAAGCGGCTTGTCTTGCGTATCGTAATGATGGTCTTCGATCCACTTGGGCTGATCGGATTCTTTATTGTTCAAGGCAAGTTAATTCTAAAGGAGATCTGGCGAACCGGAGTAGATTGGGATCAACAGATTAAGCCGGAGCAGATAAGGAAGTGGAAAGACTGGATTCAAGCATTGTCAATCATCGAAAATATTCGCTTGCCAAGATGTTATTTCTCCGACCATGAAATCTACACGTACGAGTTACATACGTTTGTGGACGCGAGTGAACATGCAGCAGCAGCAGTCGTGTACCTAATTAAACAACGGGATGATTTACAGGAGGTAGCGTTCGTCACTTCGAAAACGAAGATCGCGCCCAATAAAGCTATCTCAATTCCCCGGATGGAGTTGCAAGCAGCAGTACTTGGAGCTCGACTCGCCAACACTGTAAAGAAACAACAAGCGCTAATAATCACCAAAAGCACTTATTGGTCTGACAGTCGCAACGTGTTATGCTGGATTAGATCGCCTCGGTCGTTTAAACCTTTCGTGGCTCACCGGATTGGGGAAATCCTGGAGTCGACGAACTCTCACGACTGGAGATGGGTTCCGACAGCCAGCAATATTGCAGACGAAGCCACCAAGTGGAAGCTGACTAGTCGATTTTGTATACCTGAGAGGTGGTACGAGGGACCGGTTTTTCTTCATAGACCGCGTAACGAATGGCCTAAGGAACGAGATGACGAGCCAAATCCTGATGATGAAGAGCAGGAAGTACGTTGTCTGCATATCGTCGCTACAGCGAAACCAGATGATCTAACACCCAATTTCGAGCGGTTTTCGATGCTTGGGAAGCTAATTAGAACACAAGTCTGGGTGCTACGGTTCTTCTACCATAAAAACCATTTGGGCAGAATATCACCGCACGAACTGGACGATGCTCTTACGTACCTGATTCGAAGCGTACAAATAGATTATTTTCACAATGACGTAAAAGCTCTGAAAGAAGGCCGGAAATTACAGAGCAACAGTAAATTGCGAAAGCTGTCTCCATTTATTGATTCCCAATTCATCATCAGGATGAAGAGCAGACTGCAGGATGCGGAGTACCTCACGTATGAGCAACGATGCCCGATTATACTTCCAAGGAAACACAAATTTACGGAGCTATTAATCGCAAGTTTCCACCAGCAAATGTACCACCAAAACCATGCTACAGTTTTAAATGAGATCAAACAGCGATACCACATACCCCGATTGAGAAGTTGCCTTAAAAATGTGCGAGCGAAGTGTGGACGATGTCGTATAGTAGATGCCAGACCGGAGGTACCAGAAATGGCAGGTTTACCGAGGTCGCGAATGGCGGCTGGGATGCGCCCATTTACGTTTGTTGGCATAGACTATTTCGGCCCAATGACTGTCAAACATGGCAGACGTATCGAGAAGAAGTGGGGTGCAATTTTTACTTGTTTGACTACAAGAGCTATACATCTAGAATTAGCCTCAGCTCTGTCCACGGATGCATTTATTCTGGTTCTTCGAGCGTTTATAGGAAGAAGAGGAATGCCCGTTGAAATATACAGTGACAACGGGACGAACTTCCGAGGTGCAGAAGCACAATTGCGAAAGATCCTGCAGAATGTCAGCAAGGAGGCGCAGGATCAGTTTGCCCATATTAATTGGAAATTTAATCCACCGGCCGCACCTCATATGGGAGGAGCTTGGGAGAGACTCATCAGGTCCGTCAAGAACGGACTTAACTACGCCTTGCCTAACAGAATTCCGTCAGAAGATCTGCTCCGTTGCTGTTTGATAGAAATCGAGTCCATGATTAATTCGCGGCCATTGACGTATGTCGAAACGGAGACAGATACTCTTGAAGCCCTTACACCGAATCATTTTCTGCTAGGTTCTTCAAGCGGAACGAAGGCTTTCGGTAAGTTTGACGATGAAATTAATATGTTGCGTGCTGAGTGGAAACGCCAACAAGCAATTACATGTAAATTCTGGAGCCGGTGGATCTCTGAATATCTCCCGACAATCTCGCAAAGGACACGCTGGTACGAGAAAACCATACCACTGCAGGAAGGAGACGTCGTAGCCGTGGTACAAACTGAAACACCTTATACATGGCAGCTAGGCCGTATTGAAACCATAATTAAAAGCGCCGACGGAAATGTCCGACAAGCCGACGTAAGAACAGCTTCAGAAATACTAAGGAGGCCCGCGTCCAAGTTAGCCATCCTAGTAAGGGAACCGAGGGAATTGAGTGTTCCTGTGGGACACTCAACTGGGGGGAGTATTGCGGACGGTGAGACTTTACCGCAGCCCACGTTACCGACCCAGTGCTAAATCAAGAATTGTGAGCAACAAGTATTGTGATAGTGAGCAACAAGTTTATAATTTAAAGGAAACCGTAGTAGCTGAAATTAGGCGTATGGTTTTATCTTGTTTTTATTAGTTGTCAGCGAGAAAAAATGGGAATTTGAGAAGTCTTACGAAGAAGACACATTTAGAAAATTTGAACCGGCGAAAACTAATTAAATTTTCACCGTTTTAGTTTAATAAATATATATAGACCGTCAAGTGGTTTGAGTTATTGTATTTATTATACGTTCGAAAGATTAGTTGGTCGCTTTAGAGTTCACAGTTTCTACAGGTGGGATCTCTTTGTACTGAATTCAAAACTTGTTCATCGGTATTGACTTCATATTGAATTCGGCTAACATTTTCGTATTCATAGGGGACCAATGTTCCTCGTTCTAGTAATCGTCTGTGAACTGTTTCAAATATTCTATGATCTGGCACCGGCCTACCGGGATACCGGTTTGCGTATTCACGTTCTGCAGCTCCCATTTCCGTTAAATAAACCATAAATAAAATGAATGTCGGCGAGTTCTTCGAATGTGTAGCGTGGCATTTTATTATTTCTGATTATAAACGCGCAAAAAAATTATTTTCAAAAGATTATCAACGATTTTAGCTATACGTTTACTAAAGATTAAAAAGATTTAACAAATGCAACATATGGACATGCATACTAAATTGTTCTTTTTGTTTAAAACGGTTGCTTTGATTTTTCATAATACATTTTTTACTTCTAACAACTGATAATTATTTTTCAAGAAGTACTACACTAAAACGTTAATATCTCAAAAACTATAAATGATTAGATAAAAAACCATACGGAAATTTTGTATTAAATCGTCTATTAAATTTAAATTTGAAACAAAAAAACAAAAATTATTAAGTGAGTTTTTCGAGAAAAAATGAGTTTAATGAATTTTTTTGTTATTTCTCGCACAATGTTTGTAATTCCACCAATGTTTTCTTTATGGAAAATACGATGCATGATATTCCCACTTCCAGAGAAGAATGAAGGACTCTGTGCCTTTAAAATTATAGAAAAACAATTGAGTTATCTTGATTTTTCGAAGAGTTATTGGCATTTTCATCATTCAAGGCAGTGTACCATGCTAAAAATTTTGAAATGCAATTGAAGAGGGTAACGGTTCATTTCCGAGATTTATCATTTATCTGTTTTGAGGTCTCCTGAGTCCGAAGAAGTAGACATTTCGAGTGGAAGTGATAGCCGTATCCATCCACGAAAAACTTCGTTTCTTTTATTAGATTTTTCAATTGTTATATTCTTACCTAATTTAAATAAAGAAACAGGGTGAATGCTTGAATACCTTTTACCGGCACTATTTGTTATGTTCATTGCAAGTGATATTACTTTATATAGGATGAGCGTGCACACAATTTCACAAGAACTATTTTTAAAAAATATTAAATCACGAACACTGTTACAGCGTATACTATGTAATAATAATAGCTGAGAATTTAATAATTGAAATAAATGAAATCGCGAAAAAATAAAAAATTAATTTCCATTTCAAGGTAACTAGGCTAAAATAAATATTTATAACGAGTTGTAAATAAACTTGCAGCAGGTACTTAAATGAAACGTTTCAATTGTCAATATGCAGATACAAAATCCAACCTGCGCAATTTTTGGCTTGGGGATTTCGAGCTTGGAGATTTTGTGCTAGAGGATTTTTAATTTGGGGATTTCTCAAAACCTTGGGGATTTTGTTTATGGAGACTTCAAGTCTCTTCCTTAAATTTTTACTGAAAAAACACTTGTGCACAACAAACAGATGTATCTAGTTATTAGTATGACAAAAACTAACTAAAAAAACATAATCATTACGTCACTCTTCAATTTTTTGCACTAGCTACGAATATATTGAATGTCCTCGAAAGCAATCGAGGTGAATAGGTCTTCCAACGTGCAATTTAATTATCACCACTATATTTCATTCTATATATTTACATCATTCCGTGCGGCGACCGCTTAAATTTATACATACAAGTGTTTCAATATTCTTACATTAATGAAACGATGCTAAAAGATTTTGGAAAACCGGTTCATCAAAGCTCGTTTAATTATTTTACCTGTATTTAATTTCGAACAATGAAAACGCTTTTAATTTTGTTTATTTTAGGATTAATTGTTTTAACTTAATATAACGTTTATAATGTGTGAATATGTGAGATTTGACGTTAATAATGGACTCTTAACCTCAGCATTAATTAATTTTCAAATCCCCACCACACTCGTATTCGTAATGAGAAACTGCGTACAAAAATATCTTTGTTGATTTTCAAAATCAAGGTAAGCACTGAGTGAATTGTTTATAAATAAAACTAACATTTTAAGATGTAGAACAGTTCTGTTATTGATTGTGCTAAGTGAATATCGAATACTAAATAAGGATTGTACCCAAAAATATGAAGTCGATAATACTAATAACGTGTGTAGTGGCTTTTGCATATGCAGCCGTTGAAATTAATCCAAATTTTGAATTGCGTGAGTGATTTTACTTAAGTGTTCTAAATAAATATAATTACTGTACACCAAGCAAATTAAGAATAATGCGAAGGTTTCTTATTATTTATAATTTAACGTTTATTAATGTAATCAAGGTCCGATGTAAAACCTTGACTAATATAGTGTATGAAAATATAAAAGAACCCAGAAAAGAAAGGGTTAAATCTAGTAATTTTCTTTTGTATTACGTCTTAATATGTTTTGTTTTGTTTTGGTTCTAGCCGCTGAATTACCAGTTTGCGATGCACGAGATGTAAAACGTGACGAGTGTTTTCTTAATTTAGCCCAAAAATGGTTCACATTATTCCCAAATGGTATTCCAAGTTTAAATATTTCATTGGATCCGTTCCATACCGAAAATAATCTGTTTGAATTTAAGAATGGATTTTTGTTCGGCCAACTGTTTATCAAGAGTGCCGATTTTTATGGTACCTCGAAGACTACATTCAAAAAGATTAAAACTCAATTCACAAAAAATGAACTTGTGGGCGAAATTAATGCGGTCATTCCAGAATTATTATTAGAAGGATTTTATAAGGGGAAAGGTGAATTCAATGGGCTTAAGATGCAATCCAAAGGATTTTTTAATATTTCAATGAGTAAGTTTTGGAACAATATGTAAGAGTTGTAGTTGGTATAATCGATTTTTTTTTTCTACAGCCGATGTTGATGTAACCACAAAATTTTCCGGTAAATTTTTCGAACGTGACGGTGAAAAATATTTTAAACTCACCAAAGCTGATATGAATCCAAAAGTTGGTGATATGAAAATATTCGCGACCGGTTTGTTGCCCGATCCAGTACTCAATGATTTCGTGTTGAATTTAGCCAACCAATATTGGAGTCCATTCTACGAGGCTATGTTACCCGATGCACGTGTTTATTTTGAACCAATTATACTCGAGACAACCGATAATATTTCATTGAAAATTCCAGTGCGCCGATTTATTTCAGGAGTTTAAATTGTTGAAGGGCGGGCCATCATATAACCAAAATCTATAGTTGAAACAAATTCTGTGAATTTTTAGTTTTCTTTAATTTTTTGTAATTGTAACAACAATAAAAATGACATTAGATCCAGGAATACAATAAAAATTGTTTTTTTTATACTTAATATTGCAACAACAAGGCGTTTCACCAAATCTTTTGGTTTGATTGTTTGATTTGTTTTTTGATTTGGCGCTGCACTATACCTCGATTTCGACTTGATCTATCTCGGTGAAAAGAACGTATTATTCCACAACGAAATTCTATTCTTCATATTCTAAACAAATTCGGCCGTTCACGTCACCGCACTCTTGGTGCAAAGATGAAACTGTCCATGACGGCTATTGACCCGAGACGTACCTAAAACATAATATTTATTATAATATTTTAATTTCGTTGCAAAAAGAATTCACCGAATGATTTTTAAAAGAAAATTTTCTGATCAAACAGCATTGAATAAGGACAGACGTTCAAGTTTATAAAGACAACCAGATATAGAAATTGGCAATGACTTTAGTTTTATAATTTCATTTTACAATTAATAAATATTGAATGTGTATTTCAATAGCAAATTGAGTATGACGATACATATTTAATCAAGATTATTTGATTCTTAAATAACACCTGATGTAGATTACGTAATCGCATTAATTCATTTGGAAGATTATTTTCTTAGTTTGTAAAGTTTGCGTTTTATTGGACAGAATTCGAATATATGACATTTCCGAAATTAGTATTGTTGAATTCTATAAACCGGTTGAAATAAGATAATTTAAAGAAAGCACCACACTGATTCTGCTTAAACCACTTTTTATAAAACATTTGTATATACAGCGCGATGACTAATTGTCTATACACAAAGGCTTAGGGTAAGTAGTTTTGAAACAAGGCACCTTAGTGCTAGAATGTTTTATATATAATGAGGGCTACAATTGTGTGTATTGCAATGCACGAATTATTAATGGTACATAAAGGTAACGTAAACATTATTATCCGAGTTTTAGTTAATCGACAATTTCGAAATTTAACAATTTTTAAATTGTTTCGAGACAAAAACCGAGACGAGGACTGGGATTCTAAAATGATTTTTTAATAAAGTCCTGGCTTATGTAGGTTGAGATTGGATGTATATCAACTTCTCAAATGATTTTTCTAAGAAAGACAAGAAAAATCCTTCTTTTGTCATATTCTGTATTGTCATTCTAATATGTAATGGTACATCAAAAGAAAATATTTTTAATGGTAAGAGTCTTCAACGCCTAAGAACTAAATTTGTGTTATTTTTAGAAGTTATTATTTATTTATTACGTATGTACATTTATTTATATAAAATAAAATTATAATTATGACATATACATTATGGCGGAGGCTCAATCCGAAATAGTTATTCGACGAAATCATTGTTACGAACTGAGCTTCTGAGTTCGTCTGGATTTTGCAATTAAAAATACTGTGTATTTTTATCACCTGGATTTTCCGGATTGCAAAATCCCACTTCTGACACCAATTTGTTACGCGATTTAAAGTAAACCAAAAACTGTTTTCTGCTTGCCATCGGTCGTGTTTATATACCAGTTTGATATTGCTCTCGAAATTTCCTTTATTGCATGTGGAACTGCATGTGCACTGGAAATATCGTTGGTCATAATCATCATCATTCATTATTGTCGACGGGCTGTGTGTATGTATTTGT
Source organism: Tipula vernalis (assembly GCA_958295665.1). Classification (NCBI taxonomy): domain Eukaryota; kingdom Metazoa; phylum Arthropoda; class Insecta; order Diptera; family Tipulidae; genus Tipula; species Tipula vernalis. Next base: position 162,131,854 of record OY282558.1, read on the forward strand.
GTTATTGTTCATATTATTCATCAATCACTAAACCATGCCTCCCTTTGTACGCTATATCTCGGACGTTCTTGTTTTTAGTAGATATGCGTTTGTGCCCCTTCGATCTTTATGTTCCTACTAAGCGTCAACCGTCTGAGCGAGCTAGCAAAATTCTACGAATTTTTTTAGGCATGGTAGAAACGAAGTGCCTGTAAGTAAAATGAAACGAAAATTACCTGCGATTCCATTACCAAGTTTTAGTGGCAATTACGATGAATGGATGAATTTCAAAGAAAAATTCAGTTCATTGGTAATGATCTAACATTGACCGACGCGCACAATTTACTATATTTGGGGGATGCTCGGATCAAAATTCGATACATTTGATTCATTGTGGTCTTCTTTAAAAAAACGTTACGAAATCAAAAGAATCATTATCGAGAAACATTTAAATGAGTTATTCAATATTAAACCGATGATGTAGCCAGTCAGCAGCCGATCTGAGAAAGTTGGTAGATGGCGTTGTCAAACATGTTCGAGTACTCACTTCACTGTACCTAGAAATGAACGCAATTTCAGAAATGTTTTTGATCATTGATTGTATATTATACAATAGAGTGGATCTCGAAACCCGAAAAAGCTGCGAGATGACATTGAAGCCAGAAGTACTTCCAGAATATAACGAATTGTTGCTTTTCTTACAAAATCGATGTCATGCACTTGAAAGTCTAGAAATATTAAGACAAATGAAGTCAGTTCAATGATGATATTTGCAAAGTCAACCAACAAAACTCGTGCATTCGTTACCAAACCCGAAGGAGTTTCCAGAAGTAATCCAACAAATGTGTAATCAAACGCATTACATCAACCAATGTGTCGAGTTTTTGAAACTTTCGCCCGAGGAAAGAATAAAGAAAGTAACAAATGCCAGATTATGTTTCAAGTGTTTAAGTCACGTGCATCTTGCCAATGTTTGTAAAAGTGGAACATGTCGCAAATGCCAATCGAAGCATCATAGCCTTCTACACAAGGAAAAACATTCAGAACCTGAAAGCATAGTAGCAGGTGTTTCAATGAGCAAATCAATTGTAGTATGTTTACATCTTCAAATCAAGTTTTATTGTCAACGGTCTTATTATTAGTATATGATAAAAATGGAACACCGCATTACGTCAGAGCATTTCTCGATAATGGTTCACATGCAAATTACATAACCGAACGGATTGTGCAGTTTATAGGGGCTTCAAAACAAATGTAAACGTTTTAGGACCACTAATTTCAGGGCCAAGTTAGATTTCTTGGTTTTTAAAAACATAGCAGATGATTTACCAACAAGAAAATTAAATGTTGAAGAATGGAGTATACCAAGCGACATCCAATTGGCTGATTCATATTTTAATGTTCCTCAACGCATCGAAATTCTAATACAAGCCGCAATTTTCCAAGATTGGATCGGAAATCAAAGAAAGCTAGATCAAGATTTACCATCGTTAAGCGAAACACGATTTGGATGGGTGGTCGGAGGCAAGGCGATTCACAGAGCGTCAAGTAACCCAATACCGAACATCTGCGGAATGAATGTCTACTAACGCTGAGAAACAAGTGTAAACTTATTTTCGTGAACACACCAAACGGCGGAACGATGGTCGATATATTGTAAGGTTGCGCATCAAGGAAAATATTCGTGAGTTGGGTGAATCCAAATCATGGGTGAATCCAAATCAACAGCCGCCAAAAGATTTCAATCATTGGAGAATAAACTCTTTAAAAATGAGATATTGAAAGAACAATATCGTGATTTTATGCGAGAATATATACTATTGGGCCACTTGAGTCCATCTTTAAATCCAAATCCTGAAGGAATTCAATATTTTATGCCACATCACGCCGTTTTGAGACCCGGAAGCAGTACAACCAAACCGCGGTGCTGTGGTGTTCGACGCATCGGCACCATCGAATACGGGGTTATCCTTGAATAACCTAATAAAAATCGGAACTACGGTTCAACAGAAACTTTTCGAGTTGATTGTTCGATTTCAAAAACATCAATTTGTATTTAAGGCTGACATTAGCAGGTGCTTGTTGATGAAAGAGATCAACAACTTCAATACATTTTATGGAGGGATGTTACCTTTTTCTGGGTTCGATTGAATTACAACAACAATTGATCGAGATGCTGAAGAGAGGTGGCTTTCATCTACACAAATGGTGTGCTAACACAACCGAGCTGTTGGAAAGTATTCCGGTGAATGATCGTAATCAAGAAACAACTATTTCCACAGATTGTACAGTGAAGACGTGTTGGGGTTAACTTGGTAACCTAAATCCGATAGCCTTGTGTTTTCAGTCGACAAATTGCTGCTGGCTGAACGAGAAGTGACAAAGCGAACAATTTTGTCTGATATCGCAAGATTCTACGATCCATTAGGGTTGACTGATCCGATAATATTGATAGCTGAAGTCATATTACAACAGTTGTGGCAAATAAATTTGGAGTGGGATCACCTGTTACCGGAAAAGAACGAAACTGAGTGGCTGGAGTTTCGAACCAATTGAAAGAGATGCCAAATCTGAAGTTAATCGATGACTGTATGGGTTTTGCGATGCCTCTCAAACAGGATATGGTGCATGTTTATATATAAATTGTGTCCACGACATTACTTTGTTCCAAATCTCGAGTGACACCTCTTAAGACAATCACAATGCCGAAGCTTGAACTATGCAGTGATGTTTTGTTATCTAAACTTACCAACAAGGTTCAAAGGGCAATGAAATTGCCATTCGACAGAGTCGTCTTATGGACGGACTCCACAATTGTGTTGATTTGAATCAATTCTCACCGAGTTGCGGAGATTCAAGATCTCATGCATATTGCCGATTGGTGCCATGTTCCGACTAATGAAAATCCAGCGGACATCATCTCGACAGGTCTTCTACCAAATCAGTTACACAATACAACCTTGTGGTGGTCTGGACCGGACTTCTTGCAACGCCACGAGACGCTCACGTTCATTAGAATGTGTTACTAGAGATGAAATCAACAACAACACGATCAAAACAAACTATCGAACGTTTTCATTTTCTATTAAAATACAGTTCGATGAAAAGGTTGGTGCGCGTCATGGCTTACATTTTAAAGTTCATTCGAAGTTATTCGAGTGGGTGGACGAATAAGAAATTCAGATCAATCATTCGAAACAAAACACCAGATTTTGCTACCAAGACATGTCATTTCACCGAATTAGTCATTCGAAATCTTCATGAGGAACACGGCCATGTTGGTCAACAAGCTTTGTTGTCCATTGTTCGAAATCCTATTGGCCCATAAGAGCAAAAGAGATTATAAGAAAAATAAACAAAACCAACCGAACAATGGCGAACCAATCTGACAACGGCACCAATTTTGTCAGGGCTAAGTCAGAATTGGGCAATTTATATAAATTAAGTGCATCTGATTCACATCAACAAGAAGCCATCAACCTGTGCTCAATTAAGAAAACTGAATTCCATTTCATACTACCGAAGGCGCCACATACGGGCGGATTATGGGAGGCGGCAGTCAAGTCAGCCAAACATCACTTAATCCGTTTGTTTAACGATGGATGTCCTTGGAAATAGTATTCTAAAAGACTGTAGCATCAGAAAACTGAACTATAAATGATAAATAGTACCTTTCTGACATCTTTATTTTGTATTTACCACAAACTATAAAACTGAACATAGGAACTTGCGTGCTTTAAGGTATCGATATGTAATCGAATGCACATTGGTTACAAGGCCAACAATGCCAGATGAATCTTGATTCCTCCTTTCGCCAGTCTTCCTGGTTACCGCCTAATTCAGATATTGTTGTTGTTGCTAGATGTTGTTGGTTTTACATCATGAGCTTCGTTTCTGTTGCTTATTTGTTGCAACTAAGAATTATCTTCTTCATTTGGTTTCTCGCAAAGTTATGTGAATCGTCGTTTATTTTATTAATGCATTAAGAAACAAGCCATCTGAACCAGTATTGAGCTCCTGCATTCTCCCCAATTTCCAACGCACAGGTGGCAATGTTTCTTCCTTCATCAGAACGACATCCCCTACAGCTAAATTGGGCTCAAGTTTTCGCCATTTTCGGCATTGTTACAACTGCTGCAGAAAAAATCTTTTCCAAAAATAGTCTACAATCTTTTGATGCCAATGTGTCTTTAGTGAATAAATATTTTCATTACTCTCAGGAGCTGCATTCAGGAAATCCGCAGGTGTTAAAACTCCAAGTTAAATCCATGTAACATCCAATGTTATTTGTATGCCCCATAAAGTGTTGTCTTATGTGCATCTTCAATTATTCGTTTGCTGATTGTGAAATTATGTGCACTTTTGACTAATTGCTAGTTGTAATTTTTGTAAACGTTTATGTAATCGTAATATTCCATCCTTGCAGATGACTGGATTTAAAGCCGATAGTTTGGATTTCTTATCCAATATTGTCCCTTTGGCAGTATACAAATATACGCTTCAACTTATGAATGCTTGAAATTTTATCAATTAATTCATGTAGTGTGTTGGCTTTGCCTCCAGCGGTTATTGTGAGATAAATAATATCTTCCGCGCTGTCGTTGTGTTTTTATCTGTTAAAGGTACGTAACTCCATTATAGCTAAAGTAAATTATGTATCTCTAATCTGTGATACTCGATTGGCTACAAATTTTTCTAACTTTGTGGTATCAGCTCTTATCCATCCCAAAACTATGGTGGAGTCCGTCCAAACATATATCTCTGCAACTTCAAGCCTATGGACAACAGATATACTGCATTCAGTTCCAGCCTTGGAACTGATAGTTTTCTTTTGATTGGGGTAACTCTGATTTTTGCTACCAATAAGGTTGTTGTAATTTGCTCAAATGCATTCGTGGATCTCAAATAAACGTCTGCGGCATAGGCTTTGCGCTGACGTTCACTTAACCCATCTTGGTACTTTTATTCTGCTTAATTCCTCTAATTCGTTCTTATATTTTTTCCGTTTTAGTTCTATAGCTTCTGGCAGCTTAACAACTTTGTTGCTACCGTTATTGGTGATAGCCAGCCGACCGGATCAAATAATTTTGAAGAGTCGGACAATTATAGACGTTTCGTTGCTTCCTCTTCCTCCTTTGAAAGATTCAGCCTGGTCATGTTAAATTCAAACGTATCATGTTCAGGATCATAGAGAATTTCTGGTGCTTTTATTATGTCGTTGATTTTTAAATTAATCAAACGTTTTGCTCGTAGGTGCTCCGGAGCGTTAGTTAAGATTTCATCTGAATTTAACGCTCACTTGTGCAATGTAAATCCTCCGCTCTGATTACCATCTGTTGTTGAATGGTTACAACCCCTTCAATGCTCTCATCGCAGTATAGATCATCCACTTAAAAATCTCTTTCCAAAATCTTTGCTGCTATTGAATAGTTGTTCTTTTCATCAGCTGCCAATTGCATTAATGTTTTTACAGCGAGAAACGTCGCTGCTGTTGTTCCTTAGGTGACCATTTAAGGTCTGTATTCTTCTACTGCTGTGAAGAATTTTTTTGCCACAATAAACGTTGCTGGTGGTTGATCACTCCATGATGTGGTATGTAGTATGTTGGACTATCAACTGGCTCATCCCTCACTAGCTAAATAAGGCCTTGCCCTAGATAATCTTCCATAAATTCGTGATAGAGTTTGGCGAATGGCTTACCTTCTTTCTGGATTCTCCATGTAAAGATAGTTGCACCTTTAAAAGTAAGTGTACCAAGTATTTTCTATATGTTAGTCACGCTGTTGTCTCTGTAAATAGTTTTTCTGCGCCTGCTTCCTCCTGTGTAAGTGTTTTTTCTTGCGGGATGCCATAATTTTCTATTAATAAATCTAATTACTGCCCAATTGTTTCAGTGGTGATCATAGACAAACTTTTGACCTCCTGGCTGTAGCCTGTGCTTGCCATTATGATCCAATCAAGTTCAGTTTCTTGGGCAATTGGATCTTGTGATCGTCCTCTGACGATGTTACTGTTTAGAATTAAGGGATAGTAGTTACGCCGATTATGACATCGATGTTACTAGACTTGTTGTCAGTTAATTTCTTAAACACCATTGCCTCGAACTTAGTATCAAAAGAACTTTGAAATCTCGTACGATTTTGTGATGTCAGTCCTCGGCTTCCTATCCACCCATTCCTGATACTTTAGTATTGACTTGTTTTTGCCTCGCCTTAGGAAGGTTTGCTGCCTTTGTGGTGATAAATGACGCTTGAGAGCCTAGATCAATTAATGCTCTGACGAACATGCGTTATCCCTCGCTTGTTGTTAATGTGACCATAGCTACGGCTATTATCACAGGACTTGATTGCATTGCCACATAAGTTTTAGAGACCTGTTACTTGTCTGCCTTGTAATCAATGTGCAGTCCTGTATTATGCCTTCCATTACATATGGTTCATTGTACATTGTTACATTTTAATAAAAAGGCCTATTTAACTGTTTGAACTTTGTTTTCTCTTGTTGTTGTGGAGGTTGTTGGTGTCATTATTGGCTCTTGGTTCCCTTTGGCCTCTAATGATTTAAATTTTCCTTCCAAGAATTTTAAAAATTCCTTTGTTGACTGAAATTCCCTTGGATTTACGAAGAAAATCTCATAAATTCATGGTGACTCGTTGTCCACCAAGATCCAATATTTACCCCTGCATTCCATACTAAGAGTTGTTAAAGTTGGCCTAAAAGTAGCCAGAGTTCCCATTACGAGTTAAACATAAACATTTACTGTGGGCCCAGCAGTACATCTCTTTGACTCAAAGTATGTGGAATAATGTGATTTTCTTCGATGAATCCAAATTCAAGCTGTATTTGGAAATGATAGAATCCTCACACGAAGAGAACTTTGCGACAGGCTTAGAAACGAATGTCTTTTAAGGATTCGATCGAAAACTGAAGGAGTTATGATCTTGGGATGTTTTTCTGGAGCTGTTTATCTTACAGATTTATTTTTCAACAGGGAAACGGCTTATTTTATACTGCGAGATAAACCACAATAACTTATCAAAAAAACTATTTTATTTTTTTTATCTCTTCACTTGAAGGTGAAAAAGTACTTCGCAGAAAAATTATCGATATGTTGGACTGGCTCCATCGTATAGTTCAGACTTAGACCAAATAGAAAATGTTTGGGCTTTTAAAAAGTTGTTTGATGGAAACTTGGGAATCCATACCTTCTGCGACTTTGAATAATTTTTCAAACTCAGTGAATCGAAGGTGTACCGCCGTACTAGAAGCAAAAGGCGGTCAACAAAATATTAATATTATAGATAGAGGGTCTGTTTGATAATTTACACGATGCGTTGTAGTCTGAACTGTCAAAATTAACCACTACATTTTATTATTCAACCTACACACTGTGTTTTATATTAAACCGGTATGGCGTTTTGTATTTCGCCCGGGTATACATTTTTTTACAAATGGTGTCAAGGAATGTACACTGGATGTCAAGTAAGAGCAAGCAGTGCAAATTATGAAAAACTTTGGAAAAGGGATCCTAACACGATTTTTATTTGAATTTTTGGAATATGCCAAATTAGGATGGAACTTGGCTATTTATCGGGATTCTAAAATGATATTGAGATGAAGTTCTGGAATTTGACCAATTTCAATGGAAGTTGGCTGTTTCTTAACGGATATTAGTGAAATTTGACATGTGGGAATACGGCCAAGTAGAATGGAACTTGACTAGTCTTTAACCGGTTTTAGTGAAATTTGACATATCCCTTGAAAATGGGATTCTAAAACGCTTTTTCCTGGAATAATAGCCAAGTAAGATGGAACTTGACGTTTCCTGAACCGATTTTAGTGAAATTGGACATTGGTAAAGTTCTGGGATATGGCCAAGTAGGATAGAACTTGATTATTCCTTAAACGATTTTAGTGAAATTTTCCATATGTGTGAGAAATGGGATTAAAAAACGGTTTTAGAAGAAGCTCTGAAATATGGTCAAGCAGTATGGAACATGACTGTTCCTAAGCCGATTTTAGTGATATTTGACATGTGCCTTAGAACTGGGACTCTAAAATTATTTTTGGATAAAGTTCTGGAATACTATATGGTCAAGTAGGGTGTAACGTGATTATTATTTAAAGGATTTTAGTGAAATTTTGCATATGTGTTGGAAGTGGAATTCTAAAATGATTTTTAGATGAAGTTCAGGAATATGGTAAATTATGATGGAACGTGGTTATTCCTTAACCGATTATGATGAAATTTGGGATGTGAGTTGGAGCTGGGATTCTAAAATTATTTTTATATGATGTTCTAGCCAGTGATATTCCAGGACTTTATCTAAAACAATTTAAGATCCCAGTTCAATCCCAAATGTCCAATTTCACTAAAATCAGTTTAAAATTTGCTAAGTTCCGTCCTAATAGGCGATATCTTAGGATGGAACTTAGCAATTTTTAAACCGATTTTAGTGAAATTTGACATTTGATATTGAAATGGTATCTTCAATTTATTTTAGATATAGTCCTGGAATATCGCCGGTTAGGATAGAATTTGGCTATTCTTTAACTGATTATGATGAAATTCGACATGCACTACAGAAATTAAATTCTAAAATGATTTCTCTAATACGGGACCCTACACTACCTACCCTAGTAACATTGTGCGAGCTATATTAGTTCTGACATTGCTAAAGAAAAGTTCTAAAACAGCAAACGAATGTACACTTCAAGCTGTAGTATAAGAAACAGTGGCTCTTTAAAGTATGTTTGCAGCACTGTTAAATGTAATCTTTTAAAGAGCTGAAAGCTCTATTTAAAGGCTCTAAGAGGCAGCATAAAGCATTAATAATTTCTGTATTAGAGTTAATCAAATAAACCGGCTGCTGATTTTTTAAGAGTAATACAGAAGTAATTACAGCTGTAATACAGCAGGTAGCTTTTATATTAATTGGCTATAATCTTTCATAAATTTTGGTTTATTAAGAGCTTGTTAATTTATTTAAATTAAAAGTTAAACCCTTATAAGGCTTTTCTATCCATATTGATTCGATTTAAAGTCAGGTCGTAGTTTCATAATTAATAAATAACTCGCAGCTTTCTGAATCTATTTCGTTCGCTCGATTTTCTTTTCTGCCCTTTCTCTTAAGTGAGGAATTTGGTGGCGTTTCTAGGCAAACTTATAAAAATAAGCTGGGTTGCAAAGCACTGTATAATGTTCTTAAAAGAAAGGAATGCAAATTTGCCTTTTGCTCGTTGCTGCGCCTGTCCACGAGCATTACACTAAAAACTATCTTTGAAAAATACTACCGATAAGGCCATAATAGCACGTCCACTGGACTTCACCGACATTTTTACCTATGACATATCTCATTTGAGCAACCTAAAAGAACACAGTACAGTTAAATAAATTCTAATTAAATTTTCTTATCATTCAATTCATATTATCCGATTTAAGTAAAGAATTTAAAGATTTTGCTTCATCAAACGTTGAAATATTTTGAAAAATTTTCATAGAAAATTGGTTACCGTCCATGGTTTCTGCAACGCTGCTCTCACCAAATTTCCAATTTGCGTGAGTATTTTTCGAAAACCATTATTCAATTCGTTCTTGATGCCGTCTTCTTTTTTAAAATGTGTCGTTGGTTTTCTAGAATCTACTATCGTCACTTTCGATGCAGCGATCTTCTGTGTAGTGACGTTTCTGGTCAGTAGATCCTCCTCAATTCATTAGGCCAAGGCAATCGTTTTTATTTTTATTTTTTTTTGACAAGATATGTCCGGCAACCCAGCTCGTTTTATCCGCAGGCACCTAAGCTGATGGCTTACGATAGTCATCAATTACAAACTCTGGGTGAGGCAGATATACACGTAACCTACAACAACGAAACACTCAAATTACCAGTAATTGTCATGAAACAGGCAAAACCGTTTTTGTTTGGTTTACCATGGTGCGAAGCTTTCAACATGCCATTTCCCGCAAACGTTTATTCGATTACAAACGCCGATGATACAGGCACCCCAAACACACACAGGGTTAGCAAATATGTTTGTAAATTACGACGAATTATTCAGTGATACAATGGGGTGCATCAAATACTACCAAGTCAAAATACACTTAAAACATGATGCAAAACCGAAATGTTTCGACCCCCGATATGTCGAAAAGGAAATCAACAGATTAGTCAGCGAAGGCGTTTTGACACCAGTCGATCCAAATGAAACACGGGTAGAATGGGCTACACCAACTGTAAACGTACCAAAACGCAACGGAGACATAAGAATCTGTGGGGATTTCAGCGTTACGATAAACCCATGCTTGCTATTGGAGAAACATCCAGTACCAATATTTGATAATTTACGGCGCACACTTGCTGGTGGAGAACGATTCTCCAAAATCGATTTAAAGGATGCGTATCTACAGTTCGAAGTAGATCCAGAGTCACAACATTTACTCACAATCTCAACGCACATGGGATATTACAGATACAATCGATTACCGTTTTGAATAGCAAACGCTCCAACTATTTTTCAACGATACATGGACAAATTATTATCAAATATTGACTCAGTGGCGATATACTTCGATGATACTGCTATCACAGGAAAAACCGACGCCGATCACATGCACATTTTAAAAGAAGTACTCACACGATTATAACAAGCGGGCTTCCGGATCAAACGAGAGAAGTGCATTTTCTTCCAGAACGAAGTGGTGTGTACTAAGGACATCGCTTCAACAAAGAGGGAATTTTCCCAACACAAGACAAACTGGACGCCATAATCAACGCCAGTCCACCAACGAACACCCGAGAGTTACGCTCATTTATGGGGCTTGTAAATTTTTACGAGCGATTTGTACCGAAATTGCACGGCACAGCATCTGATTTACACACACTATCAGGGCAAAATCAACGTTTCAAATGGACGAGTCATGAACAAGCAATTTTCAACGAAATTAAGTTCCTGCTTTCACGCGCACAGGTCTTACACCCATATTATGATGAAAAGGATCTGTATGTTACATGCGGCGCATCAGACAAAGGAATTGGTGCTGTCCTTAGTCATCGCAACAGCGGTGGGATTGACTTACCGATTGCGTTTGCATCAAGAAAATTATCAGATGCTCAGTTACATTACGGCACAATTAACAAAGAAGCACTTGCAATCATTTTTGGAGTACAAAAGTTCGACAGATTCCTAGCGAAGAGCCGTTGACGCACATATTTGGAAGGAATCGCAATTTGCCTAAAATCGTTAATAGTCGTTTAATTCGATGGACATTGCTATTAAATTCATATAGCTATGACGTCGAGTACATTCCGGGAAAATTAAACATTTTTGCCAATTTTTTATCACGTATGCCGACTACAACAGAAGAACCACACTCCGCCAGGCAAAAGATTGAAGACGACGTCAACTACATTGGCAAAGCAAAGATGGATGACCTCCCGTTCTGCGAGAAAACCATCTCAGTCGAGTCCAATAAAGACAAGGAGGTTTCTCGCATTATTAGTGCAGTGAAACAAGGGTGGGCACAACAGATGTGCCAACAATCACAAATATCTTCATGTGGCAAGGAACAATGGTGCTACCTGCATCATTACGTATAGCCGCACTCCACCGACTACATAGCGGCCATCCGGGTATTGTAGCTATGCGTACAATGGCTCGGTATTACATATGGTGGCCAAAACTTGATGAGGACATTGACAACTTCGTTAAACGATGCCAAAGTTGTCAAGAGGACCGAAACGGTCAACAAGAATCGATTTCGCGGGACCTTTTAAAAACAAACCGTTTCTGGTCGTGGTGGACGCGCTTTCGAAATGGGTAGAAGTCTATACGATGACAAGTATCAAGACAAACATGCTTGAAAAAGTGCTTACCAGTTTGTTCGCTCGTTATGGAGTGCCTCAAGTAATCGTTAGTGACAATGGAACCTCGTTCACGTCTCACGAATTCAAAACATTTTGTGAGAAGGAGGGAATGAAACATATAACGACCTCGCCATACCACCCAAACACAAACGGATTAGCAGAAAGATTCATTCAAACATTTAAACGACGAATGAAGTCAAGCGAGAAGGATAACGAATATCTCGATACTCAACTCAACGCATTTTTATTTAGTTATCGCAATACACCACATATTACAACGGGCAAAGCACAAAAGTGTACAACATAAAGCCATCTATTCAACGTAACATAAACAGACATAATTTAAAAAGCCAGATGTACCACGATAGAGACAAAATCAAAGAACGCCATTTCAATGGATACGAAATGGAACCCTGGGACAATCACACAGCAAAATAACAGATAGTCATACAGCATTGCATTTTCCGATCAAACCACCAAACGCAGACATGCAGATGCAATCAGAGAACGACAGAGCCTGCCGACTGCGGCATTAGATAGCAGCCCACACCAACTACACCAACTACAAGGATCCGCAAATTCATCTGCCACCGTTCAACAGAATCGCAGTCCTCAAAATCAACAGATTTCGGTAACCGGGTCCGAACCAACAATGGCAACAGTAAATCCAACTACAGTTATTCGACGAAGCCAACGTCCACATAGGACACCAGTTCTCCAAGTTCTCTCCACCAGTTCAATTTTTTTTTTTTATGCACAATTATCAGAAATTAAATCAAAGTAATATAAAAATAAAATTAAACTAAATAAATTAAATTAAAATTTAATTTACGGAGAAAAACAAAACATGTCTTTCTCCATCGAGCGTCATCAAATCCGACATGGCCCGACATGGCCCGACATGTACATGATTCTAAAATAATTTTTAGACAAAATTTTGAAATATGGCCCAGTAGGTTGAATTTTTCATAAAATTCGATTTGTGCAACGGCAACAGGAACATTTTCAAATGGAATTCTTGAATAAAGCCAATTAGGATAGAACTTTAACTTAACACTCTTAACCGAAATGAAATTGAATCCTAAAATAATTTTTCTAGTTCCGGAACCGTACACTACCATTACAAGTTTCATTTATTGTGTGCACACTTTCTGTTCCCACACTTTGACTTTTTTATACTGACATAAAACATTTGGTTTTTAGAAATACAGCAAAACTTTATTTAAACATTCTAGGTAAGTATCTTGGTGCCTATATATAATGGGTGGGCCAAAAAGGACCAAATTTTTGAATTATAATTGGGGTCTTATATTATATAAAATGAAAGGTCTCAGCAGCAGTAGACCCATTGAAGATGAAATGTTTGCTAAATTATGCGCCATCCCTAACATAACTTACTTTACATAATTTTTGATTATCTCTTTTATTTTCAAGACACATTCGCATTTGCCAACTTAAATGGACCACCCGGTATTCTTATATTTGGTTTATATCTCGATAAGAGAATAAAACGATCAAGTTATCCTAATCATGCCGCCGATTTCATTTGAATAAACTGTAGGAATTTTATGTGAATAAAACTTGAGAGACGCACGTCCTTACTTTAAACCATATAGACGTGTAGTTCCACGTTTAAATGTCGTGTTTCGCAATCTGCCGCTTTTTATCAATATATTCAGTCTAAATCCACTTGTTTTGCGATTTAAAATCGAAGACCCCATTTTTTTTAAGAGTTTACCCCTGTCGCAAAAAATTGAAAAAAAGTTTACAAATTATTGTGATTTGCCGACGAAATCGTTTAAAAATTTGTCAACATTTTGACAACAACTTGCCGATAAACGGTATCCTAAAATCTCGAAATTGTTACATTCGATGTTTTGAGCGCTAAAACGCAAGGGTATATGTTTTTGATCCTACTGTTATTTAACAGGATGTTAAGTGTGATTATATCCCCTGTCTTCACAGTAATGAACGCAGGCAATTTTGGTGTTTAGAAAACGATTATATATTACAAGTATGCAAGTTTAATGCTGATATTCTTTGAAGAAAGAAAGAGATTTGGTAACTAGTAACATGTCGACTTTCGAATTCATACTTTCTTCCCAATTGGGAAATCGGTCTGAAAGAGAGGTGAATTGTTTGCCAGACTTGGTGTCATTTGGTCTAACTGAATATATCCGACCAATCATGGCTAGTTAGAGATTTATTGTTAATAAAATTAGATTTTGAATGTGCCCGATTTTCTGTTCTAATCGCAATATAATTTCATTAACACACGACATAAGGTCATTCTTATCGATAGAATATCATTAATGGCTATGGCTGGACATAATTTATAAATGGGTTAGTTAAAGGATTTTAAAGGCTCAAAATATTATCAACAGAATTGAAATCGCTCATTGTCAGTGTTGTTAAAAGGTTTTCAGAACCAATGCGATTTATTTGTAGCAATATGTTGGATGGATTTGCAAAGTTGTCTCGATTAAACCAATAGCTGATGATTGATTTTTGCAATGAAATATTTGTAGATTCGGCAAACGAATGATAAAGTAAGGTAGCTTATTTAGCCTTACTGGATATTTCACAACAATAAATGCTGGATGGTTCGCTAATACTAGATATTTCACGGATTTTATTCACTTATTAATTCGATTCAATAAACAACCGATATTGCTTGTTGAGACTTTTAACATGTAATGAAAAAAGTATGTTTACAAAAATGGCGGTACTCCATCGTAATGTTGTATCAGGCAAATTAACATCGGACAACACCATCGTATTTGCTATAAATTAGCATATCTATTACAATCCTTCTATGTAATTTAATTCGCTTAAGTATTGTTGGCGTTTGTTTATTATTAATCGTCAGTGGATTGTGTTATACAGAATTTCTGCGAGTGTTATCAAAATGTAAGTAAATTTAAGTTTATGATGAATTTTCTATACATTATGGTATGAAGTGTAATATTTGAAAACTTTTTATATAATTCAAGATACAACTACAGTAGAATTTAATTCAGGAACAGTATTAATGAGATAAGTATTTTTACTGATATTTTCTTAACTTAAATCTAATGTTATTCTATTTATTTTCAGTTGACTGGACTGGTGTCAATGGATTTGAACATACTCCCTGAAGACTTGGAAGTTTGCATAATTTTTGTATAGGCCGTTTGAGTGTACCACTTTTTGTCTTAATCTCTGCCACCCGAACATTGCAATCATTGCCAGGAAATAATTTGATGACTCGCCCTATAAGCCATTGAGTGGGTGGCAAATTATTGTCATGAATTAGTGCGACATCATTTAGTTTCAGGTTTTTTTATGTGTTTGCCACTTGTATCTAGGCTGAAGACTCGTTAAATACTCCTATTGCTAGCGCTTCCAGAATTGACAATAAATATGTTTTACGATTATAAATCGCCATGTAATCTTGTCCTTCAAAAGACTAATCTGAATGTTATCGTTATTATTATAGACTTCGTCGACTTTATTTCTTGCGCCAACAAAATGTGTAGCGTTGTCGTAGTATATAGTGTGGCTTAACCCTCTTCTGCTAATAAATCTGCGCAGTGCTCCTAAGAACGATTCCGTATTTAGATTCATGCATATTTCGATGTGTAACGCATGCGTACTAAAGTATACAAAAATGCACAAATATGCTTTCGCAGGGGTGGAGCCCTCAAAAGTCGACTCCAAGTGCGCCGAACGGTGCTGTATGTCGTACGCTGTCTTCTGGAAGCTGTCCCATTAATTGTGTCATCATTTTGCGATTTTGTCGCGCACATTTGATACATTGCCGGAACACTTTTTTCGCAACATCTTTTCCTCGAACCACCCAATAATTTTGACGCACCAAACTTATTAGTAATTGCGTGCCCGGCTGTTGCCTCTGCTGATGAGCATCGAGTGTGATGGCTGTTGCTATTGGTGACTTGGAGGAAAGTATGATTGGATGCTTGGTACTATAAGGTAATGCTGATTTTTCCAATCTACCTCCTACTCTCATATCCCCTTCGCTGTCAGTTTGCTTTTACGCTCTTACCCTCTAATGGTAAACACAAAAAAAAATTATTTCGCTGTGTAATTTAAATTTTTATTTTTAATTTTGCTCTTAAAAGAGAGAGCGTAAAAGCTAAAAATATCGCTCCCAACCCATTCTTCAGAGTCATTGAAGAAAATACATTAGGGAGCAAAATTTTTTGTAACACACGAAATGCTCTTTGAATATCATTAAATAAAGAAAGTTCGATAAACGATATTTAGATAAATTTCTGGAATATGGCCAACTAGGATAGAACTAGGCTATTTCTTAACAGATTTTAGAGAAATTTGACATGCGCGATAGAAGTGGGATTTTAAAATGATTTTTAGATGAAGTACTGGAATATGGCCAACTACAATGGAACTTGGCTATTCCTTAAACGATTTGAATGAAATTTGGCATGTGCGTTGAAAATGGGATTCTAAAATGATTTTTGGATAAAGTTCTGGAATATGGCAAATTTTGATGGAACTTGGCTATTCCTTAACCGATTTGAGTGAAATTTGACATTTGCGTTGGAAATGGGGTTCTAAAATTATTTTTGGATAAAGTTCTGGAATATGGCCAATTGTATTGGAACTTGGCTCTTCTTTAACAGGTTTTAGTGACATTTGACATGCGTGATGAAAACGGGATTCTACAGTGATTTTTGGATAAAGTTCTGTAATATGGCCTATATGGCCAATTTGGATGGAACTTGGCTATTTCTTAACCGATTGTGATGCAATTTAACATATTCGTTGGAAATAAGATTCTAAAATGATTTTCCTAATTCCGGGATTCTGCCCTAACATTAGCGTGCTGTCACCCATTTTTTCTTATTTTCCTTTTATTGCGGCTAAATTTCCCGGCAGATGTATAATAAATATATCAATATGAGTAATCTAAACAGGTTACGGCAGAAGTATAATAATTATTATTATTTTAGGTTACTCATATTGATATATTTAAATATATCAATACGAGTAATTTATGTTGGCCATATTCCATAACTTTATCTAAAAACTATTTTAGAATCGCACTTCCAAAGCATATATTGAATTGCATCACAATTGGTTAAGTAATAGCCAAGTAACCTCCAGAAACTCATCTAAAAATCATTTTAGAATCATATTTTGATCGCACACGTCAAATTTCACTCAAATCAGTTAAGGCATAGCCAAGTCCATCCTAGTTGGCCATATTCCAAAACTTCACCTACAAATCATTTTAAAATTCCATTTCCAACGCATATGACAAATTTCACTCAAATCGGTTAAAGAATAGCTAAGTTCCATCCTAGTTGGCCATATTCCAGAACTTTATCCATAAGATATTTTAGAATCCCATTTCCAACGCACATGTCAAATTTCACTAAAATCGGTTAAGGAATAGCCAAGTTCCATCCCAATTGGCCATTTTTCAGAACTTCATCTAAAAGTCATTTTAGAATCCCATTTCCAAGGCAAATGTCAAATTTCACTGAAATCGGTTAAGAAATAGCCAAGTTCCACCATAATTGGCCATATTCCAGAATTTCATCCAAAAATCATTTTAGAATCCCACGTCCATAGCGCATTTTAAATTTCACTAAAATCGGTTAAGGAATGACCAAGTTCCATCCTAATTGGCCATATTCCAGAACTGAATCTACAAATCATTTTACAATCCCATTTCCAATGCCCGTGCATCTTTTCGCTAGTAAAACAATTTGGCTTTCTAAAGAAATTTAGAAGGTTTTGAATGTAACCTTTTGCCGTAATTACAAGAGCAAGAGCAAGAGCAATATAATAATGACGTTTTTATTCATCAGAGCAGAGCGTATTTATTTTCTCAATATAGCGCAATAACAAAGAGCGAAAATATGATAACACAAACGCAATAGTGGAAGAGCAAGAGCCTTATAATAAAAATAATGCTCCAGTACTTCAGAGCGATATTTTTTTTTACAGTATCGCTCTTTATAAAGAGATTTTTAATAGATTTTATTATCGCTCTTGAGCAAAAATGAAGAGCGAAGAGCAAAATGAAATCCCATTTTAAACTCTGGTTTAATTGTTTTAGCGTACTTTTCACAGGTATCGCGCGGTTGATTTGAAGATAACGATACTCTTCGGGGAAATGCGTAATTTGCCAATAGATTACTACTTCCCGGTTTGCCATCTCCATTTCTGCTACTGTTAGTACTTCAGTCTGTCGTTTACCAGAATTTTTCTTGGCTTTCAAATTTGTGAGAAATCTACGAACATATTAAAATATTTTAATTAGTTTAAAATACGGTGAATGTTTTTGACTAAGCGCAGAATGATGTCGTCTTGGTGGTTAATAACGATAGTTAAGCAAGTTGTATTGTACACTTCAACTTTCATGTCCTCTTTGGTCTGTGGTATGTGCGGTTGGTTTGGCTATAGTTGTTCCTCAGTGTTGTGCAGTCGGCTGGATTTTGTCTGGATGGCACGTGAAGCCATTTATCTCGTTTATAACCGCCTATTATCTCTGAGACTCAGACTCTGTAATGCATCGAGGTATTTTGATTTCTGGAAGCTGGCAGAGACTTTTCCTAAGCTCCATCCATGATAGTCTGGTTTCTGATGGCAGCGGCTCATCCCACCCAATCTTCTGCAACCACAAGCTTTGAAATAGAATTTTAATTTTTATTATAATTGGTGATAATAGCCCCAAAGGATCGAAGATTTTCCTTGCTTCGGAAAGAAAACTTCTTTTGGTATGGACATCTTTGACTCTGGATGCTCCGAAAAGATCCTCAGGTTGGTTGAATCATCATCATTTAGCATGGCCCTCAGTTATGGATCGTTTGATAGTAGTTTTTTCAGGTTGAAACCGCCGCTTTTTAATATCTGGATTACCTCGTCTTTCAGCTTAATCAACTATGCTAGCATTGGTGCACCAGTCATCAAATCGTCCACATAAATATCTTCTTCAACTGCTCGGCTTGGATTTGGAAAGTTTTCTCTATGCAATTGACCAAGTTCCTTTAGACATCTGGTGGCCATATATGAAGCAGATGCAGTGCCGTGTGTGACCGTATCCAAAGCATAGAGGCAGATTTTTTGCTGCCGAAATCGGGTAAGTATTTGAAACAGACTTGACTATACATTGGGCCCTATTATCAAGTTTTGGTTCAATGACAAGTCATTGGTTGACCTTGCCGATGCGTCAAATATTATGCGTAGCTTTGTTGTACTGCTGTTATCTTTAAGAACTCCATGATGCGGCAAAATGTATGAATCTAAAATCGTGGAGTTTAACGTTGCTTAGCTCAATTGGATGTATATGATTTAGACGCTGATATTCCTCTAAAAAACCAGTATAAAGCTTGTGGAACTTGTCATCTCTTTTAAATCGCCTTTCCATCACCAGTAACCTAGAATCTGCTTGCTGGTATGTGGATCCGAGTGTTTTTGGCGTCTCCTTGAATGGAAACTTAGTGATGAATCTTTCATCTTGTGCTCGTTTTGTAGTCGCCTTGAACCAATTCTCACAATCTTTCTCTTGAAAACGCAGCGAAGGTTCCGAAAGAGCGCGTTTTTAATGCTTTATCTGCGTTGTATGTACCTCCTATGATCCAGCCTAGCTTGGTGTTCTGAGCTCTTAAGTTAGTATCGCCTAGTTTTATATTGCCATCTTTTAGTAGCTCAAAAACGATGTCTGCGCCAAGTAAAATATCGATATTATCGGGATTCTGAAAGGGATTCGGATCAGTCAAATTAAATTGCTGTTCGTTAGGTTGCTCAAGCAGGCTAAGTCAACTTCAAATCCCGGGAGCGAAGAACTGATTTTCCGGATAATGATCGCGTCTATCGATGCAACTTCGGTGGAATTAAATCTTGAAGTTAGTCGCAAAGATGTAATTCCCCTAGATTTTTCGCTGCTTATTTCTCCAATTCCAGTGACTCATTAATAAAGGAAGCTTGTGACGCCGTATCCATCAATGCACGACATGATCTTGGGGTGCCTAAGTTATCGAATACATTAATTATTGCAGTAGGTAGCACTGTCTGCATACTTGTTCTTAACGAAATTCTAACATCTTCATGACTGCGGTTAAGGGTATGATGATTAAGCGTCGTCTCTTCATCGTTAGTGTCTGGATCTTCCTTTGTATATTGACATTATAGTGTGATAAATAGTGATTGGAAGTTTTGATATATACTGAATTTATATATACAAAGTACATTTATTGTTATTGTGTGTTCTTATTTTGTGTTTTCGTTACTTTTTGTTGGTGTTGTGTTCTCCCATGTTATACTTCTTGAATTCATTATAATGATTTCAAAAAAAAAATAATTGTATATAACATGTACGAGTACTACAGTATTAATTTAAATAATTTAATATAATTATAATTGTACAAATAATATGTGTTGTGTAAATTAATGGTCGTTGTGAGTGTACAATATAATCTAAGTGTTATTACGTATTGTGGATTATACAGAAACAATAGAAAGATTTTGCAACGAATAATTGCTGTGTGTGTGATGCTATAGTGACGGAGAATTTTTTTGTTTGTGCTAATGCGTGTAAATGCACTATACACAGTAAATGTGCCGTGGTTGATTCAGATCTAGTGACGTTATTGCTAGTATATCAAATTTTTCATGGACATGCAATGTGTATGAAAATCGTTCGGACGTTCATAGTGCTAAAATTGCTACAACTATTGCTGATCTGGATAAATTAAATCAGTGGATATGCAGCCTTCATCTCAAGATAATCGTAATGTAGTAATGGACACAAGCATACCCACGCCATTACTATTACAATACGCAGTGTCATCGTCGGCAGCATCATCATTACCTTCATTCAGCCTCTCCACACTTTAATTCTTTGCTCTTGATTCTTTCTTCGTTTCCTTTCTCTTCACCTACAAACTGCGAAGGGGAAATTTTCCGGCGGGGAAATCTTTAATTCTTTTTTCATCAAAAATATTTTTTGATTCTACTGATTTCTCGCACCACTACGAAGATAAAATATTTCAAGGCCATTTTGTTTATTCTTCAAGTTGTCAAATTTTTGTCATTATAGAAAAATATTTTACGTGCACACATCGTATTATAACCTAAAAAACAAAGCGAAAAAAATTTTTTTTTAATAATTTTTAAAAATACTTTATTAGTTTTCATTAATATTTTTTTTAAATATTATATACATAATGTCAGATTCATGTGAGAATTGGAGTCGGGAACAGACACTAAAATTAATTCAAGAGTTACAAAAATATCCGTGTTTGTTCGACCCGCTTAATGTTAATTTTTTAAATAAAGTATTTAAATATGAAAAATTAAATTTAATGTTAGTTGAAATTAAAAAAATCAAGCGACACGTAACAATTGATATTATAAACCAAAAAATTCGAACGCTAAAAGCGCAATTATGGAAAGAAAAGCGGCTGCGGCATCGATGAGTTGTATGAGCCCACACTCTGGTGCTATAAGGAATTGAGTTTCCTTTTTCACTGCAACGATGCGGAATCAAGTTCTTCAAATTTAGATCTATCAGATGTTAGTAGTTTAATGTAGTATTTTTATATTAAGTACTAGCTGTACCCTGCGCGCGTTGCTACGCTACCAACTAAAATAAATTTGAAGGAAAGACATTATACAAATATTCAATTCATTTTGAGTCATTTTATTGATTTTGTTCATTTCGAAAAAATTGTGACATTGCAGCGTTTCGTTTCAATTCGATATTTATTGAAGTGCTGTGTGATACACAATATTTCTTGCTTTTTCATCTGGTGCGTAAACGAATAAATCAGAAGGTTTTCCGACGCGTAAGCAGGCCACATAGAGCTGCCCATGTGAGAAGCATATATTCTCCTAATTTAATCCACACACTTGCAACGATTGTCCTTGTGCTTTGTTGATAGTTATTGCGAAAGCAAGTCGCACCGGGAACTGCAAACGTTTGAATTCGAATGGCATATCTGTCGGGATCATTGGGATACGTGGCAACAGTACGTCTTCACCTTTGAATTTTCCAGTCAAAATTGTTGCCTCGATAACATTGTTCATCATTTTCTTCACTGAGAGTCTGGTTCCGTTGCAAAGTCGTGGTGGATTTATGTTTCGAAGAAGAATGATTGGTACGACAATTTTGATAGTTGACAACTTCGTCTTGATTCACCATAGTATCGATGGACTTATATGTTGTCGTTTCGCCTGGTATTCCATTCTGAATAGTGAAGTTGATGGTATTGACATCGATGTTTTTGGACGCTAATATAGCATGCGTACTAAGCCACTGATGATTTTTGTAGTTCTGTGCAATGCTTCGGAACACTTTTTGCACCAATTCGTCTATGCTTTCTGTGATCTTACAGGAGTTTGCTGGCAAGGTGATACATTGCGTAGATTCATCAATTTGCATTCGCCCATTTCCAATATCCATTAATTGTTTTGCAAAATTTACAGCCGATGCATCCCGTTGTAGTTGTACACGCATGTTGGTTTTCAAAGTCAATTTCTATAAATGACGCCATAAAACTGATGATTTGAGACATGCATTAAGTTCATCAGCGGGTGTTGAACGTGGTATAACCGGCAGTGTTTGTCGAAAATCACCAGACAATAAAATGAGTGCGCCACCGAAGATCCGTACGTTTCCTCTCAAATCTCACAGTGTACGATCAAGCGCTTCCAATGCTTGCTTGTGAGACATTGTACATTCGTCCCATATGATAATTTGACACGTTAGGAGTACTTTGTCCATTCCAGAGTTTTTGCTGATGTGGCATGTTGGTGCCTCAGTGTTTTGTAAATTCAACGGCAGTTTCAATGTTGAATGCGCTGTTCGGCCACCATCCAAAAGAGTTGCTGCAATTCCAGATGATGCAATGGCCAGTGCAATATTATTTTGTGATCGTATGATTGCCAAAATGAGTGAAAGAAGAAAAGTCTTGCCATTATTGCACGCATAATTCTGTCATACGCAATGCGTTGTTCTGGAACTGCGGAAGATTTGTCTGAACAAATGTCCCCAGTTCGTCAGAATCAGAGTGTGTTTCTCGTTGCAAATCACGATCGAAAAGTTCGTTCGCTGGTCGGTTCGGAGCAGGCATTCCCAGTTGCACCAGTGCCTTGTTAGCGATTCACAAACATATGTCTTCAATCAAAATCAATGCCTCATTATACACGTTTGGTGTGAATTGAATGTCCGGATTTTGTTTCGCAACGCGCAAACGATGCGTAGAATATCTTCACTCATGTAGTCCTTGTATTTTTCCCAATATCTTTTGGATTAGATGGGAAGCAGGTTGTCAATATTATGGCAAATAACGTACGTATTTGCTGTGGTCGAGCAGTATTCGATGCATCAGCGAGTGCAGTGTCCCAATGTGCATCATTCTCAAGAAGATTTAGTTCCTGGCAAGCTTGGCGATAAGTGGCGCACAGCTGACCGTTCACTGTTCTTGAATCTTGGAAAGATGTCGGTCCACGTACATTGATTAACAGCAATCGCAGATAGAAGCATTCTGTATTGTTCGGGTGAACAGTGTACAGACGACCCAATGCGTCACTGGAATACAAATTGGAATGTCCTTCAACTGCCTTACCTTGTTTGCGACGTTGAAACTTTTTAGCCGATGCATTCCATGTGTAGAATTTCGGTACCTCAGAATAAAGTAGAGTCTTTCCAAAAATATCATCTTGGCATAATGAGTAAAATGCAGTTAAAGTTGTTGCCGGTTGAACCAATGCTCTTGCACGTACATTATCTGCTGTGAAGTACACGCGCTGTCCATTCTGGAGATGCACCGCCAAGTGTACTACGGTTTGATGTCGTTCATGGATTGGAAATGATAAGATGCGCCATACTGCTTCATTGCTGGTAATGTAGCGTCCAAGTTGGTATTGGTTGATTTCATCGAGCGGTGCGGCCACATTCCCTACTCCGAAGACTGCCATGTCGCTTTCTTTGTTGATATATTTGCAAATGTATTTGATCGACTTCACTAAATTGCAATGCCAACATTAATGTGTGGTTTGAAGGTCAGAACGATGGATTTGCCGCCATCCTCAACTGATCGTCGACGATACAGTGGGTATCCGTCATTGCCAGTGATGGTATTAGAAACTAAGTTTCTTGGGTATCGTTTAGTGCATTTCCCATCAGACATGCATGGTGAATTGTTGTTGAATGCGCCACATGGACCATGAATCATATTTTTGGTAACGACGTCAAAAAGTCTGGATCAATGTCCTTATCTAGTATTTCTGCTGAGATAATTTGGTCAATTTGATCTGGCGTAATTTTGTTGATTAATCAAACCAAAATAAATGTATGTGGCAATCCTCTTTTCTGCCATTCAATGGAATACATCCAGCAGCGTGTCTCTCCAAAAACGTGATGCTTGAAAATAAAATCCATCAAAAATTTCAATTTTTGTTTAAATACGCGTGCGGTAATGTCATGGTGGTCCGAAGATGATTGTCCAGCTAAAAGAAGTTCTTTAATTTCATCCCATGTTGGATTGCATGTAAATGTGATGAACAAATCTGGACGACCATATGCGCGAACGTATGTCATCGCATCTTGTGCGTATTCATGCATGTGCCGTAGACTCCCCGTGAATGTAGACGGTGATATGACCATTCTTCCCAATTCGTTTGGATTCACGTTACCATCATTAACGATTGCGTCTCGTAAATGGATGTACTCTTCAGAACGCAACTCGGTTTGATTCAATCGAATATATAGGAGTCGTTCAGTTTCAATCTTCGCGTACATTTCGACAATGTATTGCAGGAACAATTGTCGACATTTCAGAATGTGGATCTCAGCGTCTTGATGAATCATCAATCGATACGAATAATAATTCATGGTACTGACTTTCTTATTCGTTTCCTCGTCTGTTTGTGGATTTCTCATTTTGATGTTGAAATGATATCCATCTTCTCCTCGCCAAAACAGAATCGGATACTGCAATCCGTCGTATGAGCGGATGAGCTTGGATGAAGACTGTAATCATTATTACTGTCATAATGGAATGTACCAATGTTCGTCTTGATCGAGCGGTGTTTATTCGAACATTTTGCAGCCTTCTTTCCCGTTGTTCAGTGGTCTCAGACAAATGGGCCTGAATAGTACGTATTCGATCAGTTTCTAACCCCACTTCTCGTTGTTCGGATGATTCAGACAAACGGGTCTCAGCGGCATGTACTCGAAGATTTTCCAGCCTTAATGCTCGTTGCTCTTCTGATTCTGAGGCTCGTAATGCTCTTTTCTTCCGTGCTTGAGGTGCAGATCGGCCAATTGCTTGTCGCTTTGGAGGCATAATTGTACGGGAACGACGTGAAAAATGCGTTTGAATTTATTAGATGTCAATCAGCAATCCGAATCTCACAATGTATCCAATCCAATTGAACCGGCTGTTCACACACGGATGGAAATGTTAATATTAACGGTGATCACCAATTCGCTGAGGGAAATTTGAAGTGAAACAAATCAGCATTCGAGAATTGTTGAAATCGATTTTAATTCCACTCACGATGATATCCGAAAAAAAAACTGCACAGCAAATGCGTTCGGAACGTCAATCAGCAGTCAGATCCTTCACATACACATTCGATGATCTTCGTGAATTCACTGTAGAGAATGAATAAAATCAGCTCACGGAAACTACGAAAATTCAATTCGATTGAATTATTTATCTAAATTATTAATTTAACTCACAATGAAATGCACAAAACTTTTCGAAAAGCGCTCCCAAATAAAAAAATACGCACAATATTGTCTGTTCAATGTGAGCCGGACATGAATTTCACAATTTACATAAATTCTTATGTCACCCACAACTCGAAACGTCATCATTCGTTCGTTGTTTTCGTTTCAATTCAAATCAGCATGAACTGTCACGGCAATATATGAAATTCATTGGAATGACAGTGACGCCATCTGTCAAAAATTGGTCGTACCAACTCAGAAATCTTCGTGGGCTCATGCACAACAACTTTGCTAAAGATCATCACATGATCAAATGCATAGTTTACGATTCTATAAAGGACATACAGACAAACATTCATTTATATATATATATAGATTAACGATATATTTTATATCCAGATTGGGATAAGCGAATCCGAAGACATTTCCGAAAATGTTCAACGCACCCGTAAGGTAAGTAAAAATATTAGAGTAGTATGAAAAACGAAATTTTAGTGAAATTTACAGCAGTTTTGTTCATGTCACATACAAAATTATTATTTGTTTCAAATTTAATTTATTTTAACTTGTAAAATTTAAGCTCTTGATATAATTAATTAATTTTTTTTTATTTATTCGTTTTCAGAAACCAAAAATAACAGCACAAACTAAACAATTAGAAGCAGAATGCCATAGGGCATTACAAATGTCAAGGGAGTACTTTCAAAATCGAGCGGCTGTACAACCATTCGGCATAGAAGAGGAATTCTGCCGATACCTATGAAGCCTCTTAAAAAAAATAAAATCGGAGGATGTTTTTGACAATTTAACGTTCGAAATACTGGGGCTTGTCAATAAAAATATAAGAGAAGAGAAACAAAGACAACAATTTTTTACTATACCACATCTAGAGCAAAATACCGCTGTATCCTATCATTCACCCTCACCCACCATACCCACAGATAACCATTCCGTCTATCCTAATCCGTGTCCTACCTCAAAATTTAAAATAATTTATAAAATACCAACTCCAACCAGGGATCTGTCAAATGAATACTCCCCTATGTCAAAATATTCTAAACCATACCGAGATTCGGAAACACCCTCTTCCCGTTCCGAACATTCATTTATTAAATCATATACTACCCCACCACAGTTTAATCATTTACCACCCTCACCCTCTTTCATATTATCTGATAATACCGCAGCCCAATCCACAAGACAGCTTTATTTTCCACAAATTACACTTCCTCATCCTCACCCTTATTACCTGATCATGCCGCAACCCAATTTAAACCTTTTCCACAAACATCCTCGCCTTCTCCCATATTACCTGGCCCTTTTAAAGATTCCCTCGACACCACATATAAGAGACAAAATCCAATAATACTACAAAATATTTTGCTAAAGCAGCCGTCAAAACATCCGTCCCTCACATTACAAAAGAAAATTATCAAGGAAACAGAAATAGCGCAGCCAACCAATTTATTACAAATAGCCATAGACCACGTATTTCATGAAAACATTATCGAAGACTATGAATTGAGGTGTCCGTTTCCAAAACTGCCTATTCGCAGCTAAGTTGTTTTTTGGTAAAACGAAAATTTCTTAAATGAAAGTTTTTTATGAGTTATAATGTACTTTTATTGCTTTTTATTGTTCCTGAGGTACTTAAGAAAAAAATAAGCCAATTTGACTCGTGGGAAATTAATAACTAATTTTTTAAACGACTTATTAAATCCAAAATGGAGAGTTTTGGAAACAACTAAATTTTTAGATTGTTTTGGAACAGCAAGAAATGTTTTTGGGTAGTTTTGGAAAAAAAAAACCAATTTATTTATTAAGAATTCAGTCTATTTATTTTGTCAAATAATTCAGTCTCGAAATAAAATATGTATACTAAATACATAAAATAATTATGTACAATATAATATTTAGAAAATAACACAAACTCATTTTATTAAGTTTAATAACTTAAACCAAAAAAAAATCACTTTAAATTTGCATTGCATCCTGTTCCATAACATTAGACAATATTTCGTCATCTTCGTCTAGAACATTAGGAGTTTTAGAGGCATCGCAGTTATCAATAACATCCTTATAATATTTAAGCGATTGGCAGTTTCTCCAATCCAATCCGAAATGTTTGCTCAACAATTTATCAACATCGTCGAATTTCGCTTTCTTCACCTTGGTTTCTAGAGGCACTTCCATTGGAACTATATTGCTAGCATTTCGAAACCTTTTAAAAATCGATTTCGGGTTTCCTAGCTCAACTCTATAGTTTACTTCCCCTTGAATATACATATATATTATTTTCACTTTTTCGTTGAAAAATACATTTTTTGCAGGGCGCAAATTTAAAATGCCAGTTATTGAGGGGCTTGAAAACCTGTTGGGCTGTCGATTTCCAATCGTAAACTAGAAGATCCTCTATATTGAAAACCCGTTCCGTGATCTTTGAATATATCAATATATTCTTCGGGCTGTACAATTGTTTCTTTCTTTTTAACTATCTTTTCTATGCGTCCAAAAACTCGATCCGGTGGGATAAAAGAGTGTCCTGGTACTGGAAAAAATATTGTCACTTGCGTAATTTGTACTGGAGCGTTGTTCAGCCATTTTGTTACCATAGAAATCATTGAACGGTTTTTATTTTGCCCACCACATCCATCACAAAAAAGTTTAACTGAAGTGACACTTTCATCAAACTGAGTCAAATTTAATTGATGGTAAACCGCAGAAGCGATTTCATTAGACCCTTTGGGTCTCTTTGCTTCATTCCACGTAAAACAAAAAACATTTTGCCATGATTGGTTAGATTTTGAAGAACCTTTGCATATAGTGAAATTGTACTGATACAGCTGCCTTGAAAAATATGTCGACTGATCTGGCAATTTAGGCAAGACCATGTTTTTTGGCAATCGAAAGAGAATGCAATTTCATGGTCGTTTTCCTTTCGCAATTCTTCGTAAAATGTTTTTGCTCTCTGTTTGTGAACGTATAATTCCGTCATCGCTCGGCGTTTTCCTACAAGGTCCACTGAATTTTTTATAACTTCTTTGAGGCACAAACATTTGGAACATACATCGGTTGATGGAGAGGCAAAGCTTAGATTGAATCTGTTCACAAAAATTTGGCGAAAAAAGTCATATTTAACCAAATAAGAAACATTCTCTGAATTAAATTGCTTCCACAGTATTTTGATGCTTAACTCACTAGGCAGATACTGTTTATTTATGATGGAGTTTCGGCAATAATGTGATTGTAGGGTTTGCAAATCACTAATGAATTTGATAACTTGTTCTGTTCTGTCCTCATGCTTTTGTGAAAATCTTTTACCACCGCGATTTTCCTTCGGTACCATGCTGGCTGTTTGAAAATTCCGGCAAATGCGTTGCAGGCGGAATCTCGATATTTTTAAAACTTCTAATATAGATTTTTGACATACCTTAACGACTTTGTATGTTGTTCCATAAAGTTTTGGGATATGATAAGTAGTTGATACGTTTTTCTTTCGACTTTTAGTTCTAATGGGAGCAGTAGTTACACAATGTTTGAGTAGATAGTAATCTTGCTCGATTTTTGATTTGTTATCATAAAATTTTTGATGAAACCTCCTTATATCTTGCATAGATAATGAGCTGCAATAATAGATTGAAGAAGTTGGATGTTTGCAAAATGGTAGAGTCGGCAAGGCTTTTGCGGAATGCCTAATAGTAGCCAATAATGTTATTAAGATTAATTCGTTTGATAAATTTTAAAAAGGACATTTACCTTAGATGTTTCTTCTTTGTCTTTAGCCAATTTTCTTTATCTTGATTTTTTTTCTGCCTTTTCCTGGCCCACATAATTTTGCCTTTCCATCAATACGATCCGATTCTTCTATATTCATAGTTATTATTGTATGTATATAATTAAAATTATTTTCAAAACTTGAACTGTACAACTACACTCACTTAAGCACAATTAAGTCATTGAAAAATTATTCGTAGATTTTGTAATTTACGTCATAGAAACACGTCACATAAATTTAAAGAACGGTCACTATGATAAAATGTATTTCAAAATTCAATGCTACAGTGTGAAAACACAAAATGGAACAATTTATTATTAATTACCGATTATTTACATTTATTTCAACAAAATTGGATAAAACGTTGTATGCTACTCGTGAGCAGAGATATTATCCACTCGGAATAATGTCCCACTCGGCTATCGCCTCGGGGGACAAACTTATCCCTCATGGATAATATCTCGTTTTGCTCACTAGTACCATAAATAACTATAATTTAATAATAGTTATATTATTACACATCCGACGCGTACTAATTTGAAAATCCAAATGAATAAAATCCAATTTCATTCGAAAATACTGTTGGATATTAACGGTATTACGAATCATACGGTAGATTTAAAAAAACATTTAGAGAGTTTTGGAAATAAATGTGTCCTTGAGTTATAGAATATATGCAGTTTTGGAACAAAACACAAAACGTAAAAATAGAGAGTTTTGGAACACACGTGTTTAACAATTTAGAGAGTATTGGAAAAGTTCACATTTTTTTTCTTGATTTTATGGCATAAAAGATGGTTCTGGTACATTATTTTGAATTTTGTATTGTAGCCCTCTCCGAGAGCTTTAATTTGATATATAACTTCAAAAATGTGTTTTAGGCAGTTTCGGAAACGGACACCTCAATTATCCGACGAAGAATACGCTTCAAAACAAAACTTATCTATATAATAAATGAATGTTTGTCTGTATGTCCTTTATAGAATCGTAAACTATGCATTTGATCATGTGATGATCTTTAGCAAAGTTGTTGTGCATGAGCCCACGAAGATTTCTGAGTTGGTACGACCAATTTTTGACAGATGGCGTCACTGTCATTCCAATGAATTTCATATATTGCCGTGACAGTTCATGCTGATTTGAATTGAAACGAAAACAGCGAACGAATGATGACGTTTCGAGTTGTGGGTGACATAAAAATTTATGTAAATTGTGAAATTCATGTCTGGCTCACATTGAACAGACAATAAATATTGTGCGTATTTTTATATTTGGGAGCGTTTTTCGAAAAGTTTTGTGCATTTCATTGTGAGTTAAATTAATAATTTAGATAAATAATTCAATCGAATTGAATTTTCGTAGTTTCCGTGAGCTGATTTTATTCATTCTCTACAGTGAATTCACGAAGATCATTGAATGTGTATGTGAAGGATCTGGCTGCTGATTGACGTTCCGAACGCATTTGCTGTGCAGTTTTTTTTCGGATATCATCGTGAGTGGAATTAAAATCGATTTCAACAATTCTCGAATGCTGATTTTTTTTCACTTCAAAATTTCCCTCAGCGAATTGGTGATCACCGTCAATATTAACATTTCCATCCGTGTGTGAACAGCCGGTTCAATTGGATTGGATACATTGTGAGATTCGGATTGCTGATTGACATCTAATAAATTCAAACGCATTTTTCACGTCGTTCCCGTATAATTATGCCTCCAAAGCGACAAGCAATTGGCCGATCTGCACCTCAAGCACGGAAGAAAAGAGCATTACGAGCCTCAGAATCAGAAGAGCAACGAGCATTAAGACTGGAAAATCTTCGAGTACATGCCGCTGAGACCCGTTCGCCTGAATCATCTGAACAACGAGAAGTGAGGTTAGAAACTGATCGAATACGTACTACTCAGGCCCGTTCGGCTGAGACCACTGAACAACGGGAAAGAAGGCTGCAAAATATTCGAATAAGCACCGCTCGATCAAGACGAACACTGTACGCTGATTTAAATCTTGGTGAAATATCGAATTGAAACGAAACGCTGCAATTTTTTTTTTTTTTCCCCTTTATTTAATATTACAACTGATTTACAAATCATTTAGTAATTTATCTTTCTTAAATGAAGATTCACATTTGACGGGCAGTAGCCCAATGGTTACTCCCGTTTGAATTTACATAGTAATAATTTTTCTCTATCCGAATTAAATACAACTGCCCAATTCCAAAGGTTTCTGCCTTTGAAGTCTTCTTACTGCATTGGTGGTATCCAACAAACTTCGTATGTCTGCATTTTGGTGCCGAGATATCCGCTGAATGTGTTTCTTCGCATGATTTTGTATTTCTTCACTTACATATTCCATATTTAAGTCCCTATGGAGGTTATCATTTCTAATGTACCATGGTGCGTTTACAATGCCACGCAGCACTTTGTTTTGAAAACATTGAATCATTTGTACATTTGTCTTCTTGGTACAACCCCAAAGTTGAATACCGTAGGTCCATATTGGTTTAAGTATTTGCTGATATAATAGCAATTTGTTATGTATTGTAAGCTCAGAGTTTCTACCTATTAGCCAATACATTTTCCTATATTTAATGTTCAATTCTTCTTTTTTCTTTTTAACATGCTCTTTCCATCTAAGCTTGCAATCGAGAGTCATGCCGAGGTATTTGGCTGTATTTGCATTTGGAACCGGCCTTGAATTAAGTTTCACTGGAATCCAGTTAACTTTCTGGTTTGTGAAGTTTACGTGAACCGATTTTGCTTCGTTTAGGCTAATGCGCCATTTCTTTGTCCAACTACTCACTTTGTCGGTTGCTTTTTG
Source organism: Tipula vernalis (assembly GCA_958295665.1). Classification (NCBI taxonomy): domain Eukaryota; kingdom Metazoa; phylum Arthropoda; class Insecta; order Diptera; family Tipulidae; genus Tipula; species Tipula vernalis. The sequence continues at coordinate 162,164,001 of OY282558.1, forward strand.
AAGTTTGGTCGTTGCTTCTGATATACACTTTCCAGTCGCCAGAATAGCTGTATCGTCTGCAAATGTTGCTATGGTGGAACCTTCTGTATTTGGCATATCTCTGGTGTACAGGATGTACAATATAGGACCCAGTACGCTACCCTGTGGTATGCCTGCTGATATTCTCTTTAGTTCAGAGTACTCTTGGTTATATTTTACACGGAAATGTCGGTCTGCGATATAAGATTTAAGAATTTGATAGAATTGCTTAGGCAGATCTCGATGCAATTTAAATTCAAGTCCTTGATGCCAAACTTTGTCGAAAGCTTGTGCTACATCTAAGAAGATGCTGGAGCATATCTTCTTATTCTCAAGTGAGTCTTCGATTATATCCGTTATTCTGTGAACTTGTTCTATCGTAGAGTGATTTTCTCTAAATCCAAATTGGTGTGGTGGAATCAAATTTCTCTCTTCTATTATTGGCTTGAGTCTCTTGAGCAGTAATTTTTCAAATAATTTTGAAATTACAGGAAGTAGTGAAATCGGTCTGTACGACTTTTTATCGTTCGCTGGTTTGCCTGGTTTGGGGATCATAATTACTTCAGCAACCTTCCATTGCCGTGGGACATATTTTAGTCTGAAGACAGCATTAATAATTTGAACCAATTTTCGTAGTCCCTTCTCGGGGATGGCTTTTACGACTTGTCCAGTAATTAAATCATATCCTGGAGCTTTTTTTGCGTTCAAATTACACTTGATCTCATTTTTTAATTCCTGTAATGTTACACATCGAATATTATATTCATCAATTTTGCTAATTGTTATTATGTTTTCATCTGCTGTTTGCCTAGGTAACGGTTGAAAGGTGTCTTCCAAGTGAGCTGCAAATAAAATAGCTTTTTGCTTGTCACTTTTGGCCCAGGTTCCTTCCTCATTTTTAATAGGTGGCACATGCATTTTAGTTCTTTTTAATCCCTTTGTTGCTTTCCAAAGAGAGTAATCAGTATCTTTATGTTCGGTGAGACCATTTAAGTACTTGTTGATAGTTTCATTCTTAATTTCTTTTATAAGTTGTTTTAGTTTATTGCATAAAAAATTGAGGATTTTTTTATTTTCCGGGGCGCGTGTCCTTTGCCAGGTTTTTCTTGCCTTCCGTTTCTCTCTAACTAACTCCCTGACCTCAATAGGATAATTTTGATTCCTACGGGATTCGGTGTGACTAGCAGGAGAACTTTCCCATGCTGCTTGTTGAATAGTACTGTTAAATGCCTCTAGTTCGTCTTCCAACTGTACCGGTGTTTTAATCGGCACTCGTAGATTTATTTGCATTTCAATTAGTTCTTGGAATAGGTCCCAGTTAGTTCTATTATTTGTTAATTTAGGCAGGTTATCCTTATTAATTATCATTGTGCTGAGTGTCATGATAACAGGTGTATGATCGAAATATATCCCTTCGCTGTTTTCGATGTACATGTAATGCTCGAAGATCCCTTTCGTTACATAAAAATCAATGAGATCTGGTATTTTATTTATATCAGCAGGCCAGTATGTTGGTTTACCTCCAGAGTGGAACTCGCAGTTATTTATTCGTCCGGCTTCGAATAGCTCTTTTCCTTTATGGGTTGTAAGTCTTGATCCCCAATAGGTGTTTTTTGCATTAAAGTCACCACCAATAATAAAATTGGATCCTAGTGATCTAAAGAGTCTATTATAATCTTCTTTGTTTAGATTATAGCGTGGAGGGCAGTAGATAGAGGAAATACTGTATTCATTATTATTGTTAGTTTCAACTTTTATGGTTTTAACTTGCATACTTTCCTCTTCTATACTAGGTTCTTCATAGTGTTTGAGACTCTTTTTCACTATTACTGTGGATCCTCCTCTGGGTTTTCCTCCTGGGTGAACAGCATGGTAACATTCATAATCACGTATTTTAATAAATGATGTTTTTGTCAAATGGCTCTCCGATATAAGGCAGATATCTATTTTTTCTAAATTTAGAAAAATTTCTAGCTCTGGAACATGTTGCGCTAGTCCGTTCGCGTTCCAGGTGACGATTCTTAATGATCTGCTCATTTTAGTATATGAGGGCTGTTGCCTCGTTCAAGGTTTGATGCATATCTAGACGCTTATATAAAGCTTCTAGACCACGTTCTTGCTTTGCTAGCCTTATATTTATGGCTTCTATGCTTCGACAAATCCTTTCAAGGGGATTATCATTCGTAGCATTAGATGATTGCTGTACAATTTGTGAATAACTTTTCCGCTCTGTACCAATATCTGGTGGTTTTGGCTCCGCTTGGGTTTTAGTTGGTTTCTCTTCTCTGGTAACCCTAGGGTTTTGAGGAAACTGATGCGTTTTGTTTCTTAGTCTTTGAAGTTCTTTGGCTACTTCACAGCCTCTATAATTTGCAGGATGATGCCCTTTACAGTTTATACATTTTGCAGGGGTGTTTCTACTTTCTGTACACTCTTTCGCGTTGTGTTTTCCAGCACATTTTACGCATCTTGGCTCCCGTCTGCAATATTTTTGCGTGTGATTGAAACCTTGGCATTTTTTGCATTGAGGTATTAGCCTCGTGTTTTTCTTAAGCGGTTCTATTTTAACCCTCATATTGAGAATTGCTTTGATGTTGAAGATGTTTTCAACTTTCTCCTTTTTGTTAAACGTAAGCATGAAGAGTGGAAGCCCCCTTTTTTTGACTTGATTGTTCTCACCTCTCTCTCGTTTTAGGATGTTTACTGCATCTTCTATTTGCAGATCTCTTGCCTTTAGGTCCTCAATTATGTCCTCCTTTTGACACGTTGGATGAAGGCCTCTGGCCATAACCTTAATTGCGCGTTCGTTTTTATCTTCGTATGTGAACCATTCTTTACCTTCCGCATTGAGCTTTGTTGCTAGAGCTCTATATGTGTCGGAATCTGGTGTATTGATTTTCCACACGTTATTGTTTAGTGACACTACTCTATATTCCTTAGCTGTCACTGATTTCATTATAGATTGTATACTTGCAAATTCTGTTATGCCGATTACATTAATTGGCGGAGGAGCCTTTTCTTTCGGTACAACCTTTTGTTGCTGTTGCTGGTGAGTTGGTTTGGTATTAGTATCACCAGTTACTAATACATTAGCTTGCGAATGATCTCCAACTTCAGGCGAGAATTCTGCTTTTCGTTTTTTGGTAGGTCTTTTCTTCCTTTTCAGTACCCAATCTGTTTCTCTCATGAGATCCTCTTCATCAGTATGGAACTCATTGTTATAACTAGTGTGAGTACTTGTTTCATTATAACAAGTTAGCGGGTTTTCAGAAATCTCCATTGGTTTGGGCTTCTTCAATTCTTCATTTTCTTTTTTCAGCTTTTCAATTTCGCTTCTTAATTGGGTTAAAAGTACCTCTACTTCACTGAGTTTTCGACAGAGTTCAGCGTTTTCGTCTTTCTGCTGATTTGCAGAGTTAGTATGATTGTTTGGTGATCTTAACAACATTGAACTTCTTTCGAATGGGTTTAGCAATGATTAACAACATTGAACTTCGCTGCAATGTCACAATTTTTTCGAAATGAACAAAATCAATAAAATGACCCAAAATGAATTGAATACTTGTATAATGCCTTTCCTTCAAATTTGTTGGTAGCGTAGCAACGCGCGAGTTACGACATCCCGGATGTCCAACAACAACAACCCAAGCAATATATACATAGGTCATTAGCATAGACATTATTTTTTTTATTTTAAAATCATATTTCGCAAATTCCAAATATTTTATATTTTTTATTTTAAAATCATATTTCCATTATACATGGAAATTCTAAATAGTTTATATTCGTTATTTTGTAATATTTCATAAAATTGTATAAATGTTCTTATTAAGAATCTAATCATATTTCAAATTATATTTTCACACAATAAATTGTGTTAACGTAGACAAAAACCAAGTATTTTTATAGATAATAATTTCCACATTAGATTCAGATTGTATTTGCATTTTGTCGAGGGCATATCGACAAAAATAATAGTACATCAGTATTTAAGTTAAAATTAAGTAGATTAAGAAAACAATTAAATTATAAATTAAACTAAAAAAAGGTTTACTTAATAAAATTACAAAAATAATAATAATAATAATAAATAAATGCAATGAAAAAAAAAGTGTAAAAGTATAATTCGCGCAGGGTACAGGTAGTAAATAAATAAATCACAAGGATCTCTAGCTTCGGTGTATCCAGTAACTTTCTAACATTTGAAGCGCTGGCTGTATGCACGTTTGGTTGATCAAGAAATTGACGTATGAAAGCGTTAATAGTATGGCGTTTGCGATCATACCGTTGCTTGAGTTTTTTCAATGCTTCGATGTAATTGGACTCGGTAACTTTAAAATGTTTGACCAGCGAAAATACATCACCTCTAAGTAGACACATCACCTCTAAGTGTGATGCTATGAATACTAGAATGGAATAAATCGAAGAAACTCTCCCATTCTGTATAATCGCCCGAAAACGTCGGAATTTGTAACTTTGCAAGACGCACCTCTGGCGATGTATTTATCGTAGATCCATTTAACACTGTACCCATTCGTTTAACTTGACCACAATTAAGTAATAAGCTATTGCAAACATCGATACTTCTACCGCTTCAATCTTGTCCAAAAGCTATTTGGCGCGAATCGCCTTTAGTCGTAATTCTTCTACGGATACGGATAATTGTCAGAATTCCTTTCAATACTGAGCGTTGCTCAAATGTTTTCAGAAACAACGTGATTTATTTGTACTATATTGGCTCAGCAACACATCCGCCATAGGATTTGCAAAGTTGTCTCGATTAAACCAATTGCTGTAGATTGATTTTTGCAATGAAATATTTGTAGATTTGGCAAACGAATTAGCAGAAGACATAAGGTCATCCTTATCGATAGATTATCATTGATGGCTATGGCTGGACATAATTTATAAATGGGTTAGTTCAAGGATTTCAAAGTCTCAAAATATTATCATCAGAATCAAGTATTTTATTTATATTGACATTAAGACGACTAATCAAAAATTACACCTTTCCCAACTAGGATTTCGAAACCGAATTTTTAAGCGCTTTTCACTAAATTTTTGTACTGAAAATCATGATGTAGAATTAAATTTAATGATTGTTCGAATTATGTGTGCGGTTAAGCTAATATTGTACATTACTCTGTATATAATGAAGTTTTTGTGTGCGGTGTTATCTACATAAAACATTTTACGATGTTTGATTTGTACCACAAATTGGCTAACTTAATAGATGTCTAATTTGTGAGCTTAATAGTTGTCTAATTTGTGTTTGTATACAATATAGTGTATACCATTAACCTTCCGCATAAAGATTAACATTGAAACTTAACGAATTTGTAATTTGTCAAATGCGTTGCTTCTTTCTAGAACGACAATATTTGACTTTGAAAACTTGTTTGATCCAAACCAGTAAAACTCAATGGCATTCTGCAAGATCATACTTCCTGGTAGGGGCAACCCCATCAATCGTTATAACTGTTAAACTAAAGTTTTATTATTTTATTAGCATTTATGAAATTTGTATATAGTTACGCCAAATGTATTTTATTGACACACGATCTAAAATAGCTCAAATTTGTGTTGTAATGTGTTATCGAGATGATATTTGCAAAACATCCGTCAGCTTTTTGTTTTCGGGTTTTATACTATTTGTAAACATTTTTAGACGCAATAAAGCATTCTGCTTAGTAAATAGAAAAATCAAAATTTTGTAAAGTGTTTTACTTTATTCGTTTCATCTAAAATTTTGTGAAACTATCAAGATGGTTCCGTATAAAGACAGTGTTTATTAAAATACCTACTAATTCAGTTTTTTGTTTACTTTTCACCATAGGAATAAAGAAATAAAAATGTAAAACCAGTAATTTTCACCACAGACTGGACCAGCATCACTTCAAAAATTTTCAATGTCGATATTTTTTTAAACAAAAGTGAAACTGAATATCGAGCATTGACCCAACAAAAAATTCAAATAGCTTATTATGAAAGAGAAATGTAAACTTTCATTTGAAGAACTAGTTAAAGAAGATTACACAATCGTTAATTATTATCGTTGTTGTTTGCATAATTTTTCAATTTTATCTTAAATTACATTTTTGTGATACATAACTTTAGGCGAAGTTTACAATTCAGCGAATTTTTTAAAGCGCCTGAATGAAGACTTTGGTGTAAAACGTTATAAATGTTTTATTGTTCTTTATTATTTTACTAAATACAAAATCTATAATCATCAATTTTTTTTTTTTATTTCACTGAAATTTCCACACAACGACAAACTAAAATTAGGCTTAATCTATATCTTATAACGCTAGGCCCTAAATCCAATCCCATAATTCCTCCTTATTTTATCTGCATCTAAATTAGTACACTAAATTCCTATAAATCCAGTCGAGATAGTGAGTAACGCGTGCATAAACACCAGGATATTGTCCTTTACCGCAACCAATTCCCCACGACACAATACCAACTTGAGTATATATATTACCCTCGTTCACCATAAGCGGTCCGCCTGAGTCACCCTATGAGTAAATAAAAAAAAAAAACAGTTTTACGACATTTTTTTTTTTTGTTGCTCTTCGGTTTTTTTTATACTTACACTGCACGAATCTTTATTATCTTGACCGGCACACAACATACCATCATCAATTCCACCCGGTGCCGCATTACCATACTTCTGTTTGCATTGTTCATTACTCCAAATTGGTATATCTACTCGTTGCAATAACGCCGGTTGTGGACCATTTTCTCGTATACTACCCCATCCAACTACAGTGGCCATGTATCCACTATAGGCCCGACCACGAGATGGTAAACAAACTGGTCGTGCCGTTGTTGTATATTCGACTGGTGTGTCCATTGTTAGAATCGCAATATCATTAAAAAGAGTACGCATATCGAATTTAAGATGTCGCACCACACGTTTAACTTTACGCTGGATATGTACGGTTTCTGTGTCGAGACGAATATTGTGATCGGCTAAACGAATCGTTAATCGGCTTACGTCCCAAGAACTCATACTGAAATTTGAAAAGCAAAAAGAAAAAAAAATTAAGTTTTTCGGTTTGCTGAGTAATTTGTCTGCAAAAGACTTACTGTGCGACACAATGAGCTGCTGTTAGTATATGATTATTATCGATTAAAGAACCACCACAAAATTGTCGGCCTCCATTAAAAAGTACGGCTATCATTGGCCATTCATGTTGTCCAGCCGTTGTACCGCCAACAATACGATGCTGATCCTTGACGTATTTATTTTTAAGACCACAAACTCCAGCCATTGGTAAATTATATGCTGGTTTTTTGGTGGTTGTTGTGGTTGTAGTCGGTGGACGTCCTCCTGGATAATGAGATGGTGGTTTTGTTGGCCATCCTGTCGTCGACCGTATTGTGGTCGTCGTCACAGTTGGCCGTGGTGTTGTTGGTCCCATTGGATAACCAGCAGTAATATGAGGTGGATGCGTTGCAGCCGTATGATTTGGCGGATGTGTTATAAAATCGGGATGATTTTGATGGCCACTCCAAAATGGATTGTATAGCCCACCAGGTGGATATGGTGCCTTATTCGAAACTGTTTGAGCATTTATGTCACTAGGGTTTTCGGTTACATCCTCGTCAGAAGATGATGTTGGTGGCGTTGGTGTAATAGGATTTGTACAGCATACGCCAAAAGCCTGTCGACCCTCCTCATTGAAATACGTACAAGAATCATAATTTCCGAGCACCCATGATTCCCAAATGGTCAGATCGGGAATTTTAAAATATGGATAACATTCTCGAAATGTGGTACACTGGCCTAAATGACCTTTTGATGTGAGACAAGCTTTTCCTTCGCCCAGTGCATCACGCCAATTTGGCGTGTCAGCAGGATACGATTGAAATGGTGGATAGTCGGCTAAAATATTTCGTTTATTGCGATCATGTTTTTCTGGATTTTCATTTCGTAATCTTGTGCCAACAGAATCAGGTTGATCGTCAGCTATAAATAAAAGAAACAAACACAAAAATGTTAACAAAAACAAAAACCAGTATACGTAAGTAGTAATGATGGTAATTTAACTCCTCCGCACATTTCCTACGCATCTTGAATTATTTTTATTTGTAATAAAAGTCATAGTATGTAACAATGTACATTGTAATTACGTATAACACTCATAACGGTAAAAATTGCCTTTTAAAACGAATACCATCATGCCGTTAGAGGTATAATAAATTAAAATCTGATTTCTTGTTGAAACTCTTATTTGATCGCGCACAACGGGTATATCCACCCACTTTACAATTATTTATTTCTTTATCGATTGACAATGTCAATGATCAATAAAACTTTGAAAAATATCAAATCAGATTTTGTTATTTACAGCTTAACCCTAGAAGTTAAATATCAGAACTCGGCTAAAGAATTCGACGATCAAGAATTTTAATTTTTTTAAATTAATTGATATCAAATTGAAATTGACACTTTGACATTTATCTTAAGTACTTAAGACAAAGGTACCTCAATTTAAAATGTGTTTCACGTACAGATAAAAACACGATTTGACATTTAAATGTAAACAAATAATTTTGTGATTTTTGAAAGGATTGCATTTTGTGGTGGATTGACATAATAATTGATGATTGTTGACAAAAGTGAAATGTTGTTTTGGGGCTTAAGTGTTTAAGAAGAATTTTTGGTTGTTTATAAGATCATTGATCTCACAAAATGCATTTTCATTATTAAATACAATAGCAATTGTTTCATGATTTATATAGTAAACGGATTTGTAAACGGACCTTGAATATTAAGATTTCTCGGTAGTTTCGATCATTCGTTAATTCATTGATATATTGGATAGTTTTCCAAACTTGGTATAAAATTAAATAATCAATTCTGACATTTAACCAGATCAACAAGAGGATTAATTTACTTCACATTTCAGATGAAATTTAGCAATGTTAACCACAGTCCCTCATTCCCCTGCAAAATGTGGTGATCTTGGTAAAGTTATAAGCCATTTAACATTTTGGAGGAGAAAGTTTTGCGATTTCGAATTTACGATTAACATTCAAGTAAGTGTAGCAGTCATTGTTTGCGTTGGAGAAGCTAATAAATCAGAAGACAATTCGGTTTCAGCAGATATAGCGTTGGAGGAGATATCCACAGTACAAATACGTTCTACGCCGGCACTCAAATGGCAACGTTTCACGTTAAAGCTTGAAGTAAACAAAACCGCGATGGAATTTCAAGTAGATACCGGGGCAACAGTTTCTCTATAATTGACCTGTTCGGGTACTGTCAACTCAGCAGCCCACCTTGTTCCCCAGCTTCCAAATTATTGAAAGTTTATGGCGGAAATGAGCTGTCCGTGCTCGGGACCATTCGCGTAAACGTCCGTTGGGACCATCAGTTAATATCAGAGGCCAAGACCCTCATCAAAAAGCATGCAACTATATTTAAAGATGGATTAGAATTGTTTAATGCGTATGTAGCTCGTTTTGATTTAAAATGGAATACACAAACAAAATATTTTAAGCCTCGCCCGAAGAAGAACCGAAATTGAAAGGTTAATTTCGTTGGGAATCGTCGTAGTCATGAAGCAAAACGGGACGCTCAGGATTTGTGGTGATTTTAAAGTCACGATTAATCCGCAATTAAGCGTGAATCGGTACCCGACTCTCAGAATAGATGAGCTTTATCATAAACTTTAGTGAGGAGAATTTTTCACCAAAATAAATTTATCGGAGGCTTATTTGCAAATTCTATTGGATAACCAAGCCAATTAACACCCCTTTTGGATTATTCCAATGTCAAAGACTACCGTTCGGAGTTGCCAGTGTACCTGGTATTTTCCAGAGATTTGATCTAATTATAGCCGGACGCAACAATATCGAACACTAGCACAACCTTGAGGAGGTGTGTAAAACACTGGAAGAGAATGGTTTACGCTGCAAAAGAGATAACTGTTAATTTGCTGTCGCTGAAGTCTAATATCTAGAGCATGTTATCAATTAAAGAGGCATTCGGCCATCGGGAAGTCAAGTTAAAGCTATCGAACACTTACTACGTCCAACAAATCTTAAGGAATTTGAAGCTTTTATAGGGAAAATTATCTCTATAATCGGTATATACAAAATGTTTCGCAATTGGCGGCCTCATTGAATCATTTGAGGGCCAAGAATGTTAATTTCATCTGGACTGAAGAACATGAAAGAGCTTTCAATCAGCTGAAACTCAGCGATTATTAAGCATACATAGTTAGTGCACTTTAGAGAGGAAAGAAGCATCGTCACATGGTTCCGAATAGCCTGTCGCATTTTCCTCGAAATCACAAACAGACAGTCAGAAAAACTACAGTCAAATCGAGAAGGAAGCTCTATCGATCATTTTCGGTGTTAAAAAATTTCACAGTAGGTACCTTTATGGTCGGCAGTTCGAACTGATAACAGACCATAAAATGCTCACAATAATTTTTAGACGATGGGCTACCGATCGCAACGGAAAATGCAGATTTTTCGAGACTCCCAATGGGCGCTGATAAAGATTTTGACGCGAAAGAAGAGTCACATTTGGAAGTTGAACAAATCTACATGTCGTTATTGGACGAATTTCCGGTTAATACAAAATTAGTGGCCGAACATGCCCTCCACGATCAGCGTCTACGGAAGATTTCCGAATATGTAAGGAAGCGTTGGCCTGAAAAGTTAGGTTGCAATTAACAAGATTGTCTTTGAAAATAAGTACTAACGTTTTTCCGTTACAAACGGATCAGGCGCGGGTATGTCAAAAACCTTACAAGCAAGGGTACTCTAAATGCTCCACCAAGATCAATTGGCCCGCCGGTATTGTTGTGGCCACGGAGTTATCAACACATGAAAAAGCCATTGCGAATTGTATAGTTTGTCTTTGGCAAGCAAACCATCCACCTCGAGAATATAGAAGTTGATCAACTCCAGTTTCTGCCTAGTGCCGAATTCATGTGGATGCATTTTCCAATTTCCCTTTGGTTATAAAGATGTCACCGTTAACATCCGAAGCGACCTTAACCAATTTGCAAAGCATTTTTGAGAGTTGCACGAATTATGACAGATGACACTTTTAATTTACTTGTCGTCACATCGATCAACGTCGGATAGTCACCCGCTGAACATTTCCATGGTAAGTCGCATAGAACGCTGCTAGAGCTATGCAACCAAATGACAAAAGATCGATTCGAACTCCGTGGCAATTTTTGAAGAAAAAGAAATGAATCGATGGAACTTTTATTAATCCAGAGGGAAGGCGCATGTATTTGATAGAAACAGCCATTGGTACCAGTTACGAAAACGAGTTGTTATGTCGCCTATCGGGGGCCGTTCTAGTTATGAAGGTTCGAACTTCATAAAACATTTTGCTCACTATCAATACAGTAATTTTTTGAAATGAAACTTTTGTGCTTACAGTTATACGCCACAAAGAGTTAAGAAAAAATTGACTCCTTGTCAAAGAGCGGAACACGAAAGCTGTCAGAGTTAATTCTCTCAATCCAGAATTGATAAAGTGCTAAATACCCTCAATGAATCAATGAATAAATTTATGGAAATGATGAAAACCACTACACACTTTCATGTCCTCCGATTCATCAGCCTGACGGAAATTAGGCAAGAAGTGATGCAGATAAAGCAAACATATTTGCGTGATACAGAAGCTAAGGAAATCTGTCCATTTAAATACAAGTATCGCCAAGTAGAAAACAAAATCAAGGGAAATATTGATACAAGGAAAGCACCAGAGCGTGATCTGATAAGTGGCAAAATTATTCCGTAGAACCGTAGAACGCCTGAAATCTGGAACGCCTTAGAACAAGAAGAAGTACTGCTCTGCAGCATTTTTAGATGTTGATCAAATTTTTGATAAAGTGTGGCTTAAAGTGTGACTTATACACAAAGCTAAAACACAGTTACCGAAAACTTTTTCTAAAATCATTAAAAATTATCTGTTCGATAGAAGGTTTTTGGTGAAATATAACAACGCATCCATCAATTTATACGAAACCCTCGTCGGTCAACAAATCTAGTTAAGGTGTGTCAAAATAAACTGGTTTATAGGGAAAAATTTCAACATAAGCTTAGACTGTAAGGTTTTGCTATATAAAATGGTGCTTGAACCTATCTGGACGTATGGTATTGAATTGTGGTTGTCCGCTTATGCTTCCAATATATTTTAATAAAATTACAACGAATGCGGCCAAGGATACTAAGAGTACATAATGGTAAATTCACCCTGGTACATACAGTAAAAAGTATCGGTTGAAATTAGAGCAACTCCCAACGCTCTAGCCAGGAAATTTTAAAAAGGCCCAGATATGGCGATTAATTCAAAGAAAATTATTTAATTTATTTTTAATTAAGGGTACCCTGACCAGGATAAGATTAATGTCGTTTTCGATTGATGTTTCTGCTGTTAAGTTGTTTGATTCGCTCAATAAAATCAATCCGTCGAGCAAAATTTTTGCTCTGTTACAAATCTCTCATGTCAACTCAAATATAATTGTGAGCATATTGTGGTCGTTTGAGCTTCAATGCTCGACTTAATTGCATCAATTGTTGTTGATAATGTTCTCCAGTGATGGTTTCGTTAGGCTAGAGTAGCTCATAGTAAATCACTCCGAACTGATTCCACCAGATGCACAGCATTAGCTTATTGCCCTGAATATTCGGTTTGGCTGTTGAAATTGTTGCATAGCCGGGCTTACCCCACGATTTTCTGCGCCTTAGACTTTTCGTCCCCCTTCACGATCCGATGCAATAAACACTTCCAATTTGGTCTGTGTAGCAGTTGGCTTGAGTTCATAAGGAACCCAATTTCCTTGTTTTTGCACCACACGGTGCAGACGGTTTTGAATCGCTTCAGTTTTGAATCACTTCATGCGATTTAATATTAGTTACGCCATCTTTTGGTAAATTCCTCAAAACTTATTTATACACCCAATATAAACTTTTATAAAATATAACTCTCATTCAAATAACAGATAAGGATAGGTCGAAACCCGACTAATAGTAACGTGGTTATTATATGTGCGTAGGCAAAAAAAAAAAAAACAAGCGTTTTGCCCACAGTATTCCAAAAAACATAGTAAAATTATGTGGAGGGAATATTATGCTTTGGAGATGTTCCTCATATGCCGCCGAGATGGGTCTACATACATGCAAGACAATGTAAAAGAAAGGCAAAACAGTTTTTCAGCGACAAAAATATTCAGCTTTTGACTTGGCCAAAGTAATCTTCCGATCTCAATCATTTGAACATATTTGGAAGAACCTTAAGATAGCTGTGGCCTGCAAGGACACAAAAACTAAGCAACAAAGGACAAGCCACTAAACATCAAGACCACAAGTATAAATTATTTTATTAGTTTATTATTGGTAAATTTGTGATCAGCTTTTATTTTATTATGTAAATTAAATTAAGTTTAATGAATTTTCCACCGTCCCTAATTTTTGGACCACGAAAGTGTGTAGTACTTATTGTACTTATTGGCGTATATCGAACAATAATTATCTTTAAAATTTGTTAATTTAGCCTCTGATCACGGAAGGTTAACTGATCATGTCAAATAGTTTAAGTAAAACGGCTTAGTAACCTACACTCATTTAATCTCTTAGTTAAGGACACTTGCTCTCAAAAAATCTTTAGATTTACTCTTTTCCAGCTATAATATTTGATTTGTATATTCCGTGGTAGGCAACAAATTAAAATTGTAGTGTCCACCATTAACCTCAAATTAGGGTTTAAAATTTCGATAATAATCGAACTTAACTAATATTTAAGGTATTTTCTCGATAAACTCGATAAAAATAAATTTTTTCAGTTGTAAACATTTTTACTTGTAAGAGAGTCATTACCACCAAATCAGCCGAATGTTCAAGAATTTTCATAATGCAAAGAGAGTTTGAATATAAAGTTAATTAATGAAATTTATCGAATTATCGATAATTGAAATTAAGCTAAATTTGCAATTCCTATCTCAAAACTAATTTAATCTCTCCTTTTAATCAATTCTCTATTACTATTCTAAGAGTATTCTAACAGACTAATATGTAGTTTGAACAAAAATTTAAATACTTTTACCCCTAGACTTAGGATTAGCTAAGCGCGATTGGCTAAACTCAATTAGCTAATCTACCACAAATCTAATTGCATTGACAGTCTAAGGTTTGGTAAGTGGCACCACAAGTTTATGGTATCGGTATTGATACCGATAAATAATTATATTACGTTTTTGCCTTGTCAATCAAGGTTCGAATCACTGGATTGTGAATAAAAACAAACCAGTTCAATTTATTACCAACGAATTTATTTACACAATTAATTAACGATAATTCACAAAATCACTTTACTTTATATTCGCATAATTTTACTGATCGCTTTTAATTTATTTATCGCACTAAAACACTTTTTACATCGTTTTTAAATCACTTTTTAATCTTTACACTATCGTTTACCAAATACTAGTAATCCAATTCTATTTCGTTCGCCTTTTTATATAGATAAACCAAACTTCTAGAAATTTCATGACTTTTCCAGTAAGAATAGTCCAGAAACATTTAGAACAGTTTTGAAAAATTCCATTTTAGTACAGTAAAACATTCAGCTATTAATTTAACTTATTCTATTACACCCTAGGTGTCACCGTCAAATTATAATTTTAATATTAATGCTGTGTGCCTTAGAAGACTTTTCAAACTAAACTTTTGTAGGACCCAGTAATTCAAGCAATATTTAAATAGATGTCACTAGGTTAAAAGTATTCAATTGTGCCTTACAGCCAACTAAACATTTCAATGACTCGTTTAAATAAATGACGTCTAATAAAAATTAAACCGAGTCGTTCATTGAATGGATGTACATAATTCAAAGCAAGATTTATATATAAATATATATATATATATATATATATATATATATATATATATATATATATATATAAAGGGTGTTCAAATTTGAGGTATCTTTTTAAATTTTAAATAAAGTACATTGGGTCCGGTTAATAATGAAAAAGAATGCCGTTCAAGTGACCTCCTCTGCTAGCTCGGCAGGCTGTCAATCTTTTACCAAAATTTTGAATAACTTTGCGCGTAATGATAGTTCAATTAGTGATATTTGCTCGATGATGTAGTCTTTGAGGTGTTGAACAGATTGAGGAATATCCGTATAAACTTTACTCTTCTAGAAACCCCATAAGAAGTTCAACGGCATTAAATCGCATGATCTTGGTGACCAATTCACGTCTGTTCTTCGAATTATTCGATTATTAAACTTCTCTTTCAAAAGATCGATTGATTCCATTGCTGTGTGGCATGTTGCACCATCCTGTTGAAACCACATATTCTGCGCATCAATATCTTCCAATTGACTCTACAAAAATTGTTGGTTTGAGGCTTAATTGCTGTGAACGACGACGAATTGATGTCCTTGGCTCTTCAGCAACACTTGTTCTCACAGCTGCAATATTTTCACTTGAACGACCACTACGATAATAAATTCTGCTTCTTTGATCTGGAACTGAACCAGTTTCTTCACATTTATCAATGATAAGTTTAATAGCATGGTTTGTCAGACCATTTTCTCTACCGTATTTTGAACGAAATTTTCTTCCAGGATCTGAATAACTGTCACCATATTTAAAATAAGCTTTAATAATGAAAACAAGTTGTTCACTCGTGTAGCGATTCATTTTAGCTAACCGAAATGTTTGTACTTGTCATCTGTCAAGTCTACTCTAGTACCAAAAATATAAATGGCGGAATATTTAAAAAGATACCTCAAATTTGAACAGCCTTTATATATATAATTTGTGAGGTTATGTTACGGTAATAATAATATGTTACGGTAACATTATTATTTATTTGTAGATAACACGAAACTATAACAAAACTGAAATTTCCAAGCATATATTTGTTAATGATGATGCTTCTATCTGCAAATACTTAAGACTGTCTGCTCATTCACTTAATAAAATATGCTGTACATTCGCCCACCATAAAACTTTTAATTATTTCAAATTTTCAGTAGAGCGAGCTATAGGCTCACTAGTATAAGTTTCAATTGATATATTGATATACTATGAGAACCATTATTCACAAAATTCTTGATATGTTTGTGAAGCTTTTACACATGCCACATAAAAATTGATTACATCATTAATTTAATGGCAGTATGCGACAATTCTGGTAAATTTATTAATATTTGTTGTGCATACCCCCGGGTTCCGTACATGACGAAAGGGTCCTACGGAATAGTCAATTATATCGACCAACAAACATTCCCACCTCATGGATTTTTTTCTATAAAAGTTTATTATAGATCCGGCAGATAAGATCGGAGTTTTGAAGGAAGGAGGATTCTCAAATCGACAAATAGCTGAAAAATTGTGTAGAGAAAAAACCGTTATTGGATGCTTTATCAATAATATTAAAAATTATGGTAAAAATAGAGAAGGACGCATCGCGAAGGCTACAACGCCCACGGATAAACGGGCGATCATTCGATCAGCTTAAAATTCATGCTTATTAGCCTAAAAAAAAGGCAAAAGATGGAGTCAAAGCTAGCTTACCAACGGTTCGACGTGTGATTAACAATGCTACGCATCTTAAATTGAAAAAACTCCAAAAGAACCTCCTTTGAATGCATCACGCAAAAACCACATTTCATGGAAGCAAGAATAGAACAGGGTTGCATTTTCAGACTCATAGAACTGATGCCCGTCAGAACCATCCAAATTAATTTTTTTTTCGTTTATGTTAGTAATTTATTTTTATTTAATTTGTTTTTGATATTCAATTACATTTACTTACTACGCATTTTAAAAAATGTGCATATGTCATACAAATTGAAAAGTCGTCGAAAAGTAACCTAATAAACTGCCTTTTCACTAAGCATCTATGAGGAAATAGCGAAAGCTTCAAAATTTGAAAAGTTTAGTTTGAAAAATCTTCTGAGGCACACAGCATCAATCTACTTTTAAAAATGTTGATAATAGTTCCATCTGTATTAAAATAGCGCAAGTTCTATTTACAATTTTATTTTAACATTTACATGTAATGCGCCACTTGCATATCCACTAATCTCATTAAAGAGAGACAAACATCAAAATATTGAGAGATTAGTACACTAATGCGTTTAGCCACTAATCTCGAACTAAAAAGCGATTAGCTAATCTTGAACTTAATACACTAGAGCTAATCTCGAAAAATTCACTAATCCTTAGCTAATCCCTAGTCTGTCATCGGTATAATACACTTGAAACACTGCGGTTTGGTAAAACGAGTTTAGCTAAAAACGATCAGCTAGAGGCAGGATATAGGAAACAGCTGGAGATGGCATAGTTTGGGGCCCTTTGTAATTAACAATGTAACTAATTTAGAATGTATGTCACGTGACATTGAACTATCTTGATCAAATTTTACTTGTTTAAATGACCTGAAAAACTGATACTTTGCAGCAGCAGCGAAATTAATACTTAGACGCTACTTGTTGAACCACAGAGTCTCTTTAACCTCCTCCAAAGTTCGACAAATTTTTGGTCGGACTTCGATTATTTAGGTAAAGTACCCCCTTTGCTCGAAACATGCTTCAATAAATTGAATTTTTATAATAAATTTGAGGTATGTACTTGTAAACTGTAAAGAGTTCCTTGAAAATTGGTCTATATTTTTCGATGAGAAATACAATTGCTAGATAAATTTTACAAAGCAAATTTAATTTCAATTAAACGTTTTTCCAAATAGTTTAGCAGGTGGTTCTGAAATACATGGGATAAAAGGAAAATTAATGTATGCCTCATGCAGCTCCATCAATTATTAAATTTAAAAATTATCAAATATAATACCAGTGCTGTCGAAGTGAGTATACGATCGGAGTATATGTACTCCTTTCGTCTAGTGCTTACTTCTATACTCCGCACTTTTATTTTGTAATGGCCTATCCTAATAACTGTTATACAATTGTAATACATAATATTTTAAGTTATCGGCTTTTACTTGCAATAATTACAATATTTTGGGAGATACCTGGCTTTTTCATAAAGCATTTTTTGAAAGCTAATTTATAATGGTTTCTGTCATTCTCCAGCAAAAACACATAAAATGGTTTGCTTGCATTAATGTGTCAGCCACTTTAGCAGACAATATCAATTCAAACATCTCAAATATGAGAACTAAATTACTCCAACTTCACGATACTTTTCCTTCAGAATCTGAAGATTTATTGCTAAAACTTATAAAAAGATAATTCCGAGTTTTTCACAACTTATAAAAACATCAAGGCACTCTGTATGGGGCAACATGACAGAGATTACCTGATTTTGTCAAAAAACTTTTATCTGCTTTGGCTAAATATTCACCTGCACATAAAAATTACATTACCCAACAAATTATGTGGTCATTTAGCCTTACCGCACCATGGAAATCTGATTTACAATACTCTTAAATCTTTTCTTAAACTTAGACTACGACCTCTATATAAAAATAATACTGTAAGATAATTTCTGCAGTCATTTAACCTTTCCAGACTAGAAAGTTATATGGAAGATTGGATTTATGCAGTGTGATATAGGAAATTTCATTCGTCCAATACGCCTTAACTCCCTTACTGACATTCTCCTTCTCGCCTAGGTAGGATCTAGGTAAGAATAGGGTGACAGACGTCCAGGTTTCTCAAACTTCTGTGTTAAATTTATTAGCGGCAATGCAAAATTCAGGAGGGATCAGAAAAAAATAATAATTTCAACACTGTAGTTTCCATATAAAAAAACATACGTACACGTTTATGTTGATGTAATTTACATATAAAAATCCACCCTATTTGGGGTGGGATATAACCCCGTACTTTACACTACTAAAATTTAATTCGATGTGATTTAATATGTTTATTAAGGTTATATCCTAGATACACTGCGATTTAATAAAACCGATTTAGTCAATTTTTCAAGATTAGTCGCAGTATGTCCAGCTCGATTTTAGCTAATCCCTTTGTTTTTGCGTAGAATACTTAAACTAGTTTACCTAAATCGAATTTATTAAACCACAGTCTGTCTAGGGTATTAGGAACTCATTATATCGAATCGGCTTAATATCTCCGAAATAAAATATCACTAAAATACATCGTCAAAAGTGTATCTTCTATTCGGTGCTGGAGGCGGAGAAAATTGTCTAAGTTAGCTGTGTATGCAAAACCAAAACTGGTAAATATAATTTTTGATTTTTGGTATCGATCAAAATGCCATTAGTACGAATAGTGTTTCAAAATAGTTCTTGTCGTTGGGAAATGTTTTATTTTAAAAATTCTGATCGCAATCCTACCTTATGACAGACATTTTTTCAGGCCCTAAAATAATAGGTTTTATAATAGGAGCTATTTCTAAAACTTACAATATTTTTCAGATAACAAATTTCACTCAAAAAATGTTCTTGTTCCATCCATTTGGTGCTGGAGACTGATAGTCTGAATTAGCTAAATATATACAAGTTAATTTGGCGAACATCATGAACTGTAGTTTAATTAAGAAATCCGAACCCAGATTATTTAATAAATGAATAATTAATAAATCTTATATAAGGAGCTACTTAAAGTAACCGATTCGACTTAACCTCTTAAATCTCAGATATAAATTCTATTAAAATTCATCCACAAACGTACCATGTTAATGGCTTCAACCAAAATATCATTAGTGGTGTTTCGCAATATTTCTTGTACATTTCACTAAAATCCATTGACAAACGTGCCCTATTCGGTGCTGGAACCTGGAAATGTAGTAAAGGTCTGGAGTGGTTATGAAAGTAAGAATCAAATGTTTCTTTAATACAACAAAATTTTATTATAGTGTTTTGCAATTTTTATTGAATTCTGGCCATGTTCTATTTAACAAACTTCATCCCTGCAACAAATGGAACTGCTGTGATTATGCACGAATTTATTATCTGACTGAACCAATATGAATCAAGTTAGCTGGTTTAAAACCTTTCTAAAAGAAATTTCACCACGTGCATGTTTTTTGCCCAGTCGTCCCCACCAAACCAATTTTATGTCCTGTTTTTTTTAAGTAATATCTTCTTTTACTTTATGAACAGTTAATATATTTGTTTATAAAAAAGGCCGAAAAATCAACTGATTACAGACAGACAAATTAAATTCTTAATGAAGAGTTATATAAGTCGTGTTTTCCATGAGAACTGCACTAGAACTCGATAAATTTTATAGCTTATTTTTTAGTTACACTGGATAAAACCATGAATTTATCGAGTGTAGTTGCGTGTAATGACGTCAGCAAGAAATAAGGAAATATTGATGAAATAACTGAACGGGGAAATTTTTAAACTTAAAATATGTAATTATATCAAATACACTACACATTCGCGCGTTATGAATTTATTTTTTTTTCGTTTTACATAGAATAAAAGGAATTTAAAGTTTATCGAGTTCTAGTGCAGTTCTCATGGAAAACACGGCTATAATAGAAAAAATACCTGGTATCACCTCAAGAATGAAAACTATTAATAAAAATCCGATAAACGTAAAACATGATTTGGGTGTTTATTTGTGAGCCCTGCATCGGTGGCCATTCGTTTTTTACGCCGAATTCGTCTTTCTATTTGAACGTCGTAGTCTTCCGATTTTTTCACAGCAAGATCTATTGCCTCTAGCTAATTGATTAACCCTCAAGCCTTTACTTTGCAATGCAATCTGAGCAAAATGTATTTCCCTTAGTACATCATTCAAAAAGTAAAGATAGATAATCACACACAGCAGTCATACGTTTCTGTTCAGCAGAACTGAATATTTCTGAAATATTTTCATAAATGTTTGAATTTCAAACATATTGCCAGTAACAAAATACCAATCGGTCAGTGTGCTTTGGAAAAAAGAAAACCAAAATACACTAAAAAGTCGCAATAAATTAATTCCCAATTCGCAATTCTCCTGGAAAACCAGAATAGGGTGAACCTGGAGTGCAAACCTATATTACAAATAAATCGACCCAGCAAACACTAAAATCGTTATTGTTTGCAAATTTTCTTCTAAATCTAAATAAATGTTAGAATCTAAAATAATTTTTATTTCTATGAAGTTACAAGAAGTTACTCACCCTCAGAAGCCGAGAAGAAATTATTGGGCCTGTCTTAAGAAAATATTTAATAGCAACAAGAATTATTTCGTCTTTCTCTAAAAATTAGATCACTGCCTTTTCTTGGTCTACATTAAGCTTAATCTGAGCTATTTAACCTTGACTTTGAAGTAATTTTCGAACGCTTGATATATCTCGTTGGTGGTGGGTCCTTCCCGGGAATTCCGAAAAATTGGTAATTTTTTATACTCCCGGGAATTTTGATTTAAATCCCGGGATATAGCGAAAATCCTTTTTTGCACAATATTAGGACTTTTAAAGAATTGAAAACCATCGCTGGATATTTGTTAATGAATACCATATAAATTCCCTAGTAATACTTGTCAAAATGGACTTCTAATAAGTAATTGCTCCAAAATTTTAAAACCCTTGGAAAAATCAGTTAAAAGCTTTAAGGAAAAGGAGCGCTGTACTACTTATTTCAGAGTGAATTATTCAATTTCTCTTAGATTTACTTTATGGAATATTTGGTCTTGGGCAATTTCAAACCTTGCAAACAGCAGCAAGGATATCGTCAAATTTTCGAAACAGCTACGACAACTTTAGTTTTTCGAAAGAAATCTGTAATAGAAACGTTTCACATTTGAATGGGGGTAAGGATTGTGTAAGACGAAAGCGGTTTGGAAGAATAAATCATATGGGTTACAGATAAAAGCATGGTCTTCCTAAGCATTGATTGAACTTGTACTTGATTTGATTTATAGCGTTTCCAGCGTGGTTTGTGTCTTTCAGGTGTCGTGTACGTGAACTAATGTAAATTTTTTTAACCTTATTGAGGTCACTTCTTCGTTGAAGAAGGATTTTTTTTAGAAATTGCTTTGTATGTCCTTGTACAAGTGGCATTGCAATTACAACAATTTGGGTTTATTAAACAACATTTCACTATTTCTTTAAATGTATGTTATGTGAAATTTTTTGGAAAACAAATAGTTGTTTGGACTTCTTTAATGAAACAATCTAATTTGGAGTATTGCGCTACGCTTGAACGATGCAGGCCACGAAGTTGATCAAGATAGTATGAAAATTATCGATAAACAAGATAATTTTGGAGGGTCATCAATTTTAGCTACAGACTGGAGCGGGTGTAGGTTCAATCAGTGTTGTTGAAGATTGCGCTTGGGCTTTCAAATTGTTTTTGTTTCAAATATCGAATTTTTGTCCAAATATACAAACTTTTATACGTGAGGTTTGGTATGGAAAGTTGGTTATAGTAAATTTTTGTTATTCATTTATTTTTTGATTTGTCAATGAAGAAATCAATTTTTGAAGGATTCTCTTTTCTTTTTTGAATTTATGGATGAGGGGTCCTGAACCAATAAAAAATGTTTTATTAATAAATATTTCAATAAATCGAATATTTTTCCAATCGCAACTAACCATTTTATAAATTGGCTCGGCAAAGGCAAACACTACTAACCAAAGACTTATATACAGAAAGTAAAATTTGATCTGGAAAGGAGATAGAAATTTATAATCACTGAAACATTATCAAACGATTCAGTCAACTCCAACTGAATCCAAAAGTGTTTTGCCGTTCGATTTGACCATTCGATGTGGACATTTTGTATTTCTTAAAAGGCATACTTTAAAAGCCAACACAATTTTATTTATAAATTTTACCGGAAGAAACTGGGAAACTCTAAAGCATTCTAGTGCCATGTCTATATGTTGAATATCCAAAAAATATCTCTAAAATTGAAAATATTTGGAATGTTCACTCATTATCCTTGGAAATAGTATTCTAAAAGGTTGTAGTACCAAATAACAGAACCATAAATGGTAAAGAATACCTTTCTGAAAGCTTAATGTAGCCTTCAACTTCGG
The DNA here is from genome assembly GCA_958295665.1 of Tipula vernalis. Taxonomy (NCBI): domain Eukaryota; kingdom Metazoa; phylum Arthropoda; class Insecta; order Diptera; family Tipulidae; genus Tipula; species Tipula vernalis. The sequence continues at coordinate 162,186,986 of OY282558.1, forward strand.
CGCGGACCATAAGCTTCCTCCTTGAAAAGCCAAAAGCACTTACCGCATAGTGGAAAAAGATGATCTTGACGAGGTAAAGGGAAAAGCGGGGTGAAATGTTGGTCTTTTTCTTTAAAGTTTTTGTTAACTAGGTACGAGAATAAATTTAGCTACGGATCGTCATAATGATTTGAATGAAACTTTGTGCAATCAATGCTAAGTACAATAAGATTTGAATGAAACAAATAAGAAATATTCTAACGATATAGCACATATACTAAACCAAAAGGTGAAACACCTGCCTGGCCGCTTGATTGACACCAAATTAGAATAAATATTTGAAATAACATCGGCAAAAAACAACAAAAACAAAGTCAATCACATAAATTGGAATACAAATTCTTTGAATAAATTAATTACCCGTGCAAGTGTTTACCAATATCCATCAACAAAATATATCGCCTTAGCAAATCAAAATAAAAAAAATAAAAGAGTTAAACAAACTCGTGACTTGAATAAAATTGCACATCGCATATTATGCTGTGTGGTAATGATCTCTTTTATTCTTAATAATTAAAACACTTATTTTATTTATAAGACCAATGACCTAAAATTTAAAAAAATAAAACCTGCAATGGGCGAAAAAACAATTTTACAAAACCCACCTTCAACAATTATTGCATCTTCAGTTTCGCGTATTAGTCCGTGACACACAGAAAACACAACTATTAATAAAATTAACCACTTAAGACAATTTTTCACCATTTTCACCAAATATATTTCTTTCAATAAATCGTTTTTAAGATCACAACAAATAATAAAAAATTAAATCACTTAAAACACCATTCAAAGTTGTACAGTTGCACCAAATTTATTTAAATTAAATTAAATAAAACACCAAGAGAATAATAATGACAACACCAGCCTTGCCCGTGACATTGACTTTGTGCGACTTTAACTAAATAATAACAATTACTCGATGGAAGTTAAGGAAATTTTCTTATTTATATAAGACCCCCACCACCTCATAATATACACATGTACATTATACTTGAGTGATACATATTTGTATACATTTTATTCGGTTTTTTTTTACGTACGACCAATGCAACTGTGTTGTCTTGTACAATTTCTTATTTTTTATTATTTTTTTTTACGTTATAATAAGAATGTTACAAGAAAAAAAATTAACATCGATGTAAGAGATCATTATACCCTTTCGATTTTTTTTGTTTTTGTTTTTCTTACTAATTTTATTATAAAGATAATAAACAAAAAACAATTTAGTATGCGCTTTTATCAGTGGTATAATAACCGAATATCAACTTTTAATGATCTTTTTTTTTTAAAAAGTTAAGAATATCGCTTTTATACGTTGTAACATTGTTTTGATGGTGAGATCTTCTCTTGTAAACAGGTCCAGTATTCAGAACATTTATTTAAGGCCAAAACAATCTCTTTCTTCTTCAAGGGCTAGTTCATAAATATAATAAATGCACAACAAAAACTAGATCTTTGATTTTTAAACGCATTTACTATACACTTAAGGTCAACTGTGTGGTCTAATGGATTTTAGACGAGGAAATATTTAAATCATGAAGATGTAAACCGACAAAGTATAATTTTGATATTCGTTTACCATTTAAATGTCTTGAAATCAGTTACGAGTATATGTATATAGTTGACATTAGCAATTGGTAAGATTAATTCAAAAATGTAGGTTAAAAACTAATTTGAGACTACGATTGATGTTTTCCGATTAAGGCGAGACTCTAAAATCTGTCTAATTATGATACTTATGCTAATGGACCCAAACCTATATTTGAAGGGATGTATTGTATCTAATACATGTTGCACCAATTTTTATGCGTTTTTTTTTGTGACCCACTTTTTTAAAGGCATTAAGAAAAAATGGCAGTGAGGTTTAGCTCAGACTCAACTTATGTAGTTGATTAATTACTAAGTTTTAAATTACTAAAAAAAATCTATTTCGTTCGATCTTCGATGCTACAAAACAATACATTTTGGTACTTGGCTAAAAAAATAAATCTTTGTCAAATCAGAAGAATTGTAAAAAGTAGAAGCCTAAGTAGATTCTGCAGCTAATTTTTTTAGAATTGAAATGTACGTTGGTAAAACTTATGAAAATATCAGGACACAATGATTCCAGCAGTATAGTCGTGCCGTAGTCTCGTGCCCCAGATAAACTTCAACAAGTCAGAAATTGGAAATCTAGGCCACCGTTTATTTTTTCTAGCGATTCATTTTAAATTTGCATAGAATCAAAAATTAAAATGTTGCAATTCTTCTCCTCGGAATATTCCGATCGAGAATAGTTCATCGACTGTAATCGATGAAGACATTGCCGACTGGTCTTGTTTATTGGATGAGTTGATATAAGCTCTCCGGGCGATTTAGGCTTAGCATAAGTTCCTATACACAGGGGTGGAAAAAAAATCGCACATTGATAAATTTTCACCAAAATTTCAAAAATATTAAAAAATCCAATATTTGTTTAATTTTCTTGAATGCAGATTCAAAGTCTATTTCAACACCTATCAAGTGGTACCATTTTTGTACCTATACCGTGCCAACAAAGTGATTTTTGGGGTCAACATCTGTAGTACACGTTTTTTGTGAATTTATCTGCATGAAAATTAGTGTTAACAATTTAATTAAAACGTGGAAATCAGCAAAAAAAACATTTTTAATAACAATAAGTATTCCCTCCCCTAGCCTGAATGATACCTTCCATTCGATATTTCATCGATTTCACCAAAGTTTTCACCAAATCTTGAGATATCGCCTCCCATTCCTCTGCGATCGCTTGTTGCAGCTCCTGGAGACTCGTTGAAACAACATCTCTGGATCGAACTCTTTTTTTCAGCTCATCCCATAAATGTTCGATGGGATTTAGGTCCGGGCTTCGAGCCGGCCACTTCATAACAGGCACATCCATCTCTTGAAGGTACTAACAAAATAACAAATTGTCGTTTGAATGTGGTTTAATTGGGACAGCGGCTCCAAGAAGTTCGGGCATCCCAATTCAGTCGGTGAACAGTTAGAAGATGACTTCAAGAAGGTAATCTGACTGCACACAGACCAGCAAATAGGCCGAAATTGACCCCAGCCCATCGGCGAGCCCGCCTTCAGTTGGCTCGAGAGCATTTGGATTGGACAGAAGAACAATGGAGAACAGTCTTGTTCTCTGACGAGTGCATGATGTGTTACATGGCAACGATGGGCGAGGAAGAGTGTATACAAGACCAGGAGAGCGATTTGCACAATGTTGCATTGAATAACGAGTCTCATATGGTGGTGGATCATGCAAGTTCTGGGGAGGCATGTCATTGGAGGCGAAGACAGATCTTGTGTTCATCTCTGGAGCGAATACTGGCCGTCGATCAAGAGGATTTACTTCTCAACAGTACATTGAGGAAGTACTCGAGGACTACATCGTACCTTTTGCCGGTTTTATTGGTGAAAACTTCGTGTTAATGCAGGATAATGCGGAACCACATACGGCTGGTATAGTTTACCAGTACCTTCAAGAGGTGGATGTGCTTGTTATGGAGTAGTCAGCTCAAAGCCCGGACCTAAATCCCATCGAAAATTTATGGGATGAGCTGAAAAAATGGGTTCGAGCCAGAGATATTGTTTCAACGAGTCTCCAGGAGCTGCAAGAAGCGATCGCAGAGGAATGGGAGGCGATACCTCAAGATTTGGGGAAAACTTTGGTGAAATCAATGAAACATAGAATGGAAGGTGTCATTCGGGCTAGGGCGGGGAATACTTCCTATTAATAAAAATGTTTTTTTGCTGATTTCCATGTTTTAATTAGATTTTTATCACTAATTTTCATGCAGATAAATTCACAAAAAACGTGTACTTCAGATGTTGACCCCAAAAATCACTTTGTTGGCACGGTATAGGTACAAAAATGGTACCACTTAATAGGTGTTGAAATAAACTTTGAATCTGCATTCAAGAAAATTAAACAAACATTGGATTTTTTGATATTTTTGAAGTTTTGGTGAAAATTTATCAATGTGCGAATTTTTTGCCCCCAAGTGTGTTATGTCCAAGTCGTTGTAGGCTCTTGAATGAATACCACGGCTCTCATATTTTCCCCTATTCTTTTAACAGAATAGTTCCTAGTGACCACCGAAGAGGCACTGTGAGCACTTGCTGAAGTTGCATAGACAGCAGTACAATACCAGTGTTGCAATCGTGCATGCAAATAAACACGAAGTCATTTGTAAAGTTTATAAGTTGGAGAGGACTCTGCATAACATAGATATCGTAATGGTGATCACCGAGTGCACGTTAAAGGAGGGTTTACTGACACAAACCATTACACCGTGATCTATCTCGACAAAATCCATCTTGATAAAATCCATTTTTGACATAATCCACTTTTGACCTTTTCTGAGAAACTCTCAGAGCAAGTTGTGGTCTAAATTCTGGAAAAGTGGAATTTTAATTTTGAAACCTGACCAGAGGGGAGGGGAGGTCAATTCTGTTTCCGTGAAAAGTATAATGAAAATTATTTTCAGTGAGAAATACACATAAACACATTTCCGATTCATGTTCCTTCCTTGAGAAGGAAAAAATGACGTCAAAATGTTTTCAGCAGTAATATCCCAAGGGCACTGATAATTTCCCGAAATAATTTTAGTATATTTTTTGAAAGCACGTTGTTTGGTAATAGCCCGAGACCGTAGGCCGAGGGCTGTTACCTAGAAGCAACTTGCTTAAGGAAATATAATAAAATTATGAGGTATTTATCAATGCTCGAGGGGTATTCGAAGAGAAAATGGTTTTGCAATTTTATTTTATTCTGTTTTTTTTTTATTACATAAAATAGTTTTCCTCAGTAATTTGATTTATTGATTCGCCATTTTCGTGCCCGAATCGTGAAAGCGACATTTTGAAGTAAAGCATGGTTTCCATAATGGCGAGGCGAAAAAATTAGTCAAACTAAAAAGAGAAAGCAAAAATTCACCACTAGTTCGATAGAGAGAAAATAGCCATTTTGACAGAAAAATTGGGACGTCCAGTTTTTAATATTTTAATTCAGCACTCGGAAATAGGACGTCTAATCCGAAAAAAAATTAGATGGATCATCTTTTTTCGGATTAGCCGCTGATTTTCGGAATTCATATTATCAATTTGAAGAAAATGTTCGGAATAAAACAAATTTCAATATAGAACCGTTAATTTGGATTTTGTTGTGTAAAGACAATTAATTTATGTAAGGAACTCGATTTATATTGCAACGACGAATAATACAATACGTATACAAATAATTACATTTCTTATTATAATCATTAAAAAAACATCGAATTACAAAAAAAATGGTCATATATTTCTTTTGAATACTCTATTTTCTAGGTATTAAATGCAAAATGAAAATTATTATTAAATATTATTCCATTGCCATTCTACGGCGCCGCTAAATAAATAAATAAAAATTCGGAGTAACAACTTGTTGCTATTTCACTCACTCCTATGTTATTTTTTGTATTCCCTCCTCTTTTTAATTTGACTAATTTTTTCGCCTCGCCATCGTGGAAACCATACTTAAGGCTCGTTGCACACCTAAGCTAAGCTAAGCTATGCGATGTGAGCTATGTTTTTGTAATATATGGTACATATATAGTTTAAATAGATCGCTGCACACCTGAACTAAGCTATGCGAGCTATGTTTTTTTGTTATGAGCGATGCAAACTAACTTAGCTCGAGTTGTCTTTGCCTTGCTATGTCAGCTATATCGCTCACATATACATAGATATTATTTTTTGTCTTGTTATTGACGCGTATTTAATATTATCGCAGATTGAATTTCGTTAACGAATTTGACATATATATTTTATTAAATGTGGTTAAACTATTAAATAATATAGATAATTAATTATGGTGGAGATTAAGATTAGTATTGGTAATATTATAATTAATATTTTGAAAGTGTTAGCTCGTGCAATTAAATGTATGTATGTACGAAAAAATATGAAACTTACAAATACACCATTATGTATATGTATGTCAGATAAAAATCATTCCTTCAAAATATTTTTAATTAGTTAAATAGATACTGGAAGAAAATGTCCATACCACAATACGAAGAAAAAGATACCGTGTTAGAATCTGAGTCGGATTTATCTGATGAGGATTTTGAAGATCAGATTTTATTAAGCTTATTAAGAAAACGAAAAAGGAGCTGTTGGTCCTCAAATTTTTTGTTGAAGAGTGCGAACTATGGCGAGTTTCACTGCCTATTACCAGATTTAACGGACAAGGAGTTTTTCAAAAATTCGATTAACTAGGGAGCAGTTTGAAGAAGTGCATACACTAATCGAAAAGGACTTAGCAGGAGGTAACAAATCATTTTATCGTTCTTCAATTTCCACAAGAGAAAAACTAACTGTTTGTTTAAGGTAATTTATAAATAATTTAAAACTATGGTGGACAATTATTTATTAATTTCACTTCATGTTTTAGATATTTTGCCACTGGAAACTCATTTCGTGATCTAAGCTTCAATTTTCGAATCGGTGAGAGCACGGTAGTACTAGTTGAATTAGTCAGCGATGCTATATGGCTCAGAATGCAACAAAAAGAAATGCCGGAACCTACTGAAACATTTTGGCGTGAAAAAGCGGACGAGTTTAGCAAAATTTGGCAATTTCCGAATTGTATCTCAGCCGTCGACGGAAAACACGTAGTGATCCATAGTCCAATCCATTCGGGATCATCGTATTTTAATTATAAAAAAACCTTTTCAGTAATTCTCATGGCCGCTGTAGATGCTCGTTACAAGTTTACCTTTATTGATGTCTGTTCGCAAGGTAGATTCAGTGATGGTTACATTTTTGCAAATAGCAATTTTGGCTTAAAAACTTCGAAATAATTTACTTGAAATACATGTTGTTGAAATGAACTGTTTACCATTTGTTTTAATCGGAGATGAAGCATTTCAGTTGACGAAGCACTTCATGAGACCATATCCTGGTTGCCACACCAAATATGAAACAGATTGCAAAATCTTCAATTATAGATTGTCAAGAGCACGCCAAACAGTAGAATGCGCTTTTGGGATTTTGAGTGCACGTTTTAGGGTATACAAAAAGCCATTTGAAGCTAGCCTTAGAAAAGTCGACAAAATAATTAAAGCCACTTGTGTGCTTCATAATTATTTACGGAGCCAAATAACATTACAGCAGCAAATGAATGATTTTGAATCTGCCGATTTTAACGATCCAGACAATCAACTTGTAGATGTATCACCATCCAATGTAAGAAGTTCACATGAAGTTTTTTTAATAAGGAAACGTTTTGCATCGTATTTCTCCTCTATAGCAGGAGCTGTTCCATAGCAATGGGAAGCCATTAGAAAAGGGAAATATTAAATTATTTATTTAAATGTCTATAGTTTCATCTTTAGAAAAAAAAAAGAAAAAATATAATAAAAAATTAGAAATAAAAAATTAATGTTTCATTTATTAAATTTCAAAAAACAACTTAAAGTTTCATTTTTAACATACTCGTATGGAGTGTTGTTTTGTGGTTTTACAACTTTATAGGTGAAATTTGAAGCATTGTCATCGGCTGTAACGATATCCATCATCTTGTTTTGTGGTTTTACAACTTTATAGGTGAAATTTGAGGCATTGTTATCGGCTGTAACGATATCCATCATCTTGTTTTATGGTTTTGTTGAGGCATTGTAGTCGGCTGTAACAAATTGACTGACTCCTGCAGAAAAAAATAAATATTAGTTTATGGTTAAAACATGCTAGGTATTTAAAAAATAAGATTTACCTTGGGAAACAGTTGAAAGAGAACTTTCTTCTAAATATGATATCGGGCTAGCTGTAAAATTTTCTATATCGGGTATCTCAGGAGTTGAATTTATCGGACTGAAATATGGTGATGATGATTCGGCTTGATCCTCACACTCGCTTATGACGTTGAAAACTTTTCTTTTAGCTACCCTTTGTATGTTAGAAGGAAAAGTAATCGCTGTCTCGTACATCGCCATAAAAAAGTTGTAGAGGGGTGGATTAGCAGGTCGAGAAGTATAACGATCCCTGATGTCATTTTTTAATATAGTCCTGTTTTCTTTCATTTTTTGGTTGGATTTTATTAATTGCAATATTTCGTCTTCCTTGGATTGTTTACATTTCTTTCTTGTCTTTTCTGTACTGGGTTCACTTTCCCCTAGCATAGTTGGATAATCTTCGGTAATTTCACTAATGTTGCTCTGCAAATCTCTTTTAGACATATATTTTTCTAAAAACGACATTAAATCGTGATATTTCCATTTTTTATAACCCGATGCCTCTTGTCCACTTCTTGTTTTCATCCTTTTAATGGACTCTCTGTGAGAATCCCTTAAGTTTTTCCAGTGCCTTTTAGCCGAAGTGGCTGTAAAATATTGAAATATATGATTAATTATTATTATATAGAACAAATATTTATTTTTTAATGAATAACAAAAACTACAAATAATGCTTGGTCACCATTTTCAAATAAACAGTCCAAAGCTATTTCCGCCCAAATTTCATCTTTGACAGAACGAAATATGAAGTAGCCTTAATTTGCGTCAATGTTATAATATATAAATTCATCAATGTATTTGTGAGCGATGTAATAACATAGTTCAAATGTGCAACGGAGAGAGCTATGCGAGCTAAACTAAGCTAATATAAACTACGTTTCTCGCTTAGCTTAGCTTTTAGGTGTGTAACGGACCTAAAAGTGGATGTAATAAACAAATATTTCTTAACACAGAATTAGTTAAGGCTGCTAGATTGTAAATTGTACTAAGAAAGTATCATTTTGAAACAGTATTTATTGTAAAATAAAACTATGAATTCTTTTCATCTAGTAGGCAGAGTATGTTTTGCTAAAATAGCTAGCCAAGGTATATTAGATTAATATGGTATAATATAGCGCATGTATAATGCTTTCTCTTTCTCAAATTTTTACGTCACGTGTATGGTAATGTATTGTAGTTTTGTTTTATTCGTATGGAATTGTTTGTCAAACGCGGTAGTGAAAAAGTATTTTATACAAAAATAAAAATAAAATTAATTTAAAATGGTTATTTGTGCTGAATTTAATTGCAATAGCAATAACGATAAACAATTAAAACGAAATGGTATTTCTAATAATTTAGAAAATATTCGTTTACTATTCTAATGTATGGGTTCAAAAATGCTGTATATCAGGGTATCGATTTTGGTCGCAAAATGAGGATTGAGGATTGAGAATTTTATATATGTACACGGCGTATAATATACATTTTGCTATTGTGTGCCGTCAAATATTTTTATTGTATTAGTGTGTTTTCTCATGATGGTAAGTATGAAAAATAAGCTAAGCGGGTGAAATCGGTTCAACTTTTTTGTTGCTTCCGCTCGCCTTGAGTTATTTTTCCCTATCTTTTAACATGAGAAATTCATGTTTTTCTATCTATTGTTGTTGTAAACGAGACATTCATTTTACTTCGTTGCCAAAAATCCAAAACAACATACGCAAATAAAAAAAATTGCTCGTGATCTTCAGTATAAAAACCAAAAAGCAGCATAAATAAATGGTTTTTAATCTATACATTCTCCGTCGGCCAAATTCATAATATTCTTTTTTTTTTTTTGAGTTATGTGAGAATAAACATTTGAAAAATAAAAATAACAATTCAGTGTTATCTCATGCGTACGAAAGAAATTTTGTACATATTTTTATTTCCTGTAATTTTCTGTAAAATTTAAAACTAATAAAATGGTAAATTGAATAATGATTCAAAGATAAACAAAAATTAGCTAAAAATGGAAAATAAGTCAGAAAAATATTTATAAACTGTAATTTTATTAATAATTTTAAATGATGAAAAGACACACCACGTACATCCTTCGTCTCCTGCGTTTGAATTAACACTAAGTCAAAATAACTAATTTACTTCTTATATTTTCCAGAGTATATTTTATATCCCTCTTTTTCGTATCATTTTATCTCTCTTATTTGCATCATGTTAAGCAAAAAACAAAAAAAAACCGCCCATCATTTTTTTAGTTTTTTGTTTAACATCGAATAAGAGGGATAATGTGAAAAATATAAGTAAATTAGTGATTTTTGAATGGGCAAGCAGGATGTACGTCGTATGTCTTTTCATCATTTAAAACTATTAATAAAATTACAGTTTATAAATATTTTTCTGACTTATTTTCCATTTTTAGCTAATTTTGATTTATCTTTAAATCATTATTCAATTTACTATTTTATTAGTTTTAAATTTTACAGAAAATTACAGGAAATAAAAATATGTACAACATTTCTTTCGTACACATGAGATAATACTGAATTGTTTTTTTTGTTTTTCAAATGTTTATTCTCTGTTTTTCTCTATTCTTTGAACACCAATACAATTTACCAATACTATTGCCTTCCGGTAATTCTCAACTCAATCCTCAAATTGCGACCAAAATCGCTACCCAGATAAATTCAACGTTAAAAACATCTTAATTTGTTCGAAACATTTTACAAAATATCGTTTTAAAAGAAATTTTCAACACGAATTGTTGGGATATTCCCCAAAAAATAGCAGAAAATTGAATACAGACGCGATATCTACAGAAAATCTACCATCATCTAAAGAATTAAAACAGTCATCATCAAAACGTCAAGAACGCCATAATAAACGAGAATCAAAATTGATTGTAACCAGCGTCCTGTAAGTTCTCTAAAATATTTATAAACATATAAAAATATTTTATTGAGTTTTACTAATAATACATTGTTTTACATATAAAGGTCTTGATACTTACTGCTGATAATTGCGTTACGAAAATTGTTGATAGTGAAAATTTATATCACGAAAATGTTATAACCCTAAAAATTGATAAGGGCACAAATACAAGTGAGGATTTAACCGAAAAGTTGATAAACGAGAGGTACGAATACCTACATAAAAGTAATATGTTTTTTTAATCACAATAAAACAATTTTTTGTAGCACAACTTCAACAAAATTATCATCAAAAAGTGAATTGATAAACGAAAACAAGAGGCTCATGGCCGAATGTTATAAAATGAACCAACAAATGAATTGCGTGAAACAAACATTTACATCCAATCAACAAAATAAAATGAAAAATAAGGGAAAAAGAATTCGCTGGGGCGAGTCGATGATATTTCTCAAGCTATCGCTATTTACGCTAGCGGACCAAAAGCTTATCGATTATTATTAAAAAAGAAATATCCGTTTCCTGCTGTATCAACATTGAGACGTTGGGCCTCAAAAATTGATATAAATCCTGGATACCTCAATGTTGTATTCAAACTAATGGAAAATGTGGATCTTTCACCTCAACAAAAGGTTTGCGTTTTGATGGCGGATGAGATGAAGGTTCAAAAATCTTATGAATATGACCAGAAATAAGATATATTACTTCGTCCGACTAATTATATCCAAGTTGTAATGGTAAGAGGTCTGTTTGAAAATTGGAAACAACCGGTGTTTTACAATTATGATGCAAAACTAACTAAAACCATATAGTAGAAACGATAATTGGGAAGTTAAATAAAATTTAAATATGATGTTGTGACTGTTGTAAACGATTTAGGAGGTAACCGAGGGCTTTGGAATCTGTATGGGATAAGCGAGAAGCAGCCCTATTTTGTTAATCCTTGTGATGTTCGGAAGAAAGTATAAATGATTTGTGACACTCTTCATATGATCAAACTTTTAAGGAATCATTTTTTGGATTCTGGAATCTTAATCAATAACAATTTATTGACAACAGAACCACTCCATGAACTAATCGAAAATCAAACAAAAAGTGATTTGAAAATCGCAAGCCGATTAACTTCAACTTATCTACCAGTGAAAGGTGGACACAGACAAAAGGTAAAATTTGCAACCCAGTTATTTTCGCACAATAATTCTTGTACTCTAATTAGAATTGTTAGTTTGAGTATTATAAAATCCAAACACTGGCATGAATTGGCAAATTTGCTTAAACAGGTAAATTAAATTTATTAAAAACTTTATTTTTTTTATTTTATTAATTATTGCTTTTATATATATATATTAGGTTAACGATTGTTTTGATACATTTAACTCCAGGGTTCCCAAAATTGACGCTCGCCCAAGAATGGCCGCGTATGGTTTGGCCATCCCAGAACACGAAGTGACTTTAAATGACATGGAAAATGTTATTAAACAAATACGGGTCGGTAATAATACAAGACTGTTGCCATTTCAAAAAGGCTTACATACTCATAAATACATATGTATATGTATTAAAACACTATTCGTAGACCTCAAAGAGCAATATAAAATTAGTTATATACTGACATATCGGTTAAATCAGGATCCTCTGGAAATGTTTTTGGCGTTATGGGGGCAAAAGGAGGTCTCTATGATCATCCAACCGTGTTACAATTTAAATATCGGCTTCGTAGTCATTTATTGGGATGAAATGAGTGTATTATTTCTGAATATGCAAATGTAGAATGTGATACTAGCCAATTTATTAAAATAAATGTTGAGGTTGAACCATATTTCGGGAATTCTAGCGTTTATGAAACCAAATTAAGGGACGAGAGACTAGATGGTTACTAGATGGAGTTTACTTTCCGATATTACAGAAGACAAATTACAGGATTGAACACAATTAGCAGAGAATATATAGCAGGGTACATCAAAAAACGCCTTCTAATAGAATTGCCCCTTATACTAGAAAAACATACTGAAGTTGGGTCGTATTATATCTTTACGTGGACAGATCAAGCGAGTGAAGGAGGGCTAAAAAAAACCAAATGTCCAATTTATCCAAAAGCTCAAAAGATTAGAGGACATATTTAATGATTTTAACTCTAATTCATTGAATCCCTGGGGGTCAATTCTCGTTCTATGAAAAAATCGAATGAAAAAAAAGTTTTCATTTTGATTTTGATTTCAGACAACGACAATAAGCGATTATCGATGTCCAAATGAAAAAGAATCGTGAGAAAAACGCTGAATAAGTTGTTTCCATAGTAAGCTACACTGTAAACACACATTTTTTCCAGTTTCATATATATTTCCGCTAGCTGAAACAACAATTGGTTTAAATATTAGCTAAATAAATGATAAAGTAGATTTAGTTAATCAGTTTTTGTCATTGGCTGTCAAAATATAAAGTAAATTATAAAATTGACCAAATTATTTTTAAAACTTATCTAAAATAATTATTTCGAGGCTTTTCTTAAATAAACGGAATAGTTTTTAATAGAGTTACTTATTAGTTAATTTTAAAGTAAATCATATTATAGTTTCAATGCACATTTAATGCTAAAAATACAAATTTAGTTTTTATAGAATTTTATTTCCATATTTATGATGTTCTCACCGCCAAAATGGTCGGTGAGAAAGTTGTATTCATATGGAAAGATTTTGAAGTCATTTTTTTCCTTCTCAAGGAACATGAATCGGAAATGTGTATTTCTCACTGAAAATACTTTTCATTTTACTTTTCACGGAACGAGAATTGACCCCAAGGAAGGAATTACATAAAAGCATTATTATCAATTTCCAAACAAATTAATTTAGCAAGCCTGTTAAATTAGTCTGTTTTGAGTCACGTGTAAGAAATAAACTAATCAAAATAACAATAAACTGACAACTTCCCTAGGGGACTGATTTAACAGGCTTGTTATTTTAGCAAAAAAAAATCATATGAATAAAACTTTTTCACCGACCATTTTGGCGGTTAGAACATCATAAATATAGAAATAAAATTCTATAAAAACTAAATTTCTATTTTTAGCATTAAATATTCACTTTAAACTTAGCTAATAAGTTAATCTATTAAAAACTATTCCGTTTATTTAAGAAAAGTCTCCAAATACATAATTAATTTAGTTAAGTTTTACGTATATTTTGACAGGTAATGACTAAAACTGGCTAACTAAATCTACTTTATCATTTATTTAGCTAATATTTAAACCAATTGCTGTATCATCTAGCGGAAATCTATATGAAACTCGACAAAATGTGTGAATGTGTGTTTACAGTGTAGCTTACTACGAAAACAACTTATTCAGCGTTTTTTTCACGATTCTTTTCGCTTATTGTCGTTGTGCAAAATGTTATAAATGAAAAAGGCTTAATGGAAACATAATATAAACAGTTTTTTCATTAAGTTGTTTCATAGAATGAGAATTGACTCCCAGTTCTGAATGCCAACATTTTTACAAAAACTTTTTTATAATTCTTAATTCTCATAATACCTTTCTCAAAAAATGGAGGTGTGGCCAACACACGACTTTCTTTTACGAACAGAGAATTTTGAGAAATTTTAATTTTTTTTTATAATTTTTTAAATTTTTTTTTTTAATTTTTAAATTTTTAAATTTTTTTTTTTAATTTTTTTTTTTTAATTTTATTTGTTTTTAATTTTTGGAAACATTTTGTGTTTGGTAGTTTTTTGTAAACCTTATACTTTTTAAGATATTTGCAAAATAAATTTTCTGGACCAAGGGAGTGGCCACTTCCGGTTAGCCGATTTGGAGTAATATTCACTGGGACCTCCCACTTTATCAAAAAAGCTTAAATCTGAAGTTTCAGTTCGATTGGTTAAACCATCTGGGCTGTAGAGAGGACACAGACAGACTGACAGACTGACAGACTGACAGACTGACAGACTGACAGACTGACAGACTGACAGACTGACAGACAGACACCATTTCGAAACCCACTTTTTCGGACTCAGGGGACCTCAAAACAGATAAATCACTAAAAATATCAAGGTCCAAAATTTTCATGATTACTATACTTTATTTTACTAGAGTAAAAGAAAGTAATAGTTGGGAAATTCATTTCCACCATTCATCAATGGCAGTAGACTTAGTAAGACAAGTTTCCCTTACTTTCCATTTAGTCTTAATAGCGACATTTTCAACGTCACACGAATGTCACCGAACGCTATTGCTATTTAAATAAAGTAACCATCGCATGAGATGTTATTTTGCCTGCAACCAACCAAATAGCACAGTCTTTAAAGCCCGTATTTTTAAACGAGGATAGAGATAAATCGGTGAATTTATACCCTCTTTCGTGTTTTTAAACGGAGATAAATCCATTGATTGAAACCTGGATTAAAAATTTATCCACGGATTTATACCTCGATATCGATGGCTAAAACAGTGGATACAGCTATTTTCAAAAATTCGGAAATAGAAAACGTCATTTATTTATTTTGTTTACATAAGTATGTATATACATACATACTACCTTGATCAACAAGTTCTCGGAATAACCACCGTGTGGCGCTCCCATCGTTCCGATTTGAGTTCTATTTTTTTGTTAAGTTGGTACATCTGTTTTGATATTCCTTCTAAATCTTAGCGTCATAGCTTGACATTTGCAAAAGTTACGTAGTCAAGAGTACATCTATCTCTGTGTACTCGTATGTTGGCGATTATTTACAATTTTAGAAATTATTTACAATTTTAGACATGATTTGCGAGGCTGAATCCGATCCCCCATTCATCAAAAGGATCATTACTGGAGATGAGACGTGGGTTTATGAGTACGACACGCAGACCAGACATCAAGCAAGTGAATGGCGTTGGAAAAAAAACCACGTCGTTTTCAGTCAAAAAAGAAGGCAATGCCAACGGTTTTCATGGATTACAACGGTGTAGTGCATCAAGAATTTTTGCCAGAAGGCCAGACCGTAAACAAAGAGTATTATTTGGCATTATGAGACGTTTGCGTGAAGCAATTCGCCGAAAGAGACCGGAATTGTGGGCAGAAAACTCGTGGATTTTGCACCATGATAATGCACCCTCGCACAGTGCCATCATTATTCGTAATTTTTTGAAGAAAAATGCAACAAATACCATCCAACAGCCACCGAATTAACCTGATTTGGCTCCCTGTGACTTCTTTCTGTTCAATCGAGTTAAAAAACCATTACGGGGAACGCGTTTCAGCAGCCGAGAGGAAATAATGGAAAAATCGCCAACATACACAGAGTAGATGTACTCTTGACTACGTAACTTTTGCAAATGTCAAGCTATGACGCTAAGATTTAGAGGGAATATCAACAACAGATGTACCAACTTAACAAAAAAACAGAACTCAAATCGGAACTATGGGAGCGACACACGGTGGTTATTCCGAGAACTTCTTGATCAAGGTAGTATATATGAAAAATACATAGTGAATTACAAATTTCAGATTATGAGATAATATTAAATCAACGATTTAAGAATCCTAAAATGATTTTTAATATGTTTCGAAGATTGTAAGAGAATTCAATCCAGTTTCGAACTGATGAGCTTATGATTATGAAAAAATCAATCTTCTCATCAAGCCGCGGCGACTGGACTGATTATACCACAATTTACATTCTATACATGTATACAGAATGTGCTGTGCTTTAAGTACTAGCGAATCGTACTAATACAGATGAATTCCCTTACAATTTTTTTTCTTCTTCACGATATTCACACTGCTCACTGAATTAAGTCTATTAGTCGGTTTCGTTGAATTACTGTTCGTAAATACTAATATACTTCTTGTGTTAATCGAAACACAATTAAAATGGTCTAACCACCGGTAGCATATTAGAAATTACATGAATTAATTAACATTCAAACAAAAAAATTAATAAAAAAGTAAAAATCCTAAAATATTTCACGATAGGATAGACGTGGAGTTTTACAACGAGGAAGAGTTTCGGAGCCGATTCTGGTTTTCTAAAGAAATTGTTTATTATTTGGCTAGCACTCTCCAAGAAAATGTGGAACCGTTGGACTTTAGTGGATATCCTCTCACCACAATTCAACAAATGTTCTTAAGTTCGATGTATTATGCTACATGATCATTTCAAATTGTGATTGGTGATTTACTAGGTGTAAGCCAGAGTGCAGCTGGGAATATAATCCATAGAGTTTCAAGAGCTTTTCCTCGAAAAAATAAAGATTTTATAAAGATGCCTGTGGGTGAGGAAGTTAATAAAACACTGGAACATTTTTATAACAAAGCAGGAATACCTCGCTGTATTGGGTGCATTGATAGTACTCATTTACCAATCAAATCTCCTGGTGGAGACGATGCAGAATTGTATGGTATTCGAAAAGGATATTTTTCGATTAATACACAAGCAATATTTGATGCTGATGGTAAATTTCTCGATATTATTGCAAGGTAATTAAATTTCAATTTATTCAATTCATTTATATATTAAGACAATTTTTGTTTCCTTGTTTAGATGGTTTGGATCTCCAAATGACCAGACAATATTTAATTTTTCACAAATAAAGGCTCGATTTGAGCAAAACGAATTCAGCAATATGCTGTTGATTGGTAATTCTGGTTATGGATGCAAACCTTATTTAATAACGCTTTGCAGAAACCCTGGAAATGCATGTTACGAAAGGTATAATCATGCCCTATCGTCCACAAGGTCTGTAATAAAATAGCAATAAGTAAAAAATTGCTTTTATTTTTTTCCAAATTTGTATTTAATTAAACATGAACTGAATTGCAACTGAATGTGGTAGATACAAATTTTTTCGCCTGAAATAATGAACAACACGCTGCAAGGGATTCCCATAATGTAAAAATAGCAATGAATGGTAATTTGATTCATGCAGAAAACAATAAAATTACACGAAATAACCAAGAGAGTCATATGAACATTACACTATAAAGGAATGATGTCAAATGTAAGACAATATGATGAATGTGAAAAAACTAAACTAAAGTTGTTGGGGCACATTTTTGCTTCTAAAGGTTACGAAGCAGATCTAGAACAAATCAACGCCGTCGGGCTTCTACAGGAACCCACAAATGTCAAGCAGATTCAGAGGTTATTGGTAACTTATTTATCCTAATTTATAAAACATTTGTGCGTCATCACACAACCAATTAGAATCCTATTATTGAAAAAGCTGCTTGGTATTAGGAAATTGGACAGAAAGAAGTGTTAAAAAGCATTAAATTAATTTTCGCTTCAACGCCTGTTCCTCGTTATTACAACACCAATTTACCTTTAAAGTTGTCAGTAGATGCAAGCTCAAAAGCATTGGAAGGCTATCTTATGCAAGAGGATCAACCTAAAGCATATCACCTAACAGTGAATTAGCGCATCTGACATTTATACGAAACTCTTTCTGAATTTTTGCACCTGTGTTGATTCACCGTTAGGGTGACCACGTCGTCCTAACAGTCAATTAACGTGGGTTCGGGAATTCGTGTG
Organism: Tipula vernalis; assembly: GCA_958295665.1. Taxonomy (NCBI): domain Eukaryota; kingdom Metazoa; phylum Arthropoda; class Insecta; order Diptera; family Tipulidae; genus Tipula; species Tipula vernalis. The sequence goes on from OY282558.1 coordinate 162,205,219, forward strand.
CAGTTTCTCACGACGAACATTTTGGTATCAAAGATGAGTTTTCAATAAAGACAGATATGTTATTTCACAATTATGTCAACGATCTGCTACGAGAGCATTGAGCAGAACAGAACTAGCATCAGCTTGAAAAAGGAGCACTTCCAATTCAGTTTCTAGTAAAAATTGTTCGGTAAACATGTTTCAATTAAACTAACCACAAACCACTTTAAGCGATCTTCTAAAAAACTCTTCAGGATGCGCCACTCACCACCAAAAAATCAGATATATCAAAGGCATAGCTATACATATTGCTGACACATTAAGCGGTGATTGTCATCCAGTTATCGAGAAAGAAGACAACAAACAACATTACCGTATATTAGCAGTTTGATTAACCTCAAAAGGACCACGTACTTCAACTCCTAAAAAATTCCTGATACACGGTTACAAAACCACAGTTTAAGTGCGAACTCTCTGAAGAATATGGACTATTATTCAAAGCCAATAAAATTCTAACTAATTCCAGTTGCAGAACATGGGAAAATTTGTTGATGATTTAAGATGTTCACAAAGGTCTCACCGAATTAAAGAGATTAAAGAATACGTCGAACCTTGTTCAGTGTGCCAACAAATACCACCAATTTAGGAAAGGGAAATTACTCAGCTTCCTTTCCAAAATGTCCAGCTTCCTTCGGATCTATTCTATTTTAAAAATGACAATTATCTTTTAATTGCTGAACAATCACTATTCTTCGGATTTTAAATTTAGGAACGGATTCCGTTATTTTAATTGCATGTGTGCAAGTACACATTTTATAAGGTCAGACGGATAGTTGATAGTGTAAGAAATCGATGCTTGGCACATCCCTTACAAGAAAATGTATCCATAGTCCAACAGATGATTTCATTCAGAGAAACATTTCACGCCAAACAGTATGTTAATAGCAAACCGTACCCAAGGGGGCTTAAACATTTTGTGCTTTGCGGAGTAAGTGGGTTGCCTTATGGTTTTTTTTATTTACCAAGGCAAATCAATTGAATTTTCTGCGGCAGATTAAAAAAAAAAATTGGCTTCGATGCTGCTGTTGTGCTTCATTTGCAAAAAAAAATATATAACTATATTAAACAACCAGAAATTATAAAGTTCTAAAATACACAAATATCAGATTTTTTGGGCCAGTTGAAAAGCTATTATTGATTGTTTATTAAATCCAAAAAACGGATATTGCGCATTTTGTACAAAATAAAAAGGTTTTTTTGCCGTCCTAATTGTTCGGTGCCCGATTCAACTGCACTGAATGCACCTATGGAAGTACTAGCCTGATAGAAAAACACTGATAATACCAGTTATCACGTTTTGTTGCGAGCCTTGGCCACTAACAGCATAAAACACGGCAACTAAGCGAAAAATTACTCGAATGACCCAAATTCTCGGTCCCATCAAGTTAGGAGCCTCAACCAGAATGTGAATGAATCGCGTGGTCAAAAGCGATCTCAATAAGGATATCATCATCGTATTCAAAAAATCATATATATAGGTTAAGGCACCATGTCTCCTGTCGTATTCTTGTCGTGGAACAGCACCGTTGAAGCGACCAAATCACTTGACGGGATGTAGCGCAGAAGAAGAAGCAGTAATATATTTTAGAACTTTTTACCGATTTTCAATGAAAGTTACTGTACTGTACAACAATTGTAGAATATATTACATATTACTCAATGAAGCGTAAGTGTGCGCCGTTAAAAATATTTAGATTCCAACATATAAAATTATACGCTCGAACGCAAAATAAAACTATAAAAAATATTTACATATAAAACTATTAAATAATCACGTCCAGACAAACAGACTGTTGTAAACAGCGCATAATTTTGCCATTAACTATAATAGATATCAACCGTAACAATTTTATCTATATAATTGTTTTAGTTAGATCACTATCTATTTTATCTAATCGCTGAATCTTTCTTTCATCTCCATAATATAAACACATAATGGTGTTTACAATTGAGGTCACAGACCTTAAGGAATTTGATAATGAAACATTTATATTCCTTCTGCAAAAACTAAATAAAAAGTAGTTAGGTTTCGTAATAACGTAAATTGTTATACAAAAATAAGTGTTAGTTATACATACTTGCGTTCTGTGAATTTTAAGATTATTTAAATATTACAATTTGATGATCCATCGTTAGCTACACGCTATAGGCACATAAAGATTGCAAACTAATTATAAAAAATCCAGTGATGATTTAATTGGACATTTTAATTCTTTGCCATTTAGTAAGAACACATAAAATTGGTTTAGTACGTTCAAACCATTTTATGGGAGTACGATATAACAAAAGACAAAAATTCTGTTATTAAACTTTTTGTATAAAGGTGACGAAACCGAATTAAGCTCTAATACCCCTATTCTCTTGGTCGTGTCACTTCATTCGACGTGATAATTGTCGTGTCACATCAACTTTAAATTGGTATTCTCTTAGTCGATCGAAGTGATAATATAAGAGATTCGACGTAAAACTATATCTGTCACTTCAAACGACAATTGTCGCATCGATCGACTAAGAGAATATCAAAATTTGATTGTCGGTACAAGTGACACGACTAAGGGAATAGGGGTGTAAATTTATATACTCGCAAGAAATTTATGTAAAGAACTAATTGAGAATTTTTTAAAGTATACTAAAAATATTTTTTTCTCAAAGTTCCTGTAAATTGCGCAGCAGTCAAGCGTTTTACTGAAGATAAAACATTTTACCGGGTGATTTTTTTAACCTGATACACTCAAATATCTTGGAAAATAAGCACTCTACAAAAAAAAAATTGTAAAGATCAAAATTTATTTATTCCGTGGGGGAAATACATTAGTGTTCAAATTAGTACCCCGCTCCTCCTTGTAGGTGGGGCGGGAGTAACTTTGAAACTAAAATATGAACCCCTATTTTTTATTGTAGTTCGGATTCTACGGCTAAAAATACGTAGGATTTGACTGAAACATTTTTTTCGATTCATGATAGTAGAATCGAGTAGAATCAGAATCTGCAATAAAAAATAGGGGTTCATATTTTACTTTCAAAGTAACCCCCGCCCCACCTACAAAGAGAAGGGGTTGGCTACTAATTTTAACACTAATGTATTTCCCCCACGGAATAATTAAATTTTGAGTGAGCTTTACCATTTTTTTCGTAGAGTGCTTATTTTCCGAGATATTTGAGTGTATCAGGTTAAAAAAAATCACCCGATATATACACTGTCTCAAAAAATTGTCCGTTGTACACCCCTCGGTTAAAGAAACATTGATAAAAAAAAACAATTACAAATCAAACAAAAAATTCATTTTTTATATTTTATAATCTCAAATTACATTTAACAACCTGAAAATAATAATTATCATGATGCAAATTAATTTACTTTAACGTTGGATATGATTTACTATTTAAACATCCTAAAACGATCACAAATAATTGTCCGTACACTTGCACTTTTGTGAAAATTAACACTAGCACATTAACAGTTTATTATTTGTTGAACTCTGTTGTCTCCCTATTTGTTGTTTTCAACTAACGGTAAATTAAGAAATTTTTTTTTGCGTAAAAGTTAATTAGTCGTACTTTGAAAATATATGAAATATTGTCAAGTTAATTAAAAATGTGTTATTCTTGTACCAAAAATAGTGTAGAAATTAAAAAATTGATCATTAAATTGGAGAGTGAAGGTAAAAGTTTATAGGAAATTTCCAAAATATCTAATCGCCCGCGATCTTCGATTCAATATATCATCATATAGGTAGATTCCGGTTGTGTGGAATTATTTTGTGAAACGGGATGTTGTTCTAAACGAGATTTTTGCATTCCGGTTCAGCGGAATGAGAAAATAAATCCCGCTTTTGGAATGAAACAGGCTTTGTTTTTTACGTCGCTTGGACGTGTTTTTCTGTACAATTATTTTCTGAAATATTTTGTTTTTTTATAAATTTTAAATTAACAGCAAACGTCCAACCCAAGTGATATTATTCCAATATATAAATAAAGTATTCCAACATGGGCCACACAAGTAATTTGATGTTAAAATTTAAAAATTAAATAATTAAATTTAGATCATTCGGGTGATAAAAGTTCATCCGATTATGGCGATTTTGACGAAGTTTCCGAACCGATTAAGGATCAAGGGAAGTCATTAAAGAATTAAGCAATTAGTTGAAGTTGCAAGATTGTCGCTGATACTGGCTGAACGTGCTGGTTTTTATTTTTTTTTTGTTATTTTTAACTTGCCCCCATTTTTTGGTATGCTTTTTTATGAATGAGCTGATGCTCAAACCAGGGTGTGCCGAATTATGTAAATTAAACAAGTAACTAAATAAATAAATAAGAATCGTCAAAATTTCTAGTCGTGGAATTTGACTGTAATATACAACTATCAGTGCCGTGGAATTTAGCCTTAAATTGTTTAGAGCAATGTGTACTGTGTAGGTTTAGCTCGAGGAAGGTAAATAATGATTTATTTATTTTTTGCACAGATTTTACAGCACATACGGATCATTGGTCATACGAAAAGTGGAATAATGAGAAAGGAACGGACAGAAACGTCGCCAGTGAATGTAATAATAACATCAATTTGTACAATAAACGAATAAAATTAAATATTTATTAGTAAAATTTTATTTTCATTTAATAAAATGTGCAAACAATTATTCTAAGACCCTATGCGTATAGAAATTTTATTCCGCCAATCCTTCCCTGATTCTTCTTAACTCATCGAAATGAAATAGCTATGTACGGTATTATGCAGTACGAAGTCGTGATGAAACTGTGGGGTGTGGGCGTTGGTTCGAAATATTAATTTAAACAATTTATTTGTTGATTATCAATATTTTATTTATTATACTTTTTTATTTTACATTAGCTTGTTACACGAAGGGGTCCGGGTCAAAATGCGGTGTTTCAAAATGCCGCGAGGTACAAAATGTCGCGTGGTACAAAATGTCGCGTCTTAAAATGTCGCGTTTCAAAATTGTGCGAGGTACAAAATGTCGCGTGATATAAAAAGACGCGTTTTAAAATGTCGCGTTTCACAATGCCGCGACGTACAAAATGTCGCGTGGTACAAAATGTCGCGTTTTAAAATGTCGCGTTTCAAAATGCCGCGAGGTACATAATGTCGCGTGGTACAAAATGTCGCGTTTTTAAAATATCGCGTTTTAAAAAACTGCGTTTGTAAAGAAGGAATACAATAAATGTTATATTGAGATAATAAGAAAATGTGTATTATTAAACAATATCTCCTCTTTTGTGGTCATTGGTTATTGACAGACTACTGGTCCTTCTGAGTAGCCATGGGTTTGATGTCCAGGGCTATGCGGATGATGTGGCTATCATAATCAGAGGCAAGTTTGATGAGGTCATTTCTGATCGCATGCAAAATGCACTCAATATAATATGGCAGTGGTGTTACCAGGAAGGGCTCAGTGTCAATCCAAGCAAAACTGTCATTGTTCCTTTTACGAGGAGGACAAAGCTTGCGCTTACAGCTCCCTCGTTAAACGGTACTACTGTTCCTTTTTCCAGCGAGGTTAAATATCTAGGGGTTATCCTAGATCAAAGACTGAACTGGAACCAACATTTGTTGAAAGTTCAAAATAGAGCCATCAAGGCTCTCTGGGCCTGTCAAAGACCCTATGGGCGTACTTGGGGACTACAACCAAAAATGATCTACTGGTCATTTCTTACAATCATTAGGCCTACGGTCACCTACGCATCGGTTGTATGGTGGCCTAAAACTGAGCAGAAGACAACGCAAACCTTATTGAATAAGGTTCAGCGTGTAGCCTGCATCGGTGTTACGGGCTCAATGAAGTCATGTCCAACCGCGGGGGTGGAGACACTTCTAGGACTGACACCGTTACACCTGCATATTAAAAAGGACGCTGCAAGTATGGCCCTGAAAATGCAGGCGGAAGGAAATATCAAGCCAGGCAATATGGTGGGTCATATGGAAATCCTTAAGGAATTTCAGACAGACCCTACAATAGGAATGCCTTCCGACTGTATGCCAGCTAAACTGGACTTCCACAAACCATTCTGTGTTAGGTTACCTGACCGGGATGTGTGGAGGGCAGGTGGACCATCATTTGAGCGAGGGTCCATGGTATGGTTTACAGATGGATCAAAAACGGAAGATGGGGCGGGGATAGGAATACACGGGAGTGGCACTACCCTCTCGAAGTCCTTGGGTACCAATGCTACCGTTTTTCAAGCAGAAGTACATGCTATAGAACTTTGCGCTAGGATAGGCATAGCAAAAGGCCTAAACGATGCAAAGATTTATATTGTATCAGACAGCCAATCAGCCTTAAAAGCTCTTAGGTCTTGTACCGTTGAGTCAAGGCTGGTATGGGATTGTCTGAAGGTTATTAAACATCTGGCAGGCTCAAATAAGGTAACACTTATGTGGGTGCCAGGTCATACTGGAATCGAAGGAAACGAGGCAGCTGATGGCCTCGCCCGTGAGGGTTCTGCCTCTCCATTTTTTGGACCAGAACCCTTCTGCGGTGTCACTAAGGGACACCTTAGAGCAGCGGTAAAACGCTGGGAGGATGTTCAAAAGTCCTCCTACTGGCGCAGAATTCCAGGTTTACGGCAGGCGAAGAAATTTATATCACCTTCGTCTGTCAGGGTTAAGGAGTGTCTTGAACTTAGGAAACCTGAGTTGAGGCTGCTTACTGGCTTCCTCACAGGTCATGTCCCCTTAAGGTATCACCTTAAGAAGATGGGCCTAAGTACGACAGATGGATGCCGCTTCTGCGGTCTGGAAGCGGAATCAGCGGAACATGTTCTGTGCCATTGCCCAGCCATTTTCCAGCAAAGACTGCAACATCTAGGAGGGAGAACAATGAGCCCGGATAGTATGTATCTTGTACCGGCCAGTAGTATTGTCAGATTCATTAAGAGCCTGAATATTGACTGGACGGATAATTAAGTAGGGTCCAGCACAATAGATCTTTTAGGTCGCGGTGCGAGGTGGCTTATCGCCCACATGGCCCTCCGGTTAATAATAATAATAAAAAAAACAATATAAATGATTTGGGTGAAATTGAAAAATATGGTTTTTCCTAAGTACTGTTAATTTCGTTAATGAATTTTTTGTAAAGAGTTAGCTACAAATGATGTTTCATTGTCATATAAATTCATGGATGTTCCTTTATGGATAAGGAAAACCGTCAGGTGTTTTATGATCAATTGGAACAATTGGTTTGAAAACACTACACATTTTTGAAATTTGAGGGCGATAACCATAATAAAAGTACGTTTTTATTATTTTTCTAATTTCAAATATTGAACCCCTTTTCAGATAATTGTCCATTTCGCATAAAAGTATTTTTTCCGTTTTATTACTAAATAAAACATTAAAGGTAAATGTTTTTACTATGAAATTTGGAAAAACCAGCAATTAAACGGCGCATTATAAATTTAAACCGTAAATTTTTCAGATCGGGGAATAAATACAATGGACCAAACAGGCAGTTTGATGATGTAATAAAAAGTAACATTTTTATGATATGGAAATTTTGATCAACTTCTTTATTTCATTTATCGATCTTAAAATAAGGGTTTAAAAAACAACAGCACATCAAAGTATATATAAATAAAAATTTCCATTGCTCTGGGTATCAGTTTGTTAATGAATTGCAAAGTAGCAGAATATAAATGAATCGATGAATTTTCATAATTAAAGTTGGTGAAACTAAATTTCATAAAAATATCAAAGTTAAAAACTATCAAAGAAAAGATTAATTATAATAGAAAATTAAATAAGTAATATAGTACGAGAAGCATTAAAGTAATATTGCACCCAAATGGAGGATAAGGAGATTTATTCGGGACAGCTGATTGAGTTGATAATATCTCAGAAAAATTCTAAAATCCTAATTTTAAATGGATTTAGTTACACTTCTGATGCCCGCAGGAACAAATGGAGATGTACAAAGCGACAAAATTAAGTTTTGAAATGCTCTTGCAATTTGAGAGCCGAAGAAATAGATGGAAAATTTTATTTACAAAAATTGTGGAATTCTCATAAACACTCTCCTGATCCCGAAAAGTTACCAGTACTAAATTTCATAAATGGTATTAAAGAGATAGCAAGCACTTCAAGCAATTTGCCTTGCCAAATACTACAATCAACGATTGCTAAACTTCCTGAGAATGTAGGTGGTTCCCTTCCTTCAAAGGCCGCCTTAACCCAAATCATCAAACGAGAGCATCGAAAATTAATAGTGGACAAGCAGCCAGTATCACTGGCATTCGATATACCAGAAAGGTTTCTCCAAATTGATGGAGAGCAATTTGTATACGGGGATATCAAAGAGGGCGATGACCGGATAATTATTTTTACTATCAAAAATAATTTACAAGCTTCGCGGTGCAGAGTTTTGGATGATGGACGGTACATTTAAAGTTGTACCAAAATTATTTTATCAACTTTATACTGTGCATTGCAGTATCGCGCCTCATAAAACAGTACACCCAATGGTGTACGCTTTAATGAGCGGCAAATCTTCGGCAATATACAATAAATTGTTTACAACTCTACAAGAGAGTGCAATAAAAGTTGGTATCAGTTTAGCACCAAAATTGGTAATAACTGATTTTGAAAAGGCAGCAATCAGCAACATCCGGAGTGTCTTTGAGAGAGTCAACGTCAAGGGTTGCAATTTTCATTTCATGCAGAACATATATAGACACATCCAAAAAATTGGTTGGCAAGGGCGGTATGGCACAGATATATTGTTTGCCATGAAGGTAAGACAGATCGCTGCTTTATGTTTCTTGGAACCTGAAGAGATACCGGAATGGTTCAAGGATATTAAAGAAGAACTAACCGCAGAATTTGAACCGCTAACCAATTGGATGGATGAAAACTATGTTTCCGGCAAAAATAATAGAACACCATTATTTCCACCGAGTTTATAGAGCATCAGTGAACAAAATAAGAATAAAATACCCCGCACACAGAACTATGCAGAATCGTTCCATAATTATTTTAATGTTGTAATTGGTCGGCCGCATATTAGTGTTTACTACTTAATAGACGAACTTCAAAAGCAAACAAAAATTAAAAGTGCCGAAATAGAAAAATTAACAAGGGGAAATCTTCCACCTAAAAAAAAAAAAAATTTATTTTAAAAGAAAAAAGGATTGAGTTGATTTTATCTAATAAAAAAAGAATTCAGCAAATTTGGATTTTTGAAAGCAATTGCAGTCATTTTGTACCACGCGGTTTTTTGAACCACGCGGTTTTATGAAACGCGACATTTTGTACCACGCGACATTATGTACCACGCGGCATTTTGAAACGCGACATTTTAAAACGCGACATTTTGTACCACGCGACATTTTTTACCTCGCTGCATTTTGAAACGCGACATTTTAAAACGCGACATTTTGTACCACGCGACATTTTGTACCACGCGGCATTTTGAAACGCGGTATTTTAAAACGCGACATTTTAAAACGCGGCATTATGAACGGTTCCCTACACGAAGATGTCTAAAACAACATTGCACACCGAGAAAACTTCTTCTATCACGAACGGTACATTACTCCTTCAACAAACAAAAATGAGAAAGAGAGTGAGAAAATATATACAATAATATGAAATAAATCGTTGGATGTAAGCGTTCGTTTCTTTACACTAATACAGTACAGCCACTGTATATTGATACGATGTGCTGTCGCCACACCACTCCAGCTTTAGGGGAAACGCCTGGGCAAAATCACTCTTCTGTCAGTTCTGGTAACTTTGGTTGTCGGTGTCTGTATTACATTGCTCGAATCAGTTGATTTCGGAACAGAAGGTTGGAACTGGCTTGTTCTGTTTGTTACGGCTTTTGTTAGTCTATCCGATTCTTCTATTGGTAAGAAGGCAGCTTTCACTCTGTCGATTGATATTTTTGCACTTTTACCGTTTATACGACTTTGTAATGGGGTTCGGACTCTGTCAACTCTGACAAAAACGTGCGTACAATTCATCACATTTTTTTGAATAAATACATTACTGGTATCGTGTTAAGTGTGCATTGTGTTTTTTTTTTTTAAATAAAGTTTTTTGAAAGAATATTTCTCTTCGCTGGCTCTCGGTTCTCGTGCAACAATGTAATGTCTTGATATTGTTGAAGAATATCTGCGAAAGGATCGTTCACGTTGAATGTCCGGATGCCGAATGTTTTGATGAAGTGAAGCCCTCAATAGACAACTTTGTAACACCATCTATTAACTTTTTTACCACTCACGTCGATCAATAAGTTATAATGTGTGATGAAATCTATACCGATGATTGCTTTGTTAACCTCTACGATTATGAAATTCCACATAAATTGTCTACGAAGACCGAAGTTTAGCAATAATCTTTTTTCCCCATACGTATTAATTTGGGAACCATTTGCAGCATAACGGACACATCAGCGCCATTATCGATCAAAAATCTTACATTTGTCAAATGATCGGAAACGTACAGACGATTTAAAAACGTTTGTTCAATCACTTGCGCCTCCCCAAGTGATTTATTAACTAGTTTTTTGACTCTTCGAAATTACACGGCGGACGACATTTTCTGGCTAAAGCACCGTATTTGTGATGCCACCAACACTTCTCGAACTTTGGTTTACTAGCCGATGCCGTTCCTTGATGTTTTGGTGTGGTTCGTGAGCGATACTGACTTTCGATTTTATTGATCCGTTGCGTCAAAGTTTGTATTTGAAGCGTTTGCTGCTGGCGAAAATTCACTCGCTGAAGTCACGTTAATTTGTGATGAATCGCATAATTCTACATCAATTTATCCGCCATCTTTGCTATGACGTCAATAGAATCGTTGCGTAACAGTTGTAACCACATTTGTTTTATTAACTCGTCGGTAATTTTGTCTCCCCCCAGTGCGCGCATCTCATTGAGGAGAGAAGAAGGCTTTTTATCACACAGCTGGATACCTTCGAAGCAAAGTTTTGAATTTCGTATGCTCCGAAACTGCGTACCTTTCCATTAATGCTTTTTTAATTTGTCGTACTTTTCCACTGCCGGTGGCTTAATGACCGCCTCGTTCACTTGCGAAAACCCTATTCCTACCGAGCTGTGTCTCTGAGTCACTATTTAATTTTAAAAAATATTAAAAAAATTTATAATCCTAAATGTTGTTCTTGAATTATTTGTAAATGTACAATATTAAAATAAAATAAATGTATTCGCCATATGAAATGAGCAATTTAACTGTGTGTCCCAGAGTCACAGCTAGCTAGTTTACGTTACTAAAATAGCGTGGTAGTAATATTGATGATATGTTTGTATCGACCGCTGTTAGTAATGTATAAAATTTGGTATCGTCTTTTGTAATACCGAGTATGAATTGTGCCTCCACCTGTTGGAACCAAATTTCCACTTCGTTCTTCCAAAATGGTGGTAGTTTTACTCACACTTTTTGAATGACTTGGTTTTCTTCGTCCTTCACCATTGTAGTTGCAATTGACACGATTTACACTGATGCTTGCAAAAAATATGCTTAACTAAAAAATTATTCGGTCGGAAAATAAAGTTTTGTTCCGAATCACTTTTTTTTTTAATATTTCCACTATTTAATTAATATGCCACACTAATTTACGTTTTAATTCACGTCGTAGATTACCAATTTGTGGGCGTTGGTTCGAAATATTAATTTAAACAATTTATTTGTTGATTAACAATATTTTATTTATTATACTTTTTTATTTTACATTCATTAGCTTGTTACTCGAAGATAGATCTAAAACCACAATGCACACCGAAAAAACTTCTTCTATCAAGAACGGTACATTACTCCTTCAACAAACAAAAATGAGAAAGAGAGTGAGAAAATGTATACAATAATATGAAATAAATCGTTGGATGTAAGCGTTCGTTTCTTTACACTAATACAACACAGCCACTGTAAATTGATACGATGTGCTGTCGCCACAAAACCTTACCTGTCAAAGTAAAACTCGTTTATTATTCTACAAAGCGCAAATCATCGCTTCAAATGCATGAGCATCATGAAAAAATTGAAATAAAATGACAAATTATTTCCATTTTTGACATGTTTACTTGATTTAGAACTATGTAGTACTAAAAATAAATCCCGCAAAGAGAACTATAATACAAATTTGTTTAACGAAATTATTCAGCGAGAAAATGAAATGTGAGAAAAATAAAAATTCCGTTCCAATCCAATTCATTTCACAAAACCAGAATCTATATACAGAACTCCGAAAAAACCAAATCGCCAGAGATGGTTGCTGGGCGTGGTCGCAACCGAAAGCTGAACAAACGTCAAATACATCTAATAGAGAAGGAAATAAAACAGAATCGAAAGCTTAGTGCTCCAACGATCGCTGCCAAAGTTTATCAACGCGAAAATGGAGCGATAAAACTTCAGAGAATATTTGCCGACAAAAAAATATTAAAAGCGTTTGAAATATGCATTTGAATATGTGAGTGAGCCCGAAGAGTTCAGGGAAAATGTTATTCCCTCGGACGAAAGTCAATTTAATGTTTTTAGTTCAGATGGGCGAGTTATGGTGAGGCGGAAACCCAACACTGAACTTGAGTAAAACATGGTGGTTTGGGGAGCTTTTAGCTGAAGGAATGTAGGACACCTTCATTCAAACCTTAATGAAATTCAAACCATTCAATCATAAAAAATTTATTTTGCCGCCCTCAAAGTATTCCCCATTCAAGGATATACACATATGCCAGCGTTTTTCCAATCATCGAAAAATTTTTATAGGCACTTCCTGGAGGGCCTTCAGTTCGCGCACCGAATTTTTGTTTTTATGGCTTCAATGGAGTCAAAATGGATTCCACAGAGTAGCAATTTAAATCTGGGAAACAGGAAAAACTAACCTGCACCCGAATTCCGGTTCAATGACAAATGAGAATGAGAAATGGCTTTTATTTTTTATTTCGCCTACTCTAAATAAAAGTGCAACCGACTAGTTGAAATAAAAAATCAAGTCATTTCTCATTATCATTTGTCATCGAACCGGAATTCGGGCACTGGTGCTAAATCAGGCGAATGTGATATTCGTGTAAAATCCACGAGTTTTTTTTCCATAATTCCGGTCACTTTTTTCGCAGAGCACAAGAGATTTAAAGAGACGCAAAACTTAAAGAAAATTCTTTGTTCAATATTTTCGTTCATTGTAAAAATCGCCGTGCACTAATGAGGTCGACTGACTTAACCAACTGCTGTAAACAAACTGGTTGACAGATCGCGCACAAAGTTGACATCATAATGAAAGACAGTCCTACCGATCTAGGAAAAATGAGGGAGTTAATTTTTGAAGTAGCCTCCCCCCCTTCCTCCCCGAAAAATTATTAACCGACGATTTTGCAGTCGCCTAATTTTTAAAAAACGTTTTACGTACAAAAACGTCTTATGTCACACACATTGATGCTAGCGATGTAGCACTTGGGGCAGTTCTTTCACAGAGAATAGGTGATGATGACTTAGCTGTGACTTATGCTAGTCGGGTATTGAATAAATAAAGCTGAGCGGGAACTCTTCGACTGTGGAAAAAGAATTGCTTGCCATTGTATTCGTCGTAAAACGTGTTCGTCCCTATTTATATGGAGTAAAATTCACAATCATCATGAAGGATAAACCAAGCGAAGAATCTTTCATTTCGTTTAATATGCTGAAGAATAGAGCTAGATTACCTCATAAAAATTGTAACTTGATCTCAAGCTAAAGCCAACGAACCGATGTTAGATCATGAACCTCTTTTAAGCGTCACTTCGCCAAATCCGAAAGGAAAATCTAGTCTTTCTTTAAATCCTGAAAAGTATATCATTCGTCTTGAAAATGAAACCGATATCATAAAAGTAATCCAAGAGTACCACAACTGTCCCTTACAACGAAGGCACCAAGATATAGAACGAACTTTTAAACGAATAAAATCATATTTTTACTTTCCAAAAATGTTGAAAAGAATCAAAAAATGTATTCAAAAATGTGAATCAAACTTCCAATGGTGTTGACAACCACCAATCAATGTTAGAGAAAATAATACTCATTAAATACTTACAATACAAGATGATTTGTCCAAATTACTTCGGTCTAAAAAGACCAAAGTATTGAAATCCTGTGAAAAATGATCAACAATTTGGTTGGTCCAAAACCATTTTACTCGACGTTTTGAAAGTTCCTGAGTCTAAAAAAATAACAAAAAAAAATGTCCGTCCGTCTGTACAAATGGTATCTCGAGAACGGCTTGTTCGGTTTCTATGGTCAAGGCCGAGATTTGAAAAGCTTTTGGAACCTGTGCGTCAAGAGGGTACCTGCCATACGAATTGACCCAAAATACCTGGTTATAGAAATATTTACCAATCTTTTATATATGGTGGTTTGAATATTGATTTGGGCATTGAGTTTGGAGTTGAGTTGAAGGTCAAGTTAGGGGTCAATTTGCGGGTTGAGTTGATGTTGAGTTGGACTTAAGTTGGGGTTGGATTAAGTTATAGTGAGCAGTTGGCTAATTTTTATATATGCTAGTTTGAGGATTGAATTGAAAGAGAGTTTATTGCGTTTGGGTAGACGGTTGAGTTGGGCGCCGTTTGCGGGTTGAATTGGGGTTGAGTTGGGGTTGTGTTTAGTGAACAGTTGAGCAATCTATATAAGTGAGTATTTGTATGTTCTTCTTCTATTCTTCTGGAATATAGCCAAGTACGATTGAACTTGCCTATTTCTCAACCAATAATGATGAAATTCGGCTTGTGCTGGGTAAAGATGATGATTTGATGATTGATTTTTGGATAAAGTTCTGGAATATGGCCAAGTATGATGGAACTGGCCTATTTCTCAACCGAATAAGATGAAATTTTACATGTGGGTTGGAAATTGGATTTTAAAATGATTTTTGAATTGAATTATGAAGACGGAAGTTCTGATCATTTTATGAGGTTTCAGCCCTTTATATTTTTCGTGTTCCAACCTAGTTAGTAGCTAGTAGAAAACTTTATATGTAGGTTAGAGCATTAGCCTGTATTCTTACTAACCAAGGTACCAATTTTGTTAGTAAACTATTTCATAACGTATGCAAGCTATTAAAAATCAAAAAACTAAATTCTACTACCTACCATCCACAAACAAATGGAGCCCTAGAATGGTTTCACCGAACACTGGTCGAATATTTACGCAACTACATCGACGATAATCTTGATAACTGGCACCATTGGTTGACCTACGCCAAGTTCACGCCATGTCGTTTTTTAAAAATAATAATCATGTTTTTACCACCGCGAAGACTATTTACAAAAATTACGACTGAAACTATTCAAAGTAGTGTATAAATATTATGTTTATTAAAATTATATATTAATAAATTATAATATCATATAAATCATAAGACAATAAATAAATTAAAATTGACATAAAAAACATAAACCACAACAGTACCATGAATGGCTGTAAGATCAGCCGCACTATACTCATCAATGAGTACCATCAAGAAGGTACGTCCCTTCAATGTTGCAAATATCTGCGTGCGATACAGCAAGCGACTTCTTTAATAGCTTCATTTGAGCTGACTTACTGTGCTGCAAGTTGATCTGTTTTATTGAAATGGGGGTCACTTTGAACAACATAAATAAAGTAAATGAACTAAGGTTCCGAGGGGATCTTATAAGAGATTCTCTCTCTCCAGAACATATTGCAAAGTTGAGCCGAAACCAGTAATACTCTTGAAGGTCTTAAGAAATTCTACTCCGTTTGTTTTTTATTAGTTGAATCGTCGACGAACGAATGTTGTTCTTTATTAGTTGAATGGATGACGAATTATGTTATTGAACTGTGCTGAAAGCTGAATGGATATTTATGTTATTACAGATGGAAGAAGGACTTAGGTTACCACATAAAAGATTTACAAAATCCGATCATTCCAATTGGAAAACCCTTTTTACGGATGGAGATTGCTCGAAGTGCGGTAATTAACTACAGCTTTCGCGTAGCATAGTATTGGGAAGAATCGAAAAATGGCTGATGACATTTGAAACTGGAACACCCTGGAAAAAAATCAACGAAGAATGAACAAAGGGTATATAAAGAGATAGTTAAAAAGGGGGAAGATAGAAAAGAAGAGTATGTCAATGGAGAACGACGTATATTCTGAAATTAATTTTTTTTTCTGTGTTATCAACTGACCGTTCGACTTTTATTTTTATTCAACTTGGAATATACATAGGTATATAATCGGGTTTTAGTTCAGAAGTGGGATAAAGTACTTAAAAATACGTGACAATAAAGTGCGTTCGAGTGAAATTAAGAAAACAACCGGTGAATGCAAAATAAATTAGGAACGAAACTGGATGGATATCTGTTGATTTGTACATGAGAGAAAAATCAGTTATAATTATAAATAACGCAACTTTGTGGTATATATAAATTGCACAGGGTGAATCCAATCAAGTTGTTTTGGATTTTTCAAATATTTCGGTTGCGAAATTACGGATCGATTGTGAAAAACGTGGGTTAAGCGATAGCGGGAAGTGTAAAACGTTACCGGAACTGTATGAAAGTGGAACGTCGCATTTACAAGTGAAAATGAACAATGAAAATGATTACGAGTTGCAGCAAAATGGTGGCAATTTTACGAAATCGAAGATTGGAAACATTAGTAGTACGCCGAGCGAAATGAATCAACAAAATACTTTTGATACAAACAATCTAAATGATGTAATGTTGCATTCGAAAAATGTTAGTTATGGGCGAAATTTAACGGAACTTGAACAGCGACTAAATTTGTTAGAGCGAGAGAAAGTGCTTATTGGGCTTGAGTGTATGCTTAATGAGCGTATACGTTCTACATTCCCGGAGGGAGATACCAACTAAGCATTATTAACGTCGGAACAATTCGTTCAAAAAGTTGAATCGTTGATGAATATTTATGAAATAGATGAACGAATTGTTATGTTAACAATCGGGAATAAACTAAAAGCATCGGCCAAATTATGGTTTAATTCAGTACAATGCGTGTTTATCAAGTGGATAATATTTGCAGACAAATTGATGAAACATTTTAATTCACATATGGGCGAAGCAGAGTTACACGACAAGTTACGCTTACGATCAAAAATTCGCAAACGAGACCAAACGTTGATTGAATATTATTACGAAATGTGTACCATCGGACAACGTAAAGTTTCAGATGAGACATTGATAAAATATATAATTTTTGGGGCTGAATAATTATCAGCTAAGTACATCGTTGCTTAAACAAATAGTAGCTAATGTGGATGAATTGCGACAACATATCGAGTGGTATTCCAGCATGCAGCAAGGATGTTCGCAGAGTGCACGGACTATAAATTCTGAACACAATTCGGGTCCGCTGAATATACAAAATAACATAAGTACGCCGGGAAAACAGAGACGAGAACGATGTAGGAAATGTTTGCGTGTGTATCCGAGGGGACAAACAGAATTTTAAAATACGACTGGCACTCAAAAATCTTTTAATGGTAGAATAACAACTGACGGTGCGTGTTCCTATATTAAAACTGTAATGTTGAACGGTAACGTGAAAGTTTTGGGATTAATTGATTATGGAAGTTAATGTTCAATGATACGAGAAAGTAACGTGGGGCTTGAAATGGAACAAAGTAAATGTAACGTGTTTGTCAAAGGATTTGCAGATGGCGGTGTGGTTGCTAACGAGAAAATACGAGCGAGGGTTCAAATTTATGAAGTTGGCGATGAGATTGAGTTGCTTATTGATCCTGACCAATATTTAAATACACAACAACAAACCGTAAGAATGATCAGAGAGCAGAATATGTTAAAATTTCAAAATCTCAACATAAGCGATGCTTTGTTGATTAATCGAACTTTGGATATGGCAGAAAGACGTGATTTTTCAAGTAGCATTTCTTAAAATGAACAAAACGGAGGTGTAAATGAAGTCCTATTGACTGAAATAAATATGGATAAGTGTATGACTCCGAGGGAACGCGAATGTTTATTTAAGTTGGTAACAAAATTCGGTAGTTGTTTTGCTCGAAATTTAAAAGAACTTGGGAAAACGAACGTTGAAATGTACATAACTTAAATTAAATAATGATGTACCAGTTGTCTCGGCCTTATAGACTGTCTTACCATCAACGCGAAAAAATTAAAACAATGATGAGTGAATTGTTAGAACATAAAATAGTACGTGAATCTGAATCACCTTATGCTTAAAAAGAAGGACGGTGATGAACGAATGTGTATTGATTACTGACAATTACAGTATCTGTTACCGATTATGGAAGATCAACTATTACGACTCAGTGGTTCTAAGATCCGGATTATTAGAATACAATGCCCGTTGCATCAATATCTCGTACAGCTTTCGTGACGCCAGATGGGCATTTCGAGTTTTTCAGGATGCCCTTTGGGTTAACAAATGCTCCGGCTGTTTGCCAAAAAATGATGAACGCCATCGCTCGGTAGGTTAACGATAATGTAATTGTTTATCATAAAAAGCACGACCATCTGTCATGTATTACGTGACATGATGTTATGTCACTTATAGCAAAGTATGGTATTTAGGGTTACTCAATAAATGAAATAGAGAATGGTCGATAGGATGAAATGACAGTGAAAAAGAATAAAGGAGTTATGAACGTGAATATACGTGTTTGATTTTGATTCCAAGTGAAATCCGAAAACATCCACTTTAAAAGAACAATAAAAGAACATAATAATATCCAGGAAGGTATGGAAAAGTTGGAACGATTATTGAAAGTATTACAACAACGAGGATTAACTTTAAAATTAAAGAAGTGTCAGATTTTCATGGAGAAAGTTGAATTCCTTGGCCATGAAATTGATTCTCATGGTATACGACCGGGATTAAACAAAACTAACGTAATTTTAACATTTTCAATGCCTACATATAAGCATGATATACGATAATTGATCGGATTAGCGAGTTATTTCAGAAAATTCGTTAAGAATTTTTCAGCTATCGCTGAACCATTAACGCTGCTAACTAAAACTAATAAATCCTTTAACTGGACAAATGAGCACCATGCAGCGACCATGTCGTTTGAGTTATTAAAAATCAAGTTGGTAAGTCGCGATATTTTGACGTTGTTTAATCCGAAGTTGGAACATGATGGGGGCACCGATGCAAGTTCCAAAGGTCTCGATGGTGTACCGTTTCAACGAGACGAGAAAGGTGAAACGAAACCAGTATCATATTTTAGTCGCCGGACAACGGACAACGAATGCAAATATCATTCATATGTAATTCGCATTTATTTAATCGGAAAGCCATTTACTTTGGTCACGGATTGTGCTGCATTGACAACTTGCGCTACGAATGCAACGCTTAGACGACGATATTCAAAAAATCATCGAAGTTGTGAGTCGAGAACCAATTAATTCTGATGAACGAAAGATGCATGCAGATTTTACGGTATATAAAGAATAATTTACCGAATTGTATATGATAAACGAATATGTGTTGTGCCCTGAACATTAACGTGGCTTATAGTTAAAATTAATCACGACGATATGAGACACACAGGAGTTGAAAATATGGTGGAAGTTATTCGCAGACATTTTTGGTTCTCTCGAATAAGGGACTATGTGAAGAAATATATTTCGACGTGTCTGGAATGAGGTTATACAAAATCAAAAGGTGGAATAAAGGAAGGTGAAATATATCCTATTGATAAGACGCCAATACAATTCCACACCATACATGTGGACCATTTGGGTCCTTTCCCGAAAACGTCTAAAGGTAATGCTCATTTGATAGTTATAATAGATGCGTTTTCAAAATACGTAGTTATCAGAACAGCAAAATCAACGAATACAGCTCCAGTTGTGTCGGTCATGAATGATTGGACTATTGGTAATTAGTGATCGTGACACTACATTTACCACGGTCATTCGAAACATATTATTCGGAAAATGCTACCGCAACGCCAAGAGCTAATGACACAAATACCGATACTAAATGGGACACAAATACCGATGATAAAGTGGAAACAATTAACAAGCTAACTTATAAGAGGATTAAAGTAGCTGGCATACGCCAGAAACAACGTTTTGATAAAGCACACCGTGCCCCTCATAAATACAACGAAGGCGATATTTTATTTGTAAAGTGGGAGGCGGTGCTCCAAGTGGTACATCAAGGAAACTAAATGTATTCTTTTTTCTGCGTTACCAACTGACCGTTCGACTTTTATTTTTATTCAAATTGGAATATATATAATCGGGTTTTACATTTGTGTGACGAGCGGATTTAAACGAGACGATGACGGCACATGACGAGTTCAATCACTTGATATTAAAATACAGTGAGTTCGCTGGCCCGGTCACGTTCTGTTCGGATTATAATTTTGTCATATTGAGAGGTAGATAAATATTGTTGAAGCCAGAAGACAACTATTGTTAAAGCCTCAACTTTACAAAACTATTATCTAATAGATTATAAAAATGATAAGACTTTCGATTTGACCATAAAACGGGATTATAAATTCTTATATACTTGTTTACGATTACAAGCAACATTCTTGATTTAGACGGTAGATTTATGTATATAAAATTACAAGTAATTGTTAAATGGAACACTTTATTTTTATTTTTTATTGATTAAATTTACTGTTAAAGATTATTACAAAGGTGATACTTTCCACCTTCATACATACATATGTATGTATATAAGTATATAATATATCAACGATTAATGAGTACACCAAAAACACCAAAAAAATCTGTTGTTTATTTAGGTTTTTTTTGTGGTTGTACACATATGTATATACAAAATTCTTAAACGACAACAAATTAAAATCTACTTTGCGCGATGAATAGTAGGTAAAATGCCAACTTTAGCCATCATACAGTTTGCATAAAAAATCAATTTCATTTATTTACTTACCTTAACATAAACTTAACAACTCGAACAACTTAGCAAACGAACTGAATAATTATTAATTCATATCGCAGCTCCAAATTACAAAAAAAAAAAAAAAACGCATAACAGTTCATTGTGTAATACTTTTGGGTCTAATAAATTTCTATTTTCAAAACGAATAAATTTCAATTTTTATTTGAATTCTAAGAAAACATTCTTCAGCAACAAGTTAATGTAATTATGCGCGCAATTATGTCAAATCATTCTCCTCCCGCACACGAAGTATTCTTTCGCAAAAGCGGTTTCCCAATTTGTATATCATTTTAATAACCAATCAATGCTACACAATGACACCTTTTCGATACTTTTGGCGTTGTTTTGGTGGTTTTCAGAAGTTTAAGACCTCAGTAAATATTGTACATGCGATTAAAATACAACTTATAATCAATTATACGGAGTACCGTATTGTAAAATTTTTTTTTTTGAAAACAAAAATAAAATTTCGTTTTTAAAAGATTTTTGACCGGACATTCCATTTCCATGTGCTTATATGCATATCAAACAACAGGCATACTCTGTAAAGCGTTGTTTGCTTTCAAAAATTCAGTCGGCTGCGCAGATTTTGCAGCATCTCGTTAAAATATGGTATCTCACAAAAAATGCTCACAACTTGCATTCAAAAATTAAATTTATGAATGCAGTCATAAAGCAGTTTTTGCAGTAACCTTATAAAACGCATATTAGTTTAATTAGCACGAAACAAGACTAATTGGTAATGACACGATCGGTTACAGTCGCTACGGACTAACCTTATGTCACAGTAATAATATGGATAAATATAAATTTGGCGTCATTTTCTTGATTAGCAACCGACGTCATCAATTTGTGAGTGATTTCGTGCCTACGTAAACAATTCGATTTGTACACTCAGGTTTCAAGGATGTCACGTCAACATCGAATTTGTGAACGTATATGGCCCCACTGAGAAGAAACCTGATCAAATCAAAAACGCTTGGTATGACTCGGCCCAAACCCCTTGCACACTACATCAAACAACAACGGGATACGCACTACCGAGCTAGCTATGCTATGCGATTTGGCGGTTGCGCTTATTTCCCAACAAGAAAAACGATCAGAAATCGATCAAAACACATTTTTCTTGCCTCAAAAACATCAGAACTAAACGTGGCTCTGATATAATTTCGTCTATCCACCACATACAATTATCGTTTCCAGCGTATCATTCGATAGAACACCGCGGCGTTGAAGCACCAAGTTACCCGGACCACCTTCGAGACTACGGTATCCGGAATCTTGAAGAATAAACCATTTTCTTACTCCGTCAAGAACAATGGGACATCATTAAAACGGCGGTAACTGATGCTGTAATATCCACTATAAGCCAAAATCCATCTAGACCTAAAAATCTCTGGTTGGACGATAACTGCCTTGATGCTATTCGGGGGAAAAGTCACGCACCCCAACGAAATCTCAAAGAACAAGATAATCTCATAGCCGGAAGAAACGAGCATAGTTTCTCCTCGCTTCTAAATAGACAAGCACCATCTTTCGAGCAACAACTTTTCTTGCTTGAACGTGGTATCAACGTCGAGATGATACCAGCACCTGTGATATCGCAGATGAAAAATTACAAGACCTCCGGTGAGGATGGCATCTGCAACGAATTCCTCAAATATGGCGGCGATTATCTATTCTTGCTGGTGGTTTGGCGACTATTGGAGGGGGGGACTAAAGTTGAGTAGATTAATCTACCAGCTCCGTAACATTCCAGTAGGGTGCGCATCACGTGAGCTGTTCTGGTCTTGTAATTAGGCAGCTGCATGATGGGTACAATTGTGTAAGGGGTAACCTGTTCACAATTCGCAAGTGTACGTACTGCCTCCTCGTGGCAACCACTGGTAACTAAGGCCACTTGGCACATTTTTGGCCATTTGGCACAGGCTAAAGTACGGCGCTAAAGGAGAAAACCTTGACAAAAAACCCTAATCTAAGGTGGAACAGCATATGCCGAAAGATGAATGGCTGATAGGTTAATCAGCCCAAAATACGCGGACTCTGGAAACCAGGCACCCTCCAGTTTTATTTAGCCTTCCTGTAGTAAAGCTGGGTGACCTACAGGTGATTTGCAATTCCGAGCAACTCGTAAGAGTAAAATCAAACGGAATACGGGGCAGGAGTAGGAATATACGAGAGTGGGACAACCCTCTCGAGGTCCTTGAGCTCCAATGCTACCGTCTTTCTAGCGGAACTACATGCTGTAGTAAACATCTAGGAGGGAGAGCAATAAGCCCAGATAGTATGTATCACGTACCGGGAGGCAGTATCGTCAGGTTCATTAAGAACCTGAATATTGACTGGACGGATAATTAATCAGAGGCCAGCACAATAGATCTTTTAGGTCGCAGTGCGAAGTGGCTGATCGCCCGCATGGCCTCCCCAATAATAATAATAATAATAATCTATTCTTGCACATGTATGAGCTCATATCAATAATTTAGTCTGGAGAAGACATCCCAGAAGAATGGAAGACAGCTCTTATCTGTTACTTCATAAAAAAGAGATTGGTTAAACTGCGCAACAACTACCGCGTTATAACTTTGTTGAACACAGGCTATGAGGATTAATAGTATTATAAATCAACCCAGCTATTAGCATACGCTGACGGTATTTGCATTTTCGGTCAGAATATCATCTCCCTGAAAGAGGTCCTCCTTCTGTTGGAATTAACAGCCCAATAAACTGGCCTTCAGGTCAGCAAAGCTAAGACTACATAGGTACAGGTAGGCAGAGGCGATGAGACTTTATTTCCTGAGATACACAATATGAGAAGGTGAATGAATTCAAATATTTAGGATCACCGATCATTGACCAAAATTCCGTTTTATGTGTTGGTTGCGAGTCTCGGAAACATCCAGAAAATTTCTGTAACTGAGCGTAAGATCATCAGAATAATTTTCGGTCCTATTAAAGAGGGAGCCATGTACAGAAGGCGAATGAATCACTAGATCAGAAATAATCTTGATAAAATAAATAGGAATTAAAATAGGACCTCGTAGTGGATCACCTACCCGATGAATGTACGCCGTTGTAAGGGACTGACAGGGTTGAAAGCATTTAAGGCATCTTCGAAGATGTAGTTCAGGTTCTTCTTTCAATATTATTTAAAGTTCTTATTTTATAATTTTGTCAGTGTTTATAAATTTGTTTTTCTTCTTACTCCTTATAAAATGAACAGTAGTGATACTTGTATTTTGGAATATTGGATCTTAAGTTAAGAGTGAAATTTAATATGTCCATTCTCAACCCCGGATAGAGATCGCAACCCCTGATGGGAAAAGTCACGAAGGCATTTTCGACTTAGTTTTGATTTAGGAATGAGCTGCTGAATTTAGTTCAAGGGATTTACGAATACCTTGCGTATTTATTTGAGTCAATTTTATCTCAATTTGATCTGTCGTTTATCCACCGGCCTTAAGCCTTTACATTTCTTTTATTATCTCATTACAATTCAGGGATCATAACACATTAAAAAAGTGCACCTCGAAAATGATTAGAGATACAGAGAAATACCAATTATCAAAGTTGTCAGACGGAGGAAGGAAATTTGTTTGGTGTCCTTGGATGACCTTAATTTTGAAGATATAAAGAAAACAGATGATTTTTATCGGATAGCGTACTTTTGAGATACCTTGTCGATAGCCCTCAATAAACTCAGCAACTTCTTCATTTAATAATAATAGCAGAATCTGTGTCTCAAAAGACGCCAATCGATTGAAGTAAAACTTTTTTGCGCGTCTTTTCAAAACTTAGGTCATTCAAGGTCATCTAAGGTCACCAAACAAATTTCCTTGTTTTATCTGGCAATCTTGATTATGTGTATTTTATTCAACGATTCAGGCAATTGCGTTGATTAGAAATCTCTTATAATATGATGCTTAAGTTGTACTAAATTTTCTAAAATTATTATGGAAAATTGCTTTCCAATGTCCTAGAGCCACATGCTATAGCTCTAAAAATCATAAAAAAAAATCTAGGCGACCCCATTCTCCTTTGATTTTGAAATTATGACCTCCTTCAAGGTCGATCTGGTTGGCGAGAGTTCGTCGAAGAGGATAGTCGTGTTTTTTCTATCCTCTTCAAAAATTTAGTTTTATTTTATTTTATTTTGTTTTATTTTTGTGTTTTATTCATAAAGTAATATGTATATAATTTATATACATAGGTATAGACAGATTAATTTTAAATTTAAATTAAATTCTAATTAAATTAATTTTAGTGTAATAATAATCCAAGTGTAGTGAAAATAATTAAACTAAAGTGTAATTTTGGAAAATGCAATCCACCGGGATGCATTTGTCAGGCAATGTTTTTTATTTTTGTAGATAGAAAAATTAAAAGTGCATGATTTGATATTTTGTGGATTGTAAATACAATCAAATTTCAATTTTTAATTACTAAAGTTTAATATTTAGATAGTATTGAAATAAATTTTAACTTATGGTATATAAAATAAGTCGCAATAAATTTGGTATTAGAGTTTATTTTTACCCACACTTATTTGTAATCTTATGTGTGATTTTGTGTACATTTTACAATCGACGCTAATACATACTTTTAATTTGGTATATAAAAGGGCCATAAATGTGTTTATCTACTATGTAGCTGTGTCGTTTTCTCTTTGCACGATTTCTGTGAAGGAAGTGTGCGTGGTTTTGTTGGTTTTTGTATTATAAAGTACAAACAACAACGAGAAAGAGAATCTTTACGTTGGTTTTAATACAGCCGTCACAAGTATTTTACTGTTGTGTAAAATGGGCACTAATACATACATAAACTTGATTTATATATGGCAGGATCAACAATATGGTTGTACAGCTACTTGTTCGCTCTTTACACGAATTCTGTTAAGGAAGTGTAAAATGTTTTGTTGGTTTATGTGTTGTAACGCACAAACCACAACAAAAAGAGAATTTTTTGCGTTACATAGTTTGAGCGTGTTTATATGTACTATAAGGCCTACTAATACGCACATGAAAGATGGTAGAAAATACTTACCGTCAATGTGTGTTGGTGGTTTTAGTATGTTTTTGGTTTTAGTATATAAGATTTTGTTACTTGAATGCAGGTGTTGTTAATCTCTTTGGGTGTTTGTGTATTCACGAAACAACTATTGTAGTGTTTTTTTATTCGCTCCGGATAGCTGCTATCGAGAGCCGTCATTTTTATACGCCTAAATTTAAATTTGACGCGCTATTTATTGGTAAACTAAACTTATTTAACATCAAACTATCATTTTTAATTCAATTGTTTAGCGAAAACTTGATATAAAAAATATTTGGCTCTACCTATTTATACGGAGCGCTATCCGGAGCCAGTTTTCATATGACGGCTCTCGATAGCAGCTATCCGGAGCGAATAAAAAAACACTACTTATGATATTATTGAAATCATGTATTATGTGAGCGCAATGAAATTTTGTATATTCGACTCAAATAGGATTTTTATACTTTGTATAATCGAATTGGTTTGAGTCGAATTGGAATTGGAAGCTGTCTTTTACAATTCATTTGAACGGTTTATTTAGGTAGGATTAATAAATTTTGTTACAGGGTATTATATACTGAATCAAATTGTTTTTTTATTAATTTAATTAATATTATAAATTATAAATTGTCTAAATAAATCAATAAATAGATAAATGAAATGCGAATTTAGAAATGTTGGTTTAAATTAAGTTGAGATTGATTTTTAACACAAAGTGATGAGTTCATTTGTGTGAATAAAGTGGAATTATGTTGAATCATTTTGGAGGGCTAAATGTTTTTGAGTTTGATGGTTGTCTTAATGGATTTATTGAAATTTAGATGGTGGGATGTACACACAATCGTCATAATTACTTACATGACAGTAAGGGTTCATTTTCATTGCATTTGAGGTCCGTGAACTGATACCACGTTTACATTAGTAGAATAAAAGTATGTAGCAAAAAAGTATCGTCATGTGAACTCAAATTTAAATATTTAAATACTTTATCACATACTTTTTTGATATTTCGGTAAAATATGTATCAAAAAACTATTAGTATATTACGTTGTAATGTGAACCCTAACTAATAACTATATGTTAATGTCATTCGTATATGTCTTGTCAAAACAAAAACTTATATGTTTTTTGTTAAACTACAATCTCGGATGTTAATCAAATAATTTACCGACAAATCTAATAGACTTTGAGAAGAAATTCACAACACATAAACTGAATTGAATACAGAAATCTATCTGTCAAAACAACAAACTTTTATAGTATGCGTTCACACTACAAATCGCAAAGCTAGTGTGAACCGCAGCGGAAAAATAATTAAATAGCAAAAAAGTACATACTTTTACTTTCTTTTACTCTAGTAAAATAAAGTATAGTAATCATGAAAATTTTGGACCTTGAGATTTTTAGAGATTTATTTGTTTTGAGGTCCCCTGAGTCCGAAAAAGTGGGTTTCGAAATGGTGTCTGTCTGTCAGTCTGTCAGTCTGTCAGTCTGTCTGTGTCCTCTCTACAGCCCAGATGGTTTAACCAATCGAACTGAAACTTCAGATTTAAGCTTTTTTGATAAATTGGGAGGTCCCAGTGAATTTTACTCCAAATCGGCAAACCGGAAGTGGCCACTCCCTTGGTCCAGACAATTTATTTTGCAAATATCTTAAAAATTATAAGGTTTACAAAAAAATACTTAATACAAAATGTTTCCAAAAATTAAAAACAAATAAAAATAAAAAATAAAAAATTAAAAAAAAAAATTTAAAAATTTAAAAATTAAAAAAAAAAAATTAAGAAAAAAATAAAATTTCTCAAAATTCTCTGTTCGTAAAAGAAAGTCGTGTGTTGGCCACACCTCCATTTTTAAGGTACGTATAATGTAAACGTGGTATGAGTTAAAATTTTGAATATATTTGTATTTATTTATTAATAAAGAGATAAATTTCTAAATTATTGATTAGGTTCAGGGGTGCTGTTCTTGAGCCGTTGCGAGAACTTTCGTATTGCGAGTTAGTGTCAAAGTATTACGAAAACCCTAGGATCGTATTCTTGGGGTCGGATTGCGAGAGTTTTCGCAGCGGAGCGTTGCTAGAATTTTCGTAATGGTTTTTTCGTTTCCCGTTGCATTTCGTAGTGAAGTCATTTGGATTTTTGTGTTGATTGTATTGGCGGGGATGTTCATGGGACTCAATATTTTCTATTCTCAATATTTTATAAAAAAATGAAAACAAAAGCGTACTTTTTTTTTCTTTGTTTCACGTGTTCTTAAAAATATGTATTATTTATTTCGAGATAAAGATGTACATAACTATATGCATTCGGTGTTGTTTACTACCTAATTAGAACAAAAGGATATTTTCTTCTAAATTTTTGTATTTACAGTATACCTAAATCTTGGAATATTTTTTTAAATGCTTGACCACTTTTTAATTTTAAACAATACGTGTTAGGGTATGAGATTTTTCGTAATTGACAATTGGCTATAGCGGACAAAAATGGAATATGTGATTCCATACAACAAAAATATGTTATTTAAAGCTATATTGCCTATTTAACTTTTATATTTATTTGTTAAAATTGTAATGATTGGAAATTAATTAATGTAATGTGTAATTTAAAGTGTGATTTTTATCATTCATTAAGTTCATTTGGAACAATTTTGTTTTATCATTTTAAATGCCCTGTCTTCAAACATTACGAAAATTTTCGTGATGCACATATTTTCGTAATAGTAATGGTGAAATCATAAATTAGTATTCTTGAAGCTATTACGAAAATTACGAAGAGAGGAGTAAAGGACTAAGAAGATTTCGAAAGAGATGATGAAAAATGTTAGTATAACTGAGGATATTAAGCGAAGCGGACGCTTTCTTTACTTAAAATTAATAATTGTTGTGAATTTTTGTCAATAATAGCTTATTTATTTTATTAAATTAAATATGTATATTAAAAATGATTTTGCACGCAACTTTTTCTTTTAAAGGGAAAATTACTTCGGTCTAAAAAGACCAATGTATTGAAATCTTGTCAAAAATGGCCAAAAATTTGTTTGATCCAAAACCTTTTTTCTTGACGTTTTGAAAGTCATTTCATTCTGTTTGCGGTTTTTGAAAGCTTATGAGTCACTTTATTGGTTATTTTGCACACTAAGCCAGGTTTTTGTAAAGAATGTAACAAATTTGAGAAAATCACATTTTTTTACTTAAACGAGTTTTTTATTTAAAACAAACCTCTACTTTTTGAAAAAATGAACTGTAAGTAGAAAAAATGTCCCATGACATGGTTATTTTATTTATACTTATTATTCTACAACATAATATCTACAAATTCACAAAACATTGTTACTACCTAACTCATAAAATATTCGAACAGCAATTTGTCGAAAAAATGGTGTTTGTAGCCGTCGTTTAGTTATAGTGATGTTATCTAACCAAATCTTTTAAATGATCGAAAACTGAAATTGAGAAACAGCAGAATTGTGATCGAGCCCATAACTTGAAAAGGAGACATCCACTTTAAAGGATTTTTTGCGATAATATTACTTAAATATTCCGAATTTTCCGGCCGGGTACTTGACGATGAAGCACATTTTATATCTTAGAACTTGTAGGGAATTTTAGTTGAAATTAGTGAGGTTTTAGTTGGCAATTTTGCGTTTTAATAAATTGATTTTTAAGGAAATCGTTAGGCTTCGTGTTTTTTTTTCTAAGTTTCTTTTCGTGGATTACTAGATTGGTTTTATTATAAATCATGGCTGTTTTTGTATAGTAGCATTGGTAAAGTAATGGAACTGGTCTATTGGTGTACGAGGTGAGATTTTTTAAAGGGGCACGAAGCCTGACGATGTTTGAGAATAAAAGTCAGTTTGCTGAATCGCGGGATTGTGGATTGGAATTTTATTGGTTTTAGTTGGAGTTGTGGACAAGCTGCAATTCGATGTGTTTGATTTAAAATTATTTATATTTATCAATGGGAGTGTTCGTTTCAGTTGAGAATAGAGACAACACAGAATAATTCCCATGTGGTTTTGTTTACGTTTCATAGGGAAGTAGAAATATTTATTCCCCTCTTTATATTGGGGATTTGACTTTTGTAGACTGATGTCATGGCTATTTATGTAGTGGCATTGTCCTATGATTCTATGGCTATATGATTTTAGATCGTATTGTCGTACGATACTATTATGGTATGATGGTATGATTGTATGACTTTACATACCATTAGTATTTGCCGCCTGTGACGGTATATCAATCCAATTCCAATTACAACACGCGACATTTAAAATTCATCCCAAATTGTCAATTAGTATTGTAGCTATTACCCTTATTTTTAAGAAAATAATAAATATACCACAAACAAATAGGTACCCTTTTTTTGTGGTAATAAAATAATAAATATTTAGCGAAATGTAAATACATATTATTTTTAACCTTCAACAGAAATTATTGAGTTTTATGAACGTTCTTATATGAATATAGTTGGGGAAGGTCTGAACGATTTCATTGCGAGATGCAGTGGGAAACGGAAGAGCCATCCGAAAATTTTGGTGGCGTTCCGTTGCGGGGGTTCTCGTGGTCCGGATTTCGGGAATACCATTTTAGGAACTTACATTTTCATCTTCTCTCTCGAAATTTTATTATTTCTTTTTTCCTCTCTTCGTTATATTCGTAATGGTTTCAAGAGTACTAAATTATGATTTCGCCATTACTATTACGAAAATAGCATTACGAAAGTTTTCGGTTACGGGAGTTTTCGTGGTGGTTCAGGAATAGCACCCTAGGTTTTTGGTGGCGGTGATCTCTTCAATTGGTGAATGATGCTAATTGGATTTTTGTTTAGGTAGTCTAATATTTTGTAAGTTTTATTTTTGGGTTGCGAAAATGACTAAGTTGAGGCAAATCATTTGAATGTGTACACTGTCAGACGTAAATGTTTGGATGGCGTCCGGGATTAATCACTGGAGCTGATTTTGGGGTGGCTGATTTTGCTACTCGTGCAAATTACCGCTCGGTCGACTTAGTTAGAGTCGTGGGCGTTTACAACGTTGCTTGTTTCTGTTGATTTGGTTTCAATGGATTTCTTTTTAGGGAACTGATGCTACCGTTTGATATTACATGTTGTGGGGATTTATTTTGATAAGTTTCTTGTCGTTGCAATTATCAAAAATTATCTTCTGCTAAAATCAATCACTTTATTGGTATTTAATTGTAATTTATATTAATGTTGCTATTTCGTTAAATATTTATGTATATAGATTGAAATATTATACTAATTAAATGAATAGCATCGTACGTTATCTAGGATAAGGGAAATTCCCTTTTATATGATATTGTAAACTGCATTGCATTGCAAAATTATTTGAGGTATTGATGAAAATATTTCAATACTTTTTGTCAGTTTAATTTAATTTAATTATATCAAAGTGTCATAGTTTGTTAGGGTATTTTTGTCTGATGGTCTAGTTGATATTAAATATATTTAATTATATATAATTGTTAGATCGTCTCCAAGCTACAGAACCTTCAAGCAGCGGTTATGTAGAGTAGAAAATGTATTGTTCTTGTGTTATCTATTTTATTTTATTTATCACTAACTAATTTATATAAGTTAATTTCTATTAATTATGTAGTAAAGCAATTTAATTTTCAGTGATACCTGGAAAAATCTAATTGTGTTTTATTAGTAAATATCATATACATATAGGTACATGTAGTACTTAACTAAATTATTGATATTCTAGACTTTTTTGCGTGTTATTATGATCAATGTTTAAATTATATTTTATACTTTATGAATAAATAATTAATTTCAACATTATTAATTTCCTTTTTCTAGATTTGTAGGAAATTGCTGATTAGTTTAAATTTAATAGTATGGTTAAATATATATTTTCAACTTTTTATTTTTAAATCTAGTTGCAGTAGGTAAACAATTAATTAACTATTTACAGGAGAATGGTAACTAATGGAACAAGTGCTGTGAATTTAAATTATAACTTAACAATTTAAAATTTTTAAACATTCTTTTATAATTTTAGCTTACAAGTGGGGGAGTTTACATAGGCAATTTCATAAAATGTTAATTTTTGTAATACTTGTATGTAATATATTGTGTTTTGCTCATTAATATATATTAATTAATTTAGTTTAAAAATATTTAAAGGTTTCTCTTCCTTAATTTGCTAATAAATAATTCAATTTTCAGAATATAACATAGTTCCAGAATCAATCTTTAATATGGAGATTAAATTAATCCTGAAATTCAGAATTAGCTTTGATATTATGGTGATTTATTAATTAAAATTAGTTTTCAGAATTGCCTGGGAAATTATATATTGATTTTATTTGTTGATTCTTGATATACTACTTATAGTACTAACTGAATTATTGATGATTTTAGGCTGTTGTGGTGCTGTAACATTATCATTTTTAATTTATTTATTATAAATTTTATAAAATAATTGAATTTTTAATTATTTATTCTCTTTTTCTTGAACGGTAGGAAATTTCTGATTAGTTTTAAGTAAAATTTTATGTTTAAAATGGTTTTTAACGTTTATTCTAATTCATGTTGCAGTGCGTAATAATTAATTAATTAGATATAGAAGGACCATGAAAATGAAATAAGCGCTGTTTTTGTAATTTTAGCTCAGTAATTTTAATTTTTCTTAAATATTTTATCAGGTAAATTAATGAAAGGCGGACAGGGGGAAATTATAACATTAATAATTTTTTAAGTCCTAATTTAAATTTAGGGAGTCTTGAGTATCCGGCCCTGGATTCCAGAGAAATGATCATCTAATAATGTAGTTAGATTGTGCTGTCTTGTGCTAATCTATTTATTATATATTGTACTAATAATTTACTAACTATCGATCACATTGTTGTCTGTAACCGGGTCGAGTCTGGCCCAACTAATAATCCTATGCTATCCTTCGGTTTTGTTATATGTATATGGGTGTACTGTGTGTGCTTGGGAGGCCGGGAGATCCTGCTATAATGCTTGGCCGTACACTCTCAATCAATCAATCAATCAATAAAATGTTAATTTTTGTAATGTGTAATATATTCTGTTTTGTCCATTAATATATTTTAATTAATTTAGTTTTAAAATACTTAAAGGGATCTCTTTTTTAATTTACTAATAAATGATCCAATTTTCAGAATAAATATAGTTCTAGAATTAATAATTATTATAGGGATCAAAATTAATCCCGAATTTTAAATTTAAATTTTAGTTTGAATCAACCCTCCAGGATTAACAAGTAGTGAATAAGCTGTAGTTTAGAAATTGTGTTGTCCTGTGCTAACAATATTTACTATAACAATTTACTCTTATCCTTCGGCTGGGGATGGATAAATGGGTGTACGAGGTGTGCTCGGGAATACTGAAGATCCGGTTATAATAATTATTCATTTAAGTAATAAAATTTAATATTATGGTGATTTATTAATTAAAATTAGTTTTCAGAGTTGCCTGGGAAATTATATATTTATTTTATTTTTTTGATTCTTAATATACTTATAGTACCTAATTGAATTATTGAATTATTAATAAATCTAGGTATTGTGGTGCTGTAATTAATATTATCATTTAAATCATTTTATATAAATTTTATAAAATAATTAAATTCATAATTAGATATTTTCTTTTCTGGAGCGGTAGGAAATTGACGATTAGTTTTAGGTAAAATTTTATGCTTAACGGTTTAATGTTTATGTTAATTCTTGTTGCAGTAAGTAATAATTTTTAATTGGATATAAAAGGACCATTAATAAGGAAATAAGCGCTGTTATTTTAAATTTTTTTAATTATTTTATCAGGTAAATTAATAAAAGACGGACAAGGGTGAAATTACAACATTAATAGTTTTTTAAGCCCTGTTTTAGATTTAGGATGTAGGGGGTCCTGAGTATCCGGCCCTGGATTCCAGAGAAATGATCATCTAATAATGTAGTTAGATTTTGCTGTCTTGTGCTAATCTATTTATTATATATTGTACTAATAATTTACTAACTATCAATCGCATTGGTGTCTGTAACCGGGTCGAGTCTGTCCCAACTAATAATCCTATCCAATCCATCGGTTTTGTTATATATGAACGGGTGTACGGCGCATGGGCCCGGGAGTCCGGGAGATCCTGCTATTATGCTTGGTCGTACACTCATAATCAATTATAAAAGTTTAATTTCAACTTTATTTTATTTAATTTTATCTTTATTTTTTTATAATGATGTTTTTTATAATACAGTAGAATCCGTTTATAACAAACCATGTATATAACGAACAAACGCTTATAATGATCATATGGTTTTGTCATTTAGTTGTGTGCCTTGAATTTGCACGAACACTTATTTTTTCTTATACACTACAAACAAAGAACTACGTTTATAAACGTAAACGAATATTTGATTAAAATGAACAGCCGGCTATAGTGAACAAAATTATGTCCCTTGAGTATTTGCTACAAGCGAATTCTATTGTAATTATAATTATAATTTTAGCTGAGTAATTTTAGATTTTCATAAATATTTTATCAGGTAAATTATTGAAAGGCGAGCAGGGGGAAATTACAACATTAATAATTTTTAATTTAGGTTTAGGGAGACCTGAGTATCCGGCCCTGGATTCCAGAGAAATGATCATCTAAAAATGTAGTTAGATTGTGTTGTCTTTTGTGCCAGACTTGCTATAATGCTTGGCCGTACACTCACAATCAATCAATCAATCAATCAATGACCTCCTTCAAGGTCGATCTAATATATAATTACCCAATTCATTCTCTCACTCTGGAACGCTTTTCTTATACACCTGTCCCTCGATTAACACGGTAATTACGTTCCGCCAAATTACCGTGTAACTCAAACCCGTGTTAATCGCGACTAATACAGTCGTCCCTCGATTAACACAGTACTTGACTAACACGGCGAAACTTGTGTGCGTGTTAATCAAGACTTTGTCTCAATTCGTTGACCGTGTTAAATCAAATCCGTGTTAATCAAGTACCATGTTAATCGAGGGACAGGTGTATTTCCAATTTATATCTCCAAATTTTGTAACGCCTAAGTGATATAGGTGTTGACGATTTGACAATGACAATGTTTTCTTATAGAAAACGTGTCGGGTTCCGATGCTCATTTAAAGTCCGTATTAATTTTAATAATTTTTTTTTTATAACGGCATTTTATTGGTTTAATACGATCCTAAAGCTTTAAGATGATAGCATTAGACAATTAGGATTTTTCTACATTTTTTTTCTATCGAAACCATAAAGTAAACCAAAGCAACCAACATAATGAAACTGACAATTAGACATAATTTCTTTCAATTATTTACGTGGAATATATAATAATAACAATAAACTTAAGGAAATCCCAGACTCTGTTGGTCAGGCTGTAACTTACCAAAATAACAATGACAATTAAATTTGATTTCTTTCATGATTTGGGTTTCAGTGGTATGTACAGCACTGCACTAGGATTACAAAAATCTCTGGTTCGATTCTCCTTAAAGTTCTTTCTTTCCACTTTTTTAGTTTTTTTAAAGTTTTATTATTATTTTTTTATTATTTATGTACTAACCAAATATTTTACTTTAAATTAAATATTGCTCTTTATAGTTACTACAGTAATTACACAAAAAATAGATGGTAAGCTTTTAAGATGCGCCTAAATATATGCAACTACTATTACAAATTATTTAAAAATTCTTATATTGTCAGTTGTAGTAAGACATGAACATTTTTCGGTAAAACATTTGTCTGAGGTTCGACTCTGCTCAACTCATGTTAGTTTTGTTTATCCGTTTTTGTTTTAAATAAAAATCCAGCCTCTGCTTTTTTGTCGGTCTGTAAAGTTTTGTGTGATGCCTCAACACATGTAACATCATTCTTAAAACCCCTTACTCTTTGGTTTAAGGTTTATTAAGGTACAATCATCCTTAAAAGCCTTTAATCTCGAGGTACTTTTACTCGGCGAAAAATATCAATTAGATAAGATATCAATCAAAACATTACATAACTATAGTTATTCTCAAAATTGTATCCGTCCAAGGCGGGCTGTACCCCCTAGTACTGGAATAAGATCGAAGGGCTGCATGTTGAACTCTCGAATTTCGGAGGGTAGATTGGGTCGTAGGGCCGAATGGGGTGAAGAAAATCGGAGTATATTTTCTTCTCAGCTAAAATAAAAGAGGCAACCTAAATAGTTTTGAAATGACAAATGTTGGCAAAAGAAAATCCTTTTCGGCTATTTTAACATTTTTATCGCGGTTTATTTTCTTCAAATTTAGTTAATGTGATAAATCTTTGGAAATTGGTTACGTTTTCCAATTTAAAATAGGAGCCGGATATAACACATAATGTTATATAGAAGTATTATATATGCATTGAGGATTTTCATTTCTTTCGAGCGAAACAATTGTCTATGTAACGTGGTCCAAAAAACTCAACGTTATCCTCTAAATGTCGCACCCCTTCAATTTATGTTTTAAATTTTAGTTGGGTAAAAGGAAGCAAACTTCTGATCACTGGAAACTAGTGTTCAATGTTGTCGAAACTATTGAACATTTTAAATTTCAGTAACTCTTAATAATCCGAGCAGTAGAAACGTCAGAAGGGCTTAAAATTAATCGACGCTTGAAATATTTTTCAATACACGCAAATCGAAAAAAGACTTTTTATTTGTTCTGTTGTCGTTGAATTTAGCAAGAACTGAGAACTTAGCGGTACTGTAGAAAAACATTACTATAAATATTGAGGACCAATAAGCACTACCTTACAATTAAGGTAAAAATTTTAACACAGAAATATCACTTAAAGCAGGTGTAATAAAACGAAGGCCCAGTCGTTAGCACCTGAGTACTTCAGTATTTCCCAAATGGTGATGAACCACACTTGTTGTCATTTATTTTGAAACACCCTACTGTGACCACTGTCTTTTTACAAAGCAGTACACATTTTCCAATGCTTTTGTATACCGATTGGGCTCTTGAGTTATTTATAGGGGTTATCAATTGGAATTGGTAGCCCTAGGTCTTATTGACATCTGTAGTGACATAAATATTCAGTATGCTTTGATATTTCATCAAATTTTGGTCACCATATTCGTACAAGTGAATATTATATGTACTCAATCCCTTGTTGAAAATCTTGAATCAACTGGCTCTTTACTCGATCAATCAACGTACACATATGTGTTAGTCCAAATTTCTCGATTCCTCGTCGAGCACAAGAACCTGGGCTTTCACATATCTCGACTTAGCGAAAGACTTGGGCGTCCAACCATATAAGATCCAGTTGACACTATAGCCAAACAACTATTTGTTGTGCCTGATATTCGCTGACTGGAACGCCTATGTAAAACACACAAAATTGCCTTACATGGGGTGAAAACAATCAACTTAAGATCTTGGAGTATCTGCTTAGCAGGAAAAAATACTGTTTGGTGCTGTCATCGTATGCTACTTCTTCGATAATGGTGAAAGTCGAATATTAACCTGGGGAGATGTATCGGGGGATGAACACATCAATTTTCCGTGGTCCAAATGTGTGGGTTATGTCAAGTCACTCGTCCATGCTAATGAGGCAAGAACGATTCAGGATCTAAAGGACAACATCAGAAAGAAAATGCTGCTGTGGAGCTTTATTCATGCCTATATGATATCGAAAGTTTTACCAAATGAATGCGTACCACTCAGCGAGCCCGTCTGAATATTACTATTTTCCATTATTAATGGCGTCGATTGTGCTTCCACCGACAATGAAAATATTCTACAGGTTTTCCACTCCGTTTGTTTTTATTCAAATTGGAAATCCGGACATTGAAAATGGAAAACCTTTTACGCTCACAGCTTCGGTCTTCCACATGTTAATTATTTTAAAATAAAGAGATCAACTGGCTGCAATGACAGTGACATATAGACTGGATATTGGTGACAAGATCATGACATCGATTATTTGAATAATTTTTGAAAGCTTCACATTTGTGTTTTGTGTGTTCTACTGTTTTCTTTATTTGTCAAATTTCTCGGGGCCCCTACAGCATGGTGCCCAGGTGCTTTCCACCCGCTGCACCACCCTCGTGTGACTTTAATTCTTGGGCTATTAACTTTATAAATATGCAATTGAAATCCTTTGCTAAAAATACCCCGATGGAGCCGGAATCCATCACAGCACTTTCACGTAGAGCCGCAATGTTTTCATCACTGTAAGCTTTCCAAAGATGTTTAGGTGCTCAACTATAAAATTGACTTTAGAGTTTAATACGTCTTGCATTTTGTTCAGCAAACGTTTTAATGATAGCATCAAACAAAATGTTTTGGTAGATTTCTTCTTTTTGTTCGCCTAGCCGCTGCTTTACAGTTTTCCTTGGAAAGAGTGGAGCGCAAGTAAGATTTAACTCGCCTAAGATATCAAATCTAAAGTGGGTTTATATAAAAGTATTCCTAACGCCGTAACAATATTGGTTTTGGTTCAGAAAACATGTCTTGAATATAGGGGCCAGATTTAGCTTAATACCTATTAAGCACAATTACGATTTATTACTTTTCCCATAATTAAACCTAACCCTCGATTTACGATGCTCATTTTACAAAATTTCACTATCATGGAATTTTTAAAATATTCCACAAATTCCATAAATTGTGAAAACAAAAAATTTTAAAGCAAAGTGTTTAAAGCAATCAAATTGCATTCAAATTTAGACAATTATATTACAACGATTTAGAGAAGGCGAAAAACTTGCCCAAATTCCTAAAATATCGGTACTTATGGATAATAGGAACAAAATTGAGGAACAATAATAATCAGCGACATCTCTGAGCTTTACAAAATTAATTAAGCACCGATACTTACATAATGGCGAGCTAGTTAGCTAGCAGTTAATTATTCCAACGAGCATAATCCAAGATTTACAAAAACATTAGGTGAAAGTTCAAAGAAATCGAATTCTCTTGTAGCCTCCGTAGCACAAAAATGATTAGTGAACTAGCAAGAGGAAGACATCGAAGCAGCCCTTGCAAACCCTGAAATGTTAAGAAAATATCAAGGTGGGTACCTACCACAACAAGCTTTTATCGCACGAAACTGGCCTCTATTGGAAACGTATGCTGAATGGTAACTAACCTAGCTAAAAATAATGTTTGGTTTAAAATTAAAGCAATTTTTTATTAATTGTCAGAGAACCTCCGGGCTCTTAAACGATGTTAAGAAACTAAATTGCCGTTAATACTAAAGTCAAACAAAAAACATGTATGACCGCAAAGCTTTTTAGGGCTGGTTCAACGATTACTCTTGCCCATCGGTTAAAAAATATTTCGAGAGAACCAACCATATTAGATAACGAGTCAAGGAGCATGCAGACTACGTGGGTGTTGAGCCCCTGCCAAAAACAACCACATTATACCTATTCAGCCGACGGACAGTGAGTATTTTGTTTTCTGAACTAAATTACTAAATAAATATTTAATAACTAGGCGGTAAAATTTTGTACACGATTTATAAGTATAAAAATTCGATTAATAATATCTCCTACCTTTCTTAGTCACTGAGATGAGGAGTATTCCATCTTTAGCACTTACGACAATAATGATTCAGTTTTCACCAGCCATTACCGAAGAACCACCATTGTAAACTTACTATATCTGATATACAATAAAATATAAATCGAGGTTCTAATAACGTGTTTAATATAATTAATGATATCTGCAAGTGACGATACAACGTAGCGCAATTGGTTGAGTGTTTTTAAAGGCGAATGTTAAATATTTAAAAAAAAAAATACTAAAAAACTAAATAAAAAATGGAGTCCTTAAAAGCATCATTAGAGCTTAAAATTATTGGAAATATGGTGACAAACTGGCAGAAATACCATCAACAATTCTCAAATTACATGAAGGCGAGTGGGTTGGAATTAAAAGAAGAACCAGCGGGAATTGCCATTTTCTTAAATTTAATTGATACATTAGATCTAACGAAAGCGGAACGCAACAAAAATGAAAAACTATAATAGAAAAATTTGAGGCTAAAACAAACTTTTCATATGAGAGACATTGTTTCTTTACAAGGGATCAAAAAGATGGAGAAAGTTTCGACCAATATCTAACAGAAGTGAAAAAATTGGCGAAATCCTGCAATTTCAAAGGTGATCGAATAGTTTTTGGAATCACAAACGAGGATCTCAAGCCAAAATTAATTAAATATGGCGAACCAGATTTATCACAGGGAACTGTTAGAAAATGTTTTATTGGTGGACTTAGATGATACCCCGTTATTAGGATTAAGTAGTTGTAATAAATTAAGGTCGAGTTACAATGGATCCGTCCCATTCCGTTCCGCTTCTCCGTCCAAATTAGTTTTAGACATTTTCTGTACATTTTATATGAAGAAACGGAATGATTAGTTATAATAAAATGGAAAGAGACGGACGAGCTCATCCGTTTTTTCAAAAAGTTTGGAATTTACGGAAAGACGGAACATCTTAGCCAAACCAATCAAATTGTTAATTTTTTTTGACATAACGTGAGAAGTAGGCTGTAACTACGAGATGAGATTTTTACCGGCCAAAACCCATCATACAATCGAGCTTAATAAAAATTTTAGATTTAGACAATTTTCCAGCAACCTTTTCAACAGTTTTTAGATGTTAGTGCTGCCTTTTAATGTTCTACTTGAGTTCCATGCAAACAAAAATGTTGGCTTTTCGTTCTATCACCATAAGGATGACTGACGGCTGGCGATGGTTCAGAAATGGGTTCTATGACACACATTTGCTTCATTTCGTCAAGTTTATTTTTGACTTTCTCTCTGATTGCTTAAGGAATCCTTCTTCAGAGGTATTATCTTAAAATTCGGTTCATCAATAAAATCTAAATAGTATTCATAATCTTTAAACACACCTAGCATTAGCTGGTTATAATTTCTTATGTATTCTAAGCAAAACAAAGCGAATAGCTAAAATTGTGTCAGAGCTTTTACAAGTGAATTATAAGGCCCAAGGTATTTTTCTTAGTTTTTAACAAAGCGCATTCAACTAATACTTCGCCTAACAGTTTTTCGGCGTTGGTTTACAAGTATGTTATTATCCGTTTGGTGTTGGTCTTCTTAAATTGTAAACTCAATTTCTCTGTTATTTTACATGGTAAAACATTATACTCAGCGCCTTTATCAATTTTTCTTTTTGGCCACCTATTTGTATTGTTCCCCTGCATTTTCTATCTTCGATTGAATTAACCCGTGGCGAACTGATGGATTCATTAACAGCATATGATTTTAATTGGCTAATCCCATATTCTTATGCCATAGTATCATATTCCGTAATGAAATATTCCGTATTAAAGCCATGTAGAACGGATTGTGACTGTTGTGGTAGTTTTTCATTCGATTTTTCGAAAATCGTAACATCCATCGTTTAATCTATAACTTTAAACTTTCTGCCTGGCGGCGTGGAACTAGAGACGTTTAGAGGAGAGGCGTCAGTTTCCCCTGGCTTATTACCTAACCATAACCAAATTAAAAGGACAGAATTCAGAAACTTTCCTGTGTGACAGTAAATTTGAGAAATTTTGTGTTTCCATAAGAACAACTTTCCGTCGTTCGTTATGTTAGGTCGGAATCGATCGCTATCTGAAGGGTTTTAATGTTGTAGTGAACAAAAGTTTAGTAACATAAACGAGCTGCTCCCACTGTCTAATCGACAACTTTCAGTTAAAAATATTCCTACCGGAAACAATGTTACCCACTAGCAGCCACAGCCGCAAAGCAGCAGTAACAAATCTACAAAGCAGCGGCAGAGCAATTAGTATTGAAATTAACCCTTCGATACTAACGATAGGCCAAAATTATCCTTATTTAAAAAGACCAAAGTTTCGGAACTGTTATGTTGGATTCACGAGGTCGGATTTTTATCCTAGAGTAATTTTCCCGAGCTCCTAAATCAATCAAATGAATTTTTTTGGTTATTTTATTGATTGATCGGTTAAGGATCAGCAAGGAAATAAACACCTAGGGTAAAAAACCGACATTGTGAATTAATTTGATTGATTAAGGAGCTCGGACAAAAATATTCTAGAGTAATAAACCGTAAGTAGTAGTAATCTAAAAAAAAATTAAACATTTAGTTTAATTACTTCCTGTTACGTCAGTATCATAATTACATCCATCATTATGGATATCGAGATAAGGTTATTTCCATTTTTTTAAATTGTCATCGCAATGGGTCAACTTGAGTTAAAGAGCGTTAAACAAAAATAGAATATCTGCAAAAATCACTTTTTCAGTATTCGCTGTGCCATTCGTTCCAGAATTTGAAGCATTAATTAAATTTTCTTTATTTTCGAAATAATATTTCGAAAGACAAATTATCTTAGAATTTATTCAAATAAAGCTATATTTTTGGAAAACGCTTAACATTATGCCATCCATACGTACAACAATTCAAAATATTATTTCAAAAAACTTAACTCAAACCTTAAACGCGTTATCTCAAAATTTTGGTTTTTGTAGATACTTATTTTAACCTGGAAAACGGCACATGCGGAGGGTTATACGAAGTATTCATATAACCGTAATTAACATTTCATTTGTAAATCTTTAAAAATTGATCACCAAAGGATAGCTAATTGTTAAGACATACTTTTGTTTATGGGATGCAGGATTATTCCATAACACAAATTACCAAACCGGCCGTAAATTACTTACAAACTTAACTGTAATCTTTTATTGTTTCTTATTAATTTTGGGTGCATTTTTTTATACAAAGAGATAACATCTTAATTTTTTATATATTTTTTATTGGTTTTTATTATCTTGTTGCTTTATATATGTTTCGTCTTAATTGCATCTTGCATTATAATAAATGTTGATAATAAATTTTTAACCCATTTTCCGTATATAATTTGTAAATAAAATGGTTCATGGTTCTACTTGTGCGAATGTGCGATCAATATAAGTTAAGTTCATCATCTTCTTCTTCTTTTTAAAATTGTTGTTATACTTTTATAATAGTTCTTGTCCACTTTTCTTGTTTGTGGGTTATGGTTTAATAGTAGTAATAATTGAACAGAATGTTGATTCAATAGAGATATGTTTAGATGAAAGAAGCCTGTAAACGACGTAAACTCGAACGATTTTATAGATGGTTCTAACCAGAAATTTATAGTAGAAGTTGTTCATAACAATCCAAGCGGACCAATTCAAACTCAAATATTGTCTGTAACATTTTTAATTTTGTAGCAAGCATTATTTTGTTCTCATGATCCAAATTTCCGAAAATAAATCAAAAGACTGTAATTTTTAGCAAAATCATAAAAGACGAATATGCATTTGATTTAGGCGAACAGAATCCCTGGC
This sequence comes from Tipula vernalis, assembly GCA_958295665.1. Taxonomy (NCBI): domain Eukaryota; kingdom Metazoa; phylum Arthropoda; class Insecta; order Diptera; family Tipulidae; genus Tipula; species Tipula vernalis. Next base: position 162,248,514 of record OY282558.1, read on the forward strand.
CAAATTTAAAATCATTCTTATAAATTAAAACATTTATTTATTTAATTTCTATTATTTTTGTTTTTTTAAATAGTTGTCATTAACAACAATTAATTTTTTATTTATTAATATACTGTGTGTCAGATGTGCATTTCTTAATTTTAATAAAATTAGGTTTTAAGAAAATAATAGGTAATTTTTTTTTTTGAATGCCTCAAGATTAGTAAATGCAATGCGCGCAATTTTGCTTCGAAATACATACAATTAATTCAATGAAATAGTCCTACATAACAGAATGAAAATAGTTTATTTTAATCTTATCACTTTTTTATAAAGTAGTATAGTTAAAATAATATTTAAAAAAAAAATAATAATTAGTTGTTAATATGATAATAATAGATAATTTAATTAGCAAATAGTCCTTTTAATTTTTGTTTCATTTTTTGTTATAAATCACATATAAGAAAATAAATAAATTAAGATATTAATGATAAAAAAAAGCCAACTTATGTCAATTTTGAATATGATGGCGGTGAGAATTTTTTACGTAAAAATTTAATTATATAAAGTGGGAGGCATGATACCAGAGTTATAATTGATACTTTCCATGCAAAATCCCAAGACCATATAAATTCACCATCAAAATATTCATGTAAAACGCCCAAGCTGAGTAAATAAAGCGCTAAACTGAATACCTCGGCCAAGACCATTAATCGATGCCATGTACGAATTGTTAACGCAACCATAATTAATTCGGTTAAGATTAGTGCCGAAAAAGAAATGGCTACAATATGAATGAATTCATCTTCGAATAAAATTAGAGCACCATACATTATAACGCCACCCTGATAGATGCTTATCAAGACCCACATGAAAAAAGTTTTATAACTTAAGCTTCGTCCCTTAGATAATTCTTTATAGAGTTCGGGATAAGTGAGAGCAATGTTAGAGCTAATATCTTGATCTAATACTAGTGAGAAAACAGGGAACATAGTGTAAAGCGTTGCATAGCCTACGGTCAAAAAGCCTGGATAAAGTGCAACCGATGACATATAGAATACGGCCGAAAAAATTGTTTGCATCACCGAAATAATTAGGCCACGATGAATTACGAATTGTGATAGAGCTGCTGAGCGCTTGTACGACCGCCTGCCATGCACAAGTAATAATTTACTTAAATATGAAAATGTTGGTATACTGAAATCACCAGCTAGCGAAGCTTGTCGCCCTTCTCTACCTTCTATACCAACCCCAGCATCACTTTGTTGTATCATACTAACATCATTACCACCATCACCTACAGCACATGTTCTTTTACCTGTATGCTTTTGAATAAGTGATACAACTTGCGCTTTTTGAGTAGGCGAACATCGACAGCATACAACAGCTGGAGATGCGGTGGCCAACTCCATAAACTCATCTTGATAATATTGAAGACATACTTCAAGGCTCTCACCCGATACAACCAGGGCACAATCTTGTTTACGTCTAAATTGATTTAACTCTAAATGGGCATCAGTTCTGGTTAACACACTTTTAAGCACATGAAGGCTTTGATTACGACCAACCAAATGCGAACTCTTCGCGATACATGTCGCCGTCTCTAATTTATCTCCCGTCAACATCCATATTCGTATTCCGGCATTGCGTAGAAGTTCCAAGGTGGGTCGAACTCGATCTTGAAGTCGATCTTCTACACCAGTCAAGCACAACAATTCCATTTCGCGTTCAATTGATTCTGTAACAGCCGAAACTTTTGCAATACGGTCGGTTACACTCAATCGGGCCGCATTATATCGAGTTTCAAAATCACTGTACTGTTCGGCCGTAAGCGTTTTCTTAGCCACAACTAATGTACGTAAACCCTCACGCGCCATATTACCACTTTCTTCGTTCAACCAATCATTGTATTGAACAATCGTGGCCATAACAACATCAGCACCTTTGAGATAAAATGTAATTTCACCTGTGTTTAAATCTTTTACGATTACACCCATACGTTTTAATTCGCTTGTGAATGGGAACACTTGAAGAATTTGGAATCGCATGAATCCGTTGTTGACTGAATTTAATGAAGTTGTGCTACCACCACTCGATGTAGGCGAATTTAATTCCGTTACAGTTGTATTGATTGAGGCATTTTCTATTGTACCCGATTTACGAATTGTAGAACTCGGTATTTGTGGATTACGTAATTGTAACGAAATTGATGATAAATCTCGAGCGACTAATACTAATCCAACTTGTTCCGTCCATTTAACGAGCGCTATTTCATCAGGGCTCGAGGCTTGATACGTGACTTCTTGTTTTTCCTCTTTCGACGTTTCAATTGAAACCGAACGGGTCGGTGAACCACCTTTTTTACTCTCTACATTATTTAGCGAATCAACCATTTCTTCGTAAACCGGGGTTACATTGTGACACAATGCTAATGCTTTGACCGCTTCCCAGACACGCCATCCATCCGGGCGACGCATTCGATTTGTGCCAAACACATTTAGAGGTTTGACTGGTGAAAATTCTTGATTTGTGCTATTCATGGTCATGTTCAATGAATGTATTGTGGATGCAACTTCATCAAATGAATCATTACCATAAGCAACAGTCCCTAAGTGAATTTTTTTGAAAACCATTTCATTTTGGGTTAGGGTACCTGTTTTATCCGTAAGCAAATATGATATTCGGCCTAATTCTTCGGGTATCGTTGTTGAGCGGACCACAGTTCCACCAATTTCTGGATCGTTTTGCATTTGCCATGAATAAAATGCTTTACCCATGTCGAGATTAACACGTAAACTGATTGGTATGATGTACGAAAATAAAAGGACGAAGCGGAACATGTATCTGTGAATGTAAAATAAAATTGGTTAAAGTTAAAGGAATTGTAGTAGTATAACCCAACAATAGTAGAGTAATAATTTATTGAGTTCAAACAATATTTTGAACTTTCGTCTGAACTTACTTATACCATGGTCCACCAAAACCTTTGAGACACATTATAGCTAAGGCTAAACCAATAACGGCACAAAATAAAACTTTCGTTAAACCATTAATTTCGATATCTAAAAGGCCAATTTTTGATCGTGGTTGAGAATTATTCATTACACTACGCGTTTCGCAACCTGTGTACACAACAATACCGGTTGCCGTGCCTGCGGCTACCACTGTATTCGCCCATAAAGTATTTTCAACATCAAGACTTTCTTCCTCTTCTTCCTGTGGGAGAGATACAAATAGTTTAAAGCTTTAGAATATTAGATTCTAGTAAAAATAATTAGTTGTTATACCCTAGAAAATGTTCCTATAAACGAGTGTATATCCTTTTGCGGTTTCTCAATATATATTGTAGCACCAATATTAAATAGTTCCGAATCAGACTGTAGTTTTTGTGTGGCCGGTACCGCTAATCGTAATTTCCAATCAGTTTCACCGTCTAGCTGATCAGTTCGTATAAATACAGCACCACTTTTATCACTCGTCCGCAATAATACTAAATCGGCTGGAATTCGCTCATCTTTTTCTACAATAATTATATCGCCCACTTTTAATTTAGATGACGGCACCAATTCAGGTGGATGTTCTGAACCAACTAATTTTTTATATTTCTGTGAATTAACTTCGTAATCTCGTTGATGACGTCTCAAATCATCAACCGCTTCGCGACATATTGTAACGGCGAGTACGAAACCAAGTGGACCCCAATACGTATATAAATAGCCAATACGAATTTCTGCTATAAATTGGCTTAGGGCCATAATTAAGAAGTACAAATTAAGAAAAAACCGAAATTGTTCGAAGAGCACCAATGGTAGAAACGTAATAAAATTATATTTTTGATTTCTTATCTCATTTGGTGGAAATTTTTCTTCGCACGGTCTTCCTATGTTGACGGTTCGTGATCGAAATTCCCGTGGGGCACACCATTTTCGCCATGCCCACCACCAGCAACTGAAAATAAAATAAAATTACATACATTATAAATTTGTTATAAACGGAAGATAAGACCACTCAGAACTGGTGATCTAATCGATTTCAACCTCAAGAAATATGGTCGCCTCTTTGATTTATTAATTAACGGGATATTCTCCTTGGCTAACGGTGTAGCCGGGTTACTAATCGTACTATCGTCCATCTTCATTGTTACGCAAATTCGTTTTACTTAAATCTTTAGAATTTTGCAAATATAATACAATTTAATGCACAAAAAACATAACTTTTTTCTTCATTTATTTGTTTTGCAAATAAAAAACAATGGAATTTACTGACATATAAATGTCAAGTTTAGCGTGAACATCGCCTAATTCGTTGCGCTTTTTCGATCGGGCAATATCCCAATATTTATTTATGAATCATTTTCTTATCAAGATTTAACAAAACAAATACATTTTTTTTTTATTATCAATATTTATAAGATTTGGACTTTTCGGCTTTATTAATAATTCCACAAGAGTTTGATACGTTAATATTACTAAACATTTTTCTTATCTAAATCAGCGATGAAAAATCTTACGCAAAGTAAACAATGCTTTTGGCATCATCATTATACGTATGTCAATTAAAAATGACTCGAGGGAAAATTTTTTTAAAACATTAATTTTGCACAATTTTCATTACATCCGAAATTTTGCATAACTTTGAATGAATTATAATACACTAACCTGCATAAATTCCGAAAGAATGAACCCAGCTTTTTAGAATTTTTCTTTCGATTGCCACGATAAATTGTAGTTGTTGATCCACGTCTTACTGCTGTCGTCGTTTGTTGTTGCGTGTTATTGTTGTTGCTGTTTCTTGATGGATCAAGTAGCAATTCGGTTTCAGAATCGCTCATTTCAAAATCACGAAGTTGCATATCCATTTTAAAATTATCTTTGGCACATATCGCATTTATAAATTACAGTTAAATATAAAATACTATTCAGTTTAATAAATAAATAAAAAATAAAACATTACGAATACATTAGTGAGTACATTTTTATTAATAAGACAGTAAAATTAATATTTTTTTTTTTTTAATTCAAACATGCATTCTAGGAAATAACAAAAAATTGTGACAATCAGATGTTTTGTTTTTATCCTTTTCGTTTCATATGGTTTTCTCGCTTTTTGTGGAATCTAGCTCCGCTGTCAGTTTGATTGCACAATACGAATTTTGAAAAAAGTGAGTACGTCTAATGACAGATTTTACACTTTTAAAAACATATATTCAAGTCACACAGTGGGATGTATTCAACATTTTGACATTTGATTTCATGTATTTTTTTTTACTCCCGAGTAGAGCGACGACGATAGAAATGTAAGCATGCTGTGTGTGGAAAATAAAATTTTAGACATTTCCAATTTTTAAAAAATAATAAAAAGAAGAAAATTGTGTTAAATAATCAAATTTACTTAGTTTTTTTTTTTTGGGGTGAATTAAAAATTATTTGTCAAATAGATTATATATTAGTTAAAGTTGAATAGTACTAAATAGTCAATTAAAAAAAAGAAAAGAAAAGTTTATCATAAAAACGAAGAGAAATTTTTTTTGTGAAAATGAATATCGAGGATTACGAACAATTACCAACAACATCAATTGCAACAAATATGACAGCTGGTGCAATTGCTGGTGTGCTCGAACATTGCGTTATGTATCCACTGGATTCGGTTAAAACAAGAATGCAATCATTGTCACATGGAGGATTCTCCGTGTCACAGACCTTTTACAATATGATATCAAAAGAGGGTATACTGCGGCCAATTCGTGGTATGGGCGCTGTAGTTGTTGGTGCGGGGCCTGCTCATGCATTTTATTTTGCTACATACGAATATACAAAAGAGGCTATGGCTAAATTCCCTATATCCAATCACCTAAGTTATATAACAGCTGCAGTTACAGCAACACTCATACATGATGCAATATCAAATCCGACAGAAGTGATCAAACAACGGTTACAAATGTATAATTCCCAATATAAATCAGTGATTGATTGTGCTAAAACAGTGTACCGGACGGAGGGAATGCGGGCATTCTACAGGTCATATTCAACCCAATTACTTATGAATTTACCATACCAAGCAATTCACTTTAGTACATACGAATTTTTCCAAAATCGCCTAAATAAAGAGCGGCAATATAATCCGCCAGTACATGTGCTAGCCGGAGGAGCTGCAGGAGCAACAGCCGCGGCCGTCACAACACCACTAGATGTGACTAAAACCCTTTTGAATACTCAAGAAACAGGTATTGGTTCTGTGCGCAGTATGCTCGAAGCAATCTCACGAATTAACAAAGTAGCCGGACCCCTAGGATTTTTCAAAGGATTAGTTCCCCGTGTACTATATTCAATGCCAGCGACAGCCATCTGTTGGTCAACATATGAGTTTTTTAAATTTCTATTACACAGGCCCGTATTAAAAAGTGATCGACGGCCGAAAGATATGGCCGACAAAGATACAACATCAAATCCATTGCGATATGCATTACCAACACCAATTGTTAGTGCAGAACCATCGCCGCAGATGCCAGCATTAAATAATAATTTGCCGCAAACCAATCCGCCGATGCATCGTGAAACATCATCGACTTCACTTCCGGTGATATCAGGTGCAGGCATGTATAACGCTTTAAGTTTAAATACGATGCACACAGAAACGCGTGCAAACGCATATGATCGCAGTTGTAAAAATTTGTAAATTTTAAAATATTAAAAAATTGAAATTCAAGTAAAGATAAAATAGTTCCGTTTTTTAATTGTAACTTTTAAAGTTAAAAAAAAAAAAAAAAAAAAAAAAAAAATCAGTTTGTTAAAAAAAAAAAAGAATTTCTTAAAAATTCACACATGCAAAATCAGGCGGATGGTATTTCTAATTTTATTTACAGTTAATTATTTAGTTTATACATAATTATATCGAAATTGCATGCCAGCCATTTTGTTTTTGTCTCGTTCCATACGATATTTACGAATTTATTTAGATATTTTGTGTTTTAATATTTTTGGTTTAAAAAGAAAAAAAATATTTCGCGGCGCGATTTAACCTTGAAAGTGAAAATAACAATGTTTTGGACAATAAAAATTTTATTAAAGACTAAATTATTACAATTAAATTACTAATATATAAAATAATTATAATATACATATTTATGTAGATATATAGCGTGTAGTTGGATTCTAATGCATCGATACACAAAATGGCTGCGTTTATTAATAAAAACAAAATATCCATTTATTATTATTACCTATACAATTATTTGTTAGACATTTTTTTTTTTTTAAATTTTATTAATTAATCTATTGAATAAGTATATACAAACCTAAACAATTATTGAAACAAACCCACCTCGCTTTTATTACGAAATCGTTATACGAAGTAACACTTTGTAATAACGAGGTTCTTATTAAAAATTATTATTATTTAAAAATTATAATTATTTTATTATTTTTTTGGTTATTTATTATTATTTTTTTTTTACCGAAGCAAAAAAGTCCTGGAAAAAATAATTTTATTATTTTTGTTAATCAGAAAAATAAAGCAAAAAACTCAAAACGAAAAAAATATATTTAAAAATAAAAAGTAATGTAAATATACAAACAAAAATTATAAAAAAAAAAATAGTTTTTTTTTAGTTTATTTTAGGAATTAAAAATAATATCTTGTAAGTGTGATTTGATTACATGTTTATAAACAATTTCGATCGATCGACCTTCGGGTGCCATACACGAATATTTAACGAATCATGCGAGCGACCGGTTTCATTTACACCGGAATTAAACAAAATATTATCTAAATTAGGAATAATGAACGATCTGAAATGTTGATTGTAATTTGTACAATAAACGAAATTTTTAGAAATAGGTAACAAGAAAAATTATTTTTGGTTGAGAAATAAATGGTGGAAAAATACCGCATATTAATCGATACAATATTAATATAAACAATACATGATCCGTAATATTAATGCTTAAAAAATAAAATTATTTACTACGCACATAACGTTGGACTGTATCTGTTTGTAACCCTAGAAATCGATTTATTAAAAAAGTCACGTGTTTTTGACTTTTTATTATTCTAAACCACGTGGTTTAATAAAGCCACGTGGAAATTGATTGTCTCATTCTAAAATTTTAAATTAGTATTCAATATTTTTTCACAGCGTTTGAATTTCATTGACTTAATAATTTTTAAAATTGGAAAAACTTAAAGTAAAATAGCTTTTCCCATACACTACCCAAGCAAAAAATAGAATCACCGGCATCGTAAATAACTCTAACCAAATATATACTGATTTTAGTATACATACATTGTATAGGAAATTAAAGAAAATTTTTACAAATTTGTCCTAGTTCTTTCAGAGCTTGAAAGAAATTGATTGCTCGTTAAAGATTTTGCCGGTAACCTCAGTTACTCAGTGATAATTACTAATTGGGATCTGTCACATCTACAGAGTAGCTATTTTGATAACTAGATAATTAGGGCAGGAGTAGCATTAAAATCTGGAATCTGGTGAACTAAGTGATTTAAACCGCAATTAAAGTTTCTCGTGTAAAAACTCTTTAGTTAGGATTTGTTTGGATTTTTCTAGTTTTGACAATTTAGTTAGCTGATGCACTAAACTGCAATAATAATTATATAAAAAATGTTGGTCGGACCATTTCCGACGTACTCGTACATTTATATTTAGTTTAAAAGTTAAACATGTTTCACATTAGTATCTCATATTAAATCATTTAAACGTCTTTAAAGCGATTATTATTTGTAATCAAGTCTCTCGCATCAGAAACCCACACACACATGTACACAGTAAGTATATACAATAATACAAAAATACATAAATTAGAATACAAAACATTAATTTGCTTATATAATTTATATAGTATTCACATTATATGAGACAATTCGCGGCTGATTTCAAGGTCATATGAATGATCGCGCGCGCAATCCGTGATAAGTTAAAGAGAAAAAACACTAATATGCGATTGTTTTGTTTTTTTTTTTCTAAAATAGAATTAAACATAACAACAAATCAACAGCAACATCTAATAATAAATTTGGTATATTAGACGAAACACATAAAAATGCGTCTTCATGCTTACTTCATCGTTTAAAACAATATATTTTGGCCTTTGTTATAATATTATCGCAAATGCATCGAGTGTTTACTGTATATTAATAGTGAAAATTTCACTATTCATTGTTAATTTGCAAATTTAATATCGCTAAAATTTATATTATTTACATAGGTAATTTGGTACGATAAAAAATTACTCAGCAGTTTTTTTAATCTGGAGATTGTTTTTTTTTTGCAAATCCACATTCGTTATCAGTGAAATGTAGAAAATTTTAAATATTTTTTCATTGGTCATTTATATAATGAATTCAGTGATTCAAAATGATAATAAAATATGGTACATTTTGTTTCGTCTATATCTTTTTAACATTTAATTAAGAAATAAAATAGTTATGTGATTACATCAGTCACAATATAATATTTAGATACTTTATTCTATAGTCATTCAACTTTGACATTGTTTCCAGTTACAATATTATGAACATAATATAAAAATGATAACTGTAAGACATTGAATTCGCCCAAGAATAAATTAAAGATACAATGAACTAAATAATACATTAAAAAAAACACACAGCTAGTTTATATAATATGTAATTTCACAAGTCTATACTTAGAATGCGATAAGACAAGCATTTACTTAAGTGTATTATAAATAAAAATAAACGTTTCTAAATGTGCAACTATGTGACAAATCGATAAAATTTTCGGTTGCTCGCAGGAAGTTTAAATCGGTTCACTTCGTCGAGTGTGTTTGTTAAACTAATAAATTTTACTAAATAATAAAAGTAAATTTTATTATTTCTGCTCTCTACAATATGACGCTCATCTGGAGTTTCGCCAGAATAATAGATGATCAAATGTTATATTTTCGTAGAATAATATATTGTATTTACATGCGGTTAAAGCGTATAGAGTAGGCTCACAGATGACTGGAGTTTTATAAAAATCATTTTTCTCTAAAACTGGGGTTAAATATTTCCATTAACTACAAGGAGTGCAAATCAATTTGATGAAAATCATGTAATCTAAAGGATATAGAATGGCATCTAACTACAATAGTAACTATTGAGCTCATAGTGCGTGAAGCAGTTGGCATTTATGCCCTATTTGGTGGCAACAAATGCTTATACCAACGCCAATGTAGGTACGTTTTGAGGGCATTGTCATTATCATCTTGTAAAATGTCATTAGAAAAAAAGTGTATTGAGTGAGGTGACAAAGTTATTAAATACACAACTGCGCACGTCTCAGGGTAAAAAAACATATGATTAAGAGAGGGTAAAAAAACGTATGGTATGGAGTGTTCAACCACGCCATTGGCTTAATAATAATAGTTTGAACTCGAATTGTACTTCCCAACCATTTATGAAATGAAGGAGCGCGTCGAATCGTAATACTTTGTTGTTTTTAAGAATGTTGTAGCAATCATGTCATGCAATTCGCAAAGATTTTGAGTGAATCCCACTTTATTGATCCTTGTTTATATATTCATTTTTAAAATTTTACCACATTCCTAAAATGGGCGGAAGGTGGGACGGATTTCTGTTGGAAATCAGATTCAATACCTCTGAGATTAATAATAGATACACAGTTCATCAACTGCTAGAAATTAATTATTCAGCGCTATTGCGGAAATTCCTGTTCTGTAATACTTACTGTATCGCTCGCTAAGTGAAATTTTGGCCACCTATAATCGTTCAAACGAACGTTATATATTTGCCACCACGTTCTAAACTTTGAGTGAACTGGCTATGTACTCGATAAGTCAACGTGATAGTGTGTCTGATAGTCCAAACCTCTCGATACCTCGTCATCTACAACAACTAGGATTTTCACATACTTCAACTTGGTCTTCAGATTTGGGCCTTCACCCTCAAGCAAAACAACTATTCGTTGTGTTGAACGTCGCTGACTGGGCTTTAGAACATCTCGAAGTTGAACCGAATTTCGGCCAAAAAAATCATCTTTGTGGGGTGAAACAACAGATCTTGGAGCATCCATTACACCGTAACAAAATTACTGATTCGTGCGGATTATGGGTTGGTAGTTTTATCAGATCCTGCTTCTATGAGAACGATGAAGGACGAGTATTAACCTTCAATGTAGAGAGGTATCGAGTGGTACGGACCTCAAAGATAAGTTTTTTCAACAAGATGGCTCTACGTACCACACAGGTTGCGAAACAATCGTTCTATTCCTTGAAAAGTTCATTGAACGCGTAGTTTCATGAAACAGTGATATTAATTGGTCGTGAGATCGTGAGATTTGACATCTTCATCCAAGATCGTTTGATTTGACATCTTAAGACTTTTTTCTGTGGAGTTATGTTAAGTCCCTCCTCTATGCCAATAAGCCAAGAACGATTCCATTATGGAGCATAGTTTATGCCAAAATGTCATTGAAAATTGAACCAAGCGATTAGGCGCTACTAAGCGATGTGTCGCTGCTGTGGCCGCTTTGGGCTGAGCGGTGGTGTTTTCACTGACTAAAGAAATATTGTAGAAATAGCATTCCGTTTGTTTTCTATTCAATTTTAAAATTCAGACATTGAAAATAGAAGCCCTTTAGATCGACGCACCATGAAAACAGTAACCGTATCATCTTCGTTGTCTTTCAGGGATAAACTGTGTGAATAAATACAAAGCTTAGTACCACATTAATTTATTGCAGAGCAATAAAACACTTGGAAAACCAAGTGCAGCAACTGAGAATTTTATTTAGTTATATACGTGACTTTTGTAAGAATTATTTATTTGCAGTTCAGGAAGCGATTCAAAGATTTCAGTGGTTCAATGCGTAAAGTATGTGATCCATTTGCAGTGTTTTAAAAAATTTTGAAAGCGATCATTTGATGGGAGACGATTATAAAATTTATTAGAATTCACGGCTTGATAGCCACACATCAACACACAACCATGTAAGATGGTTTATTCAGGACATATGTACTTAATATAAAATCTCTGCGATTTTAAGAAGGATTTCCATATGAAAGCAAAATGGCATTTTTTGCAATTTGTCATGGAAAGAGACCTTACGATGTGCTAGTAAGAGTTCCTAAAAGGAATGCTGCTATATAGCGAAAAAAATCATTTCGTTAAAAAACAAGATATATATTATTAAAAATCATATTATTAGCATTACAATCAATTTGTGGTTTTATTATATTTCAAAAAGTCTAAATAAAATTACCAAAGCAACATTTTAGGTCGTGACTTTTTTGGTTTAAATAATTCAGCTCCTAGTACATTTAAAAATGGCTGTTATGGCTCTTTTCCTTATTTGTTAGCAAAAATGTGCTTTGTAACACTACACAAGGAGAAGAAAAATAGCTTCCAAATAAAGTTTTTTTTATTGATTTGAATGTACAATAAGACTAAACGTTAAGCAAGATATCCAGTATTTGAAGGCCACCAACGTGTAACCACTACACACAACAAACCAAAACGACCGGACAGGCTAGATAGTAATACAAAAATTGGCCCGGTTACAGACACCTAGGTATAGCCGATAAATTTGAAATTTATAACAATACTATGACAACACAATTTAAAACTAATAATTATTTCTTAATACCAGAATTGAATCAGCTTCCAATCTTTTATCAACCTAAAATTAAGAATTTAAATCAGATTCAGCTGACAGCAATTCAGATATGCGTATAATTCGTAATTTAACAAGCCAAATTTAACTTAGTGAACTTAAAAAAAATCGAGCAATATCAGTCAGCACACACCTTTTGCTTGTCATTGACACTCAGCTAAAGTAGTCGCCTCAAGTTAATAGAAGTTAATTCTACAAGTAACTGGGAAAGGAAGCCGAGCTCCAACTCAGGAACAAAGCTGTTCAGCGTTGTCCTGAGGGAGCATGTGTTGATGCTAGCCGTCATTGACGAAAGTCAAGAAGATGGGAGCATCACGGCCGAAAAATGGAGGTTGGTGTATAATGTACTCAACCTCGTCTTTTTAAAGGTCCTGGGTGAAAATCCGGGACCTCCCCATCCTGCAGAGATGCGGGGTGGTATCAAGGGCGTGTAAAGATGACTGCATGCTTGGACTCTAGATCTGTGGATCTATATAAAAAGGCTATAGCCAAAGTAGGGGAGGTGTGGCCAGGCGCAAAGCTTGCGGCAGTTAGTCGGGAGGAAATTCCCAGCAGGCCGAGGGCACGTGTCTGGCTGCCATCCGAACCGGCTAGCCCTGACGAGGCTTTGGAAATCATTCAGGCCAGTAACCCGAGTCTTCCGACCGGAAATTGGAAGATCGTCAAGCAGGAGGAGGCGAAGGGGGGCTCGAAATTATCAATTATGGTAATAAATAAGGAGTCCCTTGCCCTCCTGCACAAAACGAAGGGAGTAATTGACTTCGGTTTCGGGTCAATTACTCTCAACGTTTATAAAAAGGATGGGGCGGAAGCGCGTACGGGAGGCCAACCGGAGGATGGTGGCAACCCGCCCAGGCCTGAAGGGGGTACCAGCAGCATGGGGGAAAAGCTGAGGGTATGGGGGAGAGTGAAGCCTGCGACCTCGGTCGGACAAGGCCTCCCTTGAAGCATAAGGAGGGGCACATAATCGAAGGAGCTGGTGTACCGATGGAGGAGGCTGTCGGCAGCCCGGCCAGACGGGTCGGCACTGACGAGTCCTCTACAGAGGGTATGAGGGGTGGCGAGACGGGTGGATCCGGCGCACCCCAAAATACCGAGAAATAATATTCCTGCGGTAGCAGGAATATACCATAGAGATAGGTAGAGGTTAAATGGTTATGATTAAGATAACACAAATTAACCTTCACCATTCTAAGGCTGCTTCGGCAGCTCTACTCCTCAGGCTGACTAGTTCGGGTGAGGATGTGATATTAATCCAAGAACCTTGGATTAACAACAACAGGATCTGTGGCCTCAGAACCAAGGGGTATAAAATTATATCCTCTAGTAAGTCTGGGAAGATCAGATCTTGTATTCTTGGGAAAAATAATATTAATCTTTTCCTTCTCTCTCAATACAGCAATGGTGACACTACTGCAGTTAGCCTGGAAGTAGGCACTTGTAGATTCTGGCTAGTTTCAGCCTACATGGACCGGGAGAAGGAGGTTCCTCCGGATAACCTGGAGGAGCTGATCCGTAAAGCGGAACAATCAAAGGTAGGTGTGGTACTGGGAGTTGATGCTAATGCGCATCACACTATCTGGGGAAGCACAGACATTAATGAAAGAGGTGAGTCGTTTTTTGATTATTTGATGAGTACTAACCTTTCAGTGTGCAATATTTTGGCGGGAACCCACATTTATTACTAGTAACAGGCAGGAGGTTCTAGACGTGACCCTTGCCTCAAATTATATTCTTCATATGGTTAAAAATTGGAGGGTGGATAAGGAACACTCCTTTTCTGATCATCGATATTTAACCTATAGCCTCGATATTCACCCTGCTACCCGGGAAGCCTTCAGGAACCCTAGAAGGACCAACTGGAGCAAATATGGGGAATTATTGGAGGAAATGTTACCGACGAGGGCTATGGAGCCCCCGACGACCGTTGGGGAGCTGGAGGACATGGTGGCTAGCGTTACTAGCGCATGCAACCGATCCTTTCGCGCTGCCTGCCCACTGGCTAAGCCTAGGGGTAGGCAAAAACCGGTATGGTGGTCCAGGGAACTGGGAACCTATCGTAAGGCTTGTAGGATAGCCTTTAATAGAGCCAAAAATATAAGGGAGGCTCAGGATTGGGACTCCTATAAGGAGAAACTCGGAATTTATAAGAAAGAATTAAGAAAGGCACAAAGGAGGTCTTGGAGAATCTTCTGTGATAATATGGAAGAGGTATCCGAAACCTCCCGCCTTAGGAAGATTCTTTCCAAAAGTACATCTAGTCCTAGTTTTTTGATAAAACCGGACGGATCTTGGACAGCTTCTAGTGGAGAATCTCTGGAGCTTCTCTTCGAGACACACTTCCCAGGGAGCTTTGAAGACCTGTTGGTGCGTAGCAATCATCAGGAGTCACTGTCAATGTTCCCAGAGGATATCGTAACCAGAAAACGGATCCTATGCGCACTGAGGGGTTTTAAACCATTTAAATCGGCTAGTCCGGATCAAATTATACCAGCGGAACTTCAAAACAACTCAGTAATTATTCTTCCCTACCTGGAAGCTATATTCAAAGGGTGTTTGAAGCTGGGCTATATTCCTAGGTACTGGACGGAGGTCAATGTGGTGTTCATACCGAAAGAGGGGAAAAGCTCACATGTCTATCCTAAGGACCTAAGACCAATAACTCTATCATCCTTTCTTTTGAAAACATTGGAAATGCTGCTGGATGTATACATCAGAGATAAAATAGGTGCCAGGAAGTGGGCATCGTCTCAGCACGCGTACACAAAGGGTAGATCTGTGGACACTGCTCTGCACGCCTTGGTGTCTACGATTGAGAAATCGATTAATTCGAAGGAATTCTGTTTGGTGGCCTTCCTGGATATAGAAGGCGCCTTTAATAATGTGAAAGCGGAGGCATCAAGGAGGGATTGTCATTTTTGGAGGTGGACGTTCCTCTGATAGGGTTAATCAATTATATGCTGGGAAGCAGAATTGTTAGCTCGAAGTTGGGGGACTCCACCTTCAAGAGGCGAGTAACTAGGGGAACTCCGCAGGGGGGGGGGGGTTCTGTCCCCTCTTCTCTGGAACATAGTGGTAAACGGGTTACTACTTGAATTGGAGAGAGAGGGTATTGAAGTTATTGCGTACGCAGATGACGTAGCTTTAGCTGTTACCGGGAAATTCCTGGGCACGATTGTAGACGTAATGCAGAATGCGCTTACCATCGTTACGAAATGGGCTGGCAAATGTGGACTTGGTATTAACCCGTCCAAGACAGAGCTGGTACTCTTTACTAAGAAATACAAAATCCCGGTAGTTGTCCCTCCTACACAGTTGAAAAAATATTGCTTATGTAATGCAAATTGCATTACATGTAGGTCCAGTGCAAGGCTATATTACAAAATGATACAAAGCTTGCATTAAAAATTAGTTTGATACAATTTGCATTGATTTGTAATACAGCAATTAGATTAAATTTTAGTGCAACATTCCATTAGAATATAAAGCAAATTGTAGGAGAACCGTCAATCAACTGCATTAAAATTTATCAAAGACTGCATTAATAAAATATTTCAGAAGTTTTAAATTTTAAAGCAAGTTGCTTTAAAAGCTCAGTAATTTTAGCGATTTTTTTTATTTTTCCGGGGTTGTTCTTTGTTTTTGGTGCCTTGAGGTTGAGGGTCGAAATCTCAGAGAGATAATAACCTATAAATTAAGAACTGAAAAGCTTACGTTAAAACATAATATATATTTTTGAATCCGGAAAATTAAATTATTAAAGATTTATTAAGCTGCTTATATGTCATGTAGTCGTTTTGATTTAGTGAATTTTATACGAGTAATGTAATATATACATTTAAGTCCGCTGGTTTTAGCGAATTTTATGTTGGTATAATTTTTAAATTTGAGCAGGTTGCTTTAAAATGTTTAATAGTTGTATTAAAAATATTTTTTAATGCAAATACTGCTTTAGAAATCCTCATAATAGCATTAAAATTAATTTTAACGCAATCATACTTTATAATTTAATAATAACTTGCATTATATAAGTCGTAATGCAAGGCTTGCATTAAAAATTAAAGTTATTTTTTCAACTGTGTACCTTAAATGGCACGAGACTTGCTTTTACTGATAGAGCTAGATATCTGGGCATTATCTTGGACAGTAAGCTTAGTTGGAAGCCCAACATGTTGGAGAGCAAAAACAAAGCTACTATTGCTTTGTACTCCTGTAGGAACGCCATTGGCCATAGATGGGGTCTGAAGCCGGAGCTGGTACACTGGCTCTACACCGCCGTAGTGAGACCTGTACTCATGTACGGGGTGGGTGTTTGGTGGCCAGCTCTGGATAAGGTAACTTACAAAAGTAAGATTGAGAGAGTGCAAAGAACGGCCTGTATGCTTGTTAGCGGGGCATTGAGGTCGACACCGACAAGTGCCTTAGAGGTTATGTTGCACCTTCTTCCGGTCGACATTTTTGGCAAACAGATGGCGGCAAATACGGCTGTACGACTTGCAGCCGTCTCTCAGTGGAGGTGTCTTAGTATAGGACACTCTACTATCGTCAGATCGTTGAAGGATGAGCTGGCGAATCTTGACTACATTAAACCTACTCTACGCTTCGAGAAGCGATTTCGGACCTCCTTACCTTCAAGGGAATCCTGGAGGGATAGACCGTCATCGGAAACTGAAGCGTTGCAATTCTTCACAGATGGCTCCAAGCTAGACGGCAAAGTAGGAGCTGGAGTATTCTGTGACAAATTAAATGTAAATATTTCTATTCGTCTCCCTGATTACTGCAGCGTGTACCAAGCTGAAGTCGTAGCGATTGAGGAGGTCATGACGTGGTTGAAGCATAATGTGTTATCCTCAGACGATATCACAATCTATGTGGACAGTCAAGCGGCGATCCGGTCGTTAGAATCGGTGTCTTTGGCGTCACGGGTGGCGTTGAGTTGTCACTCATCTCTAAATGAGATGGGTGAGCATTTCAACATCCAGGTAGTCTGGGTCCCAGGTCACTCGGGCGTCATGGGGAACTGCAGGGCAGATGAACTTGCTAGGGATGGTACGACTCTCCAGCTGCAACCGGAAAGGGCAAGTCTGGGGAGGCCTATCACAGCGCTGAGACAAGCACTTGGGAAGCAGGCGCTATCCTCAGCGGGGGAAAGGTGGTCTAACACCCTAACCTGTAGAGTTGCAAGACAAGTTTGGCCAAAGCTGGACTTGGGGCGCACTAGGGCATTAATATCCTTACGCAGACGTGAATTAAGAACGGTCGTAGGAATACTCACGGGACACTGCCTTTTTGGAGAACATGCAAGAAGGCTGGGTCTGGAGGCAAATGACTTCTGCAGAAGCTGCTTGGACGAAGAGGAGGAAGAGACGTTGGTCCACTTCCTTTGCTCGTGTCCAGCATTGGCTCTCAGAAGGCACAAACACTTAGGTAAGTTCAGGATGGACTGCCTCTCGGATCTCGAAAACATTAAAGTGCGGGACGTCTTACGCTACATAAGTAGCTCGAAATGGTTCCAATAGGGGCAAAAGGGGATACATCCTGTGGTATCACAATGGACCGTCACCGGTCTAAGTGTGCGTAAGCAGCCACTCCAACCTAACCTAACCTAACCTACAAGTAACTACCGTAATAACTACTAGAACTATTATAATGTAATTGTGTTTAAAGCAACTTAAGTACCAATTTTAATGACTTCTTAAACAAGTGACTAAATTAAAATTAATCTCGTGCAGTATTTCTGAAAATTAAAATCAAAATTTAATCACTTATTACTTAATCAAACTCAAAAATTACTTTAAATTTAAATCTCTGAAATAAGACGAAATATCAAGAGTCACTGCTTAATCCCTCTACAAACCACTTAATACAATCCCACTTGTACTATATGCATAACAGGCTAATACTATTATACACCAGGTGCAGAAAGTACATTGCACTCCCAGTCCCCATCAAGCAATTTTAATTTATTAACATATACCGAAAAGCCCACAAATGCCTTCACCAAGTCACACCTTCCGATCTATTTCCAATACCACTCTTATTTTTTATCCACCTAAACAACCCTATTCACTCTATAAGGCCCTCCACAAACAACATACCTCCGCGCTCAACATTCCAAAATTATCATAACCCACAACGCAATTAACATCATCTCCTACAACTACCCATATATAAGTGTATATATATATATATATATATATATATATATATATATATATATACATATATATATATATATATATATATATATATATATATATATATATATATATATATATATATATATATATATATATATATATATATATATATATACGAGTATATATATGTATATATATATATATATATATATATATATATATATATATATATATATATATATATATATATATATATATATATATATATATATATATATATATATATATATATATATACATATACATATTTATATATATATATATATATATATATATATATATATATATATATATATATATATATATATATATATATATATATATATATATATATATATATATATATATAAAATCGCCAAAAATGCTAAAATAACCAACGCATTCAAAGTTTACCATCCAAAAACACCATCATCACTATCACCAAACCATCCTCATCTAAACCCTCCCTCAATTGCAACCAAACCTCTAAAATAGATTATAAATATAAAGTAACCTCTCAGTAAATAGAATGAATGGTCGAATGAAGAAATGAATGAATTCATCTGCAATGTTGGCTCAGATCTCCCACTTAAACTAAATAAAAGTATTATACTAGCATACACTAGTTGTAGAAAGTACCAGCTCTCCCACTCTCCATTAGACCATTTTAATTTATTACATACAACATTTACATCAATAACTGCACAACAGCTCCAACAATAGCACCAACTACTTACCCGTCTGCACATTTGCAGAGCACAAATACTATTCCTACACTATGTAGCTAAATCATATTTAAATTTAAATTCTTATTCGTCATGTAATCCAAAAACAATTTTGTCAGGCATCAATCGCTGACTATTATAACCAAACAATAAACACATAAATATTTTTTTTTTTTTAAAAGCCGATTACACTTTAAATTTTAAAAAAATAGGCCCAGAATGTAAGAATGTTGTAATATAATATTTTTATTCTAAAATACAACCTATATATATAAAAAATAATAATTTAATATTTTCAGGTACTTCAATTAAATATTTATCACATTCTTCTAATTGTTTTTTATTGTTTTTTTTAATAGTTTGGCATTATGCTAACCTGCTCTAACAGTTTATTTGATTAAATATCGTTTCTAATTTTATTATTATTTCCATGAACTGGGTGTAAGATGTATAAAGACCTCGCTCAGATAGTTCATCCACCCAAGTCCATGAAGTTTGGTTTTTCTGATGAAATGATATTTCTCCATTCTGTAGGTTAAGTTTTTTTATTTTAAAGCCTACCAGGTTTTCTAACGCGTCACAAGTTAATTCATCGAATTCAACATTGCTCAGTTCTGTATCGTATAATTCCGGCTCATTTTCCTCTTCTAAATGTTGTGCACCAATATGTAGTTGTTCTGTTATCACAGGAACAATTTCCCTATCACTATTACTATAGTTTAATTTCAATAGTACTATGGATATATAGGCGGTTGGTATCCTATATTCCACAATTTATTTTATTTAAGTAGAGGGGTTCACTAGAAGTTTCACTTGGCGTTGGCATGTAACAGGCGAACTTATTAAGGTTATCGTTTAACCGTGTGTATTTAGACACAATACAAACAGAAATGAAGTGCGGCTGCGATTTCACTACACACTTAACTCACCCTCAGCGATCGTTAGATACTTGTATGTATATAGATACGTAGAGTTCTGCTACTTAAGGGTGCACTACACAATAAACATAACACTTCTTATAGTTTTATTTTTTATTCAATTTTTATTTACATAATATATACACGCTGTTAAGTTGTATTAACCGTACCTTAACATTGATTTATACGCTTTTATTATTTTATTTAATATGACAGACGTATGTGAAGCATGTGAACTGTTTCTTTATCTTTTTGTAACTGACTAAAATATTTTTTTTTTTTCCAATTTTTATACATAAAAACAAAAACTCCCAGAAAAACATTTATTTCCCAGGCACACCGAGAATCAGCAGTTTTCACTCTTCCATAATTACTTGAGGTTCTATAATTTTGTACATATTTTGGCACGAACAAACCATTCACCAAAAATCAGTACGCCACAATACTCCCCCTCCAGTGAATTCGTGAGAATTCACGCTCCGAACAATTATCCGTAAGTCAAGTATTGATTCGTTAATTGTCCTTGAATCTGGATGGTGTTTTGATGAGTCGTCCTGTTCTCGTGTACGTTGTTTCTTTAGTTGTTGGAATTTTGTCCGGTACGTCGAAAGAAACTTTGCGAGTGGTGGTGTTTTTGTTGTCGGCTTGTCTGTTCAAGGTTGACTCGCCGTCCTGAGTAACGTTAGTATTTTCTAGAGTGTTCTCTGAATGACATGGTTTAAGTCTATCGATTGACACCTTGTTGTGTTTGCCGTTAATTTCAATGGTAAATGTTTTTTCGTTTCTGTTTATTACTTTGTATGGTCCAGTGTATGGTGGCTCCAAGGATTTCCGTACCGCGTCTGTTCGTAGAAAAACGTGAGTTGTATCCGTTAAATTTTTCGAAATAAAATTTTTTTCGGTGCATTGTCTGGAAGCTGGAGTCGGTTTAATTTCGTCAAAGTGTTTTTTTAAATTTTGTACAAAGTCAGTTTGTAAAATTTGGTTGTTTGTGGTTTGGTCAAAAAATTGTCCAGGAATTCGCAGAGTACCTCCGTAAACTAGCTCTGCTGGTGTGGTCCTCAGTTCCGTACTGTATGTAGTCCGTAATCCCAATAGAATCAGCGGGAGTATGCTACTCCAGTCCGTTCTACTATGACACATTAGTGTTGATTTTAACGTTCGATCCACCGTTCCATCATTCCGTTACACTTAGGGTTGTAGCTTGTAGTACACTTGTGCAGAAATCCCAATAGTTTTGCTAATTCGTCAAATAAAAGAGATTCAAACTGTGCGCCTTGGTCATGGTTATCCAGACTGAATACACAGCAAATTCGACCGAAGCAGTAGTAATGTCCGGAACTGGAATCGCCTCAGCCCAACGTGTGTAACGATCTATTAACATCATACAATAACGGTTATTTCCAGAAATTGGTAATGGACCAATGATGTCTAGATGAATTTCAGAAAAGCGTTGCGATGTAACTACAAATGGACCGAGAGGTGAATGTGTATGCCTTGAAATTTGTGATTTTTGACATGGTATACAATTTTGAGCCATTATTCTTGAATCTTTTGCGATGTTGGGCCATGTAACATTTTTAGCTAATATTTTCACTGAAGCTCGTATGCCCGGATGTGCTAAATTATGTAACGATTCAAAAACCATTTTCCGAAAACTTAGTGGAATAAAAGGTCTTGATATACCGGTTGAAACATCACAACAAATAGTTTTGTTTGAGTTGAATTTTAGAGGAATTTGCTTAAGAATGAGTGAAGTGTTTGAATTATTATTCAGAAGTTCTCGTAATTCGTCATCATTGGTTTGAGCATCCGCAATTGCTGTATAATCAATACTTTCTGGAAATGAAACTTGATTAATACGTGAGAGGGTATCTGCTACGACGTTATTTACGTCGGAGATGTGTTGTATATCGGTAGTAAATTGGCCGATGAAATCAAGATGTCGAAATTGTCGCGGTGATGCTTTTTCTGTATTTTGTTTAAACGCGTAAATTAACGGTTTATGATCCGTGTACAGTGTGAACTCACGACTTTCTAACAAATATTTGAAGTGCTTGATGCCAGAATAAGCTGCAAGCAACTCTCTGTCATAAGCTCTGTACCGTTGTTGTGTTTCGTTCAGTCGTACTGAGAAGAAACTAAGTGGTTGCCAAGCACCTGCAACATACGGCTGGACCACAGCCCCAATCGCTGTGTCCGATGCGTCTACCATAATAGCTAACCTAGCTGTGGATGAGGGATGTGCAAGTAACGTTGCTTGACATAGCTTATCCATACAATTATCGAAAGCTTGTATTCTAGTTTCTGACCATCTAATCGGAGTTTTACTCTTTTTCTTGTAACTTTTCAAGAAATCGTTCAATAAAATTTGGTCTAGACATCATCTTGGACATCGTCCAAATAGACAAAGCAAAAATTGAGGCCTGACAATATTGAATTCATCAATCTTTGAAAAGTTTGTGCTGCATTTCTAAGGCCAAAGGTCATTTTAGTGAACTCGAATAAACCAAAGGGTGTCGTAATGGTAGTTTTTGGAATATCGGAAAGTTCGATCGGAATTTGATGATACGCTTGAACAAGGTCTAGGGACGTAAATATTGTGCACCCTTCAAGCTGATACGAAAAGTCTTGAAGGTGTGGTATCGGATATCTGTCTGGAACCGTGAAATTGTTCAACGCCCTGTAATCGCCACATGGTCTACAGGTACCATTTTTTTCATTACTAAATGTAATGGACTCGACCAAGCACTGCTACTGGGACGACAAATGCCCTGTGACATTAATTGTTCGAATTTTTGTTTTGCGATTTTTAATTTGTCCGGTGCTAGTCTCCGCGTTTTGCAAGCTGTTGGTGGTCCTATTGTCTCTAAACGGTGTTTTACTGAATGTTTGACTAAATTCTTACTTAAGGCGACATTTGAAATTTTATGAAATTTGGAAAGTAGATTTTGAATTTTGGGGTGCAACCGTGACTTGTCCAACAATGATAGAGCTTGTTCTGCATCATTGGTTATGGAACCTTTGACAAACAAGGAGGTTAATGGGTCAATTACCCTCTGTCCTTGGATGTCAACTAACAACCCGGTATGCTTCAGAAAATCTGAGCCTATCATTGGAATGGTCACATCCGCTATAATGAACTCCCACATAAATTCCCTACGTAATCCAATGTCCAATTTCAATAATTTATTGCCGAAAGCTTTGACCGGTGTCCCATTGGCTGCGAATAAATTTGTTGTATTTGTCAAAAGGTTGTTTCTGTAAAATTTGGCTGGTAGTACCGAAATGTCGGCGCCCGTGTCAATTAAGAAGTTTAATTTTGAACGCGTGTCAAAAATGAGCAATCGACTTATGTTGTTTCCATCAATGGCCGCCGTTGCCTGTTGATGGGAACTTAAAAATCCTTCATCTGTTCCGGATTTTTTGATGCATCGTAATATTTGCAACCGGGAACACATTTTCTTACATCACTACCATACTTATAATGTTAGTAACATTGATCAAATTTGGGATTAATTTTATTTCGCGAAACTGAACGAGACCGTTGTTTCTGACTATAACCTGAATTACTGTTTGAACGAGACCATGTATTTTGAACGCGACACATAGTTCCGAAATCATGTTTGTTAATTTATCTATTCTTTTGTCAGTTTCTATTTTTTCAGTGCCGGAGGAAGTTTTCGCGTTTAAATTTGTTGGCACAGTGTATGTCGACATTTTATTGATCTGAGAGGTGTTCGATTGAGTAAGCACCAGATTGTCTGCTCGCGTTGCCAGTGTATTTAACTTAATGCCGTTTTCGAATGTAGTTAGTATGAGCTGTACTTGGGGTGGAAGTCTCTTCATCCACAACTGCCTGAGTGTTTCCTCGTCAAAAGCTGCTCCAACGTTGAGACGGAACTTGTTCAATAGCTGTGATGGCTTCTGATTCCCCAAAGTAAGCCCATGTAACAAGTTATTTAATTTTGACCTTTCGGATTCGCCTAATGTCCTTATAACTTCATTTTTAAAAATGGTGTAAGGATTTGTTCCTTTATCTCGTAAGATGAGGCCTGCAAATGTCTCGTGGTGCCTTGAATTCAAAGCTGCGATGGCGTGGCTGTATCTGGTCTTTTCAGCTTTTATTCCCGATAGCTCAAAAGTTTGCTCCAGTATATAAACCATACAGCTGGATTTTGCGTGTACAACACTTGTGGCGGCTTAAAGGTGATGTGTCCTATCTGGTTGTGTATTACGGCGGCTTGTGATGTGTTGGGCAATGTAACTCCAGCCGATGAACTACTGGAAGCTGGTTCAAGTAATCTCAATCGTAGTTGTTCGTTGACGTACCGTTGTAGTTGGTCAGCCGTCCATGTTACTGCTGGAGGTGAATCCTCAGACGTATTCATCTGAGGAGGAGTACTCTCCGCATCGTCTGACATGATGTTTACTCACTTAATTTATTCACTTATGGTTCTTAGTACTCACAAAAAAAAAAAATATACCGATTAACGAAATGGGTTGTTTACTTTATTCCAATCTGAGCACCTACCGCTGGAGGGAGCTATGTCCTCAGATTAAAATAAAAGATTTGGCACGCAACAAAAAGATAAAAGTGAAAAATTTTGTACTGACCCTCTGGTGAATGGTTTGCCCGTAGTGAATCGAAAAAATGAAATTGTTTTGCAAAATTTTATATAGAAATAAAATGCCGAAATATTTTTGTTTGTTTTTTTTTTTTATTAATTTTGAAAAAAAAACAAAAAGGAAGCTCAAGAAAATAGGCAAAGGCGTGTACTTACGATTTTTCCTTGGTATGCCTGGGTTCTCTGGTCGTACGAAACCGTTCTGTATTCCTTCCTGAGCGCCTAGCCACAGTACTGCTTCATCTTGCTGTTTGTTACTGCTTTCATTGGCGTGCACTAATATTTAATTCCTCCCTGCATACAAAAAAAACAATAAGTTAATCAAAACAATCAAAAATTACTAAATTAAAATATAGTTGATGTGGTAAAACAAGTCATTTGAAATTAATTTTTATCAAATTTGTGAAATTTATTTCTCAATACATAATATTATTTACTTAATCCTACAAATCAATTTTTATACCTATGTATACCTAATAAATAGCCTCGTAACCAATATTTGAACTCTAGCGCACTGGGTTGATCGTGTAAAACACATTTTGTATGTATAGCACTAAAAAAGTTTTCCAAAATATCCTGTTTTAGTCGGTATGAAATAATATATTCAATTCCGTATTTTCTTTTAGATATTTATATAATTATGGAAGTAACAGATCACTTCAAATCGTCAGCAAAATTCCCAAGTGAAAAGATAGCAAAGCATATTTTGTTGGAGCTAACATATTGGAAATGAAATTCTGTATATCTAATGCCAACCCATAAGCTTTCACACGGTCTCTAAAATCGATCGATGACGACTTTGAATTAAAAACATCAAACCGGTCTTTGATCAGTTTGATATGAAGTCTGCAGAAAGCAACGCATTTTCAGAATTGCACAATCCCAATGAAATTGCTCTTTTTATAGCATGCGAAGTGGTATTTGAAAACAATTGAGTTGCTAATTTCATTTTTTGGCGACCGGCATTTTCCACATTAATATACTATATAAATATGCATTACTTCTTTTATTGGTGGAGACTTGATGAGGTGTGGTACATCAGCAAATACAAATACTTTCATGAATTGATTAGTGGATCCCATATTGGAAACAATAGCAACACCAAAATATTGAATTGGATGTAATTTCAAATGTAAAATTGCGGCTGTCATTCTGCAGCCGTAATTATGAAAAATTGGCTCCTTCCACATTCCTACTAGCCCTCTGACCATCACCATCTTTACGTAGAGGAGCCGTTTCCTTTTCCATTTGCCTAATTTTAATTTCCTATACACAACCAAAATCAATTCTGCAATATTTCAAACATTAGCAACACAAAATAATTTTAAAAACTTGGTTTAATAATTTACTCTGTCTGTGCTTCAACGGACAATCTATTTGAGCTGCTTATTTTGTACCAACGTTTTATCAGCTTGCAGTGAATTTCTGTGAATTATTTTAAATATACATATTAATAAAGTAAAATTTAAATATTTGGATAATCGTTACGCAAACCTCAAATCATATTCTTCGATGGCATTTTCAAGAATTCTGCCTCTATTTCGTTCTTTCGCTCGTTGCTTTCTAGGCATTGATTGATCCATCGTTTTATTTGCAGGCAAACTTTGTGATGGCAGTCCGTTTGGGGCGAATATTCGCTGCCGACGAAAATGCCTACTGGTACTGGAGTTCGGTATATTTAGAAATCTGCGTTTAATGTTCCAATAGTCTTCCGTGAAGCAAATTGAGGAAATTCTTGCATGATTCATATAAACCTTTTTTTTGCCGGTAACCTTAACCCACAAATCAGAAAAAGGTTTTATTTTTTGGAAAACGAAAAAACAAGACGTTCGACATTTCACTATTTTTTTTGTTGTTACAACAATTTTGAACAGCACAAAGGCATTTTAATATAAAAAAAATTAATCACAAATATTTTATAGTTTATTTCACAATCACAAATTATACACAACAGTTAATATTTTACAGTTTTTTTTCACAATTCTGATACACTTTTTACACTCAATAGACTCAAATATTTATCAACACTTCGAATTTTCAATAATTTTAGTTCACATAAAATACAACCAAACGCATTGGCACAACATTCTAAATTTAAATATTACATGCTCAATCCCAGATGACTTAATAAAAAAAAACATGGCGGGTCGATGATTATTTTGGAACATACCTACATATGTTTTTATCATGGACACTTAGTATCTACAAGAAAACTCTTTTAAATAACTAGTAATTAACAAGCGAGTTCAAAACCTCCTAAAATTTTCTCTTTTGACGTTTTGGACTTTTTTGTCGTCATATCAGTTAGCGCCAAAGGAATCCATGTACCTACTGTTGAGTACTATCATAATTTCACATATTGTAACAAAAATATATTAGCATCAATTTTAATATTCATGAAAACACGTTTTGCTCATTATCTCTCTAATAACAAAATGTTACTTGGATCACTTCTGTTCTTAACTTGCCAATTATAGATTATGGTATAGCCAATTCAGTATAAATATGTAGACTAATAACCCTTTTAATCAGGCAAATTTTTGTGCAAAAATTATCAGCATTGAATGGAGCACTGTAACAAAAAAAATTAAAGAACTTTATATTAAATTGTATACATAAAATTAAGAAAAATAAGGAACTACGAGTAGCTTGAAAAGTTTAAAGGTCATAAGCTTTCATATGGTATATGTAATTGCAAAAAAAAAAAAAATTTGCATTTTTTTGTAATATTCTTCATCAAAAGAATTGTAATATAATACTAAACCAGTAACAATGAAGGTTTTCTACAACGTGTCTGTAGAGCAAAAGTGTAATGGCAATCTCAATACGTGATAGCATAAAATTACATACATATAGAAAAAAATGCCGAAACCCGGGATTGAACCGGGGACCTTTAGATCTTCAGTCTAACGCTCTCCCAACTGAGCTATTTCGGCGATGTGTCTATTGTCGCTTAGAGTATGGCAACATTTTTTTCAGTTTAATAATTTATTTGACATTCAAGGAAATGTCACTAACAAACGTACTGTACTATTGAAAAAAAAAACACAATACATACTAAACCACTACAAATTTGCTATGCAAAAGAAAAATGACGCTACCATCCCATTACGTTAAAAACAAAGTCTTAATAAACGGGAATTTCCCAAGAATTGTTTTTCATATTTACAAATAATTATGTGCAATATATGAGTACAAATTCTATTATTCATTCTACTCGATGATGATAAGAAGAAATATTTATAGTTTGGAATTCTTTTCAAAAAAAATCTATTTATAACATGCGCAAATTAAAATTTTAGCTAAAAATACATTTTCAATCTGAGTGCATTCAAGATTCATCTATTCTATAAAATCGACAAGGTGCATCGTGTACTACACAACGTACATACTGTGACAGTGTACCGATTTCGTTGCCTCACATAAAAACATCTTTGCAAATATTGTATTCTGCATTTCATATTGTATTTGGTCGCTTTGGACGGGTTTTTTTTTTATTTGCATTTAATTTCATTACAGAAAATGTATTGACGTAATTCGAGTATGACGCTATGTGATTATTGCTATCAGGGGTGGACGATAAAAAAAATTTGTAACGATTATGCTTCTGACGTGTTTTTGATTTAGCGTAATCCGGAAATAAACCATTATTCGATTCACTGGCTTAATTTTGGTACACCAAAAACAATGTTTGTTGATGTTAGCTTGAATAAATGAAATGGCGTTTTTGTACTATTCTCACAATACTATCGAGATATTATAAAACTTGGAACACCATTTTTAAGCCGTGCTCCACGAAATAAGGTCGCAAGAATGAAACTCGTAAAAAATGGAATTAAACTCACACAATTTGTATGGAGTTTCCAACTTTAATTCGTGGGACAAGTGAAATTAAAGTCAGGGAAAAAGTAGTTTCAGTTAAAGATTTTTTTTGTGTATATCCACGACAAATTGTCCGGCCGAAAGGTCGCTTTGATGTCTCAGATGGGTTAAATTTTACTCGCGGTGATGCTATCTGTAGAAGCATACGTTATATTATCTATATTCTATATCTATACATTATAGCTCAACGATAGTATCTATGTATATGATTGGGTATCCATGTATCTGTGGATAATGGAAGGCAGTTGTAATGTAGAGGGCTTGGTATGAAGTAATAAAAAAGCATGTGCTGTAATTATATTATTTAAGTTAAATAGTGTCTTTATTAATAATAAATATAAAACCTTAACAGCATAAATCGTGTAAATAATTTCTTAAGATGATATCATTAAGATGTTTACTGAATAAACGACAAGACGTCATGACTTGTCGGGTTGATTTTAATTCCGATAGTTGTACTTACGTTTTATATTCAGAGTATCAAGGATATTAGGGTTGGTTTTATTTTCCATGGGTATCCCAATCTATACTTCTCCAATC
This sequence comes from Tipula vernalis, assembly GCA_958295665.1. Classification (NCBI taxonomy): domain Eukaryota; kingdom Metazoa; phylum Arthropoda; class Insecta; order Diptera; family Tipulidae; genus Tipula; species Tipula vernalis. Next base: position 162,278,016 of record OY282558.1, read on the forward strand.
GTCAATTCTGTGAACCTCTGTTTGAGTGTAGAGCGAAAAGTCAGCTACTTGCTAAGAGATGGCATCCCGATCGTAAAAATAATTGCATTTTCGCAATCTTTCTAGAGATGCAGTCCAAATTTGAAGCCAATATGACATTAAGTTTTGTAAGCTACCAACAGCAGAGAAGTTAAATATTTTTTCTACCATGCTAAAAAGCGAAATTCTTAGAATTAACCCTGCATCACTAACGCTATTTTATGGAACATGAAAACTAACCTTGAGCGTGTTTTTTTATTAGCTCCGGATAGCAAGCTATCGGGAGCTCATGGGCAATTTGTATTGAAAGTTTTGCTATTATACACATGTGTCGCTATTAAACAAAAAACTAAAATTTTACCTAACTTCATGCAGTTGTATGACATTTCTTCCGAATAAAAAATCGGAATAAAACTATCTAAAAATCATCGGGAGATTGTTGAGGGGCACGGATTGGTTTTAGCTGTCTCACTTGACAGGCGACGGTGGTAAATTTTGGAAAAGGAAGATTTAATTTTTTTTAAATTAAATAAACAGCGATTTTTAGTTATTAATATTTCCACATCCAGAAATAAATGGCGCCACTTTGACTGAGACAGCTAAAACCAATGCTAGAAAAATAATATTTTGATGAAATGGACATGCCTGGTACAAAAGTCAAGTCGATTCAAAACAAAAAGTTACTGTACGTATTCTACGTATATGTGAAGATACAGCTTAATATCACATAAATTTGAACCCCAATTCGGCATATTATGATCCAAAACACGTTCTATGAGGGGTATTACTGATCCAAAATCACATCCTGGGGCCCTATTCTCGAATTCCACATCCATTTTCCACATGTGGACATCAGTCAAAATTCATAAAAATTGAATTTTTTTGGTACTAAGGGAATATTTCCGAATGGGTATAAGCAGGTGTAAGAAATTCTCCATAAAGGAAAATGGCCATGTATCAAGTGTTTTATATACGAATTAAAATTTCCGAACGTTTTGATGCATTTTGACAGATGTCCGCATGTGGAAAATGGATGTGGAATTCGAGAATAGGGCCCCAGGATGTGATTTTGGATCAGTAATATCCCTCATAGAACGTGTTTTGGATCATAATATGCCGAATTGGGGTTCAAATTTATGTGATATTAAGCTGTGTCTTCACATATACGTAGAATACGTACAGCAACTTTTTGTTTTGAATCGATTTGACTTTTGTACCAGGCCTGTCCATTTTATCAAAATATTATTTATCTTCATCTTCGTCACCTTCCGACAATGATGCATTTCGATTATCGTTTTGCTTTCCAGCTTTTAAAAATATTTTTGCAGCTTCTACTTTAATGTATTCCTCATCAATCTCCCGATGATTTTTTATTTGGAAGAAATGTCATACAACCATATGACATTTGAATTTGACATCCATCAAAATTTTTAAACCAAAATGAAGTTTGCCACAATTAGGGTTGTACAAAAACCAAAAAAAATTCAAATTTCCCTTTGCTCCCGATAGCAGCTTCGGATAGCAGCTCCAGATAAATAGGTAGAGCTAAATATTTTTTTTTATATTTTTAGTTAAAAAGTTCAATTAAAAATTATAGATTAGTTTTAAATAAATTAGTTATATGTATAAATAGCTTGTCAAACATTAGTTTTATAACAAAAAATTACCTGCTCCGGATACCAGCTATCCGGAGCTAATAAAAAAACACGCTCCTTGTGTCCATTGGACCCATGTCTTAAAACTCGATTTACAGAGAAATCTTGGTATTCAAACGGTAAATTTATAGGTTTTTAGTAAATTTATTAAGACTACAATATAAAAAAAAATAAAAATATCATTCAAATTTATTTCCAAAAAATTACAATAAAAAATTAAAATTATAGTTCATTTTATCACAAAAAAATCAAATAAAAAATAGGTATTTCGTAAAATACTTCACTTTGCGTAATTAATTATAGTAGTGTCATATTTCAGACCATTGATTTTGTAAACCTAAAACGATAATAAAACTAAATTTAGCAACTTATTTTATGCATTAGAGTGTTTTTATTTATATATAAATTTTCAATTACCTTGTAGTTTGTAGAATTACAAATCTTTATCAGAATCTGAGTTTTCTTGAACCGTTATAGTTTTTGGCTGGTTACAATTTATACAAATTGTAACTAAATGACTGCCGCAAATATATTTGTTACATTTATGACAAATAGTTCTAGTTTTACGATCGGCGGTATATTTACATATTTGACAGCGACCTTTGACGTCTGATTTCCTTTTTTTTTCTAAAGGTTCAGAATATCTGGGATTTCGTTTGATGAGTCACCTTCCTTGGGCCGTATATTAGTAGGGTTCTTACTGACGAATTTTTGGCAAATTGATTTAAGATGTGAGCTCATATTTGATTTTAACCTCCGATCAATTTGTTTTTGAATAAGGGCCATTGCAAGATGCTTTATAAAAAGTGACCGTTTTTTATACATTATTGGTGGATTATCCGTTAACAACAAAATAATTCGGGCATTTATACTAGCCAAATTCACTAATGAAAAAAATACTACTAAAGACCACCGACGGGAATTCCGAGCCACATTGTAAGTACAACATAGTTGGTCGGTAGTATCAACTCCCCCTTTTGTTTTGTTGTAAAATTCGATAATTTCTGGTAATAACTTTGGACCCTCAATAATATTACCATCCCTATGCATTGTTGAAAGTAGTAACACGCATTTATTTTTTTTGGGTATGTATGAGAGTATTGTCATTTTTTTTTGATATCCAAAAATTGTTGATTTTACAGATTTATGTTTGGATATTGAAAATGATGCAGGTAATACTCTTTTGTTTTTCCTTATAGTCCCCACTAATGTGGTTTTTTTTTCTAGCAAATATGTGGCCAGTGAATGGGTCGTAAACCAATTATCACAAGTAATATTTCTTCCAGCATTCTGGAGATGTGCTGTAATGCGTTTAACGATAGCTTCAGGTTTATTGCACAAGTTATAAGGCCCAGGCGGCTGTTGGCCACAATAAACCTCCAAATGGGATGTTCAACTGCTGAAAATATTTTAATGCCATATTTGGCCGGTTTGTTTGGTATATACTGCCGGAAGCTGCAACGGCCACGAAAACTTTCCAATTTTTCATCGACTGTTACATAACTTCCAACATTGTAGTTGTCTTTGCAGTTTTTGTTGAACACATCAAAAATTTCCCGAATTGGGGCCAATTTATCAAACAAACGACGATCCTCACGTGTGTTAAGGTTATCAAACCGCAATGAGCACATTAAAAATTGGAACCGGTTATAACTCATAGTGGCTGTAAATATTTCCAGACCAGTACCATCTGTAGCAAATAAATCCCTAACATTAACGTGTGATGATTTATGTAACCCGCTTAAGTACAATAAACCCAACAAACTATTAATTTCAATATTATCTGTAGTCCGAGCATGTTTTATGTTTTTATAGTTCACTTGCTGTTTTGTTATATATAAATTTGTGTTTTCCACAATTTGGTCGATGAACGTAAAAAATGTATTCCAACTTTCGATTGGTGTTCTTACATTTTTTGAGTTGCTTGTTAGATTTGACTGATTTATAAATATATTTTCCCTACCTGTTCTGTTTTGACGAAAGGGATATTTACGCCAAATGGAACCGTCTCTATACCGACATAATTGTTCTCATTAAAATTTACTCTTGCTCCGTTTGCGAATCATGATTACTTTCTATTTCATTGTGCACCTCATTGTCACTTATTTCTCCACCAATCTCCTCTTCTTCACTATCGAGCTCGGCAAGAATTGCACGTAATCTTTCTTGCTCTCTTTCAAAGCTACACATATTGTAAAACACCGATTTACTAAACTACAAGTGGTTAAATAGAAAATAAAATTACAATATTAGTAATTAAAAAACACACAAAGATATATTATATAAAATAAATTACCTGAATAATAACGTGGGTCCAAATAACCCAAAAATATTCTATTCTCAATACTAACGTGGGTCCAAATGACCCATACACTTTTTCAATGCTCTACTGCTCACTGAATGACTGACAAAACAAAACCGAAATGTATGATTAAAAGTGGGGAAATACCTAAATATAGATTACATTTTGGTATGAAGTTTGTTTCAATTAAAGAACATTTATTTTTCTTAACGTCATTCTAAATTGGGTCCATTGGACCCATGCGTTAGTGATGCAGGGTTAACACGAATTTTTGTGCGGGAAAACTATTACGCAAAAAAAACGGGAACAGTATAATGGCGACTTTGGTTGACGGAATTACAACATACTACCACGAGTGATGTTCCGCGCCTAGAACGCCCGTTGAGGTCACTACTGAGGAAATAGTCAACAAAATGCAAGATATTTTGTTGGCTGTTCGCAGAGTGAAAACTAGAGAGCCGCATATGGAACATCCCTGAAGAACGTTTCGCCATGACAAAAATGCTTTTCCAAACGAACGCACCGGCTTATTCGTATGCAATCGCCACTTATGACTTTTTCCTGCTGCCAGACATGAAAAAATGGCTCGGCGGAAAACGGTTCACATCGAAAGAGGTCTAATTTGGAGAGTTCGTCAAATCGTATGTTTTGGATTGCATAGAAAAATTGAAAAAATTATATAATTCACGTGTAAAATGAACCAAAACAAAATATTTGATAGCAACCAAATGTTCAAAGTCGTCGCTACCGGTATTAAAGGGTCTAAGAATTTAGTAACTGTCCGACATTCTAATTTTGACATTTTTGAAAATGATTTTCAATTGATATTTGTCTAATTGACAGCCGAAGGCGTAGAACAAGCATCATGTTGATCTTGTTTTCTGTTTTAGTCGGTGTAGTGTGTTTTAGAAGCGTTCTAACTTTCCATAAACGATAATTCCTATTTATTTGACCTACAGCGATAATTCTTAGTTTATTGCTCTACGGCTTCGATGAATTTAGTGGCAACATTTCTGAAGGAAAAAGGTATATACGACTTGTTGTTTTTGCTATTGCAGGAGAATGATTAAACATACAAATATGAAAATGTTGAGAAAACAAATATACCCACCTCTTCCTGCCTCATTCCGCGATTATTTGCGTCGAAAAACGAAAATTTTATGCCATTAATATTTGAATATGATTTCGGCGTGTAAATGACGTAATATGGAAATCCAATTTTCGATCAATCTTCGTAGCATTTCCGGCCGTATTTCGGCAATAACGCATCGAATGTTGGCTTCTAAGTGTTCAATAGTCTCTGGCTTATCAGCGTAGATAAGTGACTTAATATACCCCCTAGAAAATAGGCCAGCAATGTTAATTCACACGAACGCTATGGCCAGTTGACAGGTCCATTTCTCGATATTAATCATTCATCAAATGTTTGTTTCAGTAAATTAATTGTATGGCGCGTAGTATGGCACGTGGCCCCATTTTATTGGAACCACATATCTCTGATCTCATTAGCATCCAATTGAGGCACAAAAAATTAATGATCCTGTCTTTATACCGATCTCCGTTGACTGCAACATTTTCACCAGCATTAAGGCATTGCCCCATGCACAAACGGCAAACCGGCATTTGAAACTGTTAAATCCAATTATTGACAAAATTGTTTGATTTTCAATATCAAAATTATTAATCGTAGAAAATTTTATTAAAATTGATTTAATTTCATTTAAAAAAACCCCAATTGTAAATTTATTTCGCTAGACGGATCTTTGCTTGACGGCCGGCAAAACATAAAATTGAAGTTTGTTGAATGACATTAAATTCATTTTAACAAAATTTTTTTAGAATAAGGTGGAACTTATAGATTTGAACTATTTGTTAATATTTTTCATATTGAAAAGTTGCTTAACTTAGCCAAAAATTGGGTTTGACGGTTTTAAATGCCGGTTTTCCGGTTTTGCATGGGGCAATGCCTTTATTTTTGAACATGCACATATATATGGTTCGATGATTCCTTCAGCGCATAAAGTATACCAAACGGTAATTTTTTATAGATGTAATGGTTTTTCAATAATGGCTCGTGGATTATTTTCGCTCCAAATGGGACAATTTTTCTTGTTGACATAGCTATTCAGCCAAAAGCGAGCTTCATTATTGAAGAAAATTTTGAATGGAAAGTTTGCAACGATGTCAATATTGGCTTCGGCCCATTCACCGAATTGGCGGCGCAAACGATGGTCTTATGGTAGTAATACCTGCGCAAGTTGAATCTTGTAAGCATGCAAACCAAGATCCTTACGCCAAATCCTCCATAAAGATCTTGGATCAAGTCCCAATTGTTGTGCACGATGACGAATCGATTCATTTGGACCCTCTTCAATACTACGCACTACAGCTGCCACCGCCTTACGGGACGCATATTATCATTTAGAGTAAACGTAATGCCCAAGCGAGCCTTAATTAATCGAATTAACTGCTCGGATGTCGACCATAAAATGGACGTAGCGCGCGATGAGCTTCACGAACTGAACCATAATTTTCAAAATAAATTTGAACAATTTGCAAACGTTGCCCTGGCGTGAGTCTATACATTATGAAATGGCAAACCAAACTAAACAAAAATCAATTGTAAGCTGTCAAATTGTGTCTCACTGAAAAAATGTTGCCAACTTAAAGTTCTATTCCTCGAAATTAAACACCCTTTTAAAACAAAAACAAAAAATCGACTACCGTTTTTTCATCACAGAATGTAAGAAAAAGACAAGTACACAAGTACAGAAAATTATCTGTAAACTCACTGAACCACACAAAAGAAAGGATTGGAAAATAAGCATAAATTTGTCGGTAAATAAAATAGAATTACCGATTATTCGGTAAATCAATTTTTTACCCGTATTGCATTCCCTATTAATATTTAGTAGAGCTTCCCTTAGCTTCAATAGCTTTCTGGCATTGATTCCATGCAAGCTTTGGCTGGCAGTCCCCCTAATTTTCCCCGTTCAGAAGCAGTAATTTGTTTTACTTCTCTTTTGTAGAAGGATTTCTTGTAGCAATGGTTCGCTCTCATTCCGTTCATAAATGCTCTATCGGATTGTAATTCAATGATTGGGCAGCCCAGGGAAACACTTTGATTATTTGTAAATCATTTCATTACAACATTGGCCGTGCCATTTTAGTCTATGAAAGACACGTACCCGACAGCATCTTTACCCAAAAATCATTTTATTTGATTTCTAGCCCATACCAATCGAATAATTTTATTTTTTATTGAAACGAAAGGCTTTTTACGAGCTATTCGTAATATGCATCCGGCTGCATGTATCCGATCCCATACAGAATGTGGAGAAATTTGAATTTCAAGTTTATTTTTTATTTCCAGCGGATATTAGATATTGATTCTGCTCTATTTGATTTAATTTGGTGGATAATATTATGGTCTATTCGAGTTGTGTACTTTTTCGGTCGGACGAAACGTTGGCAATCCGCACAACAACCAGTTTGTTTCCATTTTTGTATAATTTTTGCACCGTACATTTTTGTAGTTCTTGATATTTTATCAGAATCCAAACTTTTTTGGTTAAAGGATAGGTCACATTATTTCGTTATGATCGATATTTAATTCGGTTTTTCAACAATTGCTAATAATTGCTGTCGTGTGTTCTCGAAAAATAAATTTTGTTTTGTTTGTAATCATACCTAATTCACAGATTTCCATTTTATTTGTATTTCCTTTGTTTTCATAAATCACAGTAAAGATCTATGTTGATTGGATTTAATAGTTGGAAATTCGAAGCGCATGGTATTTTGAACCATTTTCTGTATTTTTCAAAATGATTTTGTTTTATTTGCGTAATTTAGCAATTTATTTTCAAAAATTAATTACTTTCAATGGGGAGCGAGAAGCAGGGACAGCAGAGACGCAACGATTTCAACAACAACGTCAAGCAACACTAGCTACAGTTAGTACAAATTTGGGTTGGGTGACCGCATGGGAACATGATGATGGAACGAAAATCTCGCCCCCTCACAACCGCCGATGGAAAAAATGGTGGAGGGAATAATAATAGTTGTTTACAGCTTTTCAGAAAAAAAAATTTGCGGCACCAGGAAATTTGTGTTGTCATTGAGTCTTCTTACAGGTTGGAGCAGTAGATGAACTTTAAATTGTATTGTCTTTGTGCGCTAAATAAATTACTAAAAAATATATTACTAACAAATTTACTAACTACTTAAATTTAGGAATTTCTTGAAGAACCTAAAACAACCTTTTACGTTGGAGCAGTAGATGAACTTCAAATTGTATTGTCTTGTGCTAAATAAATTACAAAAAAAAAAAAAATATATTACTAACAAATTTACTAACTATCAACTACTTAGGTGTCTGTAACCGGGCCGAGTCTGTCCTCACTAACATTCCTTTCCCATCCCTCGATTTTGTTATATGTAAAAAGGTGTACGATGGCTGCCTGGCTAGGGGCCGATATCACACTATTAGACTTATGTGGTTATCGATGTGGCGCCTTTCTTTACGGGGTGAATATTGCTATGTTTGGCTTCATGAAAAGCTGAGTATGATGGTACATATTTCCTTGGTGAGGGAGAGTTAAGGTGCCGTGTTGTTGTAACATGGGTATAGTGGTATGGTATTCGCATTTATAGTACGGGAGACTTGCTTAATGCTTGATCGTACATCGCAATCAATCAATCAATCAATCAAAAAATTAATTACTCTCAATAATTAGTTAAATTAAAATAACCAATAAAAAAATATTTTCCGAAAAACGTTTCAGTTAAAACCCAAATTTTTTTCGCAACTGTACGACATGACTTCAACCGTATAATATTTTTTTGATACTACTGTATTTGTAACAAGATACAGTAAAGTATAATAGTGAGATAAATAAAAGTGATAATTTAATAGTGCGATATCAAAGTGAAAAAACTTTTAAACGAATTTTAGTCGGGAAAAATTTACATTCTTTATAAACTTTACATTGCGTTGTATTAGTGAATTATATTAATACAGCCTAATTCCCTTAAAAATTTTTATTCGTCACATAGAGCTGTGTAAATGTGACGAAGAAAAATGTTTAAATGTATTTTTTGTAATTTTGTATTTGTGTATTAATATAACTCGCTAATACAACCTGTACACAGTAAGTTCTGTATATATAGAATGTAAATTGTGGTACAATTAGTAGTAGATTGATTTTTTCATAATACAAGGCTCACACTATCAGTTCGAAACTGGGTTAAATTATCTTACATTTTTCGGGAATAACCACCTCTATTATAATTGACACGACTCAGTATTGCTATGATGCACTGTATGGTGTTTTCGTTTGTTCATTTGATATTAACAATATGAAAAGCGAAAAGCCAACATAGGCCAACATAGAGTCGTGTCGATTTTTGATCGACTCGACAATCATAATAGGGGTGATTAACTTCAAGTAAGTTAAAAATTAAAAATATTGAAACCTGATCTTAGGATCTTGATTTATTTACAATATAGTGATTCGAACCTTGGTGACTAGGCAATATGTAATAATAATTTAGTTGAAAATATGGTTATCAGGTAGCACACAGGACACATCATTATTACTCCCAACAATAGAATCATACGTTACTAAAGCTTGATGGCTAGCATTCTATTGACCGAGAAATCGATCAAATTCTCAATTATAGTTATTCGATTAAATTTAAGAAGTAAAATTTGTCAAAATAGTTATTGTTTAGATGAAACTATCGAACCGATTAAGCAATTTGAATCTTGTTTTTAAAAAAAGTAAAATTGAGAATACGAATTCCGGTCAACTTACTGTTTATTCGGCTTCTGATTGATACAATATCGGAAAGGAATGATTGAAAATAAGTCACAAAATGCATTCACAGTTTTACACTCTCAAGTAACTCTTCTAATTCATGCATCGGGCTCTCTTTCGATTTTTTATATTCGAAATTTTGATTCAAAATGAAACTTTTGCTTGAGCGTATACCTACCTTCGTAAGAATTTTTCACTCCACGGCTTCCTGTATTTTTGTGTACTAACCAACAAAGAAATATCATAAACATTTAGGACTGAGGCCAGTTGTTACAAAAACATCCTCCCTTTTAGAAGTCTTCCACCCAAAAATATATAGCCATCACGAAGAACTGAAAACAAACATGATGTTATTCTGTATTGTTTTCGGTAAATCGCTAAATCGTTTGCCAATCTACTGAAGAAGAAATCGATTCTGTCCTAATAATATAGAAGAATAGCCAGGCACGCAATTTCATTTTTTGGGATAAACTTTACATCTAAATCATTCGATCTATACTATTTCGTATTTAGTCGTTATGGCGTAAGACCGTGAGGGGCTTCTCCAGCTTTGGAAAACAACAAACATTTATGGATTATACAACACTAAAATAAAAAATGGGATACGAATAATACGAACAATTCCGAGTATATTGCGAGGGTGGATTAACCGACTTGTATCTCTAGGGTCTTTCAAATTGCGCTGCTATTTTTAATCTTTAATAATTTGCTTTAATTTTAAAAATTTTTTTATTGATATTTAAAGTATCCGTTATGCCATTTATAACAATATCTGTCACGAATAATTTCGTCCTTTAGTTCAGGAGTCGATTATGGATTGTTTTATGGACTTCACTTTTCACGTAATACCCCAAAGAAAATAGTCAAACGGTGTCAAATCAGAAGAACCTGGTGGCCAATTGACATCACCATTTCCTAAAATAACACGGCCATTAAATTTGACTTTCAATAATTCAATTGATTCATTTGCAAAATGATGTGTAGCTCCATCCCGTTGAACCCACAAATCCTCTAGATCAATATTATTCAATTGAGGCCACAAAAATTCACTTATCATCTCACGATATCGATTAAATACGGACCAAATACATCACTATACCATAATGTCACCAAACAGTGACTCGTTGGATGTACAGGTTTTTCATAAATTATTCGTGGATTTTCCTCACCCCAAATACAATTTTGTTTACTAACATATTCACCAATTTTGGTTGATCTTTGATCCAATTGACAAATGCACGACGTTTTGAATGGTTCAATGGCCATTTTTATAAATGGCTTAAGTGTCAATTGTTAAATGTAACAAGATCTAGACAAATTCACAACGCCATCTGTATTAAAGATTTAAAAAAACGCTCAATTTGAAAGACCTTTCAGATTCCTTTCATCAATTCTTGAGATACACCTGTGTAATGGTTATATATCGACGCCTTTCAATGACGCTGACCACAGAGCGAGAGCCACACAATTTAGCACTGTGGAATGGGCGTGAAGGCCACCGCAAAAGTTATTCCATCTTGCGGTGGCCCTCATACTTATTCCAGGGTACTAAATTTTGTTTTTTTGGCCCCTGGACACATAAATAATTACCGCGTTGTTCAGCTGACTTTTTTCAATTAAAGTTTTATCGCTCTATTTATTTTGAAAATTTGTAGAAAATTCTCATTTGGCACGTAGATCACTGCTTTGGAGTATACATATTAAAGGTAATTCTAATTTATTGGGTTGAGAAAAAGTTTCTTCGTATTTTAATGCAAAAGTACAAAATGTTTCTTTACTTATCAAATGAAGTTTACTAAACCAAATGTCTGCCGTTTGGATCGACAACCTTTTGCCGTTTTTGAGGAAAAATCATACTGCAGAAAAATAAAGTCAACCGAAATAAAGTGAAACATCTAATATTTATGTTTCAAATTAATTGCTACCATTGACCGCAGCAGTAAAACGTTAAAAGAAGGGAAGAAATTCTGGAAAAGAAAGATTTAGTTTTAAAATGTTCTGGAAAAACGGAGGTTTGGTAAAGGTACACAACGAATTATAGTTTCATTTAAAAAATTATTACGTTGAGAAAACTGGCTGTTTTTATCATTTGTGGTACTATCAGAAGAAGCGATTATAAACGTTTTCATTCTAATTTTAAAACTCATCATTCTCCAGAATATTTTAAAACTAATCTTCTTTTTCCAGAATTTCTTCTCTTATTTTAAAGATTTACTTGACACATATTTGATTCAATAAACTTCATTTGATATATAAAAGACATGTTGTACGTTTCCATTAAAATGCGAAGAGTGTTGGCACAGGTAATCATCACAAATTTTTGAGAAAATCGACGTCTTCTCTACTTAGCAATGAACGTGTTTGCAAAATCGACATTTTCATTCGTACCTTTGAGTTACGATTACTTCAATCACCACAGTGTTAAGGATTATGGCAGCGCCGTATTTATGTTACTTGGGGATGTACCGACGACACTATGATAGGGCCCTAATCGGCCCTCCATCTTTCTTCACCAAAACCAACAAATCAAAAAAATTTCATTTTTCTAAATTTATACGAAAATGAACGGTACGATTATGTTGCTGTAACAGTAATACAAAATTATTGTGTACGTTTTCATCAAATCCCGAATCCGTGTTGTTTTATGTGCTTTTATTTGTTGGTCTTTTTTTTGCCTAATACAAACAAGTATTGAACTAAGCGAATTTCGCTTTAAACAAACAACAGAACCATTTAAGTTGACCCACAAAAATATCGCAAAAATTACTCCTTACAGAACAAAATATAACAGTTTATTAAGAACAAGTTGTGTGGGTTTGATGGTAAAATCTGATTAAATTTTTTTTTACATTCTGTTACAAATCAAGGGAATATCAAGGTCAAGTTCATTGTTTGAACAAAACCCTATATTTTGGTTAACATCATCTTGTTTTACATGCCCGTTAGTTTTCATGATAGGTGTGTATGAGAAAAATTAAGTTGCATTTGATGGACCAACTCAAAATCATACCAAATAGTTTAGTTTGCCCTTAAAACCAAACAGCTTTCTAATCGAAACATTTTTGCCTACAATTCTTAATTTTTTGAAATATTTCGATATAGGTCGTCTTAAAGGGTTCACTCTTTACAAGCACATAGTATATAAGTTAATATTTACTTATGTGACAAAAAATTAAGTCAAATTACTGACTCGTTCGAGTCATGTGGCGCCGACACACGATAATTTAAATAACTACCTTATAACAGTTGAAAATTACACTTTTTGTTAGTTGAGAAATGAACTAAGTTCAACAGTTTTGGTAATGTACCTTTATAAGTGAGTTGATTACAATGAATTTACATAGGTATTAGTATGGTGTAGCTGTTTTGACGTGAAAACGTTTTACACCACATGTTCAGAAAGTGAGTGACATGAAATTTTGCCCTTGGTCGTGAGCAATTACTCATCATCAATATGCATTACCAATAATTTAAAGATACGATTGCTTAGGTTGGTCCTTAGGCTTCATGCCTTACGCATAATATTATCGCAATTGCGTAAAGTAAACAGTGGTGGTTAATTTACTTTAAATTAAAATAATTAATCTCCACACAAATTTTAATTAAAATTTAATACTACGAAATAGCGATTTACAGGAATTGAGAGAGTGCGGACGTGTTTTTCTCAATTTGTAAGTAATAACCACTAATAAAATATATAAGAACAATTCATTTTTAGAAAACGTAATTCAACGTGAAGCGGCACATCTTAGAGGATATAAATACCAACATTAAAAGATAAGTATAGAAACATTATATAATACAAATTATCTTCTAAATTTGGTCTTTTCTTTTCTTTTCAGTTTGATGATCCGGAACATCCCGCGCCCATTGGGTCGACAGAGCCAACAGGTAAAATACAAATTTTGGTAATCGGCCGCTTCATTAACCCAAGTTTTGTTTTGATTAGTACGACGCGTACCAGAGCATCCTTCCCGTGTGTAAGTTGTTCAACTCTGCCCAGCAGCCATTTCGTCGGTGGCCATATCTTTTTCCATGATTACTACCAAATCACCAATTTGTGGATTATCAGAATTTGTTCGCCATTTGTTTCGTTGCTGGAGTCTTAGTAAATATTCAGGTTCCACCTCTTCCAGAAATGTTGAACCATTTGTTGTTTATGTTGCCATCGTGCCAACCGATTTGCCTTGACATCCAATAAACCTTGCTCTGGCAGTAGTACTAGCGGTTGACCGATGAGAAAATGACCCGGTGTAAGCGGATCAACTTCTTCCTTTGACAGTTCACAAAGAGGCCTTGAATTTAAGACTGCCTCTATTTGGGTAAGTAACGTCGACATCTCTTCATAGGTAAGTATTGTCTCTCCAAGCACTCTCTTAAGGTGGAACTTGGCAGACTTGACCGCCGCTTCCCATAGGCCCCCAAAGTTTGGTGAAGCCGGGGGAATAAAATGCCACACAACTTTGTCGGTAGTGATATACTGCTTTAGGGCTGTATCCTTTGACACAAACTCCAGCGTTCTGCCCAACTCTCGCTCAGCGCCAATAAAGTTGGACCCGTTGTCACTATATATATGACCACAAATACCACGCCTGGCTTGGAATCGCCGAAGTGCTGCTATGAATGCCTCAGTTGTCATGTCAGTGCCCAATTCCAAATGAAGAGCTTTGGTAGTCATACAAACAAATAAAGCTAAGTATGATTTTATGATTTTGGCATCTCGTAACCTTGACGCCTTTATCTTTAAAGGACCCGCATAATCAATGCCGGTCATATGAAATGGACGGTAGTGTGTTACACGACATCTCGGCAGCTGTCCCATCAATTGCTTTTGTTGTTGTGCCTTTAATTTACAACAAGGAATACATCTTCCAATTATTTGACGTATTTCGCTTTTCCCTCTCTGTACATAATGCTGTTGCTTGATTATAGAAACTAGCAGATCTGGACCAGCATGTAGGTGCTTCAAGTGCTCATCCCTTATAATTAGTGTTGTAATACGGTGCTTTGCAGGTAAGATTATTGGATGTTTAACTTCATATGACACATCTGAATTTTGCATTCTTCCTCCGACCCTCAATAAACCAATTTTATCTACAAAGGGAAATAATGATATTAATTTTGAGTTTTTGTTTATGTACTTTACCACTAGTGAGCGCGTCTATCTCTGGCCCAAAAACATTGTGTTATATGGCTCGAAGTATGAAATGAGCAGCTTCCGTGTATATCTCATTAGAGCTGGGATAGCTTATTTTAGCGTTGCTTATTCTTAGTGATCGTCTATTCCTGGACCACTTAAAAACCAAAGCCATCACACCAACCACCTTTGAAAATTTGGAGCATCGTTCTAACAACCGATGGACGAGAACGTAATGATCTGGTAGCTGCTTATCACACATGTCTACGCTGAGCATTAAAATAGTGTTCTTCTTTTCCTCGTTCAATGCTTCTTCAGTGAATGCAGTATTTAACGAATTTTGGTACGGCCAATCAGCTTCCGGTTCTTGTAACCATTCTGGGTCACACCACCATAATTTGAAAGACACCAGATCGTCTGGAAATAAGCCACGCGATGCACAATCAGCTGGGTTTTCTGTTGATTTCACGTGACTCCATTGACGTAGATTTGTATGCTGCAAAATTTAAGACACTCTATTGGCTACATAGGGTTGCCAGCCATCTTCGTGGACATGATGATATCCAATTTAGGACTATAGTTGAGTTAGTCCACAGATGATATTTAATGTTGCTGTTACCGCCTAAGGGTTTTAATAATGATATCATCAATTTTGTGAGCAATACCGCCGCACAAAGCTCGAGTTGCGGGATACTTATTGTTTTAATTGTCGCTACTTTTGTCTTTGCGCTGACAATGTTCAACATAAAACCCGTTTCAGTTCTCACTCTGCTGTAGACCACTGCAGCATACGCATGAAACAAAATATTAAGCTTGATCGTTGCTGGCGATAACCAAACAATAGGATCGAAGATCTTGGACGATTCCGACAATATGCTTCGTTTGGTCAGTTTTCCATCACATAGTTGCACCTTGAAGCAAAAAGTGTCATTTATTGGAGAATATTTTAAACCTAATATGGAAACTGCTTGTGAATCATCTGCCAAATTCAGTAAAGAAAAGTCCCTATTGCCTTGTGGAATAATTTTTAACAGGTCTTCACTATTAGATGCTCATTCACGTAGTCTGAAACCTCCTTTACTTAACGCAGCTATTAGCTCTTGACAAATCCTAACTGCTTCTTCGATGTTGTGAGCTCCGGACATCAGATCATCAACATAGAAGTCATTGTTGATCACTTCAGCTGCTTTGGGATAGTCTTGCTTGTAATCTGATGCAAGCTGTATCAAAGTTTGAGCAGCTAAGTATGGAGCGCAGGCTGTGCCATATGTTACTGTTTGTAAATTGAATGTTTTTAACGTACATATCTGTGGTTTTTTTTCTCCAAATAATTTTTTGGTAGGCTGTGTCACTTTTGTTCACCCAGATTTGGCGAAACATTTTTTCTATGTCTGCCGTGAAAATTATTTTGTGTCTGCGAAATCTATGAATTATTTCCACTAAGCTTAACTGCACCTTAGGACCCACCGCCAACCCGTCATTTAGTGAATTTCCATTTGACGTCTTCGCTGATCCATCAAACACTACTCTCATCTTAGTAATCGTGCTGTTCTCCCTTAGAATGCCGTGATGTGGTAAGTGATATCCATTTGCTTTTGCAGGCTGAGAAATCTCCATGTGCTTCAATTGTAGGTACTCTTCCAGAAATTCAACGTATTGGTTTTGAAATGGTTTATCGCGCGAACACCTTTTCTCTAAATTCCAAAACTGTTTTACTGCCATTTTTCTTGAATCACCTAATACTGGTATATCCTTCTTAAAGGGCAAGCTTACCATGTATTTGACATCATCACTTCTTTTAACTTGCGCTTGTAGTGTTGTATAAAGAATTCTTCCCCCTCTTTGTAAGGAAGGGCAGTCTCGTTAATCTCTTCAGTTTCCCAAAATCGTTTAAGTGATGCGTCTAGGTCCAAATGCAAATTAATTGGAACGTCTTTAATACCACTTTCTAGTTGAATTGGTGTTCCAGCTATTATCCATCCAAGCCTTGTATTTTACGCATATAAACTATTTTTAGAAATTCTTCGTTTTCCGTCGCAAATTAATTCGAAGAATAAATCGCTTCTGAGTAAAACTTCAATCTTGTCCTCTTTGTAAAAATTCGGATCTGCTAGCTTTAGTTGCTGCACTTCAGATACTTTATCCATTTCCCAGTTAATTATCGGTTAATAAGATGAAATTTTCGGCACGATAAGTACTCTGGCTTTTGTGTTATATGGACATTCCACCGCAAACCTCGAACGGATGTGTAATGTAGCTGCACCCTTTGATACACCGGACATGGTGTCGTTCAGTCCTTTAATCATCACTCTAACATTTTTCTCTTTAGGCCGAGCCGCAGAAAATATTCTTCCGTTATGAAAGAAGTTTGCGACCCGGAGTCCAGTAAGGCCTTGCACAGCTTCCATTCTCCTTGTTGACTCTCTACTAATATTTGGGTCGTCGGTAAAATAGCATTTTTCACAGAACTAGCATGACCACAATTTGCCTTTTCACTTATAACTGCTTGTACGTTATCTAGATGTAGAATTGTGTGATGTTTCCTCTGACACGTGCTACATCTTCTTGTTGCTTTACATTGATAAACCGAATGACCTTCGCTTAAACAGTTAAAACATCTTAGATGTGTTTTAGTGAATTCTCGACGCTGACTAATATCTAAAGCTAAGAAATCCTTACAATCAAATAACTTATGTGGTACTTTCTTACAGAAACCGCAGACATCTGTTGTAGCAGTAGCACCGCACATAGTTTTCGAGCTATGAGGACTTGGTTTTGACAAGCCACGTTTACTTTGCTCTGGTTTCATACCTTGCAATGAATCCGTCCTTTTGTTCAGAAATGCCAACAAATCCTTAAACGATGGATAATCCTGACCTGCTGTTTCTAGTCGCCACATTTGTTTCATTTCGGCATCCATCTTTTGTAATGCGATAAAGATCAACCAATGATCTCGACTCTCTGCTCTCTCACCAAGTGCCTTTAAGCCACGTACAACTTCGTCACATGTATCGTGTAAGCGTGCGATGCTTTGAGATGTCGCTTGTGTAACTATCGGCTGATCAAAATACGTTAGGATAAACGATTCCGTTATATATCGTTTCTTGTCGTATCGTTTACATAATTTTTGGAAAGCTTCAATATAATTAGCATCATTTATGGGAAAATGTCGCACTAAAGCATGCGCTTCACCCCTCAGTAACCTTTTCATGTACCGAAACTTTTAGGCGGGTGATAGCATCAAATTTTCATGCACAGTTGACACATACAATTCGTGAAAAGATTGCCACTCCCTACAGTTCCCATCAAATGGGGGGATCGTCGTTGGCGGTAACTTGAATTCACTGGTATGTGCTTGCATAGAATTGTTGATCGTATGATCTAAATTCACAGGTTGAATTGTATGTGCCTTTGTACGTATTAAAGTTTGTAACTTAGGTACAATTGAATAATATTGTGCATCGACTGATACGATATCACTTTCCATGGTAGGATCCAAATCGATCATTTTAAACTCAATTTCCACAAATTCCTTGTATAAGGCATGGATTTTGTCAAGTCGCGAGGTTAATTCATCATAGGATGTTTCCTCATTCGCGGCACGGACATAATTTTGAATTCTGGTGATCTGACCCTTGATATACATAGGTTCTCTTTCCTTTTAGAGTCTCCATTTTTGTCAACTGAAGCAACTTTATTCACAATTTGATAATAAACTAAAAAAAACGTGGGAATAATAAAACGTTCCAGGTAGGTATAAATTAAATAGTCTACGCGATTTTAAATTACACTATAATTAATTTTCTTGTAATTTTAATTCACTTAAAGCACTCATATAATTCACTTTCACCATGTGGTTTTATCAAAAGTATATGTTAGTTTATATAGTTAAATAGTGAGTTTAAACATATAGTTTATTGCATTAAACTGTATTAAATTTCACATGAAAGTTTATGTATTAAATTTGTATAGTGTTATAAAATAAATATATAAAATGGATACTTAATACGTTTTCCTTTCTGGATGAGTCCCACTTAAAAATGGCCTCTCCTTATTTTCCATACAACTGGATCTTGAACAGCATCCGGCTCGAAGGACCATTAATGTGCGGATGTGTTTTTCTCAATTTGTAAGTAATAACCAATAATAAAATATATAATAACAATTCATTTTTAGAAAACGTAATTCAACGTGAAGCGGCACATCTTAGAGGATATAAATACCAACATTAAAAGATAAATATAGAAACATTATATAATATAAATTATCTTCTAAATTTGGTCTTTTCTTTTCTTTTCAGTTTGATGATCCGGAACAAAGAGCACTGTAGCCTTCGCTAACGGCTAATTGGCTTTTTTCGAATTAAAACGTTAAGTTTTTTCTATAGAGAAGCTACACTATAGCAGTTGTTCATGGTGACGACACATTTGTCGAAAAGAAAAGAAATTAAATATTTCAAAGCAATTTTATTTACCAGCTCTAGCGCCTGTGGTTCTACGTTCTAAGGAGCTTAAATTACTACAAACTACATTATACCTGGGCTCACATTTTAATTGAATCTCCTTTAAGTAAAAGAAAAATTTTGAAATTTGTCGAAGCAATTTTATTTACCGTATTTCATCCTACGATAAAATCATTTTCATTTTTAGATAAGGTAAAGGAATTCAGGGAGTTTTGTTTCTGTATAGTTGAAAACATAGACAACAATTTTAGAAACTAAAAAGTTTTTCAATGTTGATTTGGTGCGTAATTATCTTTAGAATTATTCAAAATATTTATTACAATGTTGTTTCGGTAATGATTGTTTCGGTAAAAAAAAAAACAAATGATTATAGCATAAATTTTCTATTTATAGTTTCCTCACTTTAGGGCTTCAAAATTTAAGGGCCCTAGGCATGTACTTTACGGTAAAAATGGCGTTAGATCAAGGAAACACATCCATAATTAGTTTATTAAACTTGGTCTACGAAAAAATTTATAAACTCAAGTGGAAGTGTTAATTACTTTTATGATTAGTGTAGAACCCAAATACAATTACTAAAGGCAATTTCTAATCTCCACATAAGCCAGCAAAGTAGTTAGAAGCGTATTTTAATTACGCTTAATTATTTACAATGATTCTTGTTTTCTATTTTGTGTTCCATAATTGATCAAAGGTTAAGAATTACTGCAAACAATACAGTGAAATAAAAGCGAAAAAAGTCTCACTTTGGTGGCTAAATCATTTAATAAACTATTGTTAATTAAATTAAAATAAATGAAAATCTGCTATAAATTTATGTCAGAATTTATTGGACTAATCGCGCAATAAAATCAACATTAAATTTAGTTATTTTAGGCAACACACCATTAAGTACAATGTATGTACTTATATTTATGTATGTACAACTGAATTATTTAAAGTAAATACAAATATGTACATAATATAACAATATTTATCGATAGCATTTGAATGATTTGTAAACATGTTCATGTTATCAAATTGCTAAAGTGAAGATGAATGCGTTCGTATAGTTGCATGCATGATTCATTGAAGTGAAGGAAAATAACCATTTTTAATTTCACAATAATTGTTTACATTAAACTAGATAGATTTATATAAACAAACAACAAATATAATAATAATAATAACTAATCTATCGTATAACACATTTGCAGATTTTATCTAGCTTCATAATAAATGTATCAGTTTTTTATTGCTAAAATGTAAATCCCTCTGTTGATCGTGATCATTCATTTTATTTTTTCTAAAATTATATTCAATATACAATATTTACTAATCATTATTAATCGATATCATTTCAAACTTATTGTGTACAATGTTTAATCGCACCTTTTTGAGAAATTAAGTACATATTTACATACTTAGTACATTTACAAAATGAACAATCAGCTTAGTTAGAATTTGTTATCGACTTTTTACTCTCTTTATGAAAAAAACTTGGTACTTGTCTGTTAATTCACCCCAAATCGCTTCTACTGATAGTTCTACCATAGACAAATTACTTTAGTAGTAGTTTCTACCATGTCTATGGTTCTACCACAAATGTTTCAAATTATTTAGTGGTTGGCTTAATTCGTTGGGTTAGTATAGTATCGACGAATCTATTGGAGCGAATTGTGGATTTAATTCTTCGGTTAAGCTTCGTCAACCTCGCAGACACAGATCAAAGGAATTGTATCGCTCGTATCGCTTCTTCTGATATACATATACCACAAATGTTTCAAGTGACGACAGAAGTCTAAAAATAAATGATTAAATTTAAATGAATAAATGATTTCTGTAAAAAATAAAAATAAAATAATTGGGGTGAATTAACAGACAAGCAACAAAAACTTTAATTAAAGTTTCAGTTCGCTTGGCTAAACAATCTGGGATGTACCATAGACAGGGCATAGATTGATAGACTTAGACACCACTTCGAAACCCAATTTTTCGGACTGCCTCTCTAATTTTGGTAAAATAAAAAACAGTAAATTATTGAACTATGAAACCTTAATATATATAACCACCCAGGATTTCATCCCAATGAATAGAAATTTTTAAATATGTTGG
Organism: Tipula vernalis; assembly: GCA_958295665.1. NCBI lineage: Eukaryota > Metazoa > Arthropoda > Insecta > Diptera > Tipulidae > Tipula > Tipula vernalis. The sequence continues at coordinate 162,299,503 of OY282558.1, forward strand.
CAACTCTCTTAAGACTGTACATAAAATATTCTTTTATGAAGTTAGGCTAACATAAAATTCTCTTATACAGGGTAAATAGCTAGGATAGCTTTCGAATCCTATTCGGATTCATTCTCAAAAGCAAAATAAATTTTTTATTTTTTCAAAAAATTGTTTCCTTCATACAACCAAAAACTATTTCAATCACAAATTCTTCTTTAAAACACCGACTTTTTATGGAGACGCACCGCTATATAATTTTTCGAAAAAATTGTATACTAAGGCGTTTTCATGTCAAAAACGACAAAACCAAATTAGATGAGCAAAACATATGAGTTTCTGATCTACGCATAATCTTCTACAAATATTTATGGAATTTGTACTTGAGGTTAATGTGTAACATCTTTTTCTAAAATTGTTTTATGCTTATCGAGAATTTTGATATTATCAAAACTGATTTGGTGGTTTGTATTGATTGTTTGTAAACCGTCTGTCCTGTAGCGATGAAAAAGTTGATCCTTTAGTATTTTTATCGGTCCTTTAGAAAATAAAAAGTACTTCGATAC